>AP028919.1:6171351-7376976 GCA_036186465.1 Nesidiocoris tenuis
AGAATGACCCTAATACTTCATTTGTGTTTCGATTTTAGGAGAGTTTTGAAGTTTGCATTGTGAGTTTTTTGATATTTTTTATTCGAACACCTTCAAAAGTGGTCAAAATATAATCAAACTGTGTCAAAATGTTACGTATCGAGACATGGAAGTTTTGTGTGTTATCTACGCACCACTGGTGCTCGACATCGACTTTTGTTAATGATGTTTCCATACCCAGTAATAATAATTACCATTAACAATATAATCGTGAAAATAAATCATCCAAGGTCCTCCAACTCACCTCCACCTTACCATTTTCTCGCAGTTATCGTTTCGCTAATTCGCCATGCGGGGATGTGAGAAATTGACCAGACGGCCCGGGAGGTGATAACAATCACGATGTACAAGTCCGTATTAACAGCCCTGTAATAAAATACCGCTACGGAATGCTGCTATCTCTGTTGTCACTTCGTTTTTTATTGGGGCTGCAGCATTTTAAAAGCGATTAGATGGCCAACTGAGCTCCCCCGCCTTTTGAAAATGAGTGGAGGCAAACCTGAATCAGAGATATGGGGATTTTTGTGAGAGTCGCGAACTTTCTTGAAAAAGGAGCCCTTCCTAATATTTATTCGTAGGTTTCAGCCGAAAATATCGGTCCAAAGGTGAGGGTGAGGCGATCTGCAATTTTTATGTGGATTTTTATTTGTCCAAGATGATTATTTATAGTCCAAGACTCACCAGAAAGATTTCCAGAAATAATATACCCATGTAATCGGTCGGAAAATTTTTTTTACAACGATCTCGAAATGTCACATTTACGTTTCAAAAGGTCTAGAACACAAATCTGTGATCAAAAATCCGTCCGCCGTACGCCATAAGCTGTAGCGCATAAAAGTAGTCGTCCAATAAAAAAAAGATTTTCGCCAAAAATTTCTTACAGCCCCTTTGTATTGAATCATTGATCCGATTTCGGCGTACCCAGGATTTTAATTTGGAGGGGCGTTAACGCCCAAAAATTTTATCACTTTTAACAATCAACATTAACCTCGTTCTAGTTATATACATTCTGTGAAAATCTAATTTCAGTTAGTCAATAGTGAGTTTTTGTGGGGGTTTTGGTAAAAAAAAAAAAAAAAAAAAACACTTAAATTAGTTTGAAATCAAAATACGTCAAGTTATCTGAATATAAAAGATAGTATTCTGCACGGTTTCGTATCCGTGTCTCTCCCCTGTTACTCATAGCTCGTTTCAGGCCCATTTTCAGGATGCGAAGGCTGGCCGAGGCACGGATGCGAATGCCGGCCGAGGCACGGATGCGAAGGCCAGCCGAGGCACGGATGCGAAGCCCCGCCGAGGCATGGATGCGAAGGCCGGCCGAGGCACGGATGGGAAGCCTGGCTGAGGCACGGATGCGAAGACCGGCTGAGGCACGGATGGGAAGCCCGGCCGAGGCACGGATACGAAACCCGACCGAGGCACGGATGCGAAGCCCGGCCGACACGCGGTCACGTGGATGCTGTAGGCGGTTAAAACGTTGCTAAATGCGGTTAAAACGAGCTGTGAGTAACAGGAGATTAGAACTTGACAGGAGCTTCGAGGAGGATGCAATGGGCGGCCGAAGCACGGATGCGATGGGCGGCCGAGGCACGG
This sequence comes from Nesidiocoris tenuis, assembly GCA_036186465.1. Classification (NCBI taxonomy): domain Eukaryota; kingdom Metazoa; phylum Arthropoda; class Insecta; order Hemiptera; family Miridae; genus Nesidiocoris; species Nesidiocoris tenuis. The sequence continues at coordinate 6,172,984 of AP028919.1, forward strand.
ATACGATGGGCGGCCGAGGCACGGATGCGATGGGCGGCCGAGGCACGGATGCGATGGCCGCCCGAGGCACGGATGCGAAGCCCTGCCGAGGCACGGATGCGAAGACCGGCTGAGGCACGGATGGGAAGCCCGGCTGAGGCACGGATGGGAAGCCCGCCCGAGGCACGGATACGAAACCCGACCGAGGCACGGATGCGAAGCCCGGCCGACACGCGGTCACGTGGATGCTGTAGGCGGTTAAAACGTTACTAAAGGCGGTTAAAACGAGCTGTGAGTAACAGGAGATTAGAAGTTGACAGGAGCTTCGAGGAGGATGCAATGGGCGGCCGAAGCACGGATGCGATGGGCGGCCGAGGCACGGATACGATGGGCGGCCGAAGCACGGATGCGATGGCCGGCCGAGGCATGGATGCGAAGCCCTGCCGAGGCACGGATGCGAAGACCGGCCGAGGCACGGATGGGAAGCCCGGCTGAGGCACGGATGGGAAGCCCGGCTGAGGCACGGATGGGAAGCCCGCCCGAGGCACGGATACGAAGCCCGGCCGTCACGCGGTCACGTGGATGCTGTAGGCGGTTAAAACGTTACTAAAGGCGGTTAAAACGAGCTGTGAGTAACAGGAGATTAGAACTTGACCTGTTTGTTTGTATGCCTAGAAGAGTCTAGATCGTTTCTCCTACGCAACCCACTCATGTTAATAGCGCATCGTTAATGTTGTAGCGCATCGTGACCGCGCGTCTGCCGCGTTTTTTATCCGAGTCTCGTGACCGCGTGTAGGCCGAGTTTCGTATCCGTGACTCGGCCCTGTCTGACCAGGGGCTGCTGACCTCCTGTCAAGTTCTAATCCCCTGTTACTCATAGCTCGTTTTTGGCCGCTTTTCAGCAATATTTTTGCGCATCTTTCCTCCCCGAAATTATATGTTGATGAATTATGTAAAATGGCAATAAGTCTCTTACATTTTGGGGTATTTGCAAAAATAGGGATATCGTTGGAAAGCCCATTAAATTTCCTGTAATCCTACTGTACTTGAAGCTTTCTAACATTCAGTTAAGTAAGCAGAAAATTGGTTTAAAGTCGAGAGTTGCTCTATTTCCCAAAAAAGTTTTCTTCTTCGTGCGTTTAGGGCTGGAAAAAATGGAAAAATCGATTGTACGTAGGAAAACCGGGCCCTAGGGTTCGGCTTTCCAAGGGTATCAAGATTTTTGGATTTATCTTGCTTACCAGAGGATAAATTGACGTTTGTATGCAGAGAAACGTAGGTTTTCGCCAAAACTTAGTTTTTTCGGACCTTATTGTTTCACCGAATGCTCAACTCGGAGTCGAAAATATGAAAAATTCTTTCGAGGGAAGCCTACACTCATCTACATTATATTCATGAACTTCAAATAGATGGGAACTAGAGCAGGAGCTAGGTACATTCTAAAAAAAGGTTTACTTAGAACTGAATTAAATTTTCGTACAAGTCCCACACGAGTCTTAGTTTATATAATTTATTAGCTTTTTAATTTATTTTTTCGACTGGAATAAGATCCAAATGAATTGTCTGTAATTTAAACGAGAATGATGGGCGTTAGGGGTCGAGAGCGTCTTCTTATTGATATCAACCCCATTCCATTACCATCAAGGGTGAGTCCTACAACCCCACGTTGCCATGACAACACGCACCCATCTGCCGGGGGTGGGGACGAGTTTTCGACCAATGGGAAGCCTCCTTGTGAGAACATTACCCCCACCCCTGGCTCAGTCTTCTTGTAAAGAGTCGCCCCTGCCGATCGTTCCGTCTCTACCCGACCCGCCGGGCTCCCTATTCAGTGTCTCTTTCTACGCAACAGAATGGGAAGATGAAGGGATGCCACCCGCTTAACAACCCTCAATCCCATCATCCCCTTCTACAAGAGATACATAAGGTACCTCCTTTCCCCCTCGGCTCTTCAGAAGTTTCAGGTTACGTCCCTTTTCCCATTCTATTTTACGTGTAATAAATTATTTTCACGCAGGTACCTACCCCCTACCGTTCGCTTCGGCCCTACCCCTTCGAACTTCGCCCCTTTTGTGCCAAGATGAGTAAAAGCGTTGCTGTCGATTTCGAGGAGACGGATTTGCCTGGCAACTTTGAACTTTTGTTATTCCAAAACCCGCTCCAAAATTTGAGGGTTCAAAAAATTAGGTACCTATGGTACACCTTAGAGCAAATTGGGGATATGTCCAAAAATGGGATAATTAGAAAAATGCAAAATGAGTTTTTTATCAATTTGCAAAAATAAAGATTTCTCCCATAGTGTTCAATTTCATAAAAAAATCGTTAATAAAAAATGTTTATCTGGTCAAGATCTACAACCTAGTTTAACCGGAACTTTGGTAGCACTTTGCTCTTACAAGATAAACGCTTTTTAAATATTTGTCGTTTTTCTATTTTATCGTTTTTTGGTCCCAAAAATAGATAAACGGATCATGATGAGTAGATAGGTACTCTCGGTACCTACCGAAATCTCAAAATCGATATTTTGGGACATACCCCTTTTGTAGGCATCGAAGTATTTACCTATAAAACTGCACTCAATGAAATCATTTCAGCCCCGATCGACTGACAAAAAGTCGGATTTTGGAATAGGCGAATAAGCGTGGACTGTAAACGTTTTCGAATCGTTCTTATTTACAAAAAATATTTCTACATCGAATCAAACCGAATGTTGAAGAGCAGAGACAATTTTCCACCAATATTTCTTATCAAGAGGGAAGAGACAATATTTGATTTACTGCTTTCTTAGTGCATTTTTGTTTGAATAAAAAATCGCGATTAATATTATTCTAGTGCCCATTCGAATATTGTTGACTTAAATTATCTAAATTTCAGGCTAATGCCCCTGGTAACTATAACGAAAATATTTACAAAATAATTATACAATGAGTGATATATACACAGAGGAAACAACATTGATAAATTTATTTACAAAAATGAAGTACACGCCTAGATAAAGCTGCACAATACCCTCGAAAAGTTTGGAAAAAATAGCGTACCATTTCATTTTTGACCAAAATTTAGTTAAAACAAAGTTAATGTTCCAAATTTGAGATCTTCATATAACAAGGACGAAAGATGGCCACAAAATGTGCGACGGTTGAAATTTTGTTTCTGATAAATTACAAAGGCTTAGGAATAAAAAATGAAAAATGGGTTGGTTGAGAAAAGAGCGGATTAAAAAGATGAGGAGTCCATGTTCCCATAATGGGCGCACGCCGTTAAAATTACCGCTATCTAAACATGAAAATTCCCTCATAGCGAAAAATGTACAAAATGTCTACGTTAAATTATAGCACCACTTAAATAAGAACTCAACAATCGTACTATATTAATAGGATTCGAAATTTCTCAGTCTCCTCCGCATGACAAGTAGTCGAATTCAAATTCCCAGATCACAATATCAAAATGATAGGAACATTCTAAAAAATCGACGATGAACAGCGAGAGGGAAAATCGCTTGATATCGAGAGCCGGAAAAGCGATAGGTGAAAAATAATTGCACGATTGACGCGCGGGACAGAGTTGGCCAATCTGGCGATGAAAGTTTTGATAGAGGAAATTGACGTATATTTTTCCAATTTTGAAATTCCCATTCCAATTGATTTTGGACAATCCGGGGGTGGGAGCTGAGGCGACTTTTTCTCAAGAGGGCCATCCGGTCGAAAGCGCTCGAATACGTAAGCGATCATGAGAGGAAGTCGTCTTAGCTCTCATCCTCAAGCGATAAAAATGTTTATATAAATATGTAAAGAAGCATCACAAAAAAAAAAAAAAAATTAAAGTTAGTAGGTAGGTACCTTTACCTTTTAAGCGGTAAAGTAAATACCTACCAGCCACTCCAGTTTTTTGAAAGAAAAAAATAAAAATTTAGGGAAGTTGATTTTACCAGTCGCAAAATGAACCACACTCTTGTCGCTACGCTTCGGAAGGAAAATACATTATAATACATGAAAATGATCAACATAAATCTACAATTTCGACTAGCGGGCCTGATGTAAGCTCAGCTGCTCGTATCCGCCATAATACTGATGATGATACGGACTCGCCAATTCCGTCGGTTTCCTCGGCGACAGCGGAATCTCCTGTCGTTTCAGGTTCGTCGGGCATGCGAACTGCTTGATGGCTTCAGGTACGAGTGGCGACGATTGGTGCACCTGATGGTGATCAGGTCGGCTCTTCAGGGCTGCCACAGCAGCGGCCGCGGGGTGGTAAGCGCTGAACTGCTTGACCGAATCTTGCATTTCCAAAGAGGAGGAATTGCTCAGGAGGGAGCTGACGTCACTTGACAACAACATCTCGCTGCAACAGAGAAGAAAACGAGGAAATTAGCTACGTAGACGACTACCTCCATCTGTGCCTTGCATGACCAATGTCGAAGGCAACCAACATCAAGACAACAACAACATACCTCCACCATCGTAACAGATCCCTCTGACGGTTCGGAACTGAACTTGCAAAAACAGCAAAGTTTGATCTCAAAGTTGACTTTGATCTCGATGTTGACTTTGATCTCAAAGTTGACTTTGAACTCGAAGTTGACTTTGATCTCGAAGTTAACTTTGAACTCGAAGTTGACTTTGATCTCGAAGTTAACTTTGAACTCGAAGTTGACTTTGATCTCGAAGTCCATTTTGATCTCGAAGTTAACTTTGAACTCGAGTCGACTTTGATCTTGAAGTTGAGTTTGGACTCAAAGTTGACTTTGATCTCGAAGTTAACTTTGAACTCGAAGTTGACTTTGATCTCGAAGTTGAGTTTGATCTCGAAGTTGACGCTGATCTCGAAGTTAACTCTGAACTCGAAGTTGACTTTGATCTCGAAGTTGAGTTTGATCTCAAAGTTGACTTTGAACTCGAAGTTGACTTTTAACTCAAAGTTACTTTGATCTCGAAGTTGAGTTTGATCTCAAAGTTGACTTTGAACTCGAAGTTGGCTTTGATCTCGAAGATGAGTTTGATCTCAAAGTTGACTTTGAATTCGAAGTTGACTTTGATCTCGAAGTTGACTTTGAACTCGAAGTTGAGTTTGAACTCGAAGTTGACTTTGATCTTGAAGTTGACTTTGATCTCGAAGTTGAGTTTGGTCTCAAAGTTGAGTTTGAACTCGAAGTTGACTTTGAACTCGAAGTTGAGTTTGATCTCAATTTGACTTTGATCTCGAAGTTGACTTTGAACTCGAAGTTGACTTTTAACTCAAAGTTACTTTGATCTCGAAGTTGAGTTTGATTTCAAAGTTGACTTTGAACTCGAAGTTGACTTTGAACTCGAAGTTGACTTTGAACTCGAAGTTGACTTTGATCATTCTATATTCGTATTTTTTAATGTTTTAGTTAGGAACACAACTTTTTGAAAGTCAGAGGTTTTTAGTCGAATTCAAAGGTTTTTTCGGTGCTCGACAGATTGATTGCAAGGCGACGAGTTGACTACACTGTACCCAAGTACAAACGTCAATGATAATACTGAGGGGTGTGAAACGCTATCTGTCGGTTGGTTAATAAACAATTTCCAAATTGTAGTGTTGTTCTCAGGCCAGAGCGCGCTGGTGATCGGGAGAAAATGGCCAGGTAGCCCTGGCTTGAGTGGACCTTCCTTCCACTTCTTCCTTGATCTACTTCGGGTCTGTCGGACAGAACAGTCCTGGGCAGTCCCGGACCAGTAGCCGCCTAACAAATCCAAGCTACGCGATTGGGTGAATTCGCATGGCGTCGTTAGTCCGGCGCTGTCCATGACTGGCTTGATCAAAGGCTATAACTTTCTGTTAATCTCGCTACCAATATATCAAGAGTTTTTTCCATCGATCAAAATTGTATTCTCGAATCGATCCGCTGTTTTATTTAGCGATATCCTCGCCGATCGCAATAAACCTTGATGCGAAGATGGAGGCTTGTTCTGCGCGGTAGGTCCTAGAGGCCGGAGGTCGAGTACACGGCGTTTACAACCGGCTTGACGCGATTTAAAATTAATCGCGTTAAGGTGGCAGTTAAGTTTAAACTTTAACAGCCGACGTGTGTTTCACAGAGGTCGTTAAAACTGCAAGCCCCGTAAATCACCGGCGGTATCTTATGCACTCTCTCCTTTTGTCATTCGGACATGTCCCTCCGTCCAGCACTTTCGGTTTCGGAGCGTTGGACGATGATGAAAATATAATATTTAGGACACGCTCCAATCTCTGCAGATGTGAATGAGTGGAGTATAAAATTGTATATTATGTGTGATTGTTAGCTTATTAGTTCTGCTACCATTTTTTACCATATTTAGGACACGCTGAGTGATTGTTAGCTGTGTAAAAAAATTAGTGAAGAGTAAAAAAAGAGTGAAGTATAAAATTGTAAAAAAGTGTCATTGTTAACTTATTAGTTCTGCTACCATTTTTTTTGGACCATTTTCTCACCATATTTAGGACACACTCCAATCTCTGCATATGTGAAAGAGTGAAGTATAAAATTGTAAAAAAAGTGTGATTGTTAACTTATTAGTTCTGCTACCATTTTTTTCCTCGCACGAAAAAATTGTTGTAAGTTCCTTGATTTTTTCTGCATTTCTTTACTAGTTCTGCTACCAATTTATTTTAATTCTGCTACAAATTGACTTTTTTCGGAAAAACAGACCCATTTTTTTTCAATTTCTCGATATTATTTTCTTCTTTGACATTTTCGTCGGCAGTTCCAACAAATTACGGGCTATGCCAAATTCTGGAAATTCGAATTGACTGCCATGCATCAGCCACCTACAACTTCAGGTCAGGCAGACCGCAAGCAGCTGTTAGCCTAGACAAACACAGGAACACCCGACTTTCCTTGCCAATGCTTTTCAAGTGGTCGGCCGACGGTCTGTCTGTCTGACTTGTCTTCGGCCCATAAGGTCTGTTGTCATAAACCGCCTCTCCGTAAACAAAGGCCCTTTCAGGTGGCCGGTTGACTTTTGCTGGTAGACGGATGTGATAGGAAAAAATGGACATTTTACGAAAATGGAAAATCGCTTTTGAACATCGACTCAGAGCTAATATTGTCACAGAGGCGCCGCCGGTATTTTTGCACTGGCCGTCTGCAAAACGGCAAAATCTAAGTTTTGTATGTTTCACTATTAAAAAGTGGAAAAACCCCAAAATGAACTATGCTGATTAATTAATCTGATACTGGGATATCTCGGATATTCACCTTTAGTCTCAACAAATCAGAAAAACCCATCTCTTACCCCCATAAATTAATAGAAAAATTATTTTTAGAAAAAAATTAGATTATTATAATCAATTTTACGTTTCAGTTTCAGAAAAACACTTTTATAAAAAATTTAAAATTGCAAAAAAAGATAAAATTTTAATTTAATTGATACTATAACAGGAATATTTTTCCATCTATTGCAAATTGTTTGATTTTAAATGGGCAATGTCGCAAAAAATGAAAAAATCCGTTCGTACGATGCCTGTAGTTGACGTTCGCAACCTTAGCGGATATTATGATAGGAAAATACGCTCAGCTTATCAGCAGTGCCCTCGTCAGCTTAAACAACCATTTATGACCCGAGGGGACTGATAAGTGTGCATCTTGCAACTCCCGAGTTGCACACGGGTGCATTATCTTTGATAATGTTAGTGCGACTTGTCAGCCGAGGTTGCGATTATAGGCCGATCGAGACAGATTATAGTTCCATGAAAAGAGAGCGAACCTGGCTGCGTTAGGTAAATATTTAAATATTAAATAAATAAAAAAAATTGGCCCTTTGACTGCATGTATTTTTCTTTGAATTTTACGCATGGAGGTGAGTTATTCGCTCATCAAACCCATTCGTTATTTCGATTATTATATTCTCACGTTTTTGGGACCCTTTCTAAATTCAAAAATGAGGTCGCCTCGCAATATATTCGATCTTGAAAAATCGTGCGTTGAACGACTGTATCAAGTCACGTTTTACCGAAATTCGTCCAACTCTTCTCCTTCGTGCATCTGCTTACGAATTGGCTTCGAGATCATTTTGGAGGAAAATAAAGCCCAGTCAACCAGTTTTGGAAAAAAAGTTATAACCCAAAAATCCCGATTCGACGAGAAAGCTTGATATTTTTTTCGATGGGTAGGTTACCTACTCAAAAACCCATCTCATTGCTTTGTAAAACCAAAAATTTTGAAACCACGATTTTTCCCGATTTTTCTATATTATTTTTTAAATGTCTGTTTGTAATTTTTTTAAAAATAATAATTGATAGTTTGTTGTAAAAATCCTGTTTAACAAAAAAAAAAAAGTAAAATTCCGTTAAGAACTCGTTTGACATTTTAGGTTTAATAATCCTGTGTTTATCCTGCTGAACAAAACATTTTTTGAACTTTTTATGGAAATTCAGTTTCTATCCTGTTCAACAAAAAAATTCTCGGGATTTTTAGGAGTTCAATTTTAATTTTTTTTGGGATTTTCTATTTTTAAGGAAATTTTGTTTAAATTTCTTTGAAATCCCAGAATTATCCTCCCAAAAAATTGTTCATTTTTTTTTGGAAATCCTGTTGAAATGGAGAGTTCGAACGCTCAGAATTATTCTAACATATTAACAAATCACAGAAAACCTTTTTTGCAAAAGGGAATCGAGTCTAGGGAGAAACATTTTTTATAAAAAGAGCCGCTTATTTTTCCACGTTATCCCGAGGCCTCTGACCTCACCCCCTACGATATCCCGTGGGAGTTGCTGAGCTCAGCAGCCTGGGTACAACGCTTTCCACGATATTAGCTATTAGCATTTTTTTCTCGATGTTTACACCGTGTCAACCACCTCGAAGTCTATTGTAAATGACCTCTGGCTCAAGTCTATTGTACTATGTGAACTTTAGCCGATTTTCGGCAAGTTCAGCATTTTCGTCTCGCAGCCGCGTATTTCCGAAGAAAAATACGACTACAAATTCCGACTGACGGGTTTGGCCGACATAGGCGGTTTTGCAAGTGACCTTTTACCGCTGGCCGAAAACGGGCTTAAACAATTGCTCGCGTTTTTATAAAGGACGATAACTTTTTCCTCTTTTTTCTTCGGAAAATATATACGACCATGTGCATTGGACGTGACGGGAATCGACGACAGAACAATCGTCAGGGATCGTTTGAGGTCACTGGCAGAAAACAAAACGTGCGAGATCCTGCCAATTCCGCGGGGCTGACATTTGTGAAATTAACTTAGTTACTTACAACGTGAACTTTTTACGTTAAAAAAAAATATTTCGGAAAACAAGTGGTGCGCAGATAACATACGATACTTTCATATTTTGTGAAATTTTGTATTGATTTTATTCGGCCGATTATTAGGCCACTGAGATCAAGAATGCCAAAAAGTCCGGAGTAATATTGGAGTGGTCACAAAAATTAGGATACGGCTGGAAAGAGCGTTGAATTTCCTATAAACTTGCGGAATAAACCTTTCATCAGCATCAAATAAACTACTTAAACATCGAGCCAAAGTTGAGAAATTTTCAATTTTCAAAAATTACCGGTTTTTATAACTCGCGTTTAGTGCTCGAAAAAATAAAAATATCCTGCGCACCGTTTGGGAATAACTGCCCGAACATGTCTACTTTTTAACGGAAAACCCATTTTTGGATTTACATTTCTTATTAAAGGAGAAATCGAGGTTGAATTCGAAAACCCGTGGTTTTTCGCTAAAATCGCCGCATGAACTTCTTGAGTTTTTGAAAATATTTGTTCTAAATCAAAAGGTGACCCTTCCATTGTCCTTGGGCCTTAGTGATGAGTTTCTAGTGATTTACAGTTTGATAAAATTTGAAACCCACGTTATAAAAATGGCAATTTTTCAAAAATAAAGCAATGTTCGACTTTGGTTCAGTTTTTTGCTTGTTTAACTAGGTGTTGAAAAACGTTCAATACCAGGAATCTATTGGAAATTTAACGCTCTTTCCAACGGTATCCTCATTTTTGTGATTACTTTAATATTTAAGGCACTTATGGCTGTTTTACTGAAACTTGTTCAAAAACACGAAAAAATCTCCAAAGCGAAAAAAGCAATCCAGGGTTCACGAAAAAGTTGTTGGAATAAAAATTGTGGCAAATGAGTTAAAGATTCTACCCCTTCAATGAAGATAATGAACACCTGCATATTTCAATTTTCCTTGTCTGTGTTTTACCGACGTCTACTTCAGCAACTCAAAACCAGTTTTTGCAAAACTCGCACCAAGAGTTCGGCATGTGATTTTTTTCATGGTAACTCGATGATCTCGGATGATCCGCGTACGGCGAAAATGCGATAAAAGACAACGAGGGATGTTTCGAGGGGGCGGAGAAAATTGGGACGAGAAGAAACGCGTGTTACGAACTTAAAAAGAAGCGGGGAGGATGTGATTATTTTGAATTAAACCTCGGCACCAAACCGGAATTACCCACTTAATTGTTTGGGAAATAAGGGGCGGCATCGAGTTTCAACCCCTCGTCGGAGCTACAACACTTCTTTACCCTCGGACGAACCCTAACCGTAAAACCGATGCTGCACTGAATCACAACGATCTGAAAACTGCACGATCATTTTGAGTGTAAAATGAAATTTCTTTATGCCTGGATTGTTTCAATAATACAGTTTAGTCCTTCAAAAACGGTTCATATGCGAGTGGAATCACGAAAATAGTGTGGGGTTACAAAAGAGAGATAAGAAGCGGTATGTTGAGTATGAAAGGACGCAAAAATGTCCGCCGTTGAACTTTCCAGAGCGGGAAATCGGAAACTTACGCGCGCAGAATCAAGCCGCAGCTCGGTCAAGAAGAAGAAGAAGAAGAAGCGAGAAGAAGACGTTTGCGCTGGGACCGTCAACGTATTCGACATCTTGAATATCCGAGGATGTCGCCCGCGTATTCAATTTTTTTCAAAAAATCGTTTTGTCTCTCCCGACTCAATCTGCTGTCTAGATGAGGTCAAACATATCGTGGGAAACAAAAATTCATTTTATTTTTGAAATTTTGGGGACATTTGTCCCTTTTTGGCAGCGTGCTGAATGACAGATAAAGGCAAATTATGTCATTTACAAACGCTATACCTACTGTAAAAGTGGATTGGGTTTTTTTCATGACGGGTTTTTTTAGTGCGCGGGCGACATCCTCGGATATTCAAGATGTCGAATCAGCGTCTCCGAGCGGTCAATAACTTCATCAACTGCGACTTGGCACTCGGGGTGGAAAAGTATCCTTTTTCTCGGCAATGTTCACCGACTAGGGGTCGTCTCAGTTGTCAGTCGGGACGACTCGAATCCCGATCTCGGATTCCGTCGAGATTCTCACACATTGTTATTGCGATACGGTCCATTATTCTGCCGAGATTCTGCGAAACTGACGATTCGTGGGAATCAATGAAGCATCTCGGTGTTGAGTGACCGGGACTAATGAACTTGGGCTGAAAAACAAGGGAATCCGACTCCATCAGCAGCATCTCGTTTCATTCTGAACTTCTCATTCAGCAATGGGAACCCTGAATTGCCGAACTGAGCTGTTTACATTCGAAAATTAATCGGAGAAGCTTTCGAGGGTTTTGTTTCCCCACTTTTTCTGTTTCGAGGGTTCTGTTTTGTTTTTCTGTGCAAAAAACCACCATGGTGTGCGGCAAATTTGAAGATTACGTTTATATATTACGTCAAACATATTACGTTCAAACCGATGGATCGATTGGGAACCGTCAGGGCTGGAAAACTGTTCGTATGAGAGTGAAATCACAGAAATGGAATCAAGGTACAACAACAAATGGATAAGACAACAAAGCTGTACCTACGCTATGGCGGACAGATGAACGTGAAAAATGTTCAACACAGAACTTTCCGAAGCAAGAAATCGAAAATGTGCTCGCACGCAGCCGCGGTTGGGTCAAGAAGAAGAAGACACGCGAAGAAGACGTTTTGGCACCGCCAAAGCGTCGAAATGAAAATATTGATTTTTTTCTCAATAATTTTGACGGTTTTTGCTGAGTGGGCTGGCTGATTGTTCAACTCGCCACTCGGAAACATTCGGATTTGCGGCGGGACCAGGATGCCGGAGCTCTCCCCTGCTCATCCTGCGTTCGCAAGCTTCTACAATCAAATTCTCATCTCATGACTCGTAAATGTCGAACATTGTCCGTGACTAGCGCGAGTTATTTCTCTTTTTGTTTACCTTTCCGGAATTTACTATAGCATTCGACTGAATTTGTATTGGCTTGTAGGTACACGGCTTCCCGACCGAGCCCGGGTGATCTACACCTTCGGTCCTCGGCTCGATCTTTATCTTTACCCATCCACGCACACATTTTTTGTCAACTTCTTTTCTCTATTTTCTCCAGAACTCCTCGCATACCTAACGTCCTGTGTGATCTCGGAATATCAGATCCACCGATCGGCTCGTCAACTCATAGATTCCCAATTAGGCGATTTCGACAGAATAGACAAAATTTTCACGTCGATTTTAAATTTTTGATCGTCCATAATTGGAAAATCGGCTAGGAGGCTTAGAGAAAAACGCCTGTTTGAACGCTTATTATTTTATCACTTATTAACGAGCAATGATGTTAAAAATTTACTTTTCAAATATCTTGAACTGGGATGGTTATCCTGGCAAGAAACATCTCACCGTTTAACCAGATTTTGGTACAGTACTTCAGATATATTAAGTCATTCAGTGTTTTCTATTTTATTTTTTTCTGCCCACAAAAATGGACCGATTTTAGCGTTTTTGGTCTCAAAATCTTTGTTTTATCTTGCAGAATGAAAAGATATTTTTTGTATTCCGGTAACTTCACGCATTTTGATTTTAGGCATGTTTTTAAAATTTGCAATGTGTTTTTTCTAACATTTTTGGCCTGAACAGCCTCTAAAGTAGTCAAAATATAATCAAATCGTGCCACAAATTTACGTACTAAAATATGGAAGTATTGTGTGTTATCGACGTTTCAAAATTTGCCACCTAGTGGGCTGTTAGAAAATTTGATTCGATTTTTGCTACAATTTTTTCTCTCTTTGATGGTCATGTTTTTAGACGAAAAGAAGCATAAAAGGAAAATAAGCCGGCATACTTAAAATACCGCCCATCAGTTAAACTGCTTCACCGATTATACAAAATTCGGTATAGGAGGCAGGCACGTGTCACAAATGGGAGGTATCGGGTGACCAGCGTCTCCCATTCACAGGGCCTTCAGATTGTGTGTAAATGAGGACCTAAAGAAACGAAAGAATGTATCAAGTATCACAAGATGTGGGTATAGCTTCATTGGGCCGAATTTTCGATCCCGATGGGCGATAGGGTCGAAAATGAAACGCATCTTACGCCTACGAAAATCGGATTGGTGGAGGGGTCAATTGGTGGGCCAAAGATGCAAAAAAACGAAAATTTAAGATAGGAAACTTTCTAAAACCTTCAAATAAATGAAATTCTAAAATCAAAAAAAGTAACCTTCGGCTAGGCACCTATAATAACCGAAATAATTGACATTTCGTACCACAATCTTGGGCGGGAAAAACATTAAATATTTCAAATTTTGAAAAGCTGACCCTCCTAAGCAAAATGCAACAAAAAAAAAAAACCTTGGAAAAATAAAAATTACAGCTCTTACGTTTTTTAAAATGGATTTTCGACCATTGACACAAAAATATGGGCATTTTCGTTTCCCTCTCTTAAATCAAGAGAGTTCGTAAAATATTTTTTTCAAATTTTTGGCTAAAAGCAGCGTTAAGATCGAATCAGCCGTTCCAGAGCCTTTGAAAATTAATTTTAATACTATTCTTAACATTTTCCCAAGGACTGGTGATTATTCTTAAAATCCAGTTCTTCGGCCGACATAGTGGAGAAATATAGGGCAAAAACTTGGCAGGTATATCCCATCCGTGACGAAGTTTGAAAGCTTAAAGACCAGATTGTGGGATTAGACCCTAACGAGCAAAATTATGGAGTTGGGAAAAAGTGGGGAAAAAAGTTCGAAAAGGTGGCACACGTGGTCGGCGGTTTCTCGAATGTTTTTCTTGTCGGTGAAATTTTGAGGTGATTTTTTTCCCCTACTGAAAAATCTGTTTTACACTAATCACCTGTTTCGGCAGGGCCCTGACCACGAGAGACATGTTAGCGCCATATGGGCCGACCTACGCCTTGACACGCTTATCGATCGGTTCTACGATGTCTGTCGTGTGGAGTCAAACCGTCATATTTGGAAAAAATTTTGCAAAAATTATTGAAAAATAATGCGAGGAAAATTGCATCATTTTAACAGAATTAACGAATTTCAACGAAAATTGACGGATAAACGAATTTTAACAAACTATATTTATGTAACGAAATTGGCGAATAAACGAATTTATACGAATTATAGCAAAATTAACGAAATTTAAAAAATCTGCAAAATTAACGGATGTACGAATTTTAACAAATCATAACAAAATTAACAATAAACGAATATTAACATAATTCAAAAATAAAAATTTTAACAAAATTATATAGGTTACGCTAAGAAAAATCCATAAAAAGAAGAAAAGAAAATCAAAAAATTATTTGGTCCTTCGGGCCAGATCTAAATTTGGTACCCGGCTCAAAAGATCGTGCGAAATTCGAGGTAAATTTCTGGGACATTCATTCGTCAATGAATTTGTTGTGTTTCGCCAAAAATGAAGTTTTTCTCTAGCCAAGTGCAAAATTACTAGCTACTCCGAGAGAAAAGCCCCTTCGGCGGTCGTTCGCTGGCGCTTCTAGGGACGTTACCCCCGACCCCGACTAAAGCACGACCAAGGAGTCGGGACGGGGATAAATCATTTTAATAAGAAGGCCCTGCGAGGAAGGGAAGAGGAAGATGGAAAGGCTGGAAGATAAGATTAACCGTCCGAACGCGTCCACGGACACGGGCGCAGTTCCCCCGTGGCCCAGGGCCGAAATACGGACGATGAAGTGGAAGAACAAATGAAATAAAAGGGTTTTTAAAAGAAGAAAAATAATAATAACGAGGCAAGGGAGGTGTTGTTTAGTGGTTTTATCAGATAGATCGTCCGAGGACCACCTGGTCGTAGAGTGTCCTCCTCCCGAGGAAACATCACTCGGGCAACAAATTACTCTGGACGACCGGGCGGGAGATCCTGCGAGGGCGACGGAGAGGGGCCGACTGGGAAGGACGAAGAGGTCCTGGCCCTGTCTTGTGCCAACATCCAACAGACCTCGTTGATCTACTCCTTCCAGGTACCCCATAACGTACACTTTAACCTTCCCTTTTACACTCCTTATCACACGATGTTCAACACTGATTCAGGAAATATACGAAGTTGAAGAGGCGATACGTGGAAACGTCCCCGGCGAATAAAATATTTGAAAAGTCCTCCGCCTCGGTGTAAATCACTTTTCAAAAAGGGACGCCTTCCTTTTTTGTGGATTCTTCTTTTTGAAATATTTCCTCCTGCGTCTTATTATTTATAGCGGTCGGTCCCGAAATTACGAAATGATCGAACCGATTATTCTGAGTGAAATTTCGAGATTTTTTTATTCGAATATTTTTAATGGGTTACGAAAGAATTATATGTCTGGGTGGTATTTTTGGCCTAGAAACAACCGACGCATTTTTTCCCTCGATAAGTAGGTGGTGAACATTTGAATTTGACGATGGTCACGCTCAAAAATACTGTGTGAACCAGACCATAGACATTGCAAGCACGACTCATTTTTCAAAAATAAAAAAAAACCGGTGACATGGGTACATTATTTGTCTGGGTATCTCAGAAAATAAAGTTCAAATAGTTGGAGTAGGTCGGTTTATCATCATATCATTTGTGGAGTAATGGTCCTTAGAGAGCTCAATGGTGCTAAAATGGTACCTACATTTTCACAATGATGAATAAATAGGTAGGTACAAAAAGAAAATTCGCGTGCCCCAACCCCTCATCGGCGCCCAGCAACCCTACCCCTCCCAACCGCCCCTTACAACATCCGCCCCTCCCATTCCCCTCCCATTCCCCGCCCAGGACCCCCTGCACCTCACCTACATCACGCCCCTCTTCTTAATTTCTGTCTACGCGATTAAGTTGGCGGCTAGATGAAACGTTCTCTTTCTAAGAACCAAATTGCAGTTTCCGGGAATCTGGAATTGAGCTTCAAGACCTTTGATTTTCCATGAGAAATCGGTTTTTTGCGTTTTCCTCAGTCCGGGAAAGTCTTAGAAAATTGCAAATTTTTTGTGTCATTTATCGACCCAAACCCTACTCAAAGATTTTTTTTGGAATTAAAAAAATTTTGCTCGGCCGATGTACCAAAATTAAAAATATCCCTCGAATAACGTAAACCACTCTAAAACCAATTTAAAGCGTGTTTTATTATACTTATATTTTTATTTCTTTTTTGAAAATTTTTTTTATTGTTTACTAATCCGTTACTACAGACCGTGTGATCCTATGGGTAACGATAAAGTTAAGTTGATAAAATGGATAAGGAACTGCGTCTGATAGAAAGTGCACACGAATCACAAGTTGGACGCGATATTCTGTGGGTGGACTGGTTTGCTGATGCTGCAAGAACGCTGAACGCTTTAGTACGCGGGGGTAAAGAAATATAGTATAGCGCTAGAGAAATAATTTCACCTCACCATAACATGGTAATAATATGGCTTCATACTCTACTAGTACTCTAATAAATTGAGTTTTGGATTTACCGGGACAGAAATCTCAAGGCCTTGAACTTGAAGTTGCAAGAATGAAATGTCACATGAACAAATTATTCTTCAGGCGGAAGAAAATGGTAGGTACTCTATAAAATTTGGCAAGAAAATCAATCAAACTCAACTTTCAAACTCAGCACTCAAACTCAGCTCACAGACTCAACTATCGAACTCAACTCCCGAACCAAACTTACAAAATCAATTTCCAAACTCAACCCACAAAATCAACTTGTACACCCAACTCGCAAGATCAACTCTCAATGTCAGATCACTAACTCGACTATCAAACTCAACTTGCAAACTTCACATACAAACTCAACTTTCAAATTCAACTCTTGAACTCGACTTTGAAACTCAACTCACAAACTCAACTTGCAAACTCAACTTTCTGTTATGTTGGAACCACTGTTTGGTCCGCCTTCCCCCCAGACGATCCATCATACTCTGTTGGATCATACTCTGTCTCCTCCTTACCATCCAGCATCTAACGGAGAAGTTGAACGTGGAGTTCAAACGGTCAAAAAGCTCCTTGTGAGATCGGTTGTGTCCAAAGGTTCGTCCAGCAATATGCAGCGGAAACTCCTCGATTGTCTAACGTCTTACAGATTCACTCCGTCAGTCGTTACCAAGAAATCTCCTGCGGATCTCATGCTTGGATTTCCTGTTCGCAATCCCCTCAGCATGTTGTCACCAGCAGATCAGATTCAGTCCAACCGTCAGTCTGATTGTCCGTCCACGATCAGACAGTTCCACGTGAATGACAACGTTCTTGTCAAAAACCCTAAGAAAGGTATACTAAAATGGTTAATGGGTCGTGTCATGAAGCGAATTGGTTCTGTGGTGTATCTTGTCAAGTTGGGTGATGGAATCATTAGAAAGGTGCACCTGAATCAGATGCGCAGAAGCGAACTACCGGATGTTAACCATCCGCCGGCCAGAGACTGGTACCCGGTGGTGAACCAGGATTCAACAGTTGAATTGCCTCTCGGTTCGGAGCAGGACCAAAATTCGGAATCTCCCCCGTCTGGTTCCAGTATTCAGCCAGCCATCCCCAATCGTAGGGAGGGGCTCAGACCTGCTTCGGCCCGTAGGCCGCCTGATCGCTTTTCTCCGTCAAAATACGATTAACAAACCTGTAATTACTGTTGATTGTTCTTGTGTATTTCTTGCGATTTTAAATGTTTAAAATTCAACAAAAGGAGGGAGATGTTATGTTGGAACCACTGTTTGGTCCGCCTTCCCCCCAGACGATCAGCTGTTCGGTCGTCTGTCTGTTACCTGGCTTTTGTAAAATAGAGTCGTATTTTCGCCCAGGTTTCGTTATTCATCCACCCCTGGATCAAGAACATAATACTTTCAAACTCAACTTGCAAACTCAACTTTCAAACTCAACTTGCAAACTCAACTTTCAAACCCAACTTTCAAAGTCAAATTTCAAATTCAACTTGCAAACTCAACTTTCAAACTCAACTTGCAAACTCAACTTTCAAACTCAACTTGCAAAGTCAACTTTCAAATTTAACTCTTGAACTCGACTTTGAAACTCAACTTTCAAACTCAACTTGCAAACTCAACTTTCAAACTCAACTTTCAAAGTCAACTTTCAAATTTAACTCTTGAACTCGACTTTGAAACTCAACTTGCAAACTCAACTTTCAAACTCAACATGCAAACTCAACTTGCAAACTCAACTTTCAAATTCAACTCTTGCACTCGAATTTGTAACTCAACTTGCAAACTCAACTTTCAAACTCGACTTGCAAACTCAACTTGCAAACTCAACTTTCAAACTCAACTTGCATACTCAACTTGCAAACTCAACTTTCAAATTCAACTTGCAAACTCAACTTTCGAACTTGACATACAAACTCAACTTTCAAATTCAACTCTTGAACTCGACTTTGAAACTCAACTTGCAAACCCTACATGCAAACTTTACTTTCAAACTTGACTTTCAAAGTCAACTTTCAAATTCAACTCTTGAACTCGACTTTGAAACTCAACTTTAAAACTTGACTTTCAAAGTCAACTTTCAAATTCAACTCTTGAACTCGACTTTGAAACTCAACTTTAAAACTTGACTTTCAAAGTCAACTTTCAAATTCAACTCTTGAACTCGACTTTGAAACTCAACTTTAAAACTTGACTTTCAAAGTCAACTTTCAAATTCAACTCTTGCACTCGAATTTGAAACTCAACTTGCAAACTCAACTCACAAAATCAACTCTCAAAGTCAGTTTACAAAATTTGAGAAAAAGGTATTTAATACCCTCTACACGTAAAATAAGACAATCGGGGCTCGGTATTTTGAGTTTCACCTGAACGTAGGCTCATCAACGACGTTCAATTTGTCTCAGAAAAATAAAAAAAAAAATAAAAAAATAATGTGGAAAATCTTATCAGAACGTAGGCGTCACTTTGGCCGCTTCGCCTCTAATTAGTCGACCTCACGAAAAAGTCACAAAAATTGAGTGAAGTTCAAGGAAGATTTTTTTATCTTTGTCGCCGGCGTATCGACCGAAAATTTCACAGGCCCGATTCAGCATACGAATGCGCATTTTAGGGAAATCTACGAATAGTCGTGACTCGAGACGGAATCAAGACCTGAAAACGGGAGACGATTCTATAGGAATTCAAAATGGACGAGTGTCACTAATTCGACTACCAGGCGCCGGGCGGTGGTCCTTAAAATCAAAGAAACTAGACAGCTCACAGATTTCGTTTTTTTCCGGGCGGACCTTAAAGAATAAATCCTTTTTCGGGGCCTAAGCTCTTCTTCGATATGAAACGTTGACTCATCCGAAGTTTAAAAAGGGGTTTAAAAATTATAGAACGGAAAAATAAGTAGAAAAAGGTTGAAAAACAATGGAGTAAACTTTTCGGAAGACATCAAACGATCAATAAGGAAAATAAAGAATAATCGCTCACTTTCTGTGCTGAGGCGTTCGGTCTCTTTGCCGTCGGTTTTTGAACCAATTGCTAACTTGCGTTAACGTGAGTCCCGTTCGTTTCGACAGAGCTCGCTTTTCGTCGTTCGTCGGGTACCTGGAAAAATCATACGTACCTAGGTATAAGAATTTTCTTTTCTGATTTTTTAAAAAAAGAAAATACTTTTTATGGTTCCTTTGTTGAATTATGACGAATATTAGCTGTATGGCGCCCAACGTGGGGCTTCATCGAATAATGACGAATATCATGTTGTATGACGCCCAACGTCTCTGCAAATTTCCGCTACATGCTTCGGACGCTTGACGATTAATTGCTAAAATTTCGCGGTAAATTTCAAATTTACCTCTTTGTAATTCTATGTCAAATTATGTCAAACCAATGAACCACTCAAGTCGTAAATTTGAAAAAAAATTCAGGGGGTGTTGAAAAGTTTTTGAAAAAAAATCCAGGGAGTGTTAAACATATTTTGAAAAAAAAAAATTCGGGGAGCGTTGAAAATTTTTTGAAAAAAAAATTTCAGGGGGTGGTAAAAATTTGTTGAAAAAAAAAATCAGGGGGTGAAAATTTTTTTCTTTATTAAGGTTCATTCATTAAGAAAAATGAACCAAAATTTTTTT
The DNA here is from genome assembly GCA_036186465.1 of Nesidiocoris tenuis. Taxonomy (NCBI): domain Eukaryota; kingdom Metazoa; phylum Arthropoda; class Insecta; order Hemiptera; family Miridae; genus Nesidiocoris; species Nesidiocoris tenuis. Next base: position 6,193,184 of record AP028919.1, read on the forward strand.
AATATTTTACTGGTTTTCCCGGGTGATCCGCTTTATTTGCCATGGAATAGAGGGGTTTTCGAATGGTTGAAAAACAACTTTTTTCGGCCTCCGCAGATTTCTTCATTGCGGCTTTCCTCTTTAGTGTTTTTGCACTTTTTAAGATAAATTTCATAAAAATACTGGATGCTTTTAAAATTCTCTATAAAACTCATACTTCACATGAATATTTATCGATTCTTTAAATTCTGCCGTATTTCGAGCGACTCACCTGTTCATTTCGTACGTTTCTTTCAGCGCGTTTCGACTCTTTTCTTTGAAACAGTAAACCGTCTCTTCGCCGTCCCAAATTGTTTTTGGGAGCGGGAACTTTTTCCTGAGCCGATATTTGTCCACAGCGCCCAGGGGTCGACCTCGGATTTTTTCCGCTTCCAAGTAATGCGCTCGATACCACATTTGCTGCAGTTCGTTATGGTATCTGTAATGAAAAACGAATAATTAAAGCCCCGTTGTGTGTTGATGGGTCTAGAATGCCTTTTTCACGTTTTTATTGCCGAAAAACTACCAAAAAAAGGTGAGTTTCTATAAATGTTGAAGATTTTTGCCCACTATTTTGGCTATTCTGCAAAACCTAACATTCTTAGGTCATCCATCGAAATTTTGCCTTATAGTCGGTACATTTCTGCGTTGAATGCGACCAACCGCACCTCGGTGGGGGCAATAGACGATTTTTGGCAACTTTTTGAAGTTCAACCCAAATTTGCAAAAACCCCTTTTTTCGTTTAACTAAAAATTCGCCATTTTAACTGGTAATTGAACAAATTATTGGGGTGCACTCGTGTCCGTTATGGTATACCTAATGTCTCCCTACTGTTTCTTGTTGTAAGGGTATCCAACTTAGGAAATGGAAAAACGATAGCGATGCCGAAAGGTTTCCCTTGTAAAGTGCCGACGGCTATCTAAAAAGGATCTAAAACGCTTTGTAAGGTTAGGTAGATCCGAAGTTGTAAAGCGATCCTATCGCGCTTTACTATCGACAAATTGTTTATTCGCAGGCTTTTTAAAAGTCTTTTGAAAAATTTCGCTAAACATAAAATTTTTTTCTTTTTTCTTTCAGGTAAACGGATGTATTTTAATCGACAAAAACTGAAAATCGGATCGGAGGTGCAGAAAAAAAATTATACGCTATTATTCTGAATCACATTCTGTTTAAGACTTGTTTTTTGTTGTAAAAAAAAAACAATATTTCCAAATTTTGGTCTTCTCGAATTTTTATAAAAATACGTTCATCCTGCCACTTAGTGAAAATTTTCAATTTTTTTTTTCGAAACAAAATATTCAATTTGTTATTTTAATTATTAATTAATTTAATCATTGATTTATTTTTATTATTTAATTAATTTTATTATAATTATTTTTTAATAATTTTCGAATTATTCGAGAAGACCAAATTTTGGAAGTACGTAATATGTACAATATTATGGTTTTTTGTGCACTTTTCTGTAATAACTCGCGAAAACGCGGTAATTTGGCTGACTTAATCCTTTGTCTATCGTCACACGATAAATAGCATTACTGAGTAATCTCAAGTTTCCCAACCTTGACTTTCATTTGGCCCGTTTGATTGAAGCTTTATCAATTCTATACAACTTCGTTAAAATATGGGTCGATTTGGGAAAATATGCCAAAACGTGATAATGCGCGATTGGCCGAAAATCCAAAAACGCGACTTGGCAAAAGAAAAGTTGGTAATTTGAAGCGGAACGCATAGATAGTGCCAATTATCTGCTATCTTCCATCGGATAACACGTGAGAGCACGTACAAACCGGATTCAAATCACACCCACCTATTTATGAAGGTACCAATTGAAATCATCTTTATGTACAAATGCCCTCTATATCTGACGGAAGATTCTAATTTTCCAAATTTTCAAGAAAAACCGATGTTTCAGTTGATAGCGAATGAATAATGAACGAATGACGAACGTATGATGAACGAGCACTGAGCGAATAGCGAGTGAGTAATGAAAGAATGATGAACGAATAAAATAACTAAAGATAATGAATGAATAATGAAGAAATTATGAATGGATAATGAATAAATAATGAATGGATAATGAATAATGAATAAATAATGAATGGTGAATCATTAATGAATAATGAATGAATCATTAATCAGTGAATAATGAATGAATAATGAATGAATAACGAATGAATAATGAATGAAATGAATGAAATGAATGAATAATGAATGAAATGAATGAATAATGAATGAATAATGAATGAATAATGAATGAATAATGAATGAATAATGAATGAATGATGAATGAATGATGAATGAATGATGAATGAATGATGAATGAATGATGAATGAATGATGAATGAATAATGAATGAATAATGAATGAATAATGAATGAATAATGAATGAATAATGAATGAATAATGAATGAATAATGAATGAATAATGAATGAATAGAGAATGAATAATGAATGAATAGAGAATAATGACGAATCATGAATAATGAATAAATGATGAACGAATAAAGGAATGAATAATGAATGAATAGAGAATGAATAGAGAATAATGACGAATCATGAATAATGAATAAATGATGAACGAATAAAGGGATGAATAATGAATGAATAACGAACGAATAACAAGGGAACAATGAATGAATGGATGATTAATGATTCTTTAATAAATTGATTTCCTAAATCGACGGCGAAGTGGTGAGATCTCGTATCTCTATTTTGTTAAGACCGCCACTATTCCTATGGTACCCTATGTAACCACATTGAATTTCCATGACAACTCTAATGTGCACGTGCAGGTACGAAATTGGAGATACGAGATCTCACCACTTCGCCGTCGAAATGATGAATGAATAATGAATGACCATAAAACGTGTTATGAATGAATAGCGAATGAATAACGGATCCATAATTAATCACAATAATGGGTTTTAACGTGGAAAAATGAGGGTTTTCATGATGCAAAGCATGGTGCCTGTGAGAAAACGGAATACCTATTTTCAGTTTAATGTAGAAATTTCTTTACTCCAAATGCGGGCACCTGGTTCCTAGCTCATTGATAATTCATTATTTTCCATTTTACTTCATTTATTCAATTTTCATATTTTAATTTCGCACCGATTCCTTAGGAAGGGAAGAGCAAGACGCGTTTACCTCGATAAAAAAACCCAAACGCACGCACCCACTCGACTCCCAAAGTGGCCCTTGATCCTCGGGCCGGAGAATAAACAGGGAAAAATACAAAATCGTGTTTTCTTGTGCGAGCCTAACGACCCAGAAACGAAGTTAAGAGGGGACTGACATAAAGCGAAGAGACTGGTTGTTATTCTAGGGAGAGCCTCTTCGCAATTATGTGTTTACAAAAGGGATATCAGCCAGGGATGATCTCGGGGAGATGAGTGGAACCATGGAAAGAATACGAGACCGGAGTCTGTCCCGGCCTGAGCGCTGATGGACGTCCGCGCCGGATGTGTTTCTAAAGAACCTCCCAAAATCGGCACCAGGTACGAGGGAAGGGCAAATGTACGGGGAAAATAAGAGGCAGAATATGCGAAAATGTTTTAAAGTTAAAAACCAAGATTAGAGGTATACAGATAGTTCATGATGTGCGCCATGGGTAAGAAAACAAATCTAATTTATTCTGAAATCCTCGAAAAATTCGAATGTAAAGAAAATTCATGATCTCCAAAACAGTTTTTTCCGAATTTCGGCCCTTCTTTTGACCCGATTATCCTAATTATGCGATGGAAAATGCTGGGCTTAAAATTCGGCCAAATATATCATTTAAATATGTTAATTCGTATCGAACCGCTGATCCGATTTTGATCGGCAGATATCGGCATTGGTCTTATGGTCTGTTCAGGTATTATGGACCATAATTTATGGTAAGGACAAAAAGGCTGGATTTGAAATCGGAAATTCGAATTTTCCTCCTTGACAAAAAACTCGCAATGAAAAATCCGAAGGAATAATTCAATAAAGGAAAAATGATGGATTTCATCAAAGTGAATCAGCGTGTTTTGGCACGGATAGGCAGGTTAAAAAAGATGTTATCCACGTATCGCTGGTTCGTTAAAAAAATCAACTAGAAATTTTTTCCTAAATTTTCTCGTTCCTCGTAGGTGAAATTATGTATGTTATTGTCTGTCTGTCCGGTCGGAAAAGAGTCAATCCGTAAGACGCCGGTCCTGTCCGCAGACGGGTAATAGGATTCGAAGAGCTTCAGACCTGAGCTGGTAATTCGCATTGTCCGCAGACAAATCTGTACGTCTTTATTTGTTACGCACGGGCCGGCAGAGTTCGAATTCGAAAGATAAACTTTTCACTGGGAAATTCACGGTTCGCAGCTCCCAGTCAATGCGGCGTCAATTTGTCGGTATTCGGACAATAGGATCAGGTATAAGCCTAGGTATACGAGAGGTTGTTTTTTTGTTCTAGAAAATCGACGCGAATCTGATCGGGTTACCGTCTTTTCGAGGCACAACTGCAGCCGGATAACACACAATACATAGGGTAAAATTTCGAAACGTTTTTCGAACTCGATTTTGAACGAATTTCACCTTGGAATTGATAAAATGACCAATTAATCAGTTAACCAGTGTATACCTCCATATTTGAAAAGTAAAAGTGTGACACAATTTGATCATATTTTGACTAATTTTGAGGGCATTTAGGTCAAAAATATCAAAAAACTCATTATGCCAATTTTAAAACTCGCCTATAATAAAAATACGCTAAGTTGTCGAAATACAAAAAATATACGCATATTCTGCAAGATAAAACAAATATTTTAAGACCAAGAACGTTAAAATCGGTTCATTTTTGTGGTCGGAAAAAAATGAAATAGAAAACACCAGAAATAGAAAAAAGAAATTAAATAAAACAGGAGTGATTCTGAGTGAGTTTTTATAATAAATGTAAAATGTAAATTAAATAAAAATTAAATGTAAATTTGTATAAGTTTTTTCTGAAGCTCCGTTTCAATTCTCGATTTTAGGACGATTAGGTACAAAATTTCCATTTACTCTGTAAGTATGCAAGTAAAAAATGAAATATTGATTTGAACGGATAATGAATGAATAATGGATGGATAATGTATGAATAATGTAGGAATGATGGATGAATCACGGATGAATAGCGCACGGATAACACATAAAGAATGAATGAATGATGAACGGTAAATAATGAATTAATAGCTAATGAACCCTGTTTAAATATAGAATGAATTATGAATGAACTAAATAATGAATAATGATGAAGAAATGGATGAATAATGAATAATTGCATAATAAATAGACAATGAACGAATAATGAATAACGAAAGAATTTTTCCCAAATTTATTGAGCTGTGGAATATTGCGAAGTTCATAACCTGTTTAACCGGCGTTCAGATTACTCGTAGAACCTCCCATCCGATTTTCTGTTTTAGGACGATTATAAATAATAATGGAAATTTCGCACATCAGAAACTCGCCCTGTTTTCCCATAAAACTCCGAAATATTCAAATAATGTGTGTGCTACCTCAAAATAAATAAATTCGGATGAAAATTTTACATTAAACGGAAAATTTTTTAATAGCTTTTTTCAAAAGCCTAATTTTTTAATATGGAAGTACCGCGAGTTATTTTTCAGAAGTGTGAATTGGCGCCATGCGCTAGGCGCCAAGGAACTTATTCACTCGCTTTCATACGCTAAGCTTTCATGGCGCCGGAACGCTTATTCACCTGGAATCGAAGCTATTTCCTTCCAGGATGGCGTAGAGCTCGCGGAAATCGGCCGTGTTGTAGGCGACCAGCGCCCGCGCCCTCAGGACGGCCTCGTGCCCCTGCAGCGCTTCGGATTGGGGGAGCGAGCGCAAAAATCGGGCGAGCCGCTCGCAATCGCCGGCCTGGTAATTCGCGTCGCAAACGGTCGACACCTGTTCCGTCGTGAAGGACATTGCGGCCGGCCGCTTGTCGTAGTCGCACTTGAACCACTCGGCGCCGTAATCGGCGGTTGCCATTGCGCGTATTCACCGGCACGTATCGTCTCGACGTCGCGAGTCGACTGTTGGGTACGTGGGCCGCACCGGTTCCCCACCATTTCGCTATCGAGGCGGCCCTCCTACGGTCCTGGGCGTGGCCTGTATTCACCCCCTCTGAATACGGGTCACTCCCCGATATCATGTAAGCTCTGCGGTTTTCGCGGATACCCGTTTTCGCGGATCCCCGTTTTCGCGGATTCACCGAAACCATGAGACGACTTGGATAAAATTTTTTCGGAAAAATCAATTTTTTTTACTAATTATTCCCAAATAAGTAGATACTCAGGTACTCATATTTTTCAAAAACCGATGTAGCTATTTAATTGATCAGGACAATAATTGTTACAATAATAATACAATTATTGTTTTTCTTCATCCGTAAAGTCTCTATTATCAGAAACAAACGCCAAAAATGCCAGTAGGTATTTTTTACCTCTTGTTCATTAAAAACTACAATATATCGAAGGTTTTATAGCCACATGTTTTCACCAACTATTCAGAAGAGCCCAAAAACTGATTTGTGACCATGGCGGTGATGAATATTGTATTTTTTGTATTTGAGCGTAATTTACGATTTTTCGAGATTTATGAGATATTGATAAACCACTGGTTTTAAATAAAAATTGATTGCAATTATAAAATATAAATATAATAAAATGATAGGTAATAAATTATTAGATACAATATTATCATATAAAAATAATAAATACTAATAATATAATAAATAAAAAAGATCGAATGTTTATGGCTTTAAAACCCTCGATGTTTAGGAAAAAAAAGAAAAAATCGGACCCAAGAACAAATTTTAGAAAAAATTCCCAACGCCCATCTACCTAGTTAACCAAGGTCTAGTTAACCGGGATCTAGTTAACCGGGATCTAGTAAACCGAGGTCTAGTTAACCGTGTTGTAGTTAAGCGCTTCCAGTAAATCGGGGTTTAGTTAACCGGCGTCTAGTTAATTGGAGCCTAGTAAACCGAGGTCTAGTTAAAGGGCGTCGAGTTAACCGGCGCCTACTGAACGGGCGTCGAGTTAACCGCGGTCTAGTTTACCGAGGTCGGGTTAACCGAGGTCGGGTTAACCGAGTTCGGGTTAACCGAGGTGTAGTTAACCGGCGTCTAGTTAACCGGGGACTAGTTTACCGAGGTCGGGTTAACCGAGGTTTAGTTAGCCGGGGTGTAGTTAACCGGCGTCTAGTTTACTAGCGTCTGGTTAACGAGCGTCTACTTTATCGGCTCTAGTTTACCGGCGTCTCGTTAACCGGCGTCTGGTTAGCCGGCGTCTGGTTAACCGGCGTCCGGTTAACCTTGGTCTTTCTACCTTAACTGAATTCGTGAGTTGTGGCTCGATAGTCAGTGAATTATTCGGGGGAAATCGGACGGGATTCCACCGGCAGCTGGCCCTTCAAACTTCGGGTAATTCGACGCCGGATTCGCTCAAAGGCGAACATTGTATTGGCGTTCATTGTGTGCGTAAATCGGCGTAGGCGAGTGTGTTATTTTCTCCGCCAAGTCCCACCTGCAGGTACGTCAAGGGCTTATCCGCAGGTCATATTATGTACTCGACAGAATATTGATATTATTCCGAGTATAAATTACCGCCGAGGTAAATTTCCTGATAAAATAAAATGAATAAAATGTTAAAAATAAATAGACATTCCTGATAAAAGAAATACAATAAAAATAAATAAAAATAAATCAAATAAATTTAAATAAATACAATAATTTGAAATAAAAATAAATAAATTAAATTAATAAATTAAATAAAAATTAAATAAAAAAATAAAATAGAAATAAATTAATAAATTTGAAAAAAATTAAATAAATCAAAATAAATAAATAGCATTTCCTGATTAAATAAAATGTTTAAAATGTTACAACGTGCTATGCAATGGAAATAAACCGGATACAAAAACATTTTTTTTACGTGACTTTTTTTCGAAAAAGCGGACACCGGAGCCATTTTGACGTTTACGATTCAAAAGATGATCCGCTACGAAAACATTTCTCTCGGACGAGTTCATTCACAAGTTTTTGCGCGGATTTCATGAATTAACCGTTGAAACGTTAGACGGGGTGTGAAATTTCGAAAGTGTTATTCTCAAATTTGAATATTATGATACTTCAATTCGGTATTAGGTACCTCGATGCAGCAATATTTTTTTAATGAAAAATAGAATAAGCTTGAAACTAAGATCGGGTATTTTTTTAAAAACAACGTGTCAAAAATTTAAGTAGTCAAACATTTTCCTATCCTTATAAGAAAGTATTGTGTGTTATCTGCGCACCTCTGGTTCGATTTTAGCAGTCCTGAAATTGTTCCGAAATTTCACCTACTATTTCTTCACTTGGAAGTTGCCCCGGGCGTGCCATGCCGTCCAGTTGAGGAAGGGTCAGAACTAGAATAAAAAGCTCGTGTATAGGATCTACCAATTTTTACGCCATTTTTTCAAGTTATTCAAATATATCGATCGTAAATCTTGGACAAATTTTGAAAAAAATAGTTACTTTACCGTTTAGACTCCCACGCGGTTCGAAAACTCTTGACTCGACACATCGCTTTATTTTGAATTGGCCAACTTTGACAAAATAAGCATTGTTACAGTCGTCGGATGAGTTTTGGATTTCTTTCTCTCGCTTTTCGAGGCTAACAATAATTGTCGGGATGACGCGGCCACTTCTGGACGAACCAGACACCTCGGCACCGACTAAAATAACTTTTTTTGTGCCCGCCGCTTGGGTGAAAACAGAAATTGGGCAACCGGCTGAAAAAATCGACATTGTGTTCCTTTTCCGACAAAAACTCGACAATTCTCATGACGAAAAACCGTAAATTAAAAATTAAAAAAAAAGTTTTGAAATCAAACACGTGTCACGGTGATTCGGCATTAATAAATAATAATATCAGCTAATGATCATATTAATTTATAATAATTAATTTTGATAAATGAGCGAGATGAAATAGCAGGTGGTGCTTCCATATTTTTAGGAGTCGTATTTCGGGCCAAATTTTCCATTTTCGGACTGAATCGAAGGCGACTTGTGGCCGAAATTCAAAAAAACGCGCGATCATCTGTTCAAGAATTCGCCAAATACAAAGATGGGTACGATTTTCGTGTTTTGTACCTCAAGGGCGATCTATTCAAAGCTGGTAGTCGAAAAAAAAAACAGAAAACCGATACGAACACATGTAGCGCACAATGCGCAAAACGGAACTGATTTCCAAAGAGAATCCTCGACAATGGTGAATCCTCTGTGTTCGAAAAATCCCGAAAACCATGAATGAAGGGGAAATTCGATTCCGCACGCAATTTTCTCGGCTTTTTCGCCGGCTTTGTGTCATATTACCTGACCTGCATGGGGGCGTACCTGGCCGGTTTTTGACGTGAAGATCCCTATCTTGACAAGTAAAATGGTATTGTCTATGTCAGAAAAATAGATCATCCCTATGTTCATCTTGGTGGGTTTGAAAACCCTGAGCAAGTTTTAGGTATAAATACAAATTGCATTATTTCAGTTGCCTGCCTTGTACGATGTAGTGAATGAATTAGGTATATCATCTGTCAAATATCGACAAAAATGGTTATTTGTCAGCTATTAAATTGCTAGCTTGTAAATTCAACTTTTTCGCTTCTAAGATTTTTTCGTTATTTCGATCTAGATTTACAAAATTGGCCATAACTCCCTTAATTTCTCAATAAAATTCAATTTCGACTATACCGTTGAAAAGGGCGTTAAATTTCCAATCGTCCCAGAGTATCGAAACATTTTTTTGAGGTTGTTCAATCGGTCGAAAATCGATCGGAAAAGCCGAAAATAAAATCTCGAGAATTTCGGCTTGTTATAGCGGAGAAAAATTTGTTTGAATGCAGAAAATCGCGGATTTTCCTGTGAAAATTGAACAGAACACATCACAATTGTTAAGAAATATTTGGTAAAAATCGGATCAGCAATTGATAAAAAGTCCTCTCACTAAATTGTTGCCTTTTTCGTCTTTGAAAATTTTACCAAAATGTGAGTACGTAAACTGTACCATGGTTTCGTCCAATTTCAATTTTCGGTCATTTTTGGACCTGCTCTACCTAATTTGGTCCAACTCAGATCTGTTGATAAGGGAGCGGAAAATCCGTCTTAACCAGATGTTTACCCATATGGTTTTGTTAGCCATCCGAGGATTAACACCTGTAAAGGTGTTGGAAATCTTTTGAAGCCGATTTAGCAGAAGAACATGTGTCGTTCAATGGACAAGGATGGCGTACGAATTTCTGAATGCGACCAAACCTATTGTCAAGAAAGGACAACATTCATGTCAGCTTGTACTTGCCTGACACATCATCTCGGATCATTAGTACGTGACATATTGGCAACAACAACAACTATTATAGAAAAAACGCAGATCTGCGTTTCTATTTTCTACTTTTTTAAAAATTTTTACTAAAATCATTATGGGATTTTTCAATTTTCCCATAATGATTTTAATGAAAATTTTTTAAGAAGTAGAAAATAGAAATTGCCTATTCTACTATCTATAAAATACAATTGTTGGCCGGTTTCGGTGATAAAAGAGCAGGTTTGACTTGTTAAGTAATGTGAAAGGTGAAAGTACTATCGAAGTGCAAGGTGAAAGTACAATCTAAGTGAAAGGAACTCGTGGGAAATTATAGGAATAAGTTGATTTGATTGAGTGCTGAGGATTAACTACTTTCGATTCCATCTTGGACCTTTCACTTAGGCAGTACTTTCACCTTTAAATTTACTTTACTTTCACCTTTCACTTTGGTGATTCACCTTTAGCTTTTCACTTCTTTTACCGTTTGATTAGATAGTATATTCACCTTTCACTTAGATAGTAGGTACTTTCACCCTTCACTTCTGTAGTACTTTCACTTTTCACCTTGGTTGTACTTTCTCCTTTCACTCAGTTTGTACTTTCACTTAGCTACCCAAGTACTACTTTCACTTCGCTTTACTTTCACCTTTTAGCTAGGTATTACTTTCACCTCCCACTTTACATAATGAATAGTGAGTAAGAAAAGCAAAAATGTACCCGAAGTTGAAAATTCGTCAATTTTTTTAATTTTCATTTTTCAATTATTGTTTCAAGAATTGTAAAAATGGTAAAATCTCGCGAATGTTCCAAAAGGAACTGGCCCAAAATGTTGACTTTTAACTGCATCATCTTCTGGTTTAGGTAGCTCAAAATAAAGACAGAAAAATTCAAAAATGATCATGCTGTTACAGGTAAAAGTTTTGGGCCAGTTCCTCCTGGAACGTTCGCAAGATTTCATCATTTTAACCAGCCTTGAAACAACCATCGAAATAACGGTAAATTAAAAAAAGAGCAATTTCCAACATGGGCATATTTTTTTTGCTTTTTAAATCCTCTGCCAGAAGAACAATCTTATAGGTGAACATATTATTAGCTAATACCCATCTAAATAATTACATGGTTTTACTGGTGTTCATCACTGGGATAATTTCCATAATGAAATTATCTTCGTACCTGCAAATATTAAATATAAAAAATTTCTAAAATCCCGAAACATTGTTACACATTATGAGGATAGAGCGTTTTAATACCATTGTTCGGAATGTCTTGAAATATAAAATATTCTTGCCTGAGCTCAAAAATAATTAACATAATCCACTTATAGCATTGAAAACAGCGCAAGGCCATACGCGTTTTTTGACTATGTTAGTTAAATTTACGGCTTGTTGACAGGAGCAGTCGTGGCCGAGTGGTTAAGGCGTCTGACTAGAAATCAGATTCCCTCTGGGAGCGTAGGTTCGAGTCCTACCGACTGCGCATTAGTTTTTGCCACCAAAAACACTGATTTGGGTTCTAACTCAGCTCCTAAACCAGATCTTGGTTTTTTAGTAGCAGAGGGAAACAATTTTTTATTTAAATTCCGTTAAACTGCACAAATCTAGACAATTTCATTTAAATTTTATATAAGGTTCCGGGCGGAGTCATTTCCGAGGCGGATTTTCGGTACGAAGGAGTCGTCCGACGAAAAATTCGCACGAGTCCAAAAATGTTGGAAATTTCCTAAGCAATCGAAATCCGTCGTCTCCCGTTTTCGATTTTCAACCGTTCTCAAGGTATCGGCAAAAAACGAGAAAATTTTAAAATTGTTTTCAAAAAAGTCGAGATTTTTCCGCGGATAAAACTTCAAAACAAACTTTCAACTAAACCCAGATGTTGGAAATTCAACCGGCTAAAAAAATCCTATCCCTGATCTGAACAAAAGTTCAACGCTTCTAGTCGAAAACCCCCGAAAACCGAAACTACTTTTCCGAACAATGCCGGTTTTTGGTACTTTTCCCCAAAAAACCCATACTTTGAGTTCGAAATTTGAAAATTGTGGATTTTTCCGGTCGGTACCTTTCCCAAACCAACGTTTTCCCGAAAGAAAACTTTCGCTAACCCCAACCGTTCTCTCGTAAAGATTTCAATTTTCTTCTCATTTTCTGATTTTTTAGAGAACTCTTTTATGGTTTTAAATATATTTATAGATATTCTCTTTCATTTTTAGAGATTTTTCTTATCTTTTGGAGATTTATCATGTTATACAAGCGTGGCTATTTTTTTAGCCGATTTTGACAGCTCCAATTATTTTGACGATGCATTTGCAATATTTGGACTCAACTATTCCAACTACCGAAATACGCATGGAGGAAATTGGTACCTAACTACCGATTTGACTGCTCGCCCATCTGCTCCTGCGTCGAACTGCGTATAAAGACATAACTGAAGGTCTTTGACTTATGTTACAACGTCAAAAAGGGGAAAAGCACGTGCTCTGTTAAATTAGGCTCCATCCTCGGGTTACTTGGGTTTTTGTGTGCCGTCGAGTAGGAAAATATCTCGTTAACTTCGATTCCGTTTGTACCCCCCCTACCATCCTTGAGTAAATCTTGTACCAGTTGACGAGAGGGGTACGGCGAAAAGAAGCAATTTCAAACATCATAAGGAAAAACGTTAATACAATCATTTTGTACGTAAAGTTTGTCAAATGGAAGTTTCAAGTTTCGCTATAGAAATACGCTTCTATTCCCAGAATAATGGTCAGAATAATAATTCTACATCTAATAATGTTGGAGGTATAACAAAATTTTATGTTTACAGGGGTTTTCAGGCTTGAGATTGTCTTCCATAAAAACCCTTTTATTGTTTAAGTTATTTGCAACAATTTTTGTTCCATAAAACTTTTTGTGAGCCCAAGGGAAAGTTTCACATTTGTCGCCTCAAAGATTTTTCCGTGTTTTCGATCTTGTCTCACAAAAATGACCATAAGTCCCTCAAATGTTAGAGGAATTGCAAAGCTTGTTGAAAAGCGTTGAAAAGCTCGTTAAATTTCCTATAAGGAAACGGTATTTGCAGCTTTCTCAAATTAAGTCAAATGAGCGGGAATTCGGGCCAAAGTATAGAATGGATCAATTTTTGAAAATCACCATTTTTGTAACGTGCGTTTAGGAGTGGGAAAAAAAGGAAAATCCCACGGCCGTTCCGGTGAAAAAATGGCCAAAATTGTTAGCTTTCTAATGGTATAGTCATTTTTGGATTTGCCTTGCTTATTGCAGGAGAAATAGGTGGTTTAATAGGAAAAAGCGTGATTTTTCGCTGACATTTTTTATTGCCATTTATTATTGTTCGAATTTTTCGACAAAAAATCGATCCGACTAATATTGCGACTTGGAAAAACTATCACACCTTCTCCGCAGCTGTTTTATGAAATAGGAGCCCCACACTGAGAAAAAAAATAGGGCAAAAGTCGGTTGCGGGAATGCGGTTAATGGCTAGCAACCGCATTGCAACTTGGTTAATGTCAAAAGTCGGTTAATACAAATGCCGCCCCCGGAGTTGGTTAATGTAGGGCCGCCCCCAGCCAAAGTCGGTTAATACAAAAGTCGGTTAATTTACGTAAATGCGGTTAATGGCTAGCAACCGCCTAATAGTCGGTTAAACCCTAAGAAAAGTCGGTAAAACCTGCATTGCATCTAATCGGTTAAAGCAGTACATTAGCCGTATATTTAGTCGGTTGTAGTCCTACATTGACCGCATGCCAAATCGGTCATGGTACTTCATTGACCGTATGCGTAGTCGGTTATAGTTCTACTTTAACCGCATGCCTAGTCGGTTATAGTTCTACTTTAACCGCATACCTATTCGGTTATATTCGTACATTGACCGCATGCCTAATCGGTCATGGTACTTCATTGACCGCATGCCTAATCGGTCATGGTGCTTCATTGACCGTATGCGTAGTCGGTTATAGTTCTACTTTAACCGCATACCTATTCGGTTATATTCGTACATTGACCGCATGCCTAATCGGTCATGGTACTTCATTGACCGTATGCGTAGTCGGTCACTGTACTACATTGACCGCATTCCACAGTGGAGTACATCAACCGACCAGAAATACGGTTAATGTAGCCCACTTGAAATGGAATTTCAAACATGTGATCTGAAAATGAAATTTGAGTAACATTTTGGTAATATATTGTTTAATAAAAACGAATTAGGTATACATATGATTAGAATGATAATGAGAAAGTGGGCCTGATTCTTCATGGTACATAACTGTTTTCCAAATATGCGGCCTAAAAATAAAATTTGACTAGCATAACAGGAACATCTCAACATTTTAAGTTATAAATGTGATGGATGCAGTTGTTAACATACGTTTACTAATAAAACATTTTAAACCTGTATGATACAGTCAATAGGTACCTAGGTACATATGTTTTTTTTATTTTTACAAATTCTTACAATAATGGTAACTATAAGTGAGCCTCAATATAGCGTTTTTCAACTTGGCGACGTTCTTCGGCAGGGCGATACTGTCAAGTGCCGGGTATAGTTGTTGGAAATCAAGGGATAGCTGAGAAACCAAACACGAAACACTGTTAATACATCTGAGGGCTGAAAATTACAACCGAGCAAGTACCACTCAAAAAAAAAAAATTAGTTTCTCACCAGCTTATGGCCGATTATGGGAAGTCCGATAATTATCACCGTGTCGAGGTAGTCTTCAAAACTCGCGACCTTTGCGTAAGCTATTCGCTTACCGGCCGTTTTCTTCCAAGATTCGAGGAATGTAGATGATTCAGCGCCGCCCTGCACCCCTCTTGCCGCTCTTGCACTATTTGAGAATCGGGGTCGTCGAGAAGAGCCGTTTTTATTTCTGGGAAAAACGTTTGTTAGATCGTGAAAAAAATGCTCAATGCACAATGAACCTGACAATCAATCTCTCTTCATTCAATAGTATTTACCCTCAACGTCGATCACGTCTTCAATCTTCCTTTTTTTTATTGCTGGCTGCAGGCGTCGTCCGTCAGTTCCTCAGAACTAAATGGAAAAAAATCAGAAAGACAGCCTGATGCACACACAGCCTCAACCAATATACTGCAAATCATCCACCGAACGTACACAATTACTTACCATTTTCTTGTCCAAAAATAGGCGTACCCGTGTTAGCCAGGAAGTAGGACGAATCAAGAGAAGAGCCGAGGTCAAGCCGAAGTGAGGAATATCCGATCCGTGAGAGCCGATTGCCGAGAAACGCGCGAGTCAAAGCCGGAATAAATGACGGATAAGTTGCTGATGAAGCAGAGGTGATGGGAGTAGATCTCTCAAAAACTGTGGACGCACAAACGTTTTAACTACGACCGAGGTTGAAAGAGGAATGATCCCTACTTCTCCTTACAGCCAAGTAGAGGCTACAAGTTGGAGGGGGAGCACATGCGCAGGGCGCCTCTCTACTCTGTTACTGCTATGTTTCAACGGTATTGCATACGGTGAAAGTAGTGCAATAACCGACTATAAGTTGGAGGGGTGGGGAAAGGTACAAGTCAATGTCAATCGGCCAATGACCTTTAGGACGGAAAGAGAAAGATATTCGGTCTCTACTCTGTTACTGCTATGTTTTAACCGTATTGCATACGGTGAAAGTACTGCAATAACCGTCTATAAGCTGGAGGAGTGGGGAAAGGTTCAAGTTAATGTCAATCGGCCAGACCTGTGTTGGTACGAATTCGGTCAAAACTATGCGTTAACCGACTATACACGAGTATGCTTTAACCGACTCACCTTATGTAAAACAACCGGCTTCTTGTAGTGGATTGACCGTAATTGACGGCAATGGGGTGCAATAACAGACTTATACGGGCAAAAGTATGGGTTAACCGACTGGGCTCCAGTACGCTTTAACCGACTTAACTTATGTAAAACAACTGACTTGGTTTCTTTAACCGTGTTCACGGCACATTAACCAACTTGAACGGTCAATTGAACAACCCATACGCGGTTGAAGTATGAACAGTAACCGACTTCTGGTTTCCTAACCTCACCTATTCTTAGATTCGGCGCAAATATTTTCCACTTTGACAGACCTTTGTATACGGTTAGTGTTTCAAGGTCATCCTTGGACCGCATTTTACGGTTGCCGCGAGACAAACGTCGGTCAAATCTGTAGGATAGTTGGTTAAAATGGCCTGGGGGGCGGCATTTTCAACATTTCGGCATTTCTCGGTTTTTCGTAGTCTGTTGATGTCGGAAATTTGACCGCATTTCGTCATTAACCGCATATTTTCAAAATTTTTAACCGACGATTTTTCTCAGTGCACGGACTTGGGATATTAGGTTGCTAATCAGAGCGTCTCAACTACCTGGTCGAAGGTTATAACGAGGAGGAGGTGTTGAGCTAAGATAGCCGCTTGTCAAGGATCCCCAGATAGGCGTGAAGATGAGCGCTATCTGATTGTTATTAAGGCGGAAAAGAAGTAGAAAAAGATGTCAAGAAAATCCGCTTAGGCTACCGGTAAGGGTTGTGAGCCTGGCCGACAATAGGATCCCGTCTGTGAAAGATTCATTCATACCTCGAGGGCCATCTTTTTTCCAACAGGACGAGAAAGAGGCAGATTTTCTTAGAAGGATTTCAGCTATATTTGTTGAGACGGTGGCACACCCTCGGCTCACAAAGGGCGCATACTCGACATTCGGAAACCGTTGCTCTTGACGCGTAAAAGACGAACACCCTAAATATTTGTCCAAGGTTCAAAGAAGTGTCAGCATCCCTGCAGTTTTGGATCCTCAGACTTCGACGCATTGGCCGATTTTCCCTTGAGATACGACGAGTCAAATGGGAATATAGGCCAGGATTTGCTATTGATTGCTATTGAGGTGGAGGAGAATGGGGAAAAGGGAGGAAGAGAAGGAGGACGTGGAGGGGGAGGTGTTGACGTAGGAGGAGGACGACCAGGCGTTGGAAGCGGAGGAGGAGAACGAGGAGGCGGAGGAAGAGAAGGGGGTCATGAGATGGCGGGGAGGAGGAAGCCGAGGAGGAGCAGGAGGAGGAGGGCGAGGAGTCATAGGAGGAGGACAAGGAGGAGGGCGAGGAGTAGGTGGGGGTGCCGGCGGCGGAGGTCGAGGGGTGACGAGGATGCGGGGCAGGGGGGATAGAGGAGAAGTGGTGATGAGGAGGCGGGTGAGAAGGGGGGAGGAGGACGAGGAGGAGGAAGTGATGAGGAGTGGGACGGGTGGCGGAGGATGAGGGGGTGATAAGGAGGCGGAGGACGAGGGGGCGATGAGGAGGCGGATGATGAGGGTGTGATGAGGGGGTGATGAGGAGGCGGATGATGAGGGGGTGATGAGGAGGAGGTGCTGGGGAGGTGGAGGAAGACGGTGATGAGGTGATGGGGGGGGAGCAGGCGGACGAGAAGGAGTTCGAGGACGGTGAGGAGGACGAGGAGTAGGAGGACGAGGAGGTGTAGGACGATGAGGAGGAGGAAGCTCAGGAAAGGTTCAGTTCAGATGTGATTTTTGATCCTTCCTTTTCATTACACGTTCATTATCTGGCAAAGGCTGGTGTTTTTCTCGAGGGTAAGCAATCATAGTATTGCTGGCAGTGAATATGCACTAATTGCATAAATTGTTTAAAATTTAAAAAAATCCGGAAAATTGAGACCGGTATTTTCCTCAAAAGACGCTGCCGGGTGAAATTTACGCGGAAAATGCGACTTCAAAATCTGACCCGATTCCGGTTCCTAGTAAGGAAAGTGAAAATCAGCAATCGTGCGGAAACATTTTGCAGTAAAGCGTCAAACCTTCATCACATCCTGCCTTTCATTGAATTCTACATAAATCCGTCGCCGACTTCCAAGGCTCAATAGCCTATCCGGCCCTAGGCCCTCTAATTGTTAACGTTTTTTCACCCTTTCCCATTTTTTGCAAGCGCCACCGACGAAGGAAGCGACGTTTCTTGCCAACAAAGACTTCAGCTTCCGGTTTTTTCTAGTTTCCATTTACGGCCTCACTGGTGGAACAATGGACGAAATTATGACGACGAATTACCACACGTGGGCGATATAGGAGAGGAATGAAGATCAGTATGTTTGTAAATGTGTGTAGTTTTTTCGAACCGATATGATTTTTTAGTATAAAAGTTTTTTTCAGAAAATGAAAACTGTATATGAACATATTTTAGATAAAAAAGGCAAATGATACAAAAATATTTCTTTTCCTGTCACTTTCAGGTGTCCTCAATGGTTCAACATTCGAGTTCTCCTTCACCTCATGGACTTTTGTTCTCTGGCCGTAAAACCACGTTAAAAATAGTCCGAATCAATTTTAAATTGACAATTTTACTATTTGGCTGCCATAATTTCGTCATTCACACACGCGATCACGGTTCCATATCCCTATAATTCTAGAGCACAAAACCTTTTCTGTCAATAGTTCTTTTTTAGGGCTTCCCCTTTCCAGCATTGTTAACCCCCGAAGGGCATCCCCTCATCTTCGGAATCGAACCCTTGTCTCTGTCCAGGTAAAGCGAAAAGGGCGATCTTAACCCTTTGGTTTTCCATTGACACCCACGGGCGAACCCTTCCTACACAATATACTAAGTGATTGTATAAAAAACCAGATGTTCCTTTTTGGAGCGAAAAAAATAGTTTCCAACTAGAAGAGTCACCCACTCCATATTTCAGTGTCGTCTTTAAAATCGAATAAAAGTTGGCCTTTTTTCATAGTTTTCATCTGCCTTGTTATGATTTTCCTTTGTGCCGATTTTTCGACTGATTGTTTCCTCAAAAGGGACCCCCCCACGTGGGGGCACCCGGGCTGAACGGTACCGGTCTCATGTACCAGCTGAACCTATCGCAGGGATGAAATGATCCAAGACTGATAGAACAATGGATTGACAGGCTTCAACAGAACGGCTGTGGTACGATTGAGTCCAAATTTCCTTCGATTGTGAGATGAAAAAATATTTTTTATTCGTAAATATTGTTTTAAAAATATTTTTTATTTTAAAAATTTCTGTAGGCCATTTTTGCAGGCAAATAATAGAATTTTTCAATATTTCGAGAAGGGATAGTTGCTAATCGTGTTGCTACTTCCATATTTACAGATTAAATGGAAATATTGTAATCGTCCTAAAATCGAGAATCGGAACGGAGCTTCAGAAAAAACTTTTACTTATACAAATTACTCAGGTACGAATTTACATTTAATTTTTATTTAATTTAAATTTTAATATAATTTTTAATTTAGTTTTTATTTAATTTAATACATTTCTTTTTATTTTACATTTTACATTTAACACACAAACTCCGATACTTTTCAACTTCTTAAATTTTTTTTATTTAAAATTTTTTTTTTAATTATTACCTATATT
Organism: Nesidiocoris tenuis; assembly: GCA_036186465.1. NCBI lineage: Eukaryota > Metazoa > Arthropoda > Insecta > Hemiptera > Miridae > Nesidiocoris > Nesidiocoris tenuis. The sequence goes on from AP028919.1 coordinate 6,212,900, forward strand.
TTTTTAATTTTAAAAAATTAATTTAAAATTTTTTTAAAATTCTTTTTAAAATTTTTTTGGCATAAACACCCTCAAAAGCAGTGTTATTTACCTCAACACTGGTTTATTCATATATATTCTTTTTAAAAATATTACCTATTTCATTTTTATCCCATTTTATACAGGTATGTAGCACTTTTGTTGGCAAATAATAAGAATTTGTCAATATTTCGAGAAGGAAGGATTGCTAATCGTGTTATTGTTACATCGAATGTACAAAAACTGAAACCTAGGTGCAAAAACCGATCGCTACTTGGTATGGTGATCAAAATTTGCAAAATTATCGCACCTTTGATATTAATTATTTAATTATTAATTATTTAATTATTACCTTTAATATTAATTATTTTATTTCATTTAATTTTAATTTTATTTGTACCTTTAATGTAGGTAAGGTCATACTCCCCCCCACCGATGTTTCTATTAAAAAATTTCGTTTGAAAAAATTTGAAAAAAAAATCGCGCAATCTCTTCTGTTCAAATCGGATATGCCAAGTAACAAATTCAATAGCGAACATGATCCCGTCACCCTCGACAAACTCATCAACACTTTCTATCTTTTGTACCCATAAGCCGTTCATTATCTTATTTATATTAAATCCACCCTCCGTCTTCATCCCCGTCCGGATGATTCGGCTAGAAAATCGCCGCCTGGCTCGTCATCTGTTGGGCGCCACCCTCGACATACAACCCGCTATTACGGGTAACATTACACTATTGTCATTTGCCAGTCGTCGTTCATTTGATTATCGTCACGTCGAAGAAATGGACAATACTCGAATTTACCCGAAAACTTGGACGGACAGGTGGCAGAACCTTGAATGATGATGAACGACGATTTATGATTATTAATGACATCGAATGACACCGCATGATGATAAGTGATTATCATCATAATATGATGATTATATGACTTATATTATAATATACTTATATCATCATAATAATATTCGTCATATTATGACTTATATTATAAATCATTATCCATAATAATCAATCTTATGGTAGGTACCTGATTGTGATGTCAATTAATGATAACCGATGTCATTGCCAAACAAAATTGATGTTACTACCAATGAAAATCGATGTCATCTGTGAAGATCAATGTTACAGTTCAAAATGCTCTATCCACAAAAATCGATGAAACTACTCTGGAAAATTGATGCCATTTTCGAAACTCGAACTGATGGCGTACTCGAGCTTGAACGCAAACTGAAAATCAAACCGAAATCAAAAGTCAACCTCGCACTGACACTCAAACTCAAACTTTAGTTTTGAGTTTTAAAATTTGCGTAGTGAGTTTTTCATGAATCAGTTTCACTTGAGTTTTTTGACATTTTTGACCTATACACCCGTATAAGCAGTCAAAATATGGTTAAATTGTGTCACAGTTTTACGTTTCAAAATATGGAAGGATTGTGTGTTATCTACGCAGAAGGGCAGGCCGCTTACTGAAATCCGAAAATTTTCGAATCCGGCCCCCGTTCGGGCGCCAGTTAATTTCATTCCACTCGAAGGAGGAATGTTATTTGGATTTCAGCGAGAAGGACGTCCTCGTCTAAAGGAACCTTCGAGATTAGAAGTTCGGTTGAAGTGCCCTTGCAGTGGAGTTGTTGTTGTTGAGGTGCCAAGGGAAGGATTAGAACCGAAGAGGAAGAGGGTGAAAAGTGCCAAGGTGTCGGGTGTTTCGTGACTTTCCAGAGCCTCGAAGACATCCTTGAACTCGGGAGTTAATAACAAACTCGTCTTGAAAGGGGATAAAAGCCGTGGTGGATTCGGAAACAGACTGAAAATCGAAATTGTGTGAAAAGCTAGTGTTTTTTCAGCAAATTTTTTTTGTAAATATTATATCGAATGACAATCGTGAATCGTTTATAAACGATCATAAATTATGTATTTTGAAGTGATTACGGAGAAATATTTTTGAAGATGGAAAATATTTCTGGATGGAAAAATATTTCTCTCCTTCATTAATTCTTTTTATTTGGAAATGGAATGCATTTCGTGAGGTCCTAATGGGAATCAGAACACAAAGCTGGTGTGTACTTTCGAAGAAAGATTTTTTAACATCTAGGTAAATTTGGTTTTTTTCACTTTGGAAGAAATATTTTTATGGTAGTATACAGTTACCTACATACATTTCTCACGAACGTTTTTTGTCATAGTTCTATACTTCTATGCGAGTTAATAAATCATCTCCAGAACGGGAATTCCGATGACGGTGTCCAATTGGAGAAAATCCGCATCCACTTTCCACATCTGAGGATTTTCTTCTCTGCCGGGAGAAAATGTTTCGTATTACTCGCCTTTAGCGAGACTGATGTCAGCAGTTATCACACCCTCGCATCTATTGTTCAGCCAGGTCGGTGAACCCTCCGCGTCAGCTTCTGACCTCAGCAGAATTCACCCCTCGACGCCGCTGACGGCTCCCTCCTGACATATCTCATCACAGGTACGGTAACTTAAGGTTTTAATTGGAATCAATCGTATGAATAGTTCCTTCCCTCTCCTTGAGGGCGACAGGGCACGCCCGGGACAACTTCGCTATCGCCAACGCCTTGAACGGCTTTTTACATCAATTTTTTTTTGCTCACTCGAATTCCATGACACGGGATTCGCGGGAAATGCATGTCATTGGTCGGTACCCCCCATATTGACAATGTTGATCAGTGCCCCGGAAAAACGTGAAATTTTTTTTAGTCAATCTGGCTATAGATTTGTGCGAAAAAAAATTTGAGTAAAATCAAGTTTTTTTTTTGGAAATTTTCTAGGAATAGGTACTTTGGATTTTTCATGGGATGCCGGTTTTTTAAATTTTTTCCATCTTGGAGAGTCGTAAAAAATCCCTAATTTTTTCTGTAATGAATCTGCCAAGAGGCTACCCAAAGATTTGCTTTGTTGAAATTTTAGTACCTATTTTATCAGAAGGGTCACAAAATAGTTTTTTTGAATGTCAAAAACTAGTTGTCAAGCGTAAACCAACAAACTCAAATATTATCAAAATCCCAAATAAATCAAAATACGTGATATTGATTCGGCAAACGACGAACATTTAGTGTACCGTTCACAGTCGGTTGGTACCTTCAGACTCGGCCAAGTACAGGGGGTGCGTACTTTTGTAATTTGACTCTATGGGAATTGATTACGGAGAGCGGGGAAGGATAGACAGTTGATTAGTTAAATGAATCGTGTCTAATGAAGATAATTGATAGGGTGCGGTACCCCCAAGGGTGTGACGCTAACAACAAGGGAGAGCCGGGAGCTGGCGCTGACTGTCGCTTTACGGCTAACTACTAGGGTTGAAGGCGGACCTTGAGTCGGGGTATCAATATGGCTCCGTAAGTCACATAATATAATAAGTTCAATCGTACTCTACGTTGTCCTTATGACTGAATCTTAAACCTAATTTTCCAAATTGAGGTATCTACCCAAATCATTTTTTTGCTAGCCCAATTTCACTATTTATAAGTGTGTGTTGCATCACTTGCGAGGTGCTATGGCCTTTGGCCGATCAGTCTTAGTCACATTCCCTGTCACTATCACTGTCACAGTCACATTCCCTGTCACAGTCACTGTCACAGCCACAGTCACAGTCACAGTCACAGTCACAGTCACTGTCACTGTCACTGTCACTGTCACAGTCACTGTCACAGTCACTGTCACAGTCACTGTCACAGTCACTGTCACTGTCACAGTCACTGTCACAGTCACTGTCACAGTCACTGTCACAGTCACTGTCACAGTCACTGTCACAGTCACAGTCACTGTCACAGTTACTGTCACTGTCACAGTTACTGTCACTGTCACAGTTACTGTCACTGTCACAGTCACTGTCACTGTCTCAGTCTCTATCACAGTCACTGTCACAGACGCTGTCAAAGTCACCGTCGCAGTCACTGTCACAGTCAGTATCACAGTCCCAGTCACAGTCACTGTCAGTCACTATCACAGTCACTGTCACTGTCACAGTCACTGTCACAGTCACAGTCACTGTCACTATTACTAATTATAGAGGTGTATTGTACATGTTAAACAGCTTTTCTCTCTTTTCCATTCCCATTTTTTAATGTTTATACGTCAGGTACGTTCGATTCTTATCTATCGCTTCAAAGATAGTTATTTCTGATATCATAGTGCACATTTCGACCCAAATTTAGGTACCTGATAAAATTTTAGCCCACCAAATCCTCGCTAGCTGCCGTCCGTGATCGACTGGATCGAGTCCGACGACAATTGAACAATAACCTCGAACGTATCCTATGGCACTGTAAATAATTTACAATATAACCACATCATTGTAAACAGCAAAGCCATTTCGCAGAAGAAACTGAAGCATTTCCAAGTTCGGAGCATCCGGTGGTTTTTGTCACGAAAAAATCGGCTGGCCCAGGTTCAAAAAAGGCAAATAAATTCGAGCTTATTTCGCTAACAATCTCAAGTTTCGGAAATCAACTTCAAGTTTCCCATTTTCGGCGTATTAATTTCAACAGATGAGTGAGAAATGCCTCCGAGTACCCTGGACTTCTGTACAGTGAGAGTGCAAACATTTTATTGGCTAAGAATGGAAAAAGGAACAAGAAGTTACGAAAACTGGAGAAGAGTTGAGTTCTCTTCAAAAATGCCATACGAAGTCCATGTGCATCTTCGTACGCCTAAGCATTTAGCCATCTGTACGCCTTCCATAAGGCATCTACGCCAAATGTAATAAAATCAACGTAAAACAGCCGACAAAGCTCAATCGGCTTGAAATGGCTCGTAATTAAAATGAATTACTGTCGATGAGGACGAGCGGCATGCAGTAAAAAACCGATATCCGCCAAGGGAATGTCCAGGGTGCAAAGATTTCCTTTCTTGGTTTACGGACGTTATAAAATGGCCATCGGCAGCGGTAAGTGATACATTATCGAATATCATCTGCCGACGGGGGTGTCCAGTTGCATGTCGTCGCTGAAATCCCAACATGACATAATTGATTTTGGCCACTTTTCAGGAGAGCAAAAAAACTGTTTCATTGGTTAAATTTTCACATTTTTGAGTATGTTATGATTTCTTACCTCTCACTAGGGCCCTAAGTTTATGTTACGGACAAAAACATATGATTTTGCTTGAGAAATAAAATAATAAGGTAATTGTGTCATGTTGATGGAAATTTCAAAGTAGTTGTGTCATGTTTTCCGTGGAATTTTAATGCGCCTTCAAATATTAAAATATTTATAAAAATGTAGTTAATAAAAAATATTAATGAATAATAATATTTAATACATATTACTGTTCTTCCATTATAACTGAATACTTTCGAACTCGAAGTTGAATTTGATCTCGAAGTTGACTTTGATCTCGAAGTTGACTTTGATCTCGAAGTTGACTTTGATCACGAAGTTGAATTTGATCTCGAAGTTGACTTTGATCTCGAAGTTGAATTTGATCTCGAAGTTGAGTTTGAACTCAAAGTTGAGTTTGATCTCGAAGTTGAATTTGATCTCGGAGTTGAGTTTGAACTCTAAGTTGACTTTGATCTCGAAGTTGAGTTTGATCTCCAAGTTGACTTTGATCTCTAAGTTGACTTTGATCTCGAAGTTGTGTTTGAACTCGAAGTTGAATTTGTACTCAAAGTTGAGTTTGATCTCCAAGTTGACTTTGATCTCAAAGTTGACTTTGATCTCGAAGTTGACTTTGAACTCGAAGTTGACATTGATCTTGAAGTTGACTTTGAACTCGAAGTTGAGTTTGAACTCGAAGTTGACTTTGATCTCGAAGTTGACTTTGAACTCGAAGTTGACTTTGATCTCGAAGTTGACTTTGATCTCGAAGTTGAATTTGATCTCGAAGTTGAGTTTGAACTCAAAGTTGAGTTTGATCTCCAAGTTGAATTTGATCTCAAAGTTGACTTTGATCTCGAAGTTGACTTTGATCTCGAAGTTGACTTTGATCTCGAAGTTGACTTTGATCTCGAAGTTGACTTTGATCTCGAAGTTGAATTTGATCTCGAAGTTGAGTTTGAACTCAAAGTTGAGTTTGATCTCGAAGTTGAATTTGATCTCGGAGTTGAGTTTGAACTCGAAGTTGACTTTGATCTCGAAGTTGAGTTTGATCTCCAAGTTGACTTTGATCTCTAAGTTGACTTTGATCTCGAAGTTGTGTTTGAACTCGAAGTTGAATTTGTACTCAAAGTTGAGTTTGATCTCCAAGTTGACTTTGATCTCAAAGTTGACTTTGATCTCGAAGTTGACTTTGAACTCGAAGTTGACATTGATCTTGAAGTTGACTTTGAACTCGAAGTTGAGTTTGAACTCGAAGTTGACTTTGATCTCGAAGTTGACTTTGAACTCGAAGTTGACTTTGATCTCGAAGTTGACTTTGAACTCGAAGTTGAGTTTGAACTCGAAGTTGACTTTGATCTCGAAGTTGACTTTGAATTCGAAGTTGACTTTGATCTCGAAGTTGACTTTGATCTCGAAGTTGAATTTGATCTCGAAGTTGAGTTTGAACTCAAAGTTGAGTTTGATCTCCAAGTTGAATTTGATCTCAAAGTTGACTTTGATCTCGAAGTTGACTTTGAACTCGAAGTTGACATTGATCTTGAAGTTGACTTTGAACTCGAAGTTGAGTTTGAACTCGAAGTTGACTTTGATCTCGAAGTTGACTTTGAACTCGAAGTTGACTTTGATCTCGAAGTTGACTTTGATCTCGAAGTTGAATTTGATCTCGAAGTTGAGTGTGAACTCGAAGTTGACTTTGATCTCGAAGTTGACTTTGATCTCGAAGTTGACTTTGATCTCGAAGTTGAATTTGATCTCGAAGTTGAGTTTGAACTCAAAGTTGAGTTTGATCTCCAAGTTGAATTTGATCTCAAAGTTGACTTTGATCTCGAAGTTGACTTTGATCTCGAAGTTGACTTTGATCTCGAAGTTGAATTTGATCTCGAAGTTGAGTGTGAACTCGAAGTTGACTTTGATCTCGAAGTTGACTTTGATCTCGAAGTTGACTTTGATCTCGAAGTTGAATTTGATCTCGAAGTTGAGTTTGAACTCAAAGTTGAGTTTGATCTCCAAGTTGAATTTGAACTCGAAGTTGACTTTGATCTCGAAGTTGACTTTGAACTCGAAGTTGACTTTGATCTCGAAGTTGACTTTGATCTCGAAGTTGAATTTGATCTCGAAGTTGAGTTTGAACTCAAAGTTGAGTTTGATCTCGAAGTTGAATTTGATCTCGGAGTTGAGTTTGAACTCGAAGTTGACTTTGATCTCGAAGTTGAGTTTGATCTCCAAGTTGACTTTGATCTCTAAGTTGACTTTGATCTCGAAGTTGTGTTTGAACTCGAAGTTGAATTTGTACTCAAAGTTGAGTTTGACCTCCAAGTTGACTTTGATCTCAAAGTTGACTTTGATCTCGAAGTTGACTTTGAACTCGAAGTTGACATTGATCTTGAAGTTGACTTGGATCTCGGAGTTGACTTTGATCTCGAAGTTTTTCGCCCTGCTCAACTTGACATAACTACAAAGCCACCAAGGTACAACATAGCACAACTGGATGTGTTCTCTGCCTTGGCAGTTTTTATCAATTCAGCCGTTCTACGGCAGAATAAAATGAATGATTATCATCCAGAAAGTATCTGAGTATAAAATTATGAACGAAATTTGATTGACTTGCACCAAAAAATTGCTAAAATACAGGAAAAACTCACCGAGCCTCCGTCCGCAGAGCCGTCGTCCATGCCTTTTCCTTGTAAACTGTTGCAATGGTGTCATGTTGGATTTCAAAAATTTTTATGTCATGTTGGAAAAACTGCCGATTACGGCGAAACTAGCGCTCGCAGCGGTAATCCGACGGCGGCAATCGATCGGGCGCGAAATTTTACTTCCAGAAACACAATAAAAAAAAAATCGAAAATTTCAGTTATGTCATGTTGGGATTTCAACGACGATGTGTGGTCGACCGCACGAGAAAAATTACCTACAAAAATTAAAAACCGACTTCAAAAAAGACATAGAAAAATTACCTATTTGGATAACTACCTATCACCTGTCGACAATCAACTTTCGCTGTTTGTTTCGAATTCAACTTTCACTCTTCGTTTCACCTTCAAGTTTCACATTAAAGTTTCTATTTCAGCATTAGTTTCACTAGTAACTTCAGTTTTACTTTCACCTTTTGTTTCACTTGCAACTTCAGTTTTACTTTCAACTTCAGTTGGACCTGCAACTTAAATTGGACTCTTATTTTAAGTTTCACTTTCATCTTCAGTTTCAGTTTCACTCCGAGGTTAAGTCCCGAATTAACCTTCACTTTTTGTTCCACAGTCAACTTTCACTTTTCGTTTCACCTTCTGAATCACTTTTCGTTTCACCTCATGTTTCACTTTTCGTTTCACCTCTTGTTTCACTTTTCGTTTCACCTTGTATTTCACGTTTCGCTTCACCTCATGTTTCACTTTTCGTTTCACCTCATGTTTCACTTTTCGTTTCACCTCTTGTTTCACTTTTCGTTTCACCTTGTATTTCACGTTTCGCTTCACCTCATGTTTCACTTTTCGTTTCACCTCATGTTTCACTTTTTGTTTACCCTATGTTTCACTTTTCGTTTCACTTTTCGTTTCACCTCATGTTTCACTTTTCGTTTCACCTCATGTTTCACTTTTCGTTTCACCTCATGTTTCACTTTTCGTTTCACCTCATGTTTCACTTTTCGTTTCACCTCATGTTTCACTTTTCGTTTCACCTCATGTTTCACTTTTCGTTTCACCCTATGTTTCACTTTTCGTTTCACCTCATGTTTCACTTTTCGTTTCACCCTATGATTCACTTTTCGTTTCACCCTATGATTCACTTTTCGTTTCACCCTATTATTCACTTTTCGTTTCAACTTATGTTTCACTTTTCGTTTCACCTCATGTTTCACTTTTCGCTTCACCTCATGTTTCACTTTTTGTTTCACCTTATGTTTCACTTTTCGCTTCACCTTATGTTTCACTTTTCGTTTCACCTCATGTTTCACTTTTCGTTTCACCCCATGTTTCATTTTTCGTTTCACCTCATGTTTCACTTTTCGTTTCACCTCATGTTTCACTTTTCGTTTCACCTCATGTTTCACTTGTCGTTTCACCTCATGTTTCACTTTTCGTTTCACCTCATGTTTCACTTTTCGTTTCACCTCATGTTTCACTTTTCGCTTCACCTCATGTTTCACTTTTTGTTTCACCTTATGTTTCACTTTTCGCTTCACCTTATGTTTCACTTTTCGTTTCTCCTTATGTTTCGCTTTTGCTTCACCTCATGTTTCACCTTATGTTTCACTTTTCGTTTGACCTTATGTTTCACTTTTCGTTTCTATTCCAACATCAGTGTCACGGGTAACTTTAGTTTTACTTTCACCTTCAGATCAACTTTCAACATCTCTTTTACGAGCAACTTTAGTTTGACTTTATCCCCAGTTTCACTTTCAATTCTACTCTTAAGTTCAGTCCCAGATTCAGGTTTACGGACGTCCGAAATTTTCTAAAGAAAACAAAAAGTCGCATCTGCTCCTCATCAACAATCAAAATGTCCTGGAAATTTAAAATTCCACGTTCTAGCTGGCCAATCATTTCGTACATAACATACACGTTACTTTGAACATAATTCCATTCACAACAAAATAGCAACTCGTTCCTGGTGACACCAAATTAGACGTCGGCCGCTTTGGAAAGGAGCTCGTTTGAGAAGAAACTGACAGGATCCCTTGTTGTGACACGTCCCCTGTCAGACATTCCGCTCTGTCAAAACGGCATTTCAAAACCGGCGGACAAATGTGTTAAAAACTCAAAAAAGCAAATTATCTTCTACGCGATCTTGCGACCGAAACCTTTTTGAAATTAACTCGACATATACCCCGCAGACAAAAACGTCACCCTTCGTTAATTGGGTTGTCGTTTCCGAACGGGCGTTTACGAAAATGTTTTCCCCGGCTTTTTTTTTCGAAAAACTTCGACGAAATCTGGCGCTCCCCTTCGAGAAAATCACCTTCACCTGATTTATTACACTCTGACCCGAAAATGAGCGGTAATGCCCGTTTTTCGGCTTAATGTCGTCTCGACTAAATCGACCGTGAAAGGCATATCCAAATTCGATATCCACCAGTAAATCATCGTTTAAACTGGTAGGTATCGTTTTCAAAACGTGACTACTGGATCGGATTCGTAGCGATTTTTCGGAGCCGGAAAACGTACCAACTAACCAGATACATCGTGAAAGTGTAGCCTTCCGTCTGAGGAAGGTGTCTCCTGTCGGTAAAACGATAGGCGGAAAGGGAAATTACCCTAAACAGCACTTGAAGTCCTTAGGTTGGTAAACATATTTTTAGTGAGCCATGTTTTCAAAAATTCGCCTCCGACCACGCACAAAGTTGCCCTAAAATTGAAACTCAAATCGGAGATTCAGAAAAATTTTTTATTAAATAAAATATAAATATATTTTATATTTATACAAAATATATTTATATTCGATTTAATAAAAGTTTTTATTAAATTAAGTTAAGTTTTATAAATATAAATTTCTCTAAAAATTAATTTATATTTGTTAACTAATTCTAAAAATTGTTCTAAAAATTAATTTATAAAAATATATTTATATTTGATTTGATAAAAGTTTTTATTAAATTAAATTAAGTACCTATTTATAAATATAAATTTTTCTAAAACTTATAAATTAAATTGAATTTATAATTTAAAAATATAAACATAGTTTTTTAAATATTTTTATATAAATATATAAATTTTACGCAGAATCACTTCCTGAACTAGTGTCTGTTTGTCGTGTTTTTTATTTTTATTTTTTCCGGCCCCAAAAATGAACTGATTTGGGCGTTCCTGGTCATAAAATTTTAGTTTTACCTTGAAGAACATTTTAATATTTTACGTAGAACGATAAATTGACGTATTTTGATTTTAGGCGAGTTTTAAAACGTGCACAGTGAGTATCTGAGCATTTTTCAACCAAAAATCCTCCAAAGTAGCCAAAATAATATTTTGATTGATATTATGATCATTTTGAGCCAAATATTTACGTAAAATAAATGGGCTGTATTTTGTGCTATCTACGCACCACTGGCTTTGTATTATTCTTTATTGATTTTATTTTTTCTAGAAAGATTATTCTTAGGAAAGACTCTACGAGAAAAATAATTAAAAAGAGTAAAGTAAAAAAAAACTTTACTTTTTTAAAATTATTTTCTCGTAGAGTCTTTCATAAAAAAATCTTTCTAGAAAAAAAATTAATAAAAACAATTATGCTGAACTGGTTGTGACATTTTTATACCGTCTCCATAGGTACCTGCTCACATTTTGGGCTGCCTTTCGAGAACATACAACCGCAAAAGCGGACCATGGTGGCGATACAGGTCAAATGATTCGCTCTCTCTCCACCTTTGGTGGATCCTCCCATTCGGTGATTGTTAGGGTGTGCCATCCCTTGTTCGCATCCCCCATCCCTTGCACATATGCGCAATAGTATTGTACGAGTTGGCACCCCTCGGACAGATTCTGTCTGTTTAGTTCGGATTACGATTGTGTCGTCGCCTATTGTTGCAGTGATGGGCGTGTACGGGTCTCATGGCTGGCATTGGTGGCCGGCTATTTTTGAATGGGCCAGTACTAGAGGTAGAAAAACTGCTGTTTAGCCAATTGGAGATTTAACCATAAATTTAGATGTATGAATTTAAAAATGTCGAATTGGCGTGGAAATCGTTAAAATTATTATTTTCTTGTTTTACGCTCTTTTGTTCAACTGGATTAAAGGAAATCAAATTCTAGTCCGATTTCTACCCAACATAAAGGCCGCAAAGAGCCCTATTTTTTTCATTTTCATACTCCAATTATTTCTTTTTTATATTTTCTTCAATTTTAAATCCAAACAAAAAAACTAATTTTGGTCCGAAAAAATCGAATTCAAACAAATATTTTTACACCCTTTCAATGGACTCTTGTCCCCCTATAACATCGATGATTGAAGATAATGTCAATCATTCACGCGGATATTGAGGGGTCCATAACCGAACTATCCCCTTATGAAAACCATAGGTTATGGACCATTCGCTCACGACCACCACCGCCCGCCCACGTTATTCATCCCTTTTCACACATCTGCCTCCCTTAAAATATGAGGGGGTGCCAATATAATTGGGTAAGGCCGCAATCTGTTTTAATAGCACTTATTAACAGTATACGTTCTCATCTGGTGTTTCAACCTCTCAATCATCTCTCCCTCTAAAGAGTCTCTCCCTGTCTAAAGAGTGGAATAAAGAATGACATTTACGAGGGTGACTGGCAATCCTTTCGGTCGGACGGAGATTCGGCCAAAAGTTTGAATTTTTTCACATAATACTGTTAATCGATCTTCTTATCGAACTAACACGAAATTCAATTCAATTTAATTTTTTGTCATATCCAACAGGTAATTATCGGGTACTTTAGGTGCTTTTTTGAAAATGATCTCATTTCACTTTTAGGAAAACGACCTCATTAAATAAGATAAATTTTATAAATTATTTTGATGAAATTTAATAAATTTTAATAAATTATTTTAATAAATTTTAATAAATTTTTTAATAAATTTTAATAAATTATTTTAATAATTTTTTAAATAAATTATTTTAATAATTTTTTAAATAAATTATTTTAATAATTTTTTAAATAAATTATTTTAATAATTTTTTAATAAATTATTTTGATAATTTTTTAATAAATTATTTTGATAATTTTTTAATAAATTGTTTTAATAATTTTTTAATAAATTGTGTTAATAATTTTTTAATAAATTGTTTTGATAATTTTTTAATAAATTATTTTAACAATTTTTTGATAAATTATTTAAATAAATTTCATAAATTATTATTTAATTACCTATTAATTAAATTTTATACATTATATTCATCTTTTTTAAATATTGATCTCATTTCACTTTTTGAGAAATTATCTCTTTTCAATTTTTTTTTGAAAAATGATCTAATTTCTCAAATCATGCGATAGTATTTCTGGACAAAGCAGCACTCGTCGTCGAGAGGCGCGAATCGGACATCCTTCGAGTGCGCGCCTCCTTCAGCGCTGCTGATCAAAGTCGGCCTATCGCGTTCGGCAGTCAATTAGACGGTAAGACTCGCGAGACGCAGCAAAGCTAATTAATTCGAATTGTCGCCGAGCTGTCTAATCACAAGAAACTAATTAGTCATCTCTAGAATTCGAGCTTCCTTCATGAACCCAAACGGGGTTCGTCGGCAGCCCTAAGATCCGGTTTCCAAAGCAGCTGGAAACATTGCTGTATCCCGGTATCTGATCGAACCCGAAACTCCTGATCTAGAACTATAGTCGACTAATCTAGTGATAATGTGAAGTACCTGAACGATTGGAGACAATGATGAAGACGAGGAAGAACATACTTAGGTTTATTGACTATTGTCGGTTTATTGTTTATTTGTCTACCCGATACACGAGGAAGCTGTTTTAGGCCAGGTTTATTGACGAAATTTATCAATCCGATATCCAAAGAGGCACCCAATTTACAAATGAGATTTTTGCGTTGAAATTTGGTGCAAATGCCGCCGTGGTGAAGTTTATCTGAAGCTTTGTTGGATATCAGGTGGGTACATTTTGTCACTAAACCAGGCCTTAGGGTGGGTTCGTCAATTCAGTTCATTCGCCAAATAAACATTATTCCCCCAATAAGAACTGTCTAGGAAATGTGGACTATGAGTTTCAACTTCGAGATCAAAGTCAACTTCGAGATCAAAGTCAACTTCGAGATCAAATTCAACTTCGAGATCAAAGTCAACTTCGAGATCAAACTCAACTTCGAGATCAAACTCAACTTCGAGATCAAACTCAACCTCGAGCTCAAAGTCAACTTCGAGATCAAATTCAAATTATAGTTCAAACTCAACTTTGAGATCAAACTCAACTTCGAGTTCAAACTCAACTTCGAGATGAAAGTCAACTTCGAGATCGAACTCAACTTTGAGATCGAAGTCAACTTCGAGATCAAAGTCAACTTCGAGATAAAACTCAACTTCGAGATCAAACTCAACTTCGAGATCAAACTCAACTTCGAGATCAAACTCAACTTCGAGATCAAACTCAACTTCGAGATGAAAGTCAACTTCGAGATCAAAGTCAACTTCGAGATCAAAGTCAACTTCGAGATCAAACTCAACTTTGAGATCGAAGTCAACTTCGAGATCAAAGTCAACTTTGAGATCAAACTCAACTTCGAGATCAAAGTCAACTTCGAGATCAAACTCAACTTTGAGATCAAACACAACTTCGAGATCAAAGTCAACTTCGAGATAAAACTCAACTTCGAGATCAAACTCAACTTCGAGATCAAACTCAACTTCGAGATCAAACTCAACTTCGAGATCAAACTCAACTTTGAGATCAAACACAACTTCGAGATCAAAGTCAACTTCGAGATCAAAGTCAACTTCGAGATAAAACTCAACTTCGAGTTCAAAGTCAACTTCGAGATCAAACTCAACTTCGAGATCAAACTCAACTTCGTGTTCAAACTCAACTTCGAGATGAAAGTCAACTTCGAGATCGAAGTCAACTTCCAGATCAAAGTCAACTTCGAGATCAAAGTCAACTTCGAGATCAAAGTCAACTTCGAGATCAAACTCAACTTTGAGATCAAACACAACTTCGAGATCAAAGTCAACTTCGAGATAAAACTCAACTTCGAGTTCAAAGTCAACTTCGAGATCAAACTCAACTTCGAGATGAAAGTCAACTTCGAGATCAAACTCAACTTCGAGATGAAAGTCAACTTCGAGATCAAACTCAACTTTGAGATCAAACACAACTTCGAGATCAAAGTCAACTTCGAGATAAAACTCAACTTCGAGTTCAAAGTCAACTTCGAGATCAAACTCAACTTCGAGATCAAACTCAACTTTGAGATCAAACACAACTTCGAGATCAAAGTCAACTTCGAGATCAAAGTCAACTTCGAGATAAAACTCAACTTCGAGTTCAAAGTCAACTTCGAGATCAAACTCAACTTCGAGATCAAACTCAACTTCGTGTTCAAACTCAACTTCGAGATGAAAGTCAACTTCGAGATCGAAGTCAACTTCCAGATCAAAGTCAACTTCGAGATCAAAGTCAACTTCGAGATCAAAGTCAACTTTGAGATCAAACTCAACTTCGAGATCAAAGTCAACTTCGAGATCAAACTCAACTTTGAGATCAAACACAACTTCGAGATCAAAGTCAAATTATAGTTCAAACTCAACTTTGAGATCAAACTCAACTTCGAAATCAAACTCAACTTCGAGATCAAAGTCAACTTCGAGATCAAAGTCAACTTCGAGATAAAACTCAACTTCGAGTTCAAAGTCAACTTCGAGATCAAACTCAACTTCGAGATCAAACTCAACTTCGAGTTCAAACTCAACTTCGAGATGAAAGTCAACTTCGAGATCAAAGTCAACTTCGATATCAAAGTCAACTTCGAGATCAAACTCAACTTTGAGATCGAAGTCAACTTCGAGATCAAAGTCAACTTTGAGATCAAACTCAACTTCGAGATCAAAGTCAACTTCGAGATCAAACTCAACTTTGAGATCAAACACAACTTCGAGATCAAAGTCAACTTCGAGATAAAACTCAACTTCGAGATCAAACTCAACTTCGAGATCAAACTCAACTTCGAGATCAAACTCAACTTCGAGATCAAACTCAACTTTGAGATCAAACACAACTTCGAGATCAAAGTCAACTTCGAGATCAAAGTCAACTTTGAGATCAAAGTCAACTTCGATATCAAAGTCAACTTTGAGATCAAACTCAACTTCGAGATCAAAGTCAACTTCGAGATCAAACTCAACTTTGAGATCAAACACAACTTCGAGATCAAAGTCAACTTCGAGATCAAAGTCAACTTTGAGATCAAAGTCAACTTCGATATCAAAGTCAACTTCGAGATCAAACTCAACTTTGAGATCGAAGTCAACTTCGAGATCAAAGTCAACTTTGAGATCAAACTCAACTTCGAGATCAAAGTCAACTTCGAGATCAAACTCAACTTTGAGATCAAACACAACTTCGAGATCAAAGTCAACTTCGAGATAAAACTCAACTTCGAGATCAAACTCAACTTCGAGATCAAACTCAACTTCGAGATCAAACTCAACTTCGAGATCAAACTCAACTTCGAGATGAAAGTCAACTTCGAGATCAAAGTCAACTTCGAGATCAAACTCAACTTCGAGATCAAACTCAACTTCGAGATGAAAGTCAACTTCGAGATCAAAGTCAACTTCGAGATCAAACTCAACTTCTAGATCAAACTCAACTTCGAGATGAAAGTCAACTTCGAGATCAAAGTCAACTTCGAGATCTAAGTCAACTTCGAGGTCAAAGTCAACTTCGAGATCAAACTCAACTTCGAGATGGCACTGTTTGAAATCAATCTTTACACAACTGGTGTCTTTTATTATAATTCGAGTTTCTTTTATACAAACAACCTTTGGCTTGAAACTAATGTTTACATAGATGGTAGCGAAGGTTAAAGATCTTCTATACCAAAACATGAACACTTTCGCGTTCGAGCAGAACAATTCTTTCTCTGTGGTTTTAAAGTAGCAAAAACACTTTCTGGCCATTGAAAAAAACCTCTGAAATCCTTCTGAAAGTCTCATTGAAACCTCTAGAAAAGAGGGATCTCTCAACTATTCTTATTTTCCCTCTGTTAGGCACCTCGAAACCTCAAGAAACGGAGGGAAAACCTCTGACATGGCAACACTGCCTACTCTTGGCTGTTTTTTTTTTATTTTTAATTTTAAAACAATAGGTAGTTCTTCTTTTTAGGTAGCAAGAGTGAAACAGCGTGCTACTCGTACACCTCCCCTTCACTTGCTTTCTCCAACCCCAACTCGCAGGCCTCAAAGCTGATTCACAATCTAATTGAAAACCTTCCCCTATTAAAGGATTGCGATTTGTGATTGGGCCCTCCGAAATACCTGCGAGGGTCGAGCCTGAAGTAATTACAGGCCAGCCTGTTGTTCCACCCCGTGCGCCCTATTTTGGCGCACAGCCGACGATTTGGCTATTTCTCGTGCCAACTCACCTGTCAGATTGATTTGGAAAGGTTATCAATCTAGATAATAGTTGGCGATTCCCCGCTGTTCGGTGGCCGTGGGGGTGCCTTAGAAAATGCAACTAGTTAGGCCAAATTAGTTAAGGGGCTTCCTCTTCGGTTACTCCGTCTGAATTAGATTTATAATTGAATCAGCTTTTAGGTGAGGAATCAACGTAAAAAATGAACCAATAAGTACCATTAAAAAAAAAATTAATTTGTTTTTGAATTTTTTCCAATTGTAAGGATGTACCTATCAATGGAGGAACTTTATGGAGGAATCAACGTACAAAATCAATGGAATTTAAAAATTTATTTTGTTTTCGATTTTTTTGCCAGCTTTATAGATGTATCATTGGAGGAACTTTATGGAGGAATCAATGTACAAAATTAACCAATACCGTTAAAAAAAAATTAATTTGTTTTTGATTCTTTTGCTAATTTAATGGAAGCTTACAAATCGAAATCCCATTTAATTCAATTAGAAAGTAAGTACAGCAAACTGCCTCTCCATGCGTTGTCCTGATAACCGAAGATGTCCCGGGCGTGCCCTGCCGCCTTCAACGGAAGGATCAGAACGCTCAGGGCGTATCGGTCTAGTCGCACTTTATTTCCATTCGAACTTCGTACCATGATAATCCTGTTCAGAGTGAAATTTCCTTATGGTGGGTTCATCAATTCAGTTTAATCATCGAATATCCATTATTCTCCGAATCTTCCATGGATACGTTGACAAGGAAATTCATAGCCTAAATTTCCAAGAAACTAAATATTCGGAGAATACTGTTTATTTGACAAATACACTGAAATGATGAACACACCCTTAGGCCCGGTTTATTGACAAAATTTATCAATCCGATATCCTAGGAAGCTTCAGATAAAATTCACCTCGGTGGTATCTGTATCAAATTTGAAAGTAAAAATCTCGTTGGAAATGTTTATCTGAAGCTTCCGTGGATATCGGATGGATAAATTTCGTCAATAAACCGGGCCTTACGAAAAAAAAACCAATCCGCAGAAATGAAGCGATTAATTTTTTTTTTCATTAACTTCTTTTTCGTTAATTCTCATCACTTGAGGCTTTTGTCGATCCAATTGGTAATTCGGCTCAGCTAAACGAGACTGTTTCGTTAACGGCCGAACGAAAAAAACTCGCGTTAAATTTAGAAAAGCGAGAAATAATTTATCGTATGTAACTGAATACATCCGCCAGCCCCGTCAAGATTTGTACGTCTGACAGGCGAGTCGATTATGACGCCGGTGTAGTCTTACACTTGACTTACTTGCTGTCCAAAGTTCAAGTCAGACAGCAGACAATGGCATCCTGACTGTTTAGTTCTGGCAAACGTATTGGTGCGCTTTCTATAATTAAAGAGCTAAACAAAGAGGTTTTTCTAAAAGTAGACAAAATCCTACCCGTATTGTATTCTAGAATTTTTCAGACGAGTCATACTCCCAACTAAGTATAACAAAAACAACTGATTGAAAAATTAAAAGAAAGAATTATTTAAAATATTATATAATAAAAACTGATTTTGTAAAAGCAATTATATTCTGACTGAATGAAGACTATTATACAATTAACTATTTTATTATATAACAAAAACTAATTATAATGAAACACAAAAACATTAAATAAAAACTAATTAGGTAAACGATTTTGAAAGAAGAAATCATGACTGAAGAGTTCAAATGAATGTTGATTGTTTCCCAAGTGTGGATTAGGAGCAATATTATTATTTATTTTAATTAATTTTATCAGTAGTAATATTATTGATTAGGTATTAAAAATTCGGTGTTCATCCCAATATACGCTACCTGCAATTCGGCTGTATAGGCTAAACCTGCAAGACGTGGAAGCATTGCAAAAAACTAACCCCCCGTTCTGTAAGGAAGTTTGCAATATAAATTGATTGGCTCATAAAAAATTTATGATTTTAATTATTGTACATTATGAATTAATATAAACATATATAATTCAGCGAATGCGGCTTTCAAAAATAATCATGCTAAACCCCGAAGTCGAATTGCGAAGCTGATATTCTTTTCTGTGATTCAGATGTGCCGATAGTATTAAATACTAACAAATTAAATATAACAAATTTTGTTATAAGCCAATAATAACAATATTATATTATAATGAAAAAAAAAAATATTTTCGAAATCTAGACATCTATTAAACGTAAACGTGCCCAGCTCAGAAAATCATCATAATTTTGGTTTTAAGTTTAATAACGGCCAATAAATGGGGGATCACTTTTTTGCATTGCTTGATGTAAGTAGGTGGAATAATTTGGTAGAAAATTCTCCAGTGGGAAAGGGGTAATATTTTGTATGTCTTATAATTGTTTTTAATTTCCTTCTTGCCCTGTTCGAATTTTTAAGGGCAAAAAGCATTGCGGATATTCACCTATTTATATTGCATTTCCCCTACATAACGAGCCATTGTTCATGTTTCAGATGAGTATTGCCAGTTAGCCAAACATTCGCTGAATATTCATTACCTACCTTCTTTTAACCTCTAATGATCTTCCTGTAATTCGAGGATTTCAAATATTTATTCTAGCGCAGAACATGTATTTAAGCGGGCGTCCAGCCGTTCCGTATTCTACTGGGATCCTAATCAGGTAACTATGTTGAATATTCATCATTGAAAATCTTTCATCTCGCTTTTTGAGTGTTTACAGTAGAATTGTATATTTTCTTTTAAAATTATAAAAATGTTTTCGGTTCCTGTCGAACGACCGGTTTAATAATTTGTATTTTTTTAATAGGAAAAATGAAGCATTTCTGCTCAGCTCTTCTCCTCGCCTTGTTCTGCTTGGCAGCTCAGTCTTTGGCCAAAGATGCCCAAATTTCCGAACAGGACATCAAGGCTTTGGAGCAACAGCTGCTGACGTCTCCACTTCTCGAAACAGACGTCGAATTCGACGACGGAGGTAAATTTCAAGTTAGTGTTGTGAAATAATGCTAAAAATTGTGAAAACTGGTTTTCATTCATCATGCCAAATTTTTATGGCCCTACGGAATCTTCTGAATTTGAAGATTTGATTTTCATCAACTCTAATTTTTAGAATTTTGATGAATTGGCACTTGCTATGCTACCAGATTCGAATATGAGGCCAGAATTTTGAAAATACGTCACGCGAGGAAAATTTCGAGGATTTACAATGTATTTTTTAACTTCCTCCAACAGATGAGACCCAGAGAATCTGGAACCCATTTTCTTGGATCAAGAACAAGCTGAGGAACAAGTGCAAATGCGAAGACTTGAAGTGCGAGTGCTGTTTCAAGATCAAAATCATGGAAAACGCTGGTAAAATAACATTTAATTGGGGTTTTTTCAGAAACAATTAGTTGGACTACGAGATGATTAATCATTCACGTTTTGCAGGATGCATCAGAATGGAAAAGCTCGTGGACTCGAAACAGCTGGCAATCAAGTTCGCTATAGGAGACTCTGAGGTGGTCAACAAGAAATTCGACCGTAAGTTAACTTCTGATAACATCGACTGGGTAAATATTGAGTCTTGAAATAACCCTGAAGCCCGAATGACTTAATTTTACCGCAATTGAAATTATTAAGGGAAATAGAAATATGACACTTTCCTCTGTTGAGCGCAGATTAGGGATGGGATATCGATATCGATAATATCGGAATATCGATATTTTCCTTGCGATATCCGATATTTCATTATCGATATTTTGATTCCGATAATATCGGAATATCGATATTTTCCTTGCGATATTATCGGTTTTTAAAAACTCAACTGAGAAATGAATTGGGTAGCTAGCGCAAGTATTAAATTATGAACAGGTGAGCAAAAAAAAATCGATGAATTCGTGCTTGATTTTGCAGATTTTATTAATATAAACAGGTAATTATAAATCCGAATGTAAATATCGTATCAGTATTCGTATATATGTGTCAAAGGTTGTGATGTAGGTAGAGAGGGCTAGTTGTTGTATCAGATTCTGATTTCTGTCTGTACTTCTTCTCCTTCTTCTTTGACCAGCAAGCAACTCACTTGTAGACTCCTACTTTTAGACCCTATAAACTTTATAGGTTCATTTAGTTTATACTATATTCACACATGATATTTAATCTGATCACAGCAGCCCCACATAAAAGTATTGAAGATTATTCTGCCATTAAACGTGAAAGAGATAAACTGAATTATAGTTTGATGATCGAAACTGAAGATAATGTTCCGATATTTTTGCCCGATAATATCGGATATCGATATTTTTCTTCCGATATATATCGGATATCGATACTTTTATTTGATATATCATTTGATACCGTAATCGATATTTTTCTTCCGATATCCCATCCCTAGCGCAGATGAACGGAATGAACAGTGTTGTCAAGGTGAGGGAGTCGAAAAACCCTGAAACAACATAAAAAACCATAAGTCCCCCCAACGAGAAAACAAATATCCAAAAAAAAAATAAATAAATAAAATAAAATCATAAGTCAAGGACGAATTGAAAATTAACTATTTCTCATAAAACCTAACCAAACTCCATATTATACTTCTACAATTTTAAATAGTACCTACCAAAAACTAAAAAAGGTTTAATATTCATTCTTTCTGACTACCAATCAGAAAATTTATACATTCAATCGAACTTTTATGCGAAACTTTAAACAGGACAAATTATTTAAAAGTCAGTCAATAAACAAATGGCCTTGATTTGAGTTCCTATCTTTCGAGCTGTGCAGTGACACTTTCAGCTGTTATTCTTATTCTAATCTGCAGAACTTATTTCTTAATTTTTTAAATTTTTTCCCAGTCCCCCTGACATCCGTAAAAACCCCTGAAACATTCCACTTTCAAAATCCCCCTCTAACATAAAAAACCCTCCGAATTTGGGGGGAAAACCCAACTTGGCAACACTGGGAATGAATGGCAACACTGGGAATGGCTCTCTGTTTCATATGGCGTCAGTGTTGCCACTCGATCAGGGCTTCCAAAAATAACAGTGTTTCCCTCAAGTCTCAAGTCAGTGGCGACCTTATTGGTGATCATGGGACACCACAAGGAGAAGTTATGGCACCGATTCGATTCCACGCATTTCCAGATTCTCTCCAGAGGTCCAAATGACTGACATTCCTTCATTATAATTATCAAGTAGAGTTTAAATTATCAAATTTTTGACTGATTTTCGCAAAATGGCGTTCGCAGTCCAGAGAGACGACACTGTCTGCGGAGCCGTCCCTGGATCGCTCAGCTTTTTGAAATTCTGCTTCAACCAAGCCATGGACCTGGAAAATGATGGAACCGTCACCGCATGCTCGAATGTCGATCTCCGAGTCGGTTCTGCCGTCGGTGCCGTCTTGCAATTCAGGTTTGAAAATAATTATTAAATTATTGAAATCAAAGCAGCCTGCTGAGTTCAGGTTTTGGAACTCTAGTTTTGGAAGGTTTTCTCCTATATCTGGGAGATTTACTGGTTGAAAAACAAAATAACTTCTCCGCAAATATTGCAGGTGTCTCGAGATCAAGAACGGAAACGTTTCCTTCGGCGGTTTCAAGGAAATCGAAAAGAAGGCAATGCTCACTGTCAAGGCCAAAAATCCGTTCAAGGCTGCAGTCGCTATGTACCAGAAAATCAAGGGAAAGAAGTGAAGATCCAGTGCTCGCCGGAGAATATAAATATTTATGTAGATGAAAAACCATAGAAATTTCACCATCGTGTTGCTGTTTTATCCTTGTACTCCACAATGTGCAACAGGCACGATGAATAATTTTTTCTTGATTTCGAAGAGCACAGTCAAAAGGCAAAAATCCTGGGAAAACAGAATTTTGAACTATTTCGAAAGCATTTTAACTTCCATATTTACGAAGTAGATGGACGAATCGTCCTAAAATCGGATCAACGCTTCAGAAAAAATGTCATCTCTTAACTTTCACTCAGAATCGCTTCCTGAAAAAGTGTCTGCGTGTCCGTCATTTTCAAAAATAGTCGTAGCTCCCTCAATTCTCAACCTTTTTTCAAATTTCTTGGACTGGGATGTTAGTCTTGGTAAGACCTATCACCCTGTTTAACCCGAATTCAAATTACTCACAGTACATCCGGCATATTAGAAGTTCTAGTGATTTGAAATACGATTTTCTATTTTATTTTTTCCTGGCCGCAAAATCAACCGATTAAAACGTTTTTTGACCTGAAACCTTTGTTTTGCTTTACAGAATACGTGGATATATTTGATATTCTGATAGCTTGACGTACAATTACGGAATTATCTCTTAACATTCACCCTCTCGCTGAAAGAGTAGTGATGGGCGATACTTATCGATATGAGTATGGTATCGAATATCTTCTTTCGATACCAAGTACATTTGGTATCGAATATTTTGCTTCGATACTAGTGTAGGTATCGAATATTTTGCTTCGATACTAGTGTAGGTATCGAGTATTTTTCCCGACTTCAGAAAAAATACTCAAATGGATAGTCTCAAAATTACCTGCCTACTTTATTTATACTAACTAATAAAATTTACAAAAGGGACCGACTTTCGCCAGCTATGGTTGACAAATTGACATTCCTGCGTGGAGTAGGGAAGCAGTTCTGGGACTTGACAGTGTGAATGACACCGTTGATGTCGTTTTCCTCCCCATCTCCATCACCACTTCTTCGACATTCGTTTGATCTTATAAGTAAATAACTTTTACACATAGAAATGACCTGTTAACCTTGTTGAAAAGTAATATAACGTAAAATAAATAACGTCAGGGCTTAATAGTGTTATTTAATCTGTTATTTCTATTTTATTAACATTTTATTCGGTGTGTGAAATGAAAAAGTACTCATATGATTCGATACTCTTCAGTATCGAATATTTTCTTTCGATATCTGAGAAGTATCGAATATTTGTTTCGATACTAGTATCGAGTACTGGTATCGAATATTTTGTGGTATCGCCCATCACTATGAAAGAGTTAATACCTTAACCCTACCCCTATACTGCCAATGATCAAACGAACATAGTGAGAAGGTCGCTATAATAATTATATGTAAAAAAATGTAAATGTAAATTATGGTTTAATTGTTTTAACCCATAGGGCATCACAAGGAGTGGGTTTAGTTCTCCAATATCATTTATTCCGAAAACCCCGAATGCCAGGGATGACATGAATCATAAGGCGATGGACCAAATTTTTCATGGTACCTGTGGGAATCGAACCCACAACTCTCAGGTATAGCCTGCAGCTAGGCAGACGCGCTTGCCACTAGACCAACCCGTGAGCCCTATAATAATTATATTACATAACAATTATTGTATTTAATCAAAGTTGAGGAGTGAGTTTGACGAACGAATCAATTATAGAATATCAACTCTCCAGGAAACATCACTTCCCAAAAAAAAGCAGTTTTTTGAAGAAAACGATCAAATTTTAGGGAAATCTGGTGAAAATAGGGATAATTCTAAATTTTATAACTCATCTTTATTCGCGTTTGGTTTGTTTTTTCGTTTAGCGTCGGCTTTCGCTTTTTGCCGCCGCCTTTTCGGAATCGGTTTGAAATGCGAGGATCGCGTCTTCCTTTTGGGCGCGTCTTTTATTTTGGCGCCTGCGAATTTCTTCGCAGGGCCTGCAATTGCTTCGAACGCCTTTTTGAGCCTTTGCTTCTCTTCCGCGTTCAGTCTTGCCATGGCCATAGCTTCGATTTCTTTGCTAGTTTTGTTCAACACGACTCCTGCGTAGCAAAAAAAAAAAAATAAAAAAAAAAATTATAAAGTTGGGCAGTTAAGTTTATGTAAAGCCTGAGCATTAAGAAAGCAATAGAGAGGAAATTTTATATCATTAATTTGAGAAAGGATTTTATCGCCGAGAATCAGCAAACCGAGGGTGGAAAAACGTTGAAAATGTTTAACCTTCGTTCGATATCGATTCCATTTTTCGTCTCAAATCTTCACCAAGAGCATCGATGAAAATTTGTTCCATTACAGCCTTGAAGTGTTCCGGGTCGGTCGTTTCTTGCACGCAACCGACGTAGTGCGCAACGGCGAAGATGATGATGTGCATCGGCAGAATCATTCCGATATTTTTGGTGTATTCTCTTATACGATAGGTATTTCCGGTTAGTTTTTTCCTGTCCGCTCTAATACAAAAATTGGGTCTCATTATTTTGGAAATCAGCGTAGCAGGTTATCTATACATAACAGAAGGTATTTTCATATTTTTCAAAACCATATTTTCGGCCAATAGTGGGCGAAAAATTTACAAAAATGTTCATTAGCGTGGAATCAGTTAAAAAAATCATCCGAGTACCTATTTCAAATAACGTATTTCTCAGGTATACGATTCACTCCCAGTTTTTAAGAGTCTAGAAAAGTGAATAAAATAATTTTATTATTTAATTTTTTTGTTTTAATAATTAACCAATTATAATTGGTATAATTATTATTGGTAGGCGTAGCAAACGAACATTACCTGACTGGACGACGATAGGCAAACCCTCAATGCTTGTATGTTTTGCAGTTTTACAGTACCGATTGCAGTTCAGGAAGCGCAGGAAAGGTATAATTTTTTCGAAATTTCTCCACTTACTACTGGGCATTTACCTATTTCGTTCACATAAATTCCGTACTGATCATTTTTAGTCCACATTCTCGGGCAACTGAAATTGGTAGTCGAGGACGAGTTAAACGTAATTAACATGTTTGCTTTGAACAGCGTTTACTTTCGATTTTTATCCACTTCCGATTAGTTAACAATCAATGTCAACGGATAATTAGTTTTTATTGGGCTCGTATTGGTGAATTTGCCTAATTACCATGAGAGCCGGGTTGAATTTTTTTCCAAGAACGAGAGCCAGAAGATATGAATAGCCAATGGTCGAACCTGTGAGGAAGAGGCCCCATCACTCCCACTCCCAAAAATTGAATATTAATAATTAATATTTATTAATAAAAAATATTATAAAAAATATTTTTATGACTCGATGCTGACAGACTTACGGGGTGCTTATAAAAACAAAATTTGTTGTTAATATTTAAAAATTTGAAAATTTAAATTTTTTAAAAATAAATTAAAAAAAATAATTTTTTTAAATGATGTATTTAATATAATTTGAAAATAATAATTACATATCATATGTCTATAAAGTGGTAATAATTTAAGTAAATAATAGGAAAATTATAATGTATACATTTTTTAAATATTTATCTTCTATTTTTGTTATAAAAATATTTTTATACTTAGATTAAAATATGCCAAACATTATTACCTATACCTTTGGTATTAGGAAAGCATCAATTGTTTAAAGTTCATCTTTATTTCCTGCTGTTTTTGACGGTTTATTTGATTTTGAGACATTCAATTTTCCTTCTTTGACACTTTCGTCTTTTTTTGGATTTTCCATATTCCGCGGCGAGTCGCTTTGCGGTTTTTTCCCCTTTTTTTCACCTCGACGATTGGTCTTATTTTTTTCCGCCTTCGGCCGACTTGCTTTTGTTGTTGTTTCTTCTTCTTCCGCCAAGATTTCCTCTTCGCTCTCGGCGTCGAAAATGTTCATAGGGACGTCATCGATGTCGACTTGACGACGAAGTTTTGATTCCAAAGTCGACTGCAGAACCGGCAGCAATAATCGTCTGTACGCCGTTTCGAGTTCTTCTATTTCGTCGGGCTGCAGACGTTTCTTCAACAGTTTCATCGTTTGTTTCGTCGAATATTTTTTCGCGGTACCTTCCAAAAAGCGGAATTTTCAACAAAAAAAATTCAAAAAATTATAAGCTAGGCGTAGGCGCAGTTAAATAATCAAATTTCAAAATGTCAGCTGACCTTTTTCATGAATTTCCTCCAATTTCCCTTTCAATTCTGGCGTTATACTGTTCAGAAGGGCCTCGCCGAACATTTCATCGACCAGAGTCGCACTTTGTACGAGGACTAGAGCACCCAAAGCTACCAACGTAATGAGGGTCCATTTTTCGCACATGTTTATCAAATTTTCACTGGAAAACGGAAAATAATTTCCGTCAACTGATAGGAAAAGAGAGGACAGATTGACAATAGTCAGGAGAAAATATCACAATCTCAAAAAAAAAAAGCTAAAAAAGCTCAACCTATTTTTTGAATAATTTATTCCTCATACCGTAAATTGGATGCCTAGGAATTGAGCCAAAATGATCTGCTCACCTTTACGTGCTTGCCAAAGTCCAGTTTCTTCCGCTGTCAAAATTTTATTTCCACCAATAATAAACTTTATTAATTTTGAAAGGCCCAGGAACATGAAACGTTTTTATCACTTCGACAGAAACTTCTATTCCTACGCCAGATCAAAAATGAGTCGAATGATGACGTCACGATTGGTTTTGTGTGAACAGCTGAAACAATATTTACTCATGAGCTAATTACTGGCCGCAATGGGTGACATTTTTTTAATTGGGTAAAGGTTAAATTTATTCGAAATATATTCCTTTTTATTTATTTTTCTGATTTTACAAAAAAAAAATTAGAGTCGATAATGAATCTAAATGACGGTTATATTTTTAAATCAACTCGCTGCTCACACGGCTAATGGCGGATTCCCAATCGTGTAAAATTCAACGGTATTTTCTCCTCTGTACTTACGCTAATTGGCGTAATGAACTAACTGTAATGCCGTCGCTGTTTATTGGAAAATACACGAGCTTAATAAAAACTTTCTTTTCTAACGAGACTGTGAAATTGTTCGCAATCGTACGAAAAGTCCCAGGATAGCATAAAATTATTTATAGCATCGGGGCCCGGAACCGATTGCGCAATGGTCCGAGCTTTTTGAGAGAATTGCGTGCTCTTAATGCAATGCCTATGCGATGAGAATTCGTTCAAAATGGCCCGCATATGCGGCGGATTTTCAGTGAACTTTCTACGCGATGCATTGTTTCGGAATTTCCGTAAAACCGGTGGCGAACAGATACACATTCCAACGTGGAATTTCCATTGTATATTATGTATTATAATATATTATTATCTCGCCTTTTCAGTCATTATCGATAAACAAATCGGATAATTTTTGGAAAATTTTTTTTTGGAATTTTTGGATCGGTTTTTGTGGAAAAATTCCGAAGCATCGGTTTCTCAATTTTAAAACAGAAGCAATCGGTCAGGGCATTATGTAATGGCCGGACCAAACGACGGCTCAAACCGCACGCGATGAGGCGGCCATGGCTGGGCCCTAAACATTCGACAATCGAATCCTCTCGGCCGGCGGTTTGAGCCGTCGGTAGGCGTTACGTGCCATGGCGACCGCGTCTCTGATTTTCTGAGTGCCGCACGTTCCTTTCCCCCTTCTACGAGCCCGCTGGGCGGGATGAGTGCCGCTAAACTGGGCGGCCACACGGACTTGGCGGTCAGCGGATGCGCGCCGGTGCCGAGCCGTTCGACTGATACGCACTCAGACGAGCGGCCCGGCACTTGACCGCCAGCAGTCTCGAACGTCGAGCCGCCCTGTTGAGCGGCACTCAGCCCGCCCGGCGGGCTTGTGAAAAGAGGGAATGGCGCTCAGCCAATCAGTGGCCCGATCGCCATTGCTGGTCCCGCCTCCGACGGCTCAAGCCGCTGGATTCAACTTTCAAATGATCCAGCATTCATATTATGAAATAAGTAATGACATTTTAATTGAGTGGACGTGCTAGAAATTGTTTATTATACAGTGCATAACTTTGTAGTGCCGTAGAAGCAACATTCAAGACCGTCGGAAATATATTTCATCGACTTTCGGGGAAATCGGATGTTATCAACAGGAAATCCAAGCCTACGACGTAAGACTAATGATTAGAAATTTGCCGGTGGAAAGTTTCTTGCGGATTTTTTGTGCTTCACGAGACCGAAACAAGTAAACTCACCGATGGGCGGATCTTCCTGCTCTTTAGCGGCCGATTATTTACCCAAGTCTACCATCTCTTGATTGGAGCTATTAGTCGAGCACGTGAGCCAAAGATCATGATAACGTGAACAGTCGAGGGAAGAAATCCAGCCGACCAGGAACGGCATTTAAACTCAGTTAAGAAGCGTCACTTTCTTCTAATTGATACGAGTCAAGGGTCAATTGCGTTTTCTAAGTCTTGTCATTTCATAATGTGAAACTTGATAATTGCTCAACTGTCGATACCAAGATGTTCAGCGATAGGTATTTTTTATGAAAAGTGTGATAAGTACAATTTAATCGTATTTTGACTGCTTTTGAGGGTGTTTAAGTCAAAAACATCAAACAATTCACTATGGAAATTTTAAAACTCGCCTGAAATAAAAATACGCCAAGTTTTTGGGATATGAAAAATATACACATATTTTGCAAGGTAAAACCAAGATTTTTAGACCAAAATTGGTTCATTTTTGGGGCCGGAAAAAAGTATTTTAAAAATATAGTTTTGCTTTACATCTTTCTCTCAGGGAGAAAGGAGTGAGCACGGATACTTCCTTCAATAAGAAAACACCTTCAACAAAACAACAAAAACAACTTCAATCTCTACGTAATTTGGGTTTTCTGAGCAAAACGCACAAAACCACAATCTGGTTGTCGATCTTCTCCATATTCTCACATTAGGCCTAGAGACGTCATAGGCACTTTCCGACGCCTCTCCATAAGGTTGGTTATCTGGTCATGAATAAGTCACAAGGTTTCCCCGTTTCGTATGCAGCACCTCACGGTATCTCACTCCCGTTCCCTATGATATTTGTTCCGTCGAAAAAACCGAGAAACAACACAATAATGGGGCGGTTTTTAATTACAATGCCCGGCGAAAGTGGTCATTCGACCAGGACTTGGAACTATTCCCGAGATCTGATTGTGTACGTTTGGAATTAACACGATCCACGGTCAGGTTCCCGTTTGTGAACATCTGAACTCGCCTTCTCATAAGCAATTAGGCAACATAAAATGAAAGTTAAACCCGATATATCTAAAGGCTTATTTGCACCTAAGAGCGTTAATTAGAACACAGCCAGTCTATTGCATGGGTCATAAAATGAAGCATTTTGACGCTGTGTACCCATAGGTGGGCATATCCGCTCAAATTTTTGGAAATTCAGACTCCTTTCAATGTTGATATGCATTAGAGAATTTATTTCGGAGAATAATGGATATTCGATGATTACACTGAATTTGTTAACATTTTCGGTTCCTACCGGAGTTGACCTGTCTATTTCTCGGTTCAAAAATCGTGAAATCTATTTATTTTTCAAATTAAAAAAATTAACTTACCGTGAACAGTAAACATGCCGTAATGGCGTTCGGCTGTAGTGTAATCACTCACGCATTAGAGCAGCGTTAATGCATAATGTTCACATAACCCAAGTCAAATTACCATTAGGTAGATTTTATCGTTGATTCGATCTGCTGTAATTACGAAATTGTCAGCCACTGCGTAAAGCGAGAAATTGGCCTTTCGGCTTATTAGGGAGCATTCAGTGTGAAATTATTGTTGAACCCGTCAACTTTCAGGATCGTACTGAGCTCAATTTCTCGTAGGGATATTAAGCGATGTGACATTTTATGTAATGCGAGAAAAAAAAACACTCAAAAACTGGAACTTGAACAAAAACTCAAAATTTATCTGAACGAAAAACCCAAAATGAAAACTCGAACTCAAACTGATACTGAAAATCAAGAGCAACCTCAAACTGTAAGTCAAACCCAAACCACGTACCTACTGAAACTTGAATTGAAACTCCATGGAGTTGCAACTCAGACTGAAATCCAAATTTACACTCAAACTCGAACAGAAAGTCAAACTGAAATAGAAATTCAACCCGGAACTCAAACTGATACTGAAATTCAACCTCAAACTGTACCTATTTGAAACTCGAACTGAAACTCAACCTCAAAGTCAAACTAAAACTCAATATGAAACGAAAACTGAAACTCAAACTCAAACTTATTTGAAACTAAAAGTGAAAGTCAAACTGAAACTCAATATGAAACCCTAACTCAAACTGAAACTGAAACTCGAACTGGAACTGAAAATCAAACTCGATTTGAAACTCTAACTCAACTTCAAAGTCAATCTGCCATCCAATCTGAAACTCAAACTGAAAGTCAAAATCAAACTGAAACTCAACCTCAAAGTCAAACGGAAACTCAAACTGAAACCGAAACGCGAACTGATACTAAAAATCCAACTCAAACTGAAAGTCAAACTATTACTCAATTTGAAACTCAATCTCAAATTCAAACTGAAACTGAAACTCGATATGAAACCAAACCCCAAAGTCAAACTGAAACTCAACATGAAACTAAAACCCAAGTTTAAACTGAAACTCATTATGGAAACCTAACTCAAACTCAAACTGAAACTCGAACTGATACTGAAAATCAAACTCAAACCGAAATTCAGACTCGACCTGAAACTGACACTCGATATGAAACTCCAGTCAAACTGAAATCCAAACTCAGACTTTAGCTCAAACTCAATTTGGCACTCAACCTCAAAGTCAAACTGAAACTGAAGCTCAATATGAAACTCAAACTGAAATTCAAACTAAAACTGAAACTCAGTATGAGTTTGACTTTCTGTTAGAGTTTGAGTTAGGGTTTCATATTGAGTTTCAGTTTGACTTTGAGGTTGAGTTTCAGTTTGAGTGTCGCTTTCAGTTTGACTTCCATTCTTAGTTCGAGTTTCAATTTCAGTTAGAGTTTCAGTTTCATATTGACTTCCACTTTGACTTTCACTTTGAGTTTCAAGTAAAGTTTGGGGTTCAGTTTTCAAGTTTGACTTATGTAGTTCAGTTTGACTTTGGGTTTCATATTGACTTTCAGTTCGAGTTTTGTGTTTCTGTTTCAGTTTGACTTTGAAGTTGGAGTTGAAGTTCGAGTCTGCATTTCAGTTTGATTTTGATTTTCAATTTCATATCGGGTTTCAGTTTGATTTTGGGGTTGAGTTTCAAATTGAGTTTTAGTTTGAGTTAAAGTTTCAGATTGAGTTCGGTTTCATTTTGACTTCGAAGTTGCGTTTGATTTTTAGTTTCAGTATGAGTTTGAGTTTGACTTTCTGTTAGAGTTTGAGTTAAGGTTTCATATTGAGTTTCAGTTTGACTTTGAGGTTGAATTTCAGTTTATGTTTCAGTGTGAATTTGAGGTTGAGTTTCAAATTTAGTTTGAATTAGATTTTCAGTATTAGTTTGAGTTTCAGTTTGAATGTCATATTGAGTTTCTGTTTCAGTTTGACTTTGAATTTGAGTTTCAGTTTATTTTTAGTTTCAGTTGGAGTATGAGTTTCATTTTCATTGTGGGTTTGACTTCGATTTCAAATTTGAGTTCGTGTTTCTGTTTCATTGTGAGTTTGACTTCGACTTTGAGTATGAGCTCGAGTTCCTTTTTCAGTATCAGTTTCAGTTTGACTTTGAGGTTGAGTTTCAATTAGTGTTTGGGTTTGACTTTAAATCTGAGTTTGGATTTCAGTTTGAGTTCGAGTATCAGTTTCAAATTGAGTTTGACTTTTAGTTTGAGGCCTAGTTTGGATTTCAGGTATCGTTGGAGTTTCAGTTTGAGTCAAAGTTTCAGATTGAGTTTCGGTTTGGGTTCGACTATGAGAATGTTTATCGTCCATATTCGTGCGGGTATTGTTCGCTCTCCTCGACATCGAGTCGCCGGTTATTCCTTCGGTTTTCTTTCTTACCAAAAGGACGGATCCGGTTCCGAGAAGTGTTAATAACTCGGTTTGTCGTTGATCGAATGATAAGCGCAGGGCTGTAAACGTAAGCGGGCTAGAACACGACCGCATGCGAAAGTGCTGATTATTGTCAGATAGACGCGGCTCCGCTGGACCTGTGCATTTTTGCTTTTTTTCTGCGGCCGGAGAAAGTTGCAAAATGGTTTTATTCCTACTGGAAAAAAAAAGACATTCCGAGAATGACTGCGGAAGATTCGAAAATAGTTGCCACGGATAAATAAATCGCCCGCTCAAGTTACAAGTGGAAAATGTTAGCGGTTTCCTAGGTCATAAATTCGGTCAGTCACGCCTATAAGACCGCGTTTGTTCAGCGATTCATTATTAGGTACTTATCGCCAATTTCACTGTAAAAATGAAACTATACCACAACAGCTTATTCAGTTCGATTAATCTTAGTCAAAGGTTATCAGGTTGGTCATAACACGTTTTTTTTTTGAGGGGATTATTATAAGAAAGTTGTTATACATTTTTGGGGGCATAAAATTCAAGGGTCAATATTGGCGGAGGGTGAGAAAACTAAGGGGTAAGAAAACTTTGTATGGGGACAGAGAAATTTTTGTTGAGGGTCAACGAATTCAGAGGATTTGTGGCTGTTGTCGGTCCCAAACCATTTTGAGGTGGTTGAGGTTGGGAGTTGAGGGGGGGTAAAATAGAATCTTGACTTTATCGTATAAATGTTGTATTTTCTAGCGCTTTCGCCATTGGAGCCCTCTTCAGGAGAATTAATATATTGCAATCAAATATATGGATCTAATTTTAGGCTCTAATTTAAGCGTCGAATACTTATACAAGATCTTCCCTGAAGGGGTCAATTCTTCGGATCATTTGCAAGAATTTTTGTTCTATAAAATTTTTTGTGAGTCCCAAAAAAGAACACTTTTTTTAGCTCTGAAGTTTTCTCGTGTTTTTGACTTGGTCTCAGTAAAATTACCATAATTCCCTTAAATATTGGAGTAACCGCAAAAATAAGAATACCGTTTGAAAGGGCGTTAAATTTCCAATAATCCTACGGTATTTGCAGAATTCTAATATCAAGTTAAGAAAGCCAAAAACTAGTCCAAAGTTCATTTGGCAAGCTGAACCTTCAAGATGCAAAATTTTTAAAAATGACAATTTTTCAACCTTCTTTTATGACTAGGACGAAATGTCGAACTTCCGCAAACGTTCCACAAAAAACTGGCCAGAAATGCGGGCTTTCCAACAATGTAGCCATTTTTCTGATTACTCCAATCATTGAGGATATTATGGCCATTTTCTGAGATTGAGTCGAAGAAAACCGAAAAAAATTAAAAGCTAAAAAACTGTACTTTTTTTGGGGCCCACAAAAAAGTTCATGGAACAAAAATTGTCGCAAACGAGCTGAAGAATCGACCCCTTCAAGGGAATTTCAATTTCAATGAAATTTCCCAACAGGCCTTGAGGCCTTTTCCTGATCCATTACACCGTTCAACGGTCATCGTACCAAAAAGCCAAAAGTCGGATGACAGCGGCCGAATCGCTTTCTCGACGACCTTCGTCTGTAACAGGTTCCTGGACGACTTGAATGGGAAGGATAAGGAATGGGCTTATTTTTAGAATTCCTATAATTATCTCGCGAATCCCTCGGGGTCTCGAATCCGACTCGGATCAACAGAACTTCCTAAGCTCCTTCCTCCTGCTATTTTTACGATTTGTTGACATGCCATCGTGCTCTTAAAAAATACGAACCGTTAAAAAATAGATTTGGACCCAGTTGCGCAAGAATGTCCGGTTATGAGAGCCTTCGCTCCGATTTGTCGGTACAGATAGAAAGTTGATTACCTTTTTCAACTAAGTACTGGACGGTCTAAACTGCCTTGGGAGTTGTGGTTTTGGGCCATAAGCGTTCAGGACGTCACCAGCTGCAATTATTGGAACGAAAGTAAACATTGGCGTTATGCCCTGCTCATGAAGTGCGGGAGAAAGGATTCCATTTGTTGGAAACGCATAAAGACTTGTTTACTCGCGGATTTCCGCACCAAACGATACGGGCTCAACTATAGTTTCAGAAATAGGATTTCTTCGCTTTTTCCGTAAAGTGCCTGATCTGGGATAGGTACATAACATTTTTATTTGGACGAATGCCGATGCTGGAATGCCTCTAGGAAGCCTGCGTTGAGAAGTTGGAAATGCAACACGCAACAACCTGCTGAGTAGTGGAGAAAGATTCCTCTGGAAAATCTTCATGAGACAAAGACACGTCTCATACAATGCAGTTCATGCAGTTTGAGAAAGGTTCGCGTTCAAGATGCAGTCAAGTTGCATGTTGAAAGCATCCTGATGCACCCGGGCACGCATCGGGGGTTGGTCCCGACGAAAATCGCTAATTACGCGTCATGCACGGACGCACCTCCGACAAAAGCCTGTGAAAGCGAACCTGAGATTTCATGGAGTTCAGATGAATTAATTTATCAATAGGTCTTCCCAGTGGAACCTTTTAGTAACGCTTGGCGTGCAACTGCTCGGCGTAAAGTCAGTTCCGCTTTGTCATGTCTAAATCAAGAACAACCCTGTCCTGCTGGAGTATTATTTCCTGTAAATCTTGTACGGGTACTAAATTGGAATGTTCGAGATGGCTAATTAACGTTGAAGTGACAGTTAATATAAAAATAGCTATACATACGCTTGAAAAAAACGTAAACAATGTCTAACGTGGAACCTTTCAGGACAGAAAATCGGAAAATCACACCCTTAGAAGATAAACAAAGCGTCGGCTCGGTCAAGGCGAAGAAGAAACGTGAAGAAGTCGGAATCCGTTCGGAATCATTATTACTTTATTATTATTGATCTTAATTAATAATTAATTATCAATCTATTTTGACGGTTTCACCTGTCGCAAGTTTGGTAGTCCCAATGCATACAATCTGCTCTCTGATTGGTCTTACGCAAAATCTTTACTTGATTGACAAATAATACTCGATAAAAAATATTATTTGGCAGTCCCAACTGTTCGATCGATCGCATGTAAACGAAGTTCAAAAGTTGATGACTTTAGAAATTAGAAATATTCGGTCGAATAAAAGTGCCAGGATGCGGAATTTCCTTTCCCTCGAATAAGTGCATTCTGTGGCGAGGGAAGAAAGTAAAAAACGCAATAAATGTCTCCTGTTGAAACCAAGGGGTTTAGAAGCTCTTTGGGTTTAATTAGCAAGAGAAACGGAGCAAGAAGAATAATATCTATTATGGTCGTTACTTGTCCACCTCGAACTTTTAAGCGATAGGGAAAGCTTTATTGAACACTTTCGAAGGCTTATAGGTATGTCCGTATTGGAAAGAGATAGAGTCAAGTTGCGTTCCCTGGAGCTGACAATACTCCGAAATTAAAGGCTCCGAAGTGCGATTAGTTCTGCGGAACTAGACTGGGATTCGAGCAAGAGACCGTTTTTTTAGAGCACATTTTTTACACTGCAAAAGATAATAATTAATGGTTAATAAATTCGTCTTCTTTGAAATCAGCCGACCCAGCATGGGGTCTCCTAATACGAGCACATGCTCAAGCAAACTCAGTTTGAGGGGCGAGTCGATTAATTTTTTTAAATAAAGGAACCAATTTATTGTCAAGTTTTCAGCAATAGGATACGAGTCTGATTAATATAATAGGTATCCGAAAAATGGGCTCGAGAGTTCAAAATCGATATTTGCTAAAGGTCCAACTATGGTGGTCCTTCATTTGTTGAAGGTCTCAAAATATTTCAAATTGCTTTCATAAATTATGTCAATATGTACCAAAAAATACGATCGAATGCGTTAAACACTTTTACTTTAATATATTTATGAGGTATATTGAAAATATATCGATCGTCTGAAATAAAAATGGTCACATAAAATAGGTAAAATTCTCGAATGCCACAACATGTTCCACCACAGTACTGCTGTGACGTTAACTCCAGCTATACGTGCTATATTTTTGCCTGTAACTTTAATGACGTCTGAGCAGGTTATACCCATAGTTCCGTACCCCAAAGTTTCTAGAAAACATCACCCAGTCGTAAATTCGAAGACTATTAGGCATGTGAGTGCTTTTGAATTCGCATTCGGCATATTTACGATACTGCATCCTACCCGTACCTACCTTGGATTACTTTCTTTTCCGATGATTAATAGCTTCACATGAACTACCTCTGCATTCGTATCCTATCAAACGTTAAACTAGGAAAATCATGATTCACGCTTCGATAGATTTCCAAGCCCCAGCTCGACAAGAGAAATTTGATGGCGATCAGGCCCAAGGATAGGAGAATATCATAGGGTGTTAGTAGGAAAAAAGCTGCCGAATAATAGTTTGATGGGAGTCCGGCACGATGTAGCCGCCCAAAATAATATTTTCCCATGATAAAATTTTTTTAAATATT
Organism: Nesidiocoris tenuis; assembly: GCA_036186465.1. Taxonomy (NCBI): domain Eukaryota; kingdom Metazoa; phylum Arthropoda; class Insecta; order Hemiptera; family Miridae; genus Nesidiocoris; species Nesidiocoris tenuis. The sequence goes on from AP028919.1 coordinate 6,250,073, forward strand.
TAGGTACCCATAATAATATTTTCTTATATTATAAGAATTTCTGATCTAAAAATTTCTAATCATAGTATTTTTTTAATATTTACCCATAATAATATTTTTCTTATATTATAAGAATCTATTTAGATTTCGAATTTAATCAGAAAAGCGTACTGAATTACAGTCCTGGCAGACTTCAGAAGACTTTCAAAAATAAAATCAGCATTTTTATTAAAAAATGGTATCTTGTCTTAAAGGTACGTCTCAAAACAATTTTCATCCCAATTTTCTTGCCACGAAATTAGCATGAAAAATTGTCGGGGTACAAAGATCATCACGCTTCTTAAGAAACTGTGAAGAAAAATATTTTTTTTTAGATAACTGCCCGCTGGCTTCAAACAAGCGCATAACAGGCCTCTCGTTCAACCAGAGTGAACTTTATTCTTAGGTATCTATCGGCCACAAGATCGTTCATGAATACGGCCCCTTCTTTCTTGATGAGCGACGATTCCAAATATTAAGGTCTTCTCCTTACGGTCCGGTTCTGCAGGACCTCCGGGGCCATGGAAAAAAAAACAAAATAACTCAAACCCGGACTTTTGGAAAAAAACCATTTCGGTCGCTTACCTGTCTAAATTTTTCAAGAATTCTCAGGATTTGCCCGGTGACTACTTCGTATGAACTTTTAACTAAGTACTATAAGCGACAAGAAGCACGAAATTACCAGCAACTCTAATATCTCGTGCCACATACTGCGTATCGCTCGTTCTCTGCCATTTATTCGCATCTCGCTCAAACTGTGAAGCAAGAATTCATCGAACCGGCAAATCTTGAAGCAGAAGAAGGAAGAAATATCCTTCAGATGATTGTATCTCCAGGATTTAAAAATCGCTCAAAAGTAAAAGCTGCGTGATGCAATCGGCAACTTTTCTCCCATGTCCGAAGGGTTGATTCCGCTCTGATGAACCCTGGAAGTTTGAAAATCCGGTCTCGGGGGTGGGATGGCTCGGGGGTGGGAAGGACTCAAGGGAGCCTTAAGGATCCTCCAAGGAGGGGTCACTACTTAAGGACTAGAGACTCCCGCCTGTCCAACATTTTCACTCCTCTTCGCGGTATCGTGTCGCGGCCGCCGGTTCGCTCACGTTTTCGATCCGCGTGTAGCGAGTACCTTTTTTCCGAACGATTTAGTTGTAATGGTTTTTAATTTGTAAATTGCAAGTTTAAATTGACGCGAGTTACCAACTTTTTCGGAATACGGACCTTCTTCTTTGCTCTCACCTTCCCATAGTAAGTAATTACTTATCTATACACGCATCTGGAAAAAATGTTCATTTTTTAAACGAAATCGATTTTGATTTTAAATAGATAACACACAATACTTTCATACTTTGAAAATTGAAAGTGTGACACAATTTGATCATAGTTTGACTGCTTATGAGGGTGGTTAAGTCAAAAATACCAAAAAACTCGTTATGCCAATTTAGAAACTCGAGTAAAATGATAATACGCCAAGTTATAGGAATATAAAAAATATCCACATATTCTGCAAGGTGAAACAAAGATTTTAAGACCTAGAAAGCTCAAATCGGTTCATTTTTGTGGCCGGAAAAAAATAAAATAGAAAATACTAAAAATGCAAATATATTGGAAATACTGTGAGTACTGTAATTGTGTTTGACAATTGAAGGAGAAAATTTAATCCCCAAAATTGTGTGCCTCCAATAATTAGGTTCCTTATATAGTGCATAATTTATTAAAAAAAAATAAACGTGACATCTGTTAGTGTTATTATCTCAGATGTGCTGTGAGCAATCAAAATCAGGAATTGAGGGGGATGTGGCGATATTTTTGAAAATGCGTACAGACACTTCTCATTCACAGTACGTAAAATCCTCAACCTCCGATCCGATATTTTTCTGCAATTTCAAACGCAACATATCGAAAGACATAAACCAGCACTAATTTCGAAAACGCGACAACTTCGACTCACGACTCGGCAAAGTACGAATCTCAATTTCAATGCAAATGGCCCGAGATTACCCTAACATCACCTCGAGCCTTTAATTTCTCCGCCGAGTAACTAAATAGATAAAGACTTACGATTAAGTATATACGTGACCGGCATTGAACATGAATTTAACCAGGCTGAACGAGAGATCGCAAATTCTAAGGAAAGGCCTAGGTGTGAATATAGATGGGATTTTATTGGCACATAATTGACACCGCTTGTGCATTTGCACCAACTCATTTGGTAGCAGGATGAATAAATCGGAAAATATATCATTATAAACTAAATGAATGCGCAATGGCGAACAAATGGAACCGTAATTATTCCAAAAATTGTCTCAAAGATCGGCACCTTAGTTGAAAAAGGGCCTATCTGCAAATAAAAATGTAATTTAAAAAAAATTTATAATAAAAAATTTTTTATAAAAATTTTTATAATAAACAATTTTTTATAAAAAATTTTATAATAAAAAATTTTTTATAAAAAATTTTATAATAAAAAATTTTTTATAAAAAATTTTATAATAAAAAATTTTTTATAAAAAAAATTTTATAATAAAATTTTTTTCTGATGTCACTCAAAACATCTCAAACTCACAAAACTCGTTTTTCCCTTCACGCAAACACTAAAAAAAATTATTGAGATGCCTTGAAAAAATTGAACAAAAACATATAATAAATTTCAAAATAGATTGTTTCCTCGTAATTTCAATTGATTTCAATTTTTCTACCTTATAGTATTTTACTGTTTAACTTGGTTATTATTTATTCTTCTTTTTGGAGTAGGTTTAAACTTTTCGAATATTTTAATTTCTTATTTATAGCAGCGTGCCTTTTCAAAAAAAAAAAAATTAATCAAATTTCAAAATTTTATAAAAAATTTTCGGGGATGCTTGGGTATATTTCAGAAAAATAAAATAAAAATACGCGAATAAAAACCATGTTGAAACATGAAAACATTGGTAGGTAATAATAGCATAATAAAATAAACTATAAAAGCTAATAAAAAATGTATTTTAGAAAAAAAATACGGCTAAATGACAAATCTTGTTATAACAAGTTTGCAAAAAATCGATTAATTCCTTTAGATAAAGATAGATTATAAAATATAAATATAAATATTTTATAATATATCTTTATCTAAAGGAATTAATCGATTTTTTGCCAACTGAAGAAAATAACCGTCGAACATTAATTTGGAAAAATTCAACCGAAATAGCGGCAGTCAACAAGGCAAAAAATTGTTCTGCTACCACGTGAGTAAACTGGCTCCGGCCACTTTCAGCGCTGATTGCCCTTCATCAACTTGAGGGTAGGTACCTTATACAGAAAACTTTAATGGTTTCCACGCACTTATTTCGTATCAATGTTTTTGTCGACATCTTGAAATCGACACTTTCTCAACACTTACGGCGGTCCAGATTTGATGTCTTTCGATACGACCGTTTACCGCTCTGTAAACGTTCAGTGATAAGCATCAATTCTTCCCATCCGTTGGAAGTGAAATTTCGAAAGAGAAATCAAATGCTTCGTAAATTAAATGGCGATCTCGTTTAGAACAATAACTTTTTGGTTTATTTTTCCAATGCCTAACGAGGAGGAAGAGTTGACTTCGAGGTTTAAAAATGATTTTAGAATAATATTAAGCTAATTTAGAAGCTTTTTAAGTGCAGAAAATTGCAGTGCAGAAATTTACTCACCTATATTGAAAAATAAATATTAATAATGAATAAAACAATTTTTTCGATGAAAAAAGTCACTCAAATTCTCAGTAGGTACCTATCAAATTCAAAAAATTGTTTTCAAAATTATTCTGCTCACAAATCGTCATTAGGCAGTATAACTCTTGTAAGATTCATGAAGATCGTATGGAAATGTTCTTATTGCACTTGTCCCAAGGCTGAGAGAAGAACAAACAGGAGGCAACCGTTCTTGAAAAATGCCCTCGTACACATAATTTCAAAACGTTTGTTTAGGAGATAGCTGCTTTACGAAATATTTCTGGCCATTATGGCCTTGAGAATGAAAGAATTTTTTATTCACGACTTCATATTGGGGTACAGCATCTTTACAAACTCACAGATCCAAATTTACAGCTCCAAAGTACGGGAGAGAGAGATTTCATTCTATCTAGCAGGACAGAGTGAGCGGGGGGTGCGAGGGGGAGAGAGTGGGGGAGGGTGAGGGGGAGAGAGATAGAGCGAGGAAGAGGGATTAACTTTTTTCGTCTTCCAAGTCGTGAGGGTGGGAGTTGGGACGGAAAATTTTCTTTATTTTACGCCGACGCCACCTCGGCCAATCACAGCAATGTATTTTCTTTCCCCCCTCCACCAGCAATCGGATCAGGTTTCAAACTCCTCCCACCAAGCCACTTTCCGAAAACATGTAGAAAGGAAAATTTGAAAATTTTGTTTTTAAATCGGTTGGGCTCGAATTTCTTGATGGGATTTCTCCTTTTTCACGTTTTTGCCGATTTGACGAAGTCCTACTGAACCAATTTTGGATTTCTTGAGCTTGCTCAATTCCTTGAAAGATTCTATACCGATTTCAACCCAAAATTTAAAAAAAAAATATATGTTTTATTGGATTAATTAATAAATAATTTAACAATTCTGTAAATTTTTGTATTTTGTAAAAATTATTCACAAATTTTGTAAGCATTGATTTATAGCGGAATATAGAAAGTAGGCAATTTTAAATGCATATTGCTGTCGAAAAAAAAGAAAAAAAAAGCGGCCTGCGTTTAATTTGAGTGGCCTACAAGTGGCGCATGGTTCGGACTGACAACGTTAGCACGTAAGTTAACTGTTAACTTTCGGGCGAGCTGCAGTTTTCAATTCAGCTTGAGCTGGCAACATTAAAGAAAAATAAACTGGCCAGTCGAAGAAAAAGTTCTTCGGACACCTGACTGTACCACTTCAATTGGGGTAATTGTGGCCAGGAATCGGCTGCAGTGCGACGGGGGGTCTTCGTGACATACTGGCCCTCTCCAGTTTTTCTTTTTCTTCCTCATCCTCAACCCGAGTGAGCCAGATTCACGTTTTGGACGAACTTACCTACAAAGATGTGTTCACAAGCGATAGGATATCAGATGGCCGCTAAGTTGGGTGAAAGTCGAGCGCCTTGAAAATGTTAAGAAGCCGAGAATGTTAAAGCATAACTGGGCACTGAAATTTCTTCATGATCTTTTAGCCTGGCATTCGTAAAATCGGGCAAAAACCACCATTTAGGCCCCGTTGCCGATATCCGAAGAAACGCAAAATACCCATTACCAATGAGATTTTAAAAATTTTTTGAGATTTTTTAGAGATTTTTTGAGATTTAATTTTTTTTGAGATTTTTTAAAATTTTTTTGAGATTTTTTTTTGGAAATTTGATGGTAAATGGTGAAGTTTAACTGAAGCTTCCTTGGATATAGGACAGATAAATTATGTCAATAAACCGGTCCTAACCTAAACGTAGATATAAAACAAAGGTATTTACCGGATGAATATGAAATAAGGTGGTAAATAAATACCAAGACAGCCAGTACGAAAATGAAATAACATGGCGAATACCAAGCTCGATACCTGGGTGAATATGGAATAAAAAGGTGGTGTTACCCAGTGGATTATTGTTTGTTAATTTAAGAAAAAAAATTTCTTTTACCAACGAAGGAAAAATTGATTTGTGACATTATTTTGACAAGCAAGAAGTACAAAATTTGTATAACTAATATACAGTCCATCAATATTTCGTTCTTCAACATAGTGGCCAGATTCGAACGTAATCCAAAAATAATAAAATTGCATTATTTGCGTTTATTAACATACAATTATCGAGTGTTATGGCTCCCAAACCATAATCCTACATCGGCTGATCCTATGTTCACTTTTGCGTACCGGCATCAATTTTTGTTACCAATTTTGTTATCAATTGTTGGTTGGTATTTATTATTTATGGAACTTCATTTTTCGGACAAATTATCAAAGAATTCGCACGTTAAAATCACCAAAGAATCGGTCTGTACAGACGGTCTGTGGGAGAACGGTCTGACGTGTACGGGCTTTACCAACAGGCGCCTGATCGATTGATTATTACGCATGCGCCTGAATCATTACGCATTGTTCGATGGTTAACCATTGAACGGTTATCTGCGAGAGCCTCAATTGCATTCCCTACAAGTCGGACTGTTTGAATTGTGACAACATGCAAAGTTGAGTCGGCAAAAAACCAATACAGCGCCTCCAATTCAAACCCTCGTAAAATAATAATTTGGCAGACGGAAACCAGGTAGTCCAGCGGTCAAGACATCCGCTTGAGGAGCAAGGGGTCTCGGGATCACACCTTGTAAAACGCAGTTACAATTTCTGCATAAATATCATTTACGGCAGAAAATCCTTACTGTAGGTACAGAATAACGCAAGATCCTCGACTATGGGTAATTCGGGTTTTTGAAAATTCACCCGGCCCACAGTACTACCAACCGGAGTAATGTGAAATTCCCAATTCTCTCAGCATATTGATCCCACTCTGCAGAGCGAAGTCATTATAAAACTATCTCGCCAACTATTTCCATCGGGAACCGGTTCGGATGGCTCCTATAGGTCTTTTTGGGCAGCCGATAAATGCGGAAACATGTTCTCCTATAAGCCTAATACTTGACAATTATCTCCGAGAAGGGTTTAAGCCGAGACCGCAGCGCCTGAGTCTCACGTCCCTAATAACAATTTCAGGTGACGATCGTGAAGGCCGGATTTCCAAGCCTGAAGCCTCGTAATATCGAGACGGAAACCCAACAGATTTCCAAGGGGAAGTTTAATAGACGGGGCAGCGTTTTGAAAGCCGTTGAACTGCAGCTGGACGACTGAGTGCGAGGTTTTTTCACGCCACGACTTCACTTTGCTCCTTCAACTTGACGGAGTCAAGGTCGCCGCTCAAGGCCGTTCGTTGGCCCTTCTGACGTACGAGCTTCGGTTGAGATTTAACGATTTTCGAGTTTGACCTGAGGATGGGTATCTGCAAAAACCAAATGTCGGAAAGTACGGCGAAACACTGGAAATCACCCTTTGACTTGGGAGCAACGATAGCTGTAGCATGAAAACCATAAAAAATGTCTGACATAGCACCCTCTGAGACAGAAACTCGCACCTACAGCAGAATGCTGCGGCTTCGGATGAGATTCAACGATTTTCGAGTTCAACCTAAGAATAGGTGAGAAATCTGCAAAAACCAAATGTTGGAAAGTACAGCGAAACACTGGAACTGGAACACTGGAAATTCGCTTTGGTTCGGTAATGCGGCAAAACAATAGTGAAGATTCATAAAATTGAAATCTCGATCGAAAAAACGATAGCAGTAGCATGTTGCTTATGAAAAACATTAAAAATGTCTGACGTAGCACCCTCTGAGACACAAAATCACTCGTACAGACAAAAACAATGCTGCGGCTCGGTCAAGATGAAGGAGAAACGTGAAAAAGACGTTTGGGATGGTTTATCAAAATATTAATTATTTAACTAATTCTGGCAGTCACAAGTTCTATGATCTCAACGCGTGCGATCCGCGTTCTGATTGGCTGATGTTCCTGACGCGATTTTTTTTTTGTTATTTCATGAGTTTTTTGCGGTCCACAGCTGATTGTGCTTTATAGGTCCTACCCCTTGGTTTCGGAAGCCTGGAGTTCTGAGCGATTTTTCCCCATCGACATCCCTTAGATCCTTCCCAACATTCGTACCTTTTGCACAGTACCAAAACTTTCTAATATTACGTAATTTATTGCAGCTGCGTATTCCAATACATTTTCGTACCAGGATCCGTTGAGCTTGTCAGTGAACCGAAGCAATTTCGATTTTTTTCCCCTTTCGACCCATCATTTCAAATTTACTTCCTCGCTAATACTCGTTGCAATTGAACTCCGAGCTATAGGTTTCAGATGAGTGATTTTGAGTAGCACCTACCTACTTGTTGACGCCCAAACGCCATCAGGGAGTTATTACTCTGCGTAATGCTCACTTAACGGTTCGCGGATCTCGTTAATGACTGAACATGGCTTCCATCTAATTTCCCCCCGCATATTTAGGAGTTTAGCGATTGCTAGAGTAAACGAGGATGAGCCTTTTTTTATCTGGGCAACCGACCGTGGTCGCTCGATTTTGCCGTTGGATTGCCGACGGAAGGGAGCAACTTTCTTGCTGATAGCGAAAATTCCACATTTTGGCGCTTGAAATTTCGGACCGAATTTATAATTCTGAATCCAATTTGAAGGCTTTCTAGGGTGAAAATGACGAAAAACATATTTTTCAAATTGTTCGGCGAAGGAAGCTTTGAAATTTAAAGTCAAATATGGTTCAATATTTTTACCTCTACTTGGCACAAATGTGCATTTATCCCAAAATCGAAACAATGCCAAGAAATCCCAGAAACAGTTCAATTGCGGAAACGTTGAAATCCACTCCGGAGCAGCGAGCAATTTTCTGTACTTCACGATCCTGCAGAAGCAATTTCGATTGTTGGAGCACCCAGTCACCAATCACCGGCCACGACAAACCGCAGTACAAAAAGTCGGGTACATTTCCGCATTGTTCGATACGCGAGATGATTACCTACCTAATCATGAGATTAACCTTGTCGGGTACAAAACTATTATAGAAACGATAAATCTGCCCTTTTTTAACGCTCTCTTTTCAATATTAAAATTTCCACAAATGCAGTGGCACCTATAAGGCGAGTAAAATTTGCCATGTTTGGTGACGTAACGACCCGGTGCTCAAATTTCAGAGAATTTGTTTGCAAAATTTATAATGAGAAAAATTTGGTATTTTCAAGCTATTTATAGCTTATAAGCACGAGGTCTAATACCACCCACCTCGGGGATGGGGTCCACGTTGTTTGTAGCCGTTTCAGGTAATGGCGTGCCTCAATAACCGAAGTTGTCCCGGGCGTGCCCTGCCGCCCTCCAGGAGAGGGTCGGAACTAGTCAGGACATGTCGCTCTAGTCTCACAGCACTTATGTACTGTGATGCACGGCTCCTCATTGCCTCAACCCCTTGTGGAGAGGGACAGGATCCAACTACAAATATGTACCTACTTTATTATCGATGGTACATCTCTGGCCGATTTTAGCACGAAACCCAACTCCGTTTTTCACGCCATGTATGGTACCTAGGATTTTCCCAGACCGAATTAACTTAGTGGCTCGAGAATGAGAATTTACTCGAACATGTCAGTAGGTAGACATAAATCTTGGAAAATATGGCGAACCGAAGAAAAGAGGCTGTAAAATAATAATCTAACGCGCGCGTAAACATATGCCTTCGATGGTTTACAATGTTTTACACAAATTACTAGGTATTTGCTCGCGATACAATCAGCGATTCTAAAGGCTTAGGGCAGCGTACAAAGAGCTAATTTTCTAGTGAGGTCGTTTTCTGACGTGAAATATGCGTCGGAAATTTTCGTACCACCTTGGAAACGGTTCGGAAATTAGTCGATCACGCGTTGTATGTGATGGCTGAGCTTGGACCATTACCACAGCCAAACAGGAACCTGGCGAATTCACAAGTATCCGGAAATTCGGGCCGTGCGAGAGTATAAGTACATGCAATAAGTTAAGGCTTATATAATATATTACGATACACGCTTATATATTATGTGCACAGTATTTTGGGTAACTATATAATACACCAAAAAGTAGGTTTTTAAGACTATAGGTAGGTGCCAACTGAGTGATCATAATTACTATAGTAATTATAGTAGGTACTGCTCTACAAACATTTTTTTGGCATGTATCTTTGATGAGGATTGTCTTCTTTAACTAATTTTGATATGAGGAACCCGAATTTTCCGTCAGAAACCCTTCATTAGCTATGGCTAGCAGTTTCCTGTGAGCCGCAGTACGAATTCTCGTGGACATAAGCAAAAATCAGTGTTGCCAACACGAAAATCGAAAATTTTCCCCTTTTCAAAAGGAGTACCGGTATCTCAGAAACTAACTGAGGATTTCCATTGGTGATTTCGAGTTCCTCACAACCAAAATGAATGGAAGCCGGCTATTTTTGAATCAGATACAAATTCAATGCAGAGCAATTGATAATTATCAATTATGAATAAGTGTCAAAATTGCCTCATACTACTGTTTGTGTTTACTAGGTCGTTTCGCTAACGTGGCTATTTTACTATTTCAGATCAAAACTCATCATCTACTCGGCCAAAACGTGAGTTTACTATTTTTTGTTCTTTTTCCCACACATTTTGCCAGGAAAGAGGTTGAGTGCTTACAAAATTATAGAAATAGATAAAAGTCGTATCAGTAGCTTTACGATTTTTTTCTGGAAGCGTCGAATGCATTAATTGAATGAATATGAAAAACGTTCAGGTCTTTTCACATTTTGAAGTTTTTTCAAATTGATCCATAGAAACGACCGTCTAAGAATTCTAAAAAAATTTGATTATGCACAGTACCTAATATACTGTCAACTTTCTTCAATTTCGATGGCCAAACTTAGGTAATTTTATAAATTTTAGACTTCGAAATTGTTCCAAAGCGAGTTAGGTTCCTATTCGAAATTTTACCTAAATTTTCGCTCATCTACTAATTTTCATTTCGCTGCCAAGGAAGGCTCCAGTTTCCATAAAGGCTCGTCAATTTCGAAAGAAAATGCCATTCTGAGTCTGAGAAGCAAATCTCGAAATCCTGGGATCCGACTCTGACTTCATCAATGTTCCCACGACTGTTTGATATTCAGAATCGGGTTCGGACGTGCAAACTCGTCCTCTGGCTACCGACCTGCAACTTGTCAGCGACGGGGTGGGAACCAGCCGACTATTAGCTGGTTAGAACATGGTTGCATGCAAAAGTCAATTTTGAGTCAAAACTTTTTTCGAGTCAAGGCCTATATTACGAGTTCCATGGTCTAAAAAAAGCGTTTTCTATCCAGTTACATGGTCTACGGGTTTTTACAAATTTTAATAAATAAAAATTTTAAAAATAAATTTTATAACCCACCTTTACAAGATCTGCGAGGCTGGCACCTGGTTCTCGTGCTATAAACGGCTCGAGCGAGTACTTGGAGAAAAATACCGATAAAAACCATTTTTTGATTGGAAACCGCGAAATGGTCGTGGTTAATTTCTAACAGTTACATAAAATTGCAGGTAGATAATTGGCGCAACTACCTATTTCAAATAATTTCAGGTTTGCTGTAATGAAAAAAATACAGCCTTCGGCTAATTGATAATTATTGCCAGCCGTCGTAAAGTGAAATAGCTAGGATGAAAAATCCACCCGCTGGAATGTAGCATGCATGAAAAAACGCGAAAAGTGTCTGGCGTAGATTTTTGAGTTTGCCCTTCTCATAGTTAATAATGGATACGAAATCTGTAAATATTTGGAAATACAGCAAAACACTGGGAAATTATGCTATGGATTGGCAGCGCAGCAAAACGATGGTAGAACATTCATAGAATGAAGAAAATAAATTCTCGATGAAGATAACAATAGCTGTTGAATGTTGCACACGAAAAACATGAAAAATGTCTGATGTAGAACTCTTCGAGACAGAAAATTGTATCACATGTACAGAATGTAAACAATGCCGCGGCTCGGTCAAAATCAGAGAAAACAACAAAATGGTCAAAATGAAGAAGAAGCTTGAAGAAGACGTTTGCGATCTCAAGTTTGATGGTTTCGACGTATGCAATCTGCTCTCTGATTGGCTGATAGTGACGCTAAGTTTTTTGACGGCCTCAGCTGTTTCGGTTGCACGTGAACGCAGCTTTTTTCCTCTGAGGCAATAGAATTGATGTTTTTGGTTGGATATCAATGCTTCAATTTTCTATATTTAATCCAAAATACCTTATATCATCCTTACCCGTTGGAGGCCCCTAAACGTTCTTGAATTGGCGGAATTGACGGATTAACAAACGGTAACAGACGGTAGGCGGAAAGCATAAAAAATTGTGAGGAATTGATTTCGAACTGCAAAGAATTGTACGTCTGCCGTCGGTCCGTCAGAGGCGCGACAGGAGCGCCTGACCCGATTTCGATGGTATCTTTTCACTCTCGTGCAACAACGGCAATGCTGAGGTGAAGGTAACCGCGTTTTCTCATGGACCATCGTAGGGAAGGTAATTTTTTTCAATAGAGCACCAACCCACACCTGGCATTCTCTATGGACCTGGCGAACTGTGTCCGGTCAACGAGCAGTGGTCAATAGACTGAGACATAAGTTTCAAGGAATGGGCTTCGGTGCTGGACTTTGGACTTTGAGGTGAAAAGCGTCGAATAGATCGACCATAGCTTCCAATCTATGAGCTATTTAAGGATTTATGGTTTGGATTGGCTATTGGTGTCATGAGTAGGTCTGAAAATAAAATTGTCATTTTATGGAAGCTGTTGCCCATTTTTCAAAAGCCATAACTCGGTAACCAATTAATGCAGAAAGCTCCCGCTAGGCTTAGATTGTTGCAAATTTAATGCTCTTTGAAAACGTGTATAGTTGTTTTGAACGAAAAACCCTTAGTTTGGGAGATAGAGAGCGAAAATTGAAGCAACTTGAAACTTTCGCGCACAAAAATGGATTATTTCGAGAATACCTCACTAAACTCATAAAGCGCAGTGTCCTGCGAAACTATGGATTTATGATAATGATATAATTCATTATGCACTGTTTTGAGCACCCGTTGAAAATATCGAACTTGCAAGTCTCACTGTGAAGGCTATGGAATTTCGAAACATCCAGCAATGAGTCTGTGAGAAGAATTTTTTCGAAAGGATAACTATAACTTTGCCTCACTTTTTGCGAACAATGAGTTGGCTTAGTGAAAGAAGTAACTTTCGTCACAATCGAATCGAGCTTCACGACGTGGGAAGAAAAAATTGAACGGAAAGAACGCATCGTTACCGGATAAAGGGGCTGAACATCGATGTTACAACGTAAACATTTTTAATAACGACCCAATTACGATGAAAGGTCAGAATTTCAAATTGCGTTCAATTTATGTTGGAACACAAAAAAATAAAATAATAGCAAAAAAGTTTTGCTTACACGACGTTTTCATATTTCAAAAGGTATGTAAGCATTAGGTTTGGCAACAAATTGATTATGATTATACTCTGACTGATTTATTGGGTAATTAGGTATTTAATTTTATGATCTTTTTTATTGATTAAATTATTCGGAAATTCAGTTGGAAATGTAACGTAATTATTTGATCATTTTTTCAAATTTAAAAAATATTCCAATTAATTGTTTTGGGGAGATTTTCCGAACAAAAAAATTAATCAGCCGACAGGACTTGGTGGATTTTTTACGCCCATTAAATTTCCGAGTATTTTATCCCCCCTCCCAAAAAAAAAAAAAAAAAAAAAAAAAAAAACAGCTTCTTGAAGTCGAATGAAATTGATGTAAAACTGTTCGTGAAGTCGATTTGAAAATCCTAGCGGTCGGTTCGAGCGAGTAACGTCCTTCGCCGTTTTCCCTTTCATTTCGGGAGCCCGTTGGCCGCTGTTGCCCGTTAGCCGTTTGATTTTCTGGACGAGCGAATGATTCGAAATTATAAGTTCGATGCATAAAGTAAAACTGCCAAGGTTTTTCTACCGTTGCAATGGATCTGCTATTAGCGGAATCCATGAGTAAGTGATAAAATGGTAGTTAAACAGCCGAGCGTTGCGGTTATGAATTTCTAGCCGTCGGATCTGCGGTGTTGCGGTCGGAGTTGCGGTTCAGAGAAATGGCCATTATGTGAAAAAATATGTAAAAGCGATACGTTTTGGATAGAAAGAAATATGGAGGCAGACATTTGCCACGGCGAGCTTGGGGTTCGATAACAGTTATCACAGACAGTTGCTGTCAAATACGTTTACTGCATTTAAGGCTCAGAATTTGTAAACGAGTGACTTGTTGACAAAAATCTCAAAAATGCGCACAATTTCATGTTTTTAGGCAATAGCTAAAGATTTGTCCCAACAAGACCTATCACCCTATTGAACCAGAATTCGAATTACTCACAGTACTTCCGACATAATATGTCGGACGATATTATCAGCATCCGACATGATATGTCGACATAATATGTGCTGATATTATCAGCAGTTTTAGTGTTTCCTTTTTTTCCTGGCCACAAAAATATGTTTGAGCGTTCTTGGTCTGGAAATCCTCGTTTTACCTTGCAGAATTCGTGGATATTTTTATACTCCAATCACTTGACGCATGAAACTATGATCAAATTGCGTCAAAATATGGAAGTATTGTGTGATCTACACACCACTGGTTTTTTATTATGTACCTAGTTAGGTATAGTCTTGACATTGAAATGAGCTACATTAATACCTAAATACCTATGGAATTAGGTCCGTTTTCATTCTTTTTCTCGTTCGTATCCCCCCGGACTTATCCAATGTCGATTATTTTCGTAATTTTGCCATTAGAAGAGTCCAAATTCGTACATTTTCATCTTCGAGCTCGAAACAAATGGCGAAGCGGAGCGGAACTAACTAGGCTGGCCGTAAAACGAAAATAGCTCCCGAATAATCTTTTTACAGAAGGATTCTATTACTTGACTGTTAGCGGGGTTCGAGCTTTCAAACGACCTGAAATGAAATTACACTCATCGGCTGTGCGGTCGCCAGGTATTCGACTTCGGTTAGCTGAGCTTTCTTTCGGAATGTCGAAGAATTCCCGACGGTAATTTTCCTGACGCCAACTCTCGGGTGTGAACAATCGAACATAAATATCAACACTGCGATCTGTGGGTGTTCTCGATGTAAAAATTGCCGCAACGTTTCGCTAAAAAGAAAAAAAATTGCACAACAAATTGCAACTAGATCACATAAATTTCTGCGTTGGCGAACATTCAAAAAAGGTTGAAACTGTACCAGAGTTGTAAGTAGTAGTAATTAGTAAAATTATTAGAAACGAGTAAAAAAGAGGAGAAGGAGAGTGACACAAATGATTGGCTCGACGGCAGGGGTTAGATGGATTTTTCTTGGGAGAAAATGTTTGTCAGAGTCTCGGCACGGTCCTGTGGCCGAGTCCTAGCGCGGTCTCTTGGCCGAGTCTCGGCCCGGTCTCTCGGCTGAGTCCTTGTGCGGTCTTGTGGCTGTGTCCTCGTGCCTTTGGCCAGTCTGACCAGCATAATATGCGAAGAAAATATGATTTTCTTCAGCCGTCGGGTGGCCGAGTTTCCCTCAAAACAAAAATGAATCGAAAATCCGTGCTTTCCAACCCAGTTAGAAATCCGCTATTTAAATAGAGGAAAATAGCGAGTAGAGCGAAAAATAATAATTTTTTCAACACATTCCTTAGTAGGTATAGGCAGAAATTGGGTTAAATTTTTTTTCTTCAGAAATACCAACATTTCCTTATTAAGATGTTGGAATATTGCGAAAATTGTGCAGCGCTTACTAAAACGGTAATAAATGGCCACACTGTTGATGAATTTCAACTTTGACGGTATGACGATATTGAATTTAGCGTACCTAGTATACCTAAATGTACCTAATAATATTGTTCAGCTTTATGGCCTCAATTGTTTCGGCTACTATGGTTTACAACCGTTCGAATACCGATCTCGTAGTATAGCACGAATTCCTATAACGAAACGTACACGTTCATGCGCGTTGAATAAAGAATGAGCCAAGGAACGGTTTGTCTCTTACTGTTAGCATCAATTCTCGTCCGTAGCTGTGGCTAGCATTTTGTTAAGTCCGCACGATAAGCCCCTATTGTCTCATTTGCCTCTGCCGTAACTCCGTCAACCCGTAATACCTTCCTCATTCTGGAACGCGGGAACGGGAATCAGGAAATTATGTTGCCCTCTCAATCGCCTATGCAAGGGATGACTTCGTAACGAGCCGAAATAAATCGATAGATCCGCGGCCATTTGTCCCTGGCAAGGCAGTTGGTGAATGAAATTGAATACGTCGGTAGTAGCAATGGAAGCCGAACACAACTCCTTATATCGGAGTTTTCAAATTTTTGAGAAGAGCTCAAAATTGTTGGTGCAAATCCGAATATTAGATCTGGCACGAAGGACCGGCGTTCCCATGGAACAGAAGTAGCCATAGAAACAGGCGTTGCCATGGAGACCAGCCTAGCAGCTGAAACTGTGGTCACCATGGACACCAGAGTCATGGATTAGGGCCAGTAAAACAGGAATTCCTAATCAGACCTACACAATCAGGCATACAAAATGGGTAATGCAATCGTTATTCAAAAAATGTTTGGAGACAGCTTTCCAGCATTTCCCCCGTTCAGACCAAGTATTAGGAAGTTTGTAAACACTTTTTATTTCCAATATTTGAGCTCAAAAAAGAGCAAGAAAAAATCTTGGTTGACAGAAGAGTTTGTTGAGTCCCCAACGCCGAGAGTCGGCACCGATAAAAATTGCAACTGGTTCGAAACTATCAATTTTGCCCTTGAAAGGCGATTGAGGCTTGATTTTTCCTAACTACACATCTCAAGGCAAAAAGTCCCCTAATTGTTCTCAACAAGGCGAGACCAGAAATCAACTGACAGCAGTCGGTTGTGAAAAAAATAATTCAAAACCCGATTTTTACCGGCAAAAAGGAAAGAAAGTCCAAATAGTTACGGGTTTCGACTCGTTTCTAGAAATCAACCGAATGTCGTGATCGTTGGCATTGCAGCTTGTCAGTGTCAGCCTGGAATTAAAGCGATGCACGCTGCAAATTACTTAGGAAATGCCAAGAGAAAGTAGAAAAAATGCGCCCGGCCTTTCGAACTAGCGATGCATTCGGAATGCGGATTTGTTATCAGATAACAGATTCTGTTATCGTTCGGTGAGTTTTTTAATAATAATTCTAGCTAGTGTAATTTTGGTAAAATCCTACCCCGGGAGGACTCCACTCATTGAGGTTCATAGGAGGACAGTTTTATCATTTCGTTTTATTTTTGAGTAGGAGCACCTAATTTCCCTTGACAGTGTTGCCAAACTTCCCCTGACAGTGTTGCCATGTATCATCGACAATGCAATTTATTCCAGTGGTACGTGGGGAATTCATTGGTGTCTCTGCAATACTATTAGGTAAAATTAAGCGACTTAAAAAAGCATAATAAGCATACTGAGTATTTTTGTGAGCTGCGTAATTTTAAGATACGTGATGGAAACATGTGATTGAAAAAACTTGTGATTGGACTGCTGCAACGTATGTTGGAATTATGCTTCCATGTCGCTTCAAGATCAAGGTTAGATAAGCCAAAAGGCCGTCGGACAAATTGAGGAATTTAACGCACGCGGAGAAATCGAGCGGGGCCGATGTCGAAAACAATTTTCTGGCGGGGGAATTTCGAAAATTCCCGCTGAGAATTTCCGACTGACATTGACAGCGTGATATATCCGCGTAGGTCGACGGGCGTTTTTTTTCGACCCCTCCAACCCTGGGACGAGCAATATTTAGCGAGGACTTTCCAAATCGTGATCTTTAGGAGAACATTAACGTCCCTTATCGGCTTCCGAAATTCGCGATCCGATCTCACTCTCGCAACTCTCGCCGGATTGGCTAAAATTCCAAAATCGGTTCGTCATCCGGCGAGAAAAATGTTTCTCTCTCGGTACGTAGAAAGCAGTTCGAAAAGCAAAAGCGACGTTACACTTCTTTTATGTGTCACTCAAATTTGGCCTTACCGTCTGCGCCCGTCATCAGTGCACGATCAGATTATTCGACGTTCGCATGTAGAACATCTAACTCATCAGTTTATCTAGATCTCCTTTGACTCGTCCTGACACCTCGCACATCATGTGCCGCTTCTTTCGCAGTCGGTTTCACACGGTACGAAAATCCTTCTCGGAACAAGCAGATCGTTGTGCCCTAATGAGGTAGCAGAACGCCTAGTTGAGCACACGGTGGATGGCCGATGTCAAATGTCCTAGGGAACCGACCGTAACAAGACCGAAATTGAGAGTCTGCAATGGCTTTTGAAGTCATTTAACGATTGCAATTTTTTACCATCCATCAATTGTCTATAAACTCAAACACAGAGTCAAACTTACAATGAAACGAAAACTCAAACTCATAATCGAAATCGAAGTCAAACTCACATTGGAATAGAAACTCAGACTCATAATCGAAATCGAAGTCAAACTGACAATGAAACGAAAACTCAAACTCATAACCGAAATAGAAGTCAAACTCACATTGAAACTCAAACCCAAAGTCATAATCGAAATCGAAGTCAAACTCACGATGAAACGAAAACTTAAACTCATAATCGAAATCGAAGTCAAACTCACAATGAAACGAAAACTCAAACTCATATTTGAAATCGAAGTCAAACTCACAATGAAACGAAAACTCAAACTCATAATCGAAATCGAAGTCAAACTGACAATGAAACGAAAACTCAAACTCATATTTGAAATCGAGGTCAAACACACAATGAAACGAAAACTGAAACTCATAATCGAAATCGAAGTCAAACTCACAATGAAACAAAAACCCAAAGTCATAATCGAAATCGAAGTCAAACTCACCATGAAACGAAAACTCAAACTCATAATCGAAATCGAAGTCAAACTCACAATGAAACGAAAACTGAAACTCATAATCGAAATCGAAGTCAAACTCACAATGAAACGAAAACTCAAACTCATAATCGAAATCGAAGTCAAACTCACAGTGATAAGTTTGACGATAAGTTCAAATTTCTCTCTCAAGTTTCCAAGTTTGACTTCGATTTCGATTATGAGTTTGAGTTTTCGTTTCATTGTGAGTTTGACTTCGATTTCGATTATGAGTTTGAGTTTTCGTTTCATTGTGAGTTCGACTTCGATTTCGATTATGAGTTTCAGTTTTCGTTTCATTGTGAGTTTGACTTCGATTTCGATTATGAGTTTCAGTTTTCGTTTCATTGTGAGTTTGACTTCGATTTCGATTATGAGTTTGAGTTTTTGTTTCATTGTGAGTTTGACTTCGATTTCGATTATGACTTTGGGTTTTTGTTTCATTGTTAGTTTGACTTCGATTTCGATTATGAGTTTGAGTTTTCGTTTCATTGTCAGTTTGACTTCGATTTCGATTAAGAGTTTGAGTTTTCGTTTCATTGTCAGTTTGACTTCGATTTCGATTATGAGTTTGAGTTTCTGTTTCATTGTGAGTTTGACTCCGATTTCAATTATGAGTTTGAGTTTCTGTTTCATTGTGAGTTTGGCTTCGATTTCGATTATGAGTTTGAGTTTTCGTTTCATTGTCAGTTTGACTTCGATTTCGATTTTGAGTTTGAGTTTCTGTTTCATTGTCAGTTTGACTTCGATTTCAAATATGAGTTTGAGTTTCAGTTTCATTGTGAGTTTGACTTCGATTTCGATTAAGAGTTTGAGTTTTCGTTTCATTGTGAGTTTGACTTCGATTCGATTATGAGTTTGAGTTTCTGTTTCATTGTGAGTTTTACTTCGAGTTTGACAATGACTTCGAGTTTCTGATTCATTTTGAGTTTGACTCTGTGATTGAGTTTCTGTTTTATTCAGCTAGCCTATCAATTCTCACAGGTATAAATTCCTTGTCGGCACCTGCACGTCGAGTTCCTCATCCTGACCAATCTCACTAAGCTCGGATTTCGGCTTTCCAAACGTTAAAAATCTGCATGAAGGGACCGGAACCTCATTCATTAGGGCATCTGACTCATTGCCCAAAAAGGATCTTCCTCGACGGTTACGAAATCATCTTGCCGTACCGTGTAGCTCCCACGGCGAGCGTTGACTTTCGCCCGTGAAACATTTCCCGTTTTACTTTCAACGCGATCGATAACAGGTGTGCGAAATAATGAATTCCACAGTCGGCTTCTTCCTTACAGCCCAAAAAGAGGAAAAATTTATTAAAATTTTTTTTTTCTTTGACAGCAGCACTTTGTCTTGAACTAATGGTATCATTTAATTTTGATACGTGTTTTTCGAATTATATTTGCTTCCATCTCTACTGGGTAAGTATGCCTGCACTTCCATACTAGAGAATTTTAAAATAATATTTTCTTATTTTTTGGTGTTCAAGTAGGAAGGTACCTTTCTGGTTTTTTCACGTTTTTCCTGGTAGCAGAACGTCGAACCGGCAGAACTGTTAGAGCGCGGATCGTATAAAATCCGTCGAATAGTCAAATTTACCTCATATTATTGACTTCGGCCCATATTCTTCGGTCGTGGTGGATTCTTGCGGTTTTATACCGAATCGAATGAGCACACGACCAGATGCCGGTGGCCTATCTATGCACGAATGGCCGACTGACACCCGAGCTCGTTGGATTAAATAAAAATTCGCTTTCGAGCTCGAGAAAAGACGAGCATGAAACGATAGTGTCCACAGGACACAATGAAAAGTGAAAAGGCGTGCGGAGGAGCGTGGATAATAGTATTTTTTATCCTGTCAAGGTCCTCCGGGATCTGGTGCTGTCTGCAAAGAAAGTCGGCCTGCCTAATGCCGGGTGCACATTTTTGCTCCGGGG
Organism: Nesidiocoris tenuis; assembly: GCA_036186465.1. NCBI lineage: Eukaryota > Metazoa > Arthropoda > Insecta > Hemiptera > Miridae > Nesidiocoris > Nesidiocoris tenuis. Next base: position 6,270,487 of record AP028919.1, read on the forward strand.
GGGGGGGCTCCCTTTATCTGTAGCATCTAACGGTTCGAAAAGTTTGAGTGGGAGCTTCTTCGGACGACAATCGGAAATGGGAATATTTTATAGAAATGCCCGTATCTGATTTTCCTGTGGGCAATGGCGCCCATTATTTGAGAAATATAACGATTTTCAAAAATAATATTTTGAAGCATATTAAGCTTCTTCGTGCTGTCATTCTCAGGCAGGAATGCCATCGCCCAAAAAAGAGACGGTGATTCGAACAATCCGAAACCAATTTCAAGCCGCAGGGCCACAAAAATACATGTTTTTTTCATTGCCTGATATTGTCCAACATGGTCCGATATTGTCCAATATTGTCCAACACGGCCCGATATTGTCCAATATTGTCCAACATGGTCCGATATTGTCCAACATGGTCTGATATTGTCCAATATTGTCCAACATGGTCCGATATTGTCCAACATGGTCCAATATTGTGCAACACGGTCTGATACCGTCAGATACTGTCCTACATTGTCTGATATCGCTCAAAATTCTCCAATATTGTCCAACACTGTTCGACATTAACCTATATAGTCAGATGCTATCCAATATTGTCCAACACTGTTCCATATTAACCGATGTCGCCAGATTCTGTCCATTATTGTCTGAAATACTAAAATATTGCCCAATGTCATCTGAAATTGCCCAACATTGTTCAATATTAACTAATATCGTCAGGAACTGTCCAATATTGTCCGAAATCACTCAACATTGTCCGATATCGTCAGAAACTGTCCAATATCGTCCAAAATCGCCCAATATTGTCCAATATCGTTCCATATTAACCGATGTTGTCAGGTGCTGTCCAACATTGTCTGATATCGTAAAATATTGTCCAACACTGTAAAATATCAACCGATATCGTCGGATACTGTCCGTTATTATCCGACATTGCTCAACATCGTCCAATATTGACCAACACTGTTCAATATTAACCGATATCGTCAGGAACTGTCAAATATTGTCCAGTATCACCCAACATTGTGAAATATTGTCCAATATCGCCTAAAATTGTGAAATATTGTCAATATCGCCCAATAATGTCCGATATTATCCAAGATTGTTCAATATTAACCGATATCGTCAGATACTGTCCAATTACGCCCAAAATTGTCCAAGATGGTCCGATATCGTCCAATATTGTCCAGCGCTGCCAGATATTAACCGATACCGTCCAGCAGCATTGTCAAAGTGTAAATTTATTGTTTACAATTTCACGTAGCTGAAGAACTACCTACTAGGAAAAAAATCAGGAATAAAATCACAAGAAATCTTCCCAAATTGGAAATTCCAATCAAATTTTGCCTGCCCTAAATGTTTAAATGTCCAGAGGCAGTCTTGGTCTGAATTTTGTTAACTCTACTACAAAATAATAACCTATTCTCAGGTTTTAGCTAGACACGGTTTTGGTCCAAAATGTTATACCTATACCAAATATTGAAGAACTGCGTGATATGCACCACCGGTTCAGATCATCTGTAATACCGATCTGGTCACTTCTTCCATCTGCTTCCTCGTCAGATGGCCTCTTATCCCTCAGATTGCCTCCGAGAGCTTCCTCATTCAGAATACAAGTTCCTAGGAATATTATTATTGCGTAAATGAGAATTTCGACCGTGCAGATGATTGGCCGTTTAGCTCGGCCAGACAGAAGGCGAAAAAATTTTCCATCTTTCGTTTTTCATAGTAATCATTCCATTTATATAATAGTCGCTCATTTTAGGCCCATTTCATCGGCGATTTCCCATCATCGAGATGATCTTTACTTTGGTCGGTAAGAAAAATGATTTACCCGAGCCCGATCTCGTGACCTTTCCGCTCAAGGATTCCAGTCAACCCAGACGTTATCCAAGGATTATCAGACGTCTTTCAACAGGTGTAAGAATAACAGCATAGCAGAAATCGTTACCGACTTTTTACGTTTTTTTCGCGTTAATCTGACAGTAATTCTCGACCTTGGCGGCGCAAGAAGAAAAACTGTCACCTTTTCCGCGGTAGTATTTTTCGCTCCGAGACAAATTTGATTTTTTGAAGAGATCGGCTAATTGCGGTCACCTATCGTCTGCCCTTGGTCCGACATTAGTTCTGCCTTTTGAAAAATTCGACGTCGAGTGGTGAACATTGTTTTTATCGAAGGATGGGTTATGATTTTTTCCACAATTATCGTCACCCTTGAACAAACTGGTAAAGGAATCCTTGTATGAACAGCTTCGCTAATATACTTCCCCTGTTTTTAGCTCCGTACGGGTGATTATCCGAAGATGGTCTGATTTGAAGTGAATACCTTTTCAAAATTAATTTATCTCCAAGTACTAGTAAACTTACATAAATAACTTTTTTTTTTTAGAGTGGCGCGTGCAGTTTAAGTTGAAAAGTGGCCGACGCACAATTTCCACATAATTGACCATAAAATACTTTCCTCGTCTTGTTTCAAATTGAGCAAAATTTACAACACCGAGTGCTGCCTTGGAAGAAAGCCGGAAATAATCGAGAATAGCACACGCAAAGTTTCCCTTTCGTAATGCTGCGCTAACTGTCCAACTGGACAAAAATGCAGGACCATTAGTCACATTACAATGAACCAATGACGGGCTGATCTCTTTTCTAGTGGAATAGTTCAACCGAGATATTTCCAGCATTATTCACCGAGTCGATTTCCTTTTCATTCTTTCGAAGCGGCGAAACATTTCATTTCCGCTTGCGCGCTTTCCAGGAAACCGCCGAGTTAATTGTTGGCTTGAATTTGAAAAAATTTAGTTTATTCGTTTCAGTCCTGAAGACCACTAATTAATCATTCGGTAAATAATGTTGACTTAATCTCTACTTCATACATATTTCAAAGTTAAAGCGATAGATAAGATAACAATAGCTGCACATGCGCTTGAAAAACGAAAAAATGCCTGACGTAGAACCCTCCGGGACAGAAAATCGGACATTCGCACATACGGAACGTAAACAAATCCTCAGCTCGGTCTAGGTGAAGAAGAAACGCGAAGAAGACGTTTGCGTTAGAACCGTCAGTATATTCAAATTGTTGAATTTTGTCAAGTTTGTCAAGTTTTTCGTACGATCCTAACCGTTTCATCGGTCGCATGTGATAGGTAGCAGCTTTAGTTAGCGTAAAGGTTGAGTTTGGTTATGACATAACTATAATAGTATATGCTTTGAAAATTGCTAAGCGTTTTGAATCAGTTTCACCATATTTTTGGCAAATATTCTTCCGCAGTTTCCCCAAAATCAGTCGCCAATGGCCGTTAATGGTGGGCCTGCAAAAACGTTCCAGTATTTTTTGGATTCGGCCCACCCACGGATTTTGGCAACTCGACTCTCGTGAATATTCGCTTTTATACTTTCTCCTAAAACGTTTAGACTAATAGCTGGTTTACGAGATGGGCGAAGTTGATAGGTTGCATGTGTTTTTCGTCAGAGTGGCACGATGTTATCTCTTATGTAAGCGTGGGTGGGATTTGAGTTAGATTCGATTTCAGCGGAGCAGTCCTCGATATAGAAAATTATAGACTGTTCTACGCAGAGCATGAAATATGCCGATATTGAGTATACTTTAGCACAAGAATAATAATTGTTGAAAAAAAAGATTTAAAAAAAATAATTTTGGAAAAGAATGATTTTTGAAAAAAAAAATTTTTGGAAAAAAATGATTTAAAAATGAAAATGATTTTTGAAAAAAATTTCCCCAAAGAATGTGCCTAAAGATTTTGAAAAAAAATTAGGAAAAAAAAATAATTTTTGAAAAAAAAAATTTTTTTGAAAAAAATTATTTAAAAAAAATGATTTTTGAAAAAAATAATTTTTGAAAAAAAAATGATTTTTGAAAAAAAAAAATATTTTTGAAGAAAAAAAATAATTTTTGAAAAAATGATTTAAAAAAAATGATTTTTGAAAAAATAAAGATTTTGACAAATGAAATCTCTACAAAAATTCAATAACTTGATAAAAATAGGTACCTACCTATTTTTTATTTTTAATATGCATTTATAATAGATACTAGAAATATCAAGCGAAAAACAAAAATTTGTGATAAAAATGAAATTTTTTAGGACCTGTGACGTTATTGGATAATATTACGCCGAGGTCCTACACAAAAAGATTTCTTCCAAGCCCAGATGCTGCATGATGATTCGTAATTACGCTAATTTCCGACACGCAAATTAATGGTTAACAAACAAGCTGACAGTCGAAAACGCTCGATCATAGCAAACCTATGCTGGAAGATATGATCTGACTTTTCAACAGAGAAACCACTTGATGAAAGGGACACGAGTGCAAAATACGCGAGTTGTAGAATCTGATAAGCGAACCAATTCGTCTTTACATGCGGCAATTAGCGCAAACGGCTCCGCGCTCATAGAAACAATGCGCGCCGGTGCGCAATTAATGCGAGAAAATATGGTAATAGGTATGAAAAATTATACAGTCATCGCCTTTCACTGAATAGGTACAATGTCCGAGATGAAGAATCACTTCACAAATTATACAATGCTTGAATAAGGAACCAGCAAATTTCGTCTAGATCTAGAAATCTAGAATTTTGATCAGACTTCATCATGGTTTCGCAGTTCTCCATAGATTTTTTGGAGGGTGATTTTAGCAGTGCTGGATGTCGAGTGGGATAATTACCCCACAATGTGTCATCGATCGTCGTGTGAGGTAAATATTCGATTGCTTTTCCTCGTCTCTAAAAATTCGAAGGTTAATATTCATGACTGCCATCAGAACTCTAGTCGAACATGAGAAGCTACCGAGCGAATAATTTCATCCCATTAGTAGAACTATTAGTGGCGTAATAATCGTTCATAATGATCGAATTACCATGAGTACTGGACATAATTAAACAATTAACGAGGCGTTATTTCGGCGGAAGAAAAGTTGTCCAGCGCCGGCTCTATTATGTAGCAACATTAGTTACACATTAGTTACAACATCGCTATTTTTGAGGATAGTTTTTCGTCTATAGATCAACTACACTATGTCATTTGCATTATTACGTGCATAATGAATCGTGATTTCGTAATTATGAATTTTTTTCGTCAGACACATTAAATGTCTGACACTTTTAAATTTTGAAAGTACTTGTAATTTATTTTATAGTAGGTATTGGTTATGAAGTCAAAATGCAATGTTGCTCGCTTGCTACCTTAAAATTGGAACCTCGAAAATCGTGTTTGCGCTTGATAGTACTTAAGTTGACGTGATCGTATCCATACCATGCTAATTTTATGGGAACGGAATGTTTTTTTTTTTATTTACTAATAAAATGGGAAAAGGAGCTGCTGGCGCATCGAACGACTCCTATGCCTAGGGAGTGCTGCAAATAGGTCTATTTATATTAAATAAAATTATTTAAATTCTGTAATGTTTTCGTACTTCACACCTGGCACCATGTAATGTTTTCGTAGGAGGAAGGAAGGTTAATATTTAGAAGAGAGAGACAAATTATATTGAGTTACTCGAACTCATTATGAATGATGATAAAATTTATCATCTTTTTACAAAATTTATCATAATACCTATTTAATATTAGAAATTATAGAAGTCTCTAGGACGGGGCGGCAATAGGAATGAATAAGATGGTCTTTCTTTGATAGCCTCTTGGAGGTTTCACTTGTCCTCAGTGTTGCAACACAGTTGGTATAAATTTACCTATCAGTACAAATTTTACTATACTTTTTTTCTACAGTCCTAGGTGTAAATGAAAGTTTAAAAAATGGAATTACTATAGGTACATAGCATAAGCACATGTGCTTATTTCGCACCACTGCTTTCAACAGTTGTGAATGGCTATTTTACGCAAGTGAAAAACCGAACGCACGTAGCGGTACGTAGGTAATCGATGGTTTAAAAATATCGCAGCTCCAATTTTTTTATAGCAATGATACGGAGTGTTGAACGCTGTAGATCACTGGGACGTGAAACCTTTTACGGCATGTCATTACAGGTGGCAGTGACTTCTTCAGACAGTCGGACTCATCTGTTTGAGGTTTCTACAGACTGCCCAGATGGACATCTCGGACTTTCTCAGCTGCACATCATCCTTAACCGCAAACAAGTTGATCGGCCTATGGAGTCACGAGGGCAGAATAGGTGACTGACGAGTGAAAAGGACGTAATAGAGATTTAACATGGTCGGATGTTAACTTGACGAGAAAAACATTCAGTGAAAGCAATGATTAAGGAAAGTGAACGAGCACGTCCACATTGGCGAACTTAATACGAAAGGGAAACTGAGAAATCGAGACGTTTAACGCGACTGATTTACAACACGATGCGAAATGTTGGACAAAGACGTTACCGCTTTTTTAACCGCTGCCAGCCGAGAAAACAACTCGCTTCACGGCCATTGATTTACTGGCTGATTCTTCGGTTAACTCGAGGATTTGCTATACTGATTGGTTAGATAAGTAGATAGTTAGCAGGTGAGTCTCCGAAAATTTAATTATTATTGAATTTCCAACCGAGACGGAGAAAGCTACGTATCATTTTCTACCATGAAGATTATCATCGGTGATACGTGCAATAGGGGAAATCACGCGAAGGTCTGCAGACATTTTCCAACTAAGGACACTTCCACACAAACGCTCATGCGTATCAGAGGAAAATTTTTACGAAACCCAAAAACGAATCCAAGACGTCGGTAAATCCTAAACTAAAAAAATAAAATAGACAAATAAAAAATACAAAGAAATATAAAATATAAAAAAAGAAAAATACAAAAATATAAAATAAAAATAAAATAAAAAATATATAAAAAAGAAAGACAAAATCAAAAATCAAAATACAATTTTAAAAAAAATCCTGACAGCAATTTTCGGAATGATAGGGTAACTATACTGATAGGAGGACCCTTTCTATTGAATAGCTCGGTACCAAGGACAACTCTTCACTTGAAAATCCCATTTAAAAGTCGCCTTCATTTCATCTGTAGCTCATGCTTGAAATTAATGAAGGCAACGACTTCAAAATGGGATATTCGAGTTATCCTTGGTACTGGGCTATTCAGCTGAAATATTTTCTTTTCTTTTGCACATTGGGCGATTAATGTACGTATTCAATTTGGTTGGTGCCCATACATATTTTTTCTTCTTCACTAGGAATTGGAAATAACTCTTTATAAAAATGTTGATTTAGAAAAAAAATTCTTTATTTGATATGACATTTAGAAAATATTTTTCTATTTAATATGACATGTCCTGACCGCCATTTAGAAAAAAAATTTCTATTTAATATGACATTTAGAAGAATTTTTTCTGTTTAAAATGACATTTAGAAGAAAAAATTTCTATTTGATACGACATTTACCTAGATGAATTTTTACTTCCATATTTATAGAGTAAATGGAAGTATTCTGCCGCCCTAAGATAAAACGTCCTAAGTCCCATTTAAATTGCAGGCGACTCAGGACGTTTTATCTTAGGACGGCAGTATTGTGATCGTCCTAAAATCGAGAATCGGAACGGAGCTTCAGAAAAAACTTTTTCTTATACACATTTACTCAGAATCACTTCCTGAACAAGTGTCTGTGTGTCGGTCTGTCCGTCTGTCCGTGTGTCCGTGTGTCCGTCTGTGGTCATTTACAAAAATAGCCATAACTCCCTCATTTCTTAACCTTTTTTCAAATTTCTTGAACTGAAATGTTTGTCTCGGCAAGACCTAACACCCTGTTTAATCGGAATTTGGATAACGCACAGTACTTCCGAGATATTTGCATTTTTAGTTTTTTCTATTTTATTTTTTTCCGGCCACAAAAATGAACCGATTTGAGCGTTCTTGGTCTTAAAATCTTTCTTTTGCGTTGTAGAATATGTGGATATTTTTTATGTACCAAAAAACTGGCGTTTTTCTATTTTGGGCGAATTTTGAAATTTGAATACTGAATTTTTCGATATTTTTGGCCTAAACACCCTTAAAAGCAGTCAAAATATGATCAAATTGTGTCACAATTTTACGTTCAAAATATGGAAGTATTGTGTGTTATCTACGCACCACTGGTTTCTGTTTAATATGACATTTAGAAAAAGATTTTCTATTTGATATGACATTTCCTGACCACCAGCGGTGACCTGTTGCATGAAAAATATGCCAAAACCGGAGAATTGGCATTCCATTTTGAAGAGCAGTGGGCTCAAATTGAAAAATGAGGTCCAGATTTCGAGACTGCTATTTAAAAATCGTAAAACGTATAATTCGCGCTCATTCCCATCGTTAGGTGACGTCAGTGCGCCAAGTTGCGCCTCGGGCGACGAGCTTTCTGTAAAAGTATAAGGTCGAACCTGACAAATTGAGCTGTGAGGAGGAAAAAATAACGAACGCGATTTTTTTAAACAGTTAAAGGCCGAGACGGTGAAAGCATTGAAGTTCACGGAAGCTGTTTATCGTTTGAGGGAAATTTATTTTTGAAAAATCGTCCCAACCGTCGACGCATCGGAGACATTAATATTCAAACGGGACGAGATCAATTTGTGCAACTTCGGAACGAAAGTGTTTTCGAAATCATGGGATGGCGGGGTCAGGAAATTCTCTCATGAGAACAGCTCGATCTTTTTAGAGATAACGACAGGGGGGGGGGGGGTCGGAACAGGTAACACCAGATGGCGAATAAACAATCTGATAAGAAGGGAGAAAAAACGCTGCAAAGTAGATTAGTGACATCGGTACATTATTTGGGTATCACAGAAAATAAAGTTCAAATAAGGTTCAAATAGACCGTACTAATGCTGATTCGGACCCTTCAACCTTTTCCGATTAGATCGCCCGGATAATATGCATCAAGTTGGAGCGAACCACAACTTTTAGCACTAGTATCATCAAAATCGGATCAGTGGCTGGACGAAATTTTTGGCCAAAATATCGTCCAGCCGCTTCGTATTGAACCACTGATCCGCTTTTGGCGCTGTTGGTCCTAAAAGTTGAGGTTTGCTCCAACTTGATGCATATTGTCAGGGGAATCCGATCAAAAAATGTTGAGGGGGCTTTTTTTTGATTTTAGGCGAGGTTTAAAATTTGAATTTGTTATTTGTTTTTTTTCCCTCTTATATTTTTGACCTTTGTAGCCTCGAAATCATCCAAAATCAAATTTGGTTCAAAAATTGACGCATCAAATTATGGAAGTCTTGTGTGTTACAAAGTTAAAGTTTATTAGGATGAATGCCTGTATTAATTGGCTAGTGATAGATATTATGCCTGCGCCTTGGTCCACCATCAGGAGTACTCAAGCATGTTGCTGGAAAATGGAAAAACGGAAAAATTCATTATTTCGATCTCTCCGAAAGTTTCACCGTCTAAACCGCAGTATGACTTATGTCAGAATGCTTCTAAAACCTCGACCAAAATCGACAGAATCTTCCAGACATGTCGTGATTCCGATCTGGGCTCAATCTGCTCTCGTTTTCACGTCCAGTTGAGGCTTTACCTTCACTTGGCCTCGCCACTGATCTGTTGGCTTTTTCGTTTTTATTTCTCTTTCACGGCCCTTTCTTCTCACGCATCACCGATTATACAGAAGCGTCAATTTATCGGTGCGTTTGGACCATGAGCCGTTAAACTGTTTGTTCTGTCGGTACCGAGCTTCGTGTACCTGAAAATCCGGCTATGGGAAATTGTTCAACTATCGACACACTAAAACCGTGAAACCGTTAGATCCCAAAAATTCCGATTTAATTTGTGTTCAGAAAATAGGCGAGTTGCACTCTAGGCCCAAGGGTATCATACTCCTACCAGAAAAAGTGATTTCATGTAAGTAATAAAATGTACTTAGATGTCTGCATCTTTGATGGTCAAAAATGAAGAGGAATATTCTACAAGTCATTTTCAACAAAGCTTTCTCCCAGACATTTTTTCTTAGTCCACTAGAAAATCGTGTTTTTGGCGTTTTTGTGTTTTGACTTGAACGCACTAAAATGGCTGTAACTCCTTCAATTTTTGAGTAAATTCAAATCCGAGGAAACAGTTGGAAAGCTCGTACAAATTTTTTCCAAAGTGTGAGTACCGATCGACTGCGAAAAGTTTTGGTCAAAATCCGATCGAAAAAAGTTTTGACTGTTTTCTCTTTAACCTAAGGAGTTAAAGTTAAAGTTAAAGTTTAGTTAAAGTTAGAGTTTAAGTTAAAGTTCTCTTAAACCTTAAATGTTTGCCTGTTGCTCCGGAGAAAAAAAACCAGATATGGCACTTGTTTTATAGGAAAAATTGCGAGCTTCCCAAAGGTGTTCTCAAATTTGAATTTACTTGAAAATTGTAGCACTTACAGCCATTTTAGTGCGTAGAGGCCGATAACACAAAAATATAGGGTTTTTTATTGAACTAGAAAAAAATGTCTGAGAGAAAGATTGGTTGGAAATGACTTGTACAGCAATTTACTTTATTTTTAACCATCGAAACTGTATAGTTCAAAATACAAACCATTAGGCTTGTTGCCAGTAATAATTTAAAAAAATATATTAGAAAAAAATCCTTTATTATGTTTTTAGTATGGGTAGGTATCCTTAATCTACAAAGCCTTCGCTTCAAAGAGGCCTGAATAAACTGGATCGGCGATAAAATGAATCGTTAACGCCCCAGGGAGTGACGCACTCGTTTAAAGCGTTTATGCTGGATACTCCCTGGGGCTCATCAAGGAGCTGATACTGTACCGAAGTTAATTTCAGGCCTGAACATCCACCGCCAGGATCAGCTTGGGGCGAAGCATGTGCGAGAAATCGTCAGTAAATCTGCATGACCTCGAATTGTAAATTCACGCACTGTATATGATTAATTATTCAAAATTTTTGATCAGGTTAAAATTGTGTTTTCAACAATGCAAGAGGAGCAAATGCGAATGCATGGTGGTGGTGGCTCATAAGTTATACCATATGCACCTGTGAAATATAAAGAATTATTTACAAAAAATTCTAGCGTCGTGTGAGGCATTATTTTTCATAGATTTACAAAATATCTGCTCTTTAGCACAATATTGCTATTATCATCCATAAGGACCTCCATGACTTATGAAGGACTCCTTCGAGCGATTATCGTCCTGTCAAAGCGCCTAGCTCGCACTAGATAGGCAAAAACCTTCAATACAGAAACGTCGTGAAGGTTTGCATATCTACTGTTCTTATTCATTCGCCATCGCTCGTTAGGATTTCCTTCGCATTCACGTCACAGGTCTTTTTTCCTACCAAATTATATCGGAATATTTATTTCACAGTTTGAGCGAACTAAATAGTTTATAGTCTGAGGAGGCTTCCTTTTTTCAAGATGGGAATAACGATTTAGCAATAGAATACGTAATTCGACGTATATTTACTACCAAAGTGGAAAAACTACCGGCAAAAAAAGGTCAAGATACATAACCCTCACTAACGACTGCCTGAAGAAGTTATTTTAAAATTAATTTGAAATAACAGGAAAAATCGTGGAAATTCTACAAATTTTCAAAACTGAATTTGTATAGGCAAATGGGTCGAGAAACAATGGCAATGGGCGCTTCAGAATCAAAATTTGGTACTTAGTGAGATGATTTTTTATCCATTCATTTCTGGGTTCACCCCGCAGTCAATCAGCAGACAACCCAACGCTCGGATGCGGTTCCTTCGGGATACCTCTAGTTCGCACACAGTCCGCTAGGTGTTGCTGCTATCTTCATTCGCGTCAGGGATATGCCTGGATTTTTACTCATCCCAGAGATTACAGAATACTTTTCCATGCGAAACAGGGCGTTATAATACCGTCACTTAAGTTCTAACACCACCTAACTCAATTTTTCCAAGTTTTCAGGAGGTACAAAAAACTAATTATTTCAACATGGAAATACATTGAGCGGTGCTGTCTCTTCTCCATCTCCTTCTTCACTGGTTGGTTCAATCTCCTTGGCAGTTTTACCATGTTATCGGCTATTGAAAAATCTATCGAGTGGTGTGCCCAACTCATTTTCGCCAAAAATTGAGTTAGGCGGTGTTGTAACTTAAGTGACGATATGCTTTTTGAGTTCTACAAAGATCGCATGGCAAATCCTAGGAAAATATTTGAAAAATTACCTGGATATGATAATTTTCATATTATTTTTAGCGTTAGATACAATAAAATATTAGACGACTTCGCATGTCGACTAATGATTTATGATTACCTCATATACCTACGCGTATTTCGTGCCGTCTCGAAAAAGGTTTCCAGTTATTCATGGAAGGGTCGGGAACAAAAAATATTGTCCACACTTCAAATTGAAAGCGTAGCTGCGTCAAATTAATCGAAGATTTTTTAAATAAATTTTTTCTGTTTCAGGCGAAATATCTCTACGAAGCCACTCAAATAGCAGCCATCACGGGTTTTCAAAAAGAGAATAGCTGACAATAAGGTGAGATTATGATATTATCAGTTATTCGATTATTATACTATAATTAGTTGTTTATATTACGTATGTTATTATAACTACGTAATATAACTAGTTGTTCAATTATCACATTATTATTGTTATTATTAGATATAATATTATTAGTGGTAGTAGGTAGTAGCTACCTGGTAGTACGTACCTGCTGGTTAGTGGTAGTAGGTAGGTACCTGCTTGACTAAATTTTGGATCCCTGGACTGTTTCAACATTAACCTCTTGATACTTGCGGTTGTATTTGAATTCGGCGAGAATAAAAAACTTTATAGCTCAAATTGAAGAAATTTTTCGTAATCGTCACTTCACCGTTTGTTTCACCCATCGCAAGCAATGTCAATTTATTGGTATCCGGTTTTCTGGCGAGGAATCACGAATATTAGCAAGCAAATGAGATAGCGGGACTCCTTGTCTGTAGGCCTCGAGCCCGATTATCTTCTTCGCACAGAAGGCCGACACTCCCACAAAGGCGCACAGAACCGGGCAGCAGTTGCTGACTCGGCAACGCCTGGCAATCAAACGAACGCACAGCACGCAAAGATCCGCTGGGCAGGTCAACGAACGCCCTTGCCCGCAACCTTGAGTTGACTGCCCTCCTAGCTCAATTCACACCGCTATTTTTGGTTCATTTTTCTTAAGAAATGAACCTTTGTAATCGGTCAGGAAAAAAAAATTTTTAACACCCCCTGAAAATTTGTTGGTTTACGTTTCAAGGGGTGTAGAATCCAAATCTGCAATAAAAATTTTTTGTCCGTCCGCCGTACGCCGTCCGCCGTACGCCGTCCGCCGTACGCCGTACGCCGTCCGCCGTCCGGGGTTTTTCAGGGGGAAGGAGTTATCGAAAAATTTTGAAATTTTTACCAAAAATCAAGTTCCGTATCTAGTTGGTCCTAACGTCTCGACAGAACCCTACCTTAATTTTAAGGCCAGTAAAACAGCTGTTGAAGAGGTAAAAAATTCGTGCTTTTCTGGAAATTTGTAACATAGGCATGTGACGCATCATTTTCTATAGATTTTTCTATGCCGAATCGAATGAGACCATCGCCACGGCGGTAGCTCTAACCGTTTAGGAGTTATTGCAGTTTTAGTGAGACATTTTTGAGTTTTTTAAAATTTCTACATTTCTGAATAACTCGAAAACGACTAGAGCCACAAAAATCGTTTTCCACTTGTTGGAATCCCCACAAAAACTTCTGTCCTCCCGATATCTTCAAATTGAAGAATTTGGTCGCATTACACAAATCAGCAAAACAAAAATCGAAAAAATTTGAGAATTTGGCCTCGGCTCTTAGATACGGTTGATTGATCTACTTACGACCACTAGCCTATTACACCAACAAGGTGACGCACTCACACTACGACCAGTTGCGCTTGGCAACATGAAAGCGAGTCAGGCTTTAACAATGGTTCTGAGGCATTTTTAATTTCATTCATTATTCAGAGAATTTAATAATTATAATTATTCAGTTAATAATGAAGGTGATTAAGAATAGATTAAATGGAGAATTTAACGGAATTAAACGATCTGCTGCGTTGAAAAGATAGATAGGTAAGTATTTATCAAGCAAAGAGGATGATTATTTTTTGCCGGGTTGAAAAAACGTTTCTCTAAATCCCCCTCTAAAATACAAATTTATACTGAAATTATAGAATAATAACAACTAAATTCTGAGTTTAAGGAGTACCGATATATCGTGAAGTTTGTCTTAGCAATCGAAAAATGAACCCCTGTGCAAAATTTGCAGAGTTCTTCGGACATAGCGAAAACTAATCTGCACATGCCACTGATCTACTTAGCAGCGTTTTTTTTTTTTTTTTGTCAGAAGGATTTTCGGTTTTTTATATTAAGGATGGCGCGGTTTGATGTGGCGCTTGTAATAGGTGCAGTATGGTGCTTGAGTTTGAGTTTTAGTTCCAGTTTGAGTAGGTATACCTTACTTTCAACCTTGGAGTTTGAGTTTCACTTTGAGTATCAGCATCAATTGGAGCATTAGTTTGAGTCTACCTTCTTGGTTTAGTTTGAGTTTCATTTAAGCATTTTTCATGCCGCAGGCTGTGATCAGTTTTTTTTAACTAACTATATTCAATTAATGACAGTAACTGGTGGTCACGGTGGCGATTTCAACTGAAAACTCAGTCGGAAAATGTTCCCTCTGTCTTAGGTGAAATTCGAGAGACAAGCCCCAGGACTACCGACTCCGTACAATGTTGTGACAGGTCTTTTGAAAAGGGCTGACGTCATACAATGCCCTCACATCCTTTGAATTCTGCGGGGAATCTTATTTCCGCCGTTTGATAGCGAAAAGAGCCTCTTTAGCTGGCGATCTCATCAGGGGGACATCAATGGGAAACGTTTTTCCCCAGGCTAACCAGTAAACGGGACATTATCCTGTTGGACGAAGATCCACTTCCTGCGTTGGACGGGATTTTCCGTCTCGTTATGAGCTTTGATGGACACACTTTTGAAACGAAGCTATAGTCGGTTTTTTGGAAATGTAGCTATACTATGAATTTCCATGTCGACATATCCATGGGAATTTTATTATTTTAAATTATTTAATTAATTAAAAATTGTAATTAATTAATTTAAATTTTATTATTTTTATGGAAATTTTATTTATTTTATTTTTCAAGATGCAGGTAGTGTACGCGTATTTTCATGAAATAAATTGTTTTTCTTTCGATTTTTGAAGATTGAACCGCAATCGCGGTACATAAAATAAATTTTTTATCACTTTTATAGAGTGAGCCTGTAGGAAATTTAACGCTGAATCCAAAACGGTCCTTAAAAGTTGGAAAAAATTGTTTCGAACCAGGGAAACGGGGGTTTTTATGATGCTAAGTGCGTTACATCTGAGAATAATTTCAAAAAATCGTATCTTGGGAACGGCATAAGATAAAAAAAGAAGCGGGAGGCGGCGTTTTGTCCCGTGTTCGGTCAAGTTTCACCCCATTTTTTGTTCACTAGCCGAAATCACAATTTTTACGTTATTTAACTTGCTAATTCCACGAATTATTTATCTTCCAAATTACGTCAGATAAAAAAATTTCATTTTTTTCAGATGGTCGTGCTCCTTGTCTTTCTGATGTGGGCTGGAAGTGCTGCTTCGACTAGTAGTAGCGACAGTTCAGAAGAATCGACGACACCATCTTCGAGACAATCGAAAGCCCTATCCTTCTACGGCCCATATCTGGACGACCCTCAGGTAAATTTTATCCTTCGATCTTCCTTTTCGGAGTGGAAAATGTCTTTTTTCACTCCCCAGCAGGACCTGAACCTGGCAACCGCCCTAGAAACGCCAGGTTCGAGTCCTGCCGGAGATTGTTTTTGCCATTGCTATATCTTGCTTATATTCACGTTCATTCCGACAATATTAGCTGTCGTAAGGATTTAAGCAATGGAATTTGAAAATTATTACAGGCTGATATAAAATTTATATTAGCCTTTTGATCAATCCTTATTCCTGTTCTATGGACTCAAAAATTGTTGAATTTCCCTTTAGGTCGTACTGAACAATGTGGCGAGCGAATTTTCCAACTTCAACGACTACAATCGGGAAAATGAAGTTTTGAGCCGTCAGCGCCCGGGACGGCCGACAAAACAGGATTCGCCCGTGTACTACATCAGGTGAAACTTTTTCGGAAAAATCCACCGTAATTCGTCGGGCTTACAGACTACATCGTCCACCATGAGCCGATGATGTTGTTACCTTACCAATTAAGCGAGAACAATATTGACGTTCACGTGCGACGTAAATCTCCATTCGATTAGCTGTGACAACATCGGTGAGAGGGGAAACTGCGAGTACGATTTGAGCTGGGGGAGCACGATTGTCTGCAGAGGTCAACTCAAATTTGAAAAAGACATGTTTTAGGTGCAAAAGCCAATAGGAAAATTTCAAATTTCCAATGTTAAAAAAATTAAAAAATTTTATTTTATATCATTTTTTGAAATTTTATTTTTTTTTTAATTCCAATTTTTTGAGGCCAATATTTTGATTTGAAATCGATATCTCTGCTTATTATGCCACTGTTTACGGTTTTTATCCAAACATCTCGCATACCGTAACAATTTTTCCGTTAATTTTCTCAGGCTTCCTCCAAGTCCATACATGTTGGTGCCAGGGATGGGCTACGTGAGCAGACCGCCCCAGCTACGACCGCCACCTGTCGTCCAGCCTCGTCCGCAATCGCAATTGTACAATGTCCCCATCAACTTCGTCTCCAATGGTAACTATAACTAAATTAGGCAAAATGGTCTGCAGAATGATTCGCAGAATTTAAATTACGGCTCATCTGGGCAGCCAATTGGTCGTTTGACGGTACATATATCACATGACGCCTGCATTTATTGTCGAAAAAATTACCTACCATATTTTTTTTAGTTCTCCCCTCTATTCAACGATTTAGCACAATACTAATCCAATAAAACAATAATTGAGGAGGTCTTTCAAAACTGAACATGTCCACTTAGAAAAATTGGCGTTTTATGAGCTTTCCTACTATACAATAAATATTAAATAATGATTTATTTATTATTTAGTTGATTATACATTCAATAAATATATCTATTTACACAAAAATTATAAATTATTTATTTTATGTACTATACGATCGTAGGAAAGCTCATAAAACGCCAATTTTTCCAAGTGAACAAGTTTAGTTTTGAAAGACACCTCCTCAATTGTGGTTGGGGTTGGTAGGTGCTTAACATTTTGGGCGAAATCCACTATCCATACATGGAATTATAGCCGACACTCTTCCTCTTGATACCTATCCCTCAGATTAGTGAAGTAGGGGGGGGGGGGTGGAACGGCGGCACTCAGCCAATCAGAGACGCGACCGCCATGGCTGGACCCGCCCACTGACGGCTAAAGCCTCACAATGCAATTGTCGAATGTTTGAGGGCTCTTACGGCGTTGCGGATTTAGCCGTTTGCCTGATATGGCGTATTCAGGGACATCATCGTTTATCTAATATAAAAATTCGAAAAAAATCTTGGGAATTAAAACATTTTGTAACTACCGTTGGATACCCTATACTGAAATTTTTCGCATTTTTCAGCCAAGCCGACCGGTATCTATTCGTGGAAACAGGACTCGCCAATCAGAACATTGGACAAGGGGCCTTACGTTTTCAACGGCCGACCGTCGGATCTGTTCCTTCTGAGGAATCCGTACAACGCTCTCTACGACAACGGAATCCAGAATTTCTACCCTTGATACGTCCGATCAAATAATTTCAGCAGGCTGTTCAAATAATGTAAGAGCGTAAATAACATTGACGATCATTGGTTTCTCTGCTGAGTAAGAATTCAAATATTCCAACGAACCGGTTTATCATGTACAAAATTATGTACATATTCGTTACTGCTATTGAATCTCTCACTCTCGACTGGACTTGAAAAATGTGCCTGAATTATATAGGTAAGTATTTATATTGGAGGATATTGTAAACTACTACGGAATGAATTGAATAGTTACATTTATAACTAGAGAATAATGGGAAAATCTTTATCGGAACTTGTAGCAAAAACAACTGGGTAATTTATCCTTCAAACTGCGTCTATACAAGTAACTTTCATAACTTGTACTATTTTAGGTTCAGATTAGTCCCGAAATTAGTTAATAGAAAATTATACTAAAATTTCTACAGTCTACAGCCTGGAATGACCCTCTTCTAAATTATTGCTATTCACCCATAAGAAGTAATATTTATTATCATATTCGAACAAAATGGTTCAAGTTACTATAATTTGTAATATTTCAATTCTAAATTCATCTCTTCATTATTCAACATTCACGTGTAAAAATCAAAATTGAGTTAGATTAATTGGTAAATACGTACTTTAACTATAATTCGCTGTAAGAAAGCTTGATTTAGTTTGTAAGACAGCATGTACCCTAGGCAAGAGTTTGACAAAACTGAGAAATGTTTTGACCATGACGACCACTAATAAATTCAGGATCGAAATTCTTCTGTACTATGTGCCTAAAGGCAGATGTCGGACTTGCCCCCCAACAGCCCACAGACTTACCCCGACACACGGGTAAGGATGGATCCGCCGAGCGTACCAATGTGAACATTTAAATGAATCAGAAGCGATCGCCACGGCTGGCGACGGCTCAAACCCCCGGCTGTAAAGATTCGACCATTGAATCACCCGAGTTGTTGTGCGGTTGCGGGTTGAGCCGCTCGTCTGATACTGCCTTATCACGTCTCTTATCAGCTGATCCTCTGAATGTCTTTCTGAGGGCAGCTGGGGGGACACGTCTGACACACGCTTAAGGGATGAGGCCTAAAAATGTTCATAATATAGGTATCGATTCACTGCAATACGCCCCAAATTCTCATTCTATGTTTCTGCAATAAACGAAATGAATTTTGAGCTTGTCAAGCGGTTGTGGTGACATATTTTGTAAATCTGCTATAATGTATTGTAAAATTTTTTTTCTTCCCCTTAATTTTATCTAGTCCTAAGGATTTTTTATAGATGTGGCGCCGAATTACGCGAATACCACTCAACCATTTTATGACAATATCTATCTATTTATTTAAGGTTTCACGTTTTTGTGAACTCATTTATTGTTCTATCCTAGATCAATTACTTCGATGAAATGTTTTACCAAATTGTATTAATGTAAGTATAGATAGTGAATGCAAAATTGATTTTTTGGCGCTTCCTTTTTTTCCTGAACGACCCAAAACCAAGATTGGAATTATTGAGCTGAGATTTCTGGGTAATTTAGGACAGTAAAAGGTCCATTGTACCCAACCTTAATTTAATGTCAAAACAGTCTACGTTTGAAACCGATAGATATCTTTAAATTGACTATAGCCCACTGAATAAAAGATCCACGCACATCCAACATCCAAAATGTTATGGAAATATGGAAGTAACTGTGTTATGGAAAGTCTTGTATATGGTAGAGTTTACCTTCAAAAGGAGAGGCAGCCGGATACGCCCATGCTCTGTCAATCACGGGTATCACGAATGAAAACAAGAATATGTCTCCGAATCGATAAAGTCAAGATCGGCCGAGCAACTTCCTTTTTCGTCGCCCCATCTGATCTTCCAGTAACGGTCCGATGTTTCGATGGAGTCAGTATACTGACTTATAAGTCCCATAATAGGTGCCAAGTTGTCTGTTTCAGGCAAGACAACTCATAACTGTTCCGCTTCTCCTAAGTACCCAACCTTTCAGCTTGACAGTCCCAGTGAACGCTTCGGGAAACTCGTCCACGTCATATTTGGGGTTTATTTTTTCCTATTCCGAGGTTTTTACTTTTATCGGACGGATCGCGAACAACGGTTACCTGGTAACTAGTTCCATCTACAAGCCATGGCGCATGCTCCGATGTTGTTCTTTGGTCTTGGATGGCATCTGACCGTAACTTAGCCTTGATAATGTAGCTCGGGAATCAATGCAAACCTCAAAAAATGTCGGTTTTGGTCGAAATAATTCGTCATTCTCACAGCAAAAGCACTTGATAGGGCTCGGAAGTCAATGTAAACATAACCCAGAAATTTTTTTCCCAAATTAGTACCTACCTATGTCTAGTTTTTCAAGCCTGAAATTATATCAGTTATATTTAGCAGTTGTACTTACAGAAATGGCTCATCAATCGTTAAGATCCAACGCAGTGACCATTGAACTCCCTCACGATGCGACAATGACTGGACAGGCCAGCCAGCCGTTTTGAGGTACCTACAGATTGCCAGTGTTACCATTTTCGCGGTTGCGGAATCAGTATTGTCCCGCTAAAAATAACAGGCTCTTCAATCTGGCGGGAGAGTTTGAATTTATTTGATTTATCAACTGCTAAACTTGCTGGTATTAAAAAAGTAGGTTTACCTATTCTTTGAAATTCGATTTCTGCGACGGCCTACGTTCTAGGTACCTTGGCACATTTTTGAAGGCAAAAAAAAACGAAAATTTTTCCCTCGCTTTTTTAAAATTAGTTATCACGTCCACTATTTATGCATACTCTTGCTGTTGAACATTTCATAGACATTATTCAAGAAGGTATCCAAATCGAGGAAAATGAACGGCACGCGTCCAAAGAAAAGTGTATTTTTCACATACATGCTCTTGCACAACTCCCAAGTCACTTTTCAAGTGTAGTTCTATACAATAAATGCATTCGGTACTCGATTCAGTAAACTCAGTAAAATCTAAAAATGATTTTAAAGCTTATAATTTTACCTTATCTAGTTAAATACAGGGGGTTCCCATTTTGACATCAGTATAGCAACACTGGTATAAAATAAGAACACTGATTGTCCGTTAATGTCACTCACCCGCGCGCGCATGAAAATTATTCGCACAATATAGTCGGATTGTATTACTTATGCGAATTTTGAGCACGATTAAAATTAACGATCATTCATTTTTTAATATAGTACAAAGTTTACAGTCTAAAACATCAACTAACGTAAATCTAAAATAAAATAACAATAGCTAGAAAATATACAATTTTGATTGACGAAAATGGGAACGGTGCGCGTTAACGAAACTGTGCGCGACTGCTCGTCCTATCGTGCGCCCTGCTCGACATCATGAAAAATAAATAAGGAGCTCGAATAAATAAAAATAAATAAATTTGGACAGATTCATTCTTTGCTTTTGATTCCGTTACATGGACGAATACATCTGTTCACCTTGCTATCGTTGTCGCCTCTATTCTAGATATAAGTGTCTAGCTACAGTTAGATCAGTGAAATTCAGCAGGATTACTCTATAGTCATGGATACAATAACGGGGCAGTCTTAAGGAGGGGGGGTGGACATAATTTCAAATTTCAGGTCTGTCTGAACGAAGGATGGGGTCATTCAAAAGACATACGAACGTAAAGTCGGTACGGGGAATTCACGCGTTTCATTCTTTGATTCTGTGAATGGCGCTGGATTTTTTCTTGTTCTCAATTATGTACAAAGCGTGGGGCTTGCCGTTGCCTGGGAAATACTTGTGGAACGCTTGTTTCGCGGGTTTTTTGGGCTTGTAGAAGCTGACTTTCTTGTGGGGCTCTTCGCCGACCCAAAGGCTCGGCTTGAAGACTTGATTTTCAGTCTGGGATTTGGCGCTCGTCTTGCGGGCGGCCATTTTCTTCACCACGGGCAAATTCCAGTGGTAGATTTTGCCGGGTTTGCCGTTGGATTTGAAACTGATCGGAATATGGTTGACATTGTGGTTGACGTCGGCGCCCTTGGTCGGCTCCGGGTCGTAGTAGTAGGGATTGGGCGGCAGCTTGAGGACGTACATGTGCGAATCGCCCGAGTGGCTTTTCCTGCTCTGGGATGCGAGGCGTTTCCTATGGTGATTGCCCGGGTTCTTGATCCTGGTCATGCCCAAATGGCGCAGCAGGTCTCCCGTGCTCTTGCGCTTCTTGGCGCCCTCTATCCGCAAGGGCAGAATCTTGGGGTGTTCCTCGTCGGCCAGGGAGACTTCGCCGGCGTCGTCGTTCTTGGCCAGGGCGACGGCTGCGCAGAACGCCAGCGCCCCGAACAGCACGAGATGTGACCACTGCATCTCGATTCTGGAACAAAGGAAATCGAGGGGATTTAGCTAGGATTTCAGAAAATAAGAATTTTTGGGGAGTTTTCCTGTCGAAAATTTGTGACTATCCCGTTCCATAAAGATTGCTCGACGCGACACGTCCTCCGCTGCCCACGTCCGTCTATTGATGTCTGTTTATTGATAATTTCATTACCCGTTTAATTCGACACGGGCCCGGGTCAAAGGAGTTGATTAGGCAATAGATGGACGCCGTCAAAGAATTCCCTTCGGAGGGCGTCTTCATTGTGCCCATGGTCCGTGCTTCAATTAACCGTAGAACAATGCCCTGGCCCGTCGACGGGCCTTCATTTTCTTTTTTAATGCAACAGACGGATGCGCTAGTATTGCGACGGTTAATAATCACTCTCGACAAAGACCACACATTAAAGGCCGGTGCTTCCGAGCAATTTCACTTGCTTCAAGTCCGAACTGGTTTTACCAGTCGAGCTTTGGCCGATTTTACGATTTTCATTCGGAAAAAAAATCCTCAGCTGGAATGCACACCTACCTGATACATATAAGGCATAGTAGTACCTATAGCCGTAGGTGGAAACATTCTTGTCAAGATGTTTTACAGGCGAGCGAAGCAGTTTCATTCGCGATTAACAAGTTTATTCGTACGTAGCTAAGCTCTTAGCTCATTAGAACTGAGAATCTGAAGCTTAGAAATTTCAATAGGAAAACAATTAGCTCGAACCTCTGATCCGATTTATTTTCGATCATGCGTTTATATAGTTCGTAAATAATGCGGATAAAAATGTATTAAGATGCAGCGGGGCAACTGCAAATGTGACCTTTCGAAACCAGAAAGTAGAAGCTCTCAGGTTTGGTGGGGAAGCTTCACTTATATCTAGGAATGGCAACAAAATATCGATATATTGGAAATATCGATATTTTGCTTCCGATATATCGATATATAGCCATCGATATTTGAGCTCTGATATATCGGACCAACAATCGATATTTTTGTTCCGATATATCGGTACATCTACCTCCAGAATCAAGAGCATCATTAAATTTCAGGAAAAATTAGAAAAATTTAGTTAATAAAATAATTAATATTAGCAGGATTCGGGAAAAATTAACAGCCGATATACCAAAACCCCGATATATCGATATTTGATTACCGATGTATCGAAACCCCGATATATCGATATTTGATTACCAATGTATCGAAACCCCGATATATCGATATTTGATTACCGATATATCGAAACCCCGATATATTGATATTTGATTACCGATACATCGAAACCCCGATATATTGATATTTGATTACCGATACATCGAAGCCCCGATATATCGATATTTGATTATCGATAAATCGAAACCCCGATATATCGATAGTTGATTATCGATACATCGAAACCCCAATATATCGATATTTGATTGAAGATAAATTGAAACCCCGATATATCGATATTTGATGACCGATACATCGAAACCCCGATATATCGATATTTGATTACCAATATATCGAAACCCCAATATACCTATATTTGATGACCAATATATCGAAACCCCAATATATTGATATTTGATTACCGATAGATCGAAACCCCCAATATCGATATTTGATGACCGATATGTCGAAACCCAGATATATCGATGTTTAATTAACGATATATCGAAACCCCGATATATCGATATTTGATGACCGATGTATCGAAACCCCGATATATCGATATTTGATTACCTACCGATATATCGAAACCCCGATATATCGATATTTGATCACCGATATATCGGTGCCAGCGATATGTTGCTAAAGATATATTGGAAAACCGATATATCGAAAAATGTTGCCCTCTGCACCTTCGAATATTAAAGATTTCCAAGGGTTTTTCTCGCTTTAAACATTTCCATATTTCAGATTTCCAAATTCGTATTCGGTTAAAAACAATATTCAAGACCTCTCATCACGCCATCGGACAATTTCCCAGCGAAAATCGCCCATGTTTGTAGAATAAGCGAGTTTCCCCATACGAAACCCGCCTCACGGAACATTTGAATCAACAGAAATCCCATGGAAAACCCGATTAACACAAAGCGGCACAAAAGCGAAAGTGTCAGAGAAATTAGGGTAACGATCACGATTGTTCGTGGCTCCCCCACAGAGAACTTGGCCGATTCAACTGCGGGTCTCTGTTGCCAGGAAGATCTTCCTTCGCTCACTGCCGAGTTAACTTATTAGAGATTCAAGTTATAACTTTCAGCCTTCCGACAATGCGAGGGCTTTCATTGTTGCCGGGTTTAGCCGTCCTCGGGTCGGGTCCCGCTAAAAGCAGATCTATTCTAACTCGGCGACTTCCGTCCTGGAAAATGCCGAGTGCTCTGGCTCGTTTTGATTACGGTTTATCACCTTTTCCTTCCACCGGTCCGATGACGCGGTGTCACGTCCGTGTAAATTCGTAATGAACCCGTATGTCATCATCATAAACCAGGAGAAACAATGTTTGCAGCTTAACGGCGCGGAAACTTCATCAATCGGGTTAATGCACGAGGTGAACTGCAAGAGGTTTTATTCCGAAAATTGGAGATTTTTATTTCAAGATATGGAACGACTTGACATGCGGTTGGTTCTCTGGCGAGTATCATGAGGAAGAGTGTCGGTGCAAGGGATAGTCGCAAGGTAATCCGCTAGAGACCGCCTCACCTCGGGGTGTTGAACCTAACAACAAAACTCCTAGGGTTCAGAGCCTGTCACCTCTTCACTATGGGCCGATTTAACCAACAATGGAAACCTAGATCAAGCAAAATAAACAATTTCGATGCAAGCCATGGCAATCAACCATGGTGACCAACAAAATTTCCTGACCGACCACAAAGGAAACAGCAACATGCTATAACTCAGTTTTCCCAACTTTTCAGGAGACCCAAAAAACTGTTTTCATTGCTGGCCAATTGAGAAAAATGAACATGGGAACGTGGATTGGAAACGCCAATAAAATTAATTTGGTTCAACCCCAACACCACCTCTACCAATCATTTGCATTTCCTTCCCTCTACCAACAGCAACTTCCTTCCCTCTACCAACAGCAACTTCCTTCCCTCTACCAACAGCAATGCATTTCCTTAACCCCATGTTTGTAGAATTTTGAAAAAACTGGCCACAGCAGTGTTGGCTTCTGTCTTTTCGCAATTCTGGCCACGGTCATGGATCCACAGCATTGTTTTACCATATTGACAAGGTCCAACTCAAATTGGCCAAAAATTGAGTTATAGCATGTTGCCGTTATATCGACGATTTCAAAAATGAACCAAAAGCTGCCAAAAATTGTGTTATGATTTCGCCAGAGTTTTGAAAAACTGCGCTTTTAGTTGAATCGACCAAATTCCAAGGTGCGCTATTCTTGCACAGAGGTTGTATTACCGCTCACTATTTTTTTTTGTCAATGTTAGATACAGTTTTTGTTGAATACGATCCCGACTAGGGCGTACATTATTACCTCGGCCAACCCTCAAACTTCTTCCCCGAAGGGTGCAGGTTAGTGCCCTTTTACAATGCCGCTCAACCCCCAAGGACCTCAAACTACCCTTCTGAAAGTTCGCTCGGTTGATTGGGAGGGAATGAGTTCCCTAAGAGACAAACTCGCCTGACCCTTGTTTTTACTAGGGTTGGATTATTAATATTTCTCACCCTCGCCTGTATCCTTGTGGTAACAGATTTACTCAAAATCGAGAAGTAAAACACCTGGAGGCAAATACAAATCGCAAACTCGATTATATTCCCTTAACTTTCTCAAAGGGCCGAACTTTGAGGAGGGTTTGACTTCACGAGTATGGAGTTTATGGTTCAAAAATGAAGTTTTAGGGCTGGATAAGCGCAGAGTGACATCTCGTGTAGGCCTACCATAAAACGAGCAGTTCTGCTTTCTGCTAGGCGGAGATAACAAAAATATAAAAGTTACGATGGTACATAATTTTCGATCATAAATAAAAGAAGAACCAATTTTACGACTGCTTTTGAACCAAAAATGCTGAAAAAACTTCGAAATTTTAATTGAACAAAAATGCAAAAAACGTCGATGATGTTGACTCAAACTTTCCGAAAATGAAAAAATTGTAAATCTCCCAATATCGAAAATGTCGAACTCATAAAAATCTAGAAAAACATCAAAAATGTTGAGGTGAATTCACCAATACAAAAAACCGTTAAAATAGTTAAATTCGCTAAAAAAAAAACTAAAATTGATCGAGAATTGGAAAAACTCTGAAATGGTTGTAACTGTTGAAAAACTTCGAAAATAATAAAATTCACCAAAAACAAGAAGGAACTGGTTAAAGTTTATCAAAAGTGGAAAAAAACGTGCAAAATGTTAAAATCTACTACAAAATGGGGAAAACGTTTAGGATCCCGAAGAACGGGAAAACTTAGGAAAATGTTCAAAATTATCAAAAATGGGGCGTCGAAAACGTAAATATTCACCAAGACTGGTAAAAACTTTGATTGGTTCACCAAGAATTGAAAAAAAAACTTCAAACATGTTCGTTCGATTCACCTACAGTTGGGAAAACTTCAAAAAAGGTTACAAAAAAACAATGAAAAAAAGAGAAAAAGTTTTTAAATCAAAAAAATAAAAAACTCAGGGATGGGGGAAATTAAGAAATTTTTTATTTCACCTGCAGTTAAGGAGTCTTTAAAAATGTTCAAATTCCCCAAAAAATGGAAAAACGACAAACATACGCCCCATTAAGGAGTATGGAGATACTTGGGCCAAGGATTCAAAAATTGGAGTTCCTCCCGTATACAAAAAAATAATTTTCCAACGGTTCCTCGAAGATACAAATTCAATTTTCGACCAAGCCAATATCAAGGTTTATTATTCCCTGGCAGTCAAGTTCGGACAGGTAGCTAACCGAACTCATGTCCGATAAGGCGAACCCCTGCGCCGGATTTGACAAGCGCAACGAGGCATTTACCCAACTGTCAGTTATTGATCACCTCCCCGAGGGTTTTTGTGATCGTTATCGTTTTCAATTAAGGCCTCGTCACTAGTCGAGGGAAGCTAAACTCGAAGTTTTCTCGAAGTTTGAAACGACTCGGAAGTCGAATCGACTCGTGAACTTTGGCGTTTTTGGGTCCGGTTGTACCGTTGGCGAAAGCTCATCGACTGATTTATGTTCCGAAATTTAAAGCGATGATTGGCAAATAAACATCGAAACGCTCGATAAATAAAATCGCTTCACTACCGAATCGCAAGATACGATTCGTACCCAAGTGTGTTTACTGAATTCCTACGAACATCTATGATTAAATTTGTGAGTATGAAGTCATACCTGACTGATTTGAAAAGTAAATTAATCGAAAGGTAGGTAGATAACCTTGCAACGTTTAAGAATTCTCATTACCGCCTGCGCTTCTCATTACCACCACCGTATCAATTTTATACATTCCAGTTTGAAGGTCTAAGATTGAAACTGAGTTGCGTCTTGAGTTGATAACTCTTTTTTATGATCCCACGAAGCTCCGTGAATTTTTTGGAGAAGGTTCACTTTTTCAGAATTTAGACCTTGGGAATTGCGTTTTTTTTAGAATCACCCATATGGTCTAAAACTTACAATCCTTCGATATGGGCAGTGAAAAAGTCTCGGATGCGATAAATTCGATCTGATGCGTTCTCTTACGTTATTTTTTGAAGCAGCATAAAATGGCATATATTATAGGGGCGCAGATGGGCGTAATTATGGCTGTAAGGGAGAAACATGGGAAAACCGACGAATATCACTCGGATATTGGTGCATATTGGTCCGACACGCTCCTCCGGTCAGAGCAATATCATCTCGCCTTTTGACCGCCATCAAACAGAATCTTTATAGGATTCTTGGCCTTCACTTTACGAAATGAAGCCGACCTCCAAGTATTAGGTAGAAGGCAGGAAAATATCCGAAGACCATCTGGTGTCATATTTATGAGTTGACGAAAATTTGTACAAAATTAAATTGAAAAACAGCAAGTTCGACGAAGACATTTTTTATTATCTACTTTAAGAGATAATTCAGTTGGTAAATTATTTAGAAATTGCTCAAGAATCCTCACATAAAACATGCCTCGCATAAAATAGAAGTAGGTACGAAAAGGTACCTACCTACTTTATTCAGAGAATTGAGCAAAAAGAAAAAAGTATTAAAAAAATATTAGAAACAAGAAGCAAATTTTTACGACTTTTTTTCGGAGGTTTTTAAGAATTTTTTAGAATTTTTGGGGTATTCAATTATTGGTTAGGTAAGTAGGTACGGAGCAGGTAACAACTGTGTTTCTAACCTCTATCGACGATAAAATCCAAATTTACACGGCCGAAGCCAGTATTAAAAATTCCACTCCAGTCCTGACAGTTGATCCTCCGGAGGTCCTTCCAATATCAAGGTTCAAATGAATTCCGTTCCCCAGGATCAATATAGTCCACCTGAGCTTCTTTATTACGCCCATACAAAAAAATCCAATATCTTGTAACGTTCATTTTAGTTCTCTCCCTCCCATTCTTCAAACAACGATGAACAGCGATAAAAAATCAAACCTTTTGCTATATCCGTTGAGTAAATTCGATCGAATTTCTAGTTGAATTGGTGGAGCATTTTGATTTTCCATTACCAAAATCATGAAATTGTCACAAATGAACACGCTCGATAACAGAATACGTGACACGATGAATACGTTCACTTGGATACGAAAATATAGGTATGTAGGTACTCATATTTACTCACGTGAACAGAAAAAATTGTCAAAATTACCTAGGAAGAGACAGTTGACACCCAATTGTAAAATTTACTTAGCATTTATTGGAAAATGACAATGAGGAACACGCATGAAAAACGAAACCCATTTTTTCCGCCAGAATGGTGCTGTTTAGGATGCGAAAATGATGTAGTGATGATCTTAAACGGAAAAACGACATTTTTCCTGGTGAAAATCGCTAATGAAAAGTGCCCTTTTGAACGTGGCGGGTAGCATTGTGACGTCACTGTGCGGGCGAGACTGCACGTAAAGTAACGGCAAAAGGCGAATGGCGCAGTGGCATCCTATCAAGAAAAAGAAGAAGAAGAAGACGTCATACGGTCTTGTTTGTTTTGATTATTTGGATTTTTCATGATTTCGTCGTTTCATCGGAATAAAGTCGTGATGAGTGCTCATAAAAGAAGGATCAATGTGTTGTTGGACGGTTTCCAAAAAGCCACCGCTGAGAACATTCCATTCGTCGATTTTGAAGCCCTACAAGAGTTTTATGAAAAGCACCCAGACGCCTCGCACTCGTATATTGTTGCCGCGCGACGTTAAACCAAAGTTTCCTCGTGCTTTCGGGCTTTGACGGCACGATCACCATTTTCTCCGGGTCTTTATTTCTGCACCCCCGCATGAAGCAATAATTGCTTAAATTATTTCTCCATTCCATATTGTCGAGTACTGAGTTCATTAACAAAGGTAAACAAACATCGCCCCGTCCTATCACTACACAACACGCATGAACTCGGAGGAGGTTGCACTGGTGTTCACGAGAAGATGCGTAACCTTCCGGCTGGTCATTTCCCCGCTTGACTTCAAATCTGCAAATTTCACTGAGCCTCCCTCCTCTTTTAATTACCACTTTTCCGAACCGTCATCCACCATAACACCACTTTCGAAGCCTAAGAAGGAATATTATGGCGAAAAAACAGTTTATTTTTTTTCATGCATGTTCCTCATTCTTCTTTACAGTTCATTCATTGCCTTGCCATGGGAGGATACCCCTGAGAGGCCAACGGGGGCGAGAGCGCAAAACTCCCCCAACATCACATTTCATCCGTATCCTCGATTTTCAACCTGAAAGAATGGCACAGAAGAACGCCTCAAAAAAAGGCGTACAAAGATATCAGTCAAAATTGACGGTGTTAGCTCAAAACAGGCAATCCGACTGATGTTCCTGCGAATTTTGCCGACCTTGGGCGTTCCCAGTTCGACAGTTCTAATCACATCTCATCACAGCTGCAATCTGGAGGAATTACTCGACACACAGAATCGGCGGTAATCGGGATTTTAAGACGGTTCATCCCCGGTGCCATTACTCGAGGCTTCATCCGGTAATCGAAATTGATGAAACTATTTATCACAGAACCAATCATCCGAGAGATGTTTGTGGGCAGAAATAGTGTTTTTGAGGACCGCGGACTGTCCAGCGCGTAAACGGTCACGTTTCGTCATACTTGCGACTGATAGGACGGTCAAAATTACTAAGAAAATAAAAAATATTTTTCAGGTTTGACAGTTCCAACGCAAACGTCTTCTTCGCGTATCTTCTTCTTCTTGATCGAAACGTTGCTTTGTTTACTGTTTGCTTTATTGCCAATTTCCTGTCCCAGCAAGATCCAAGGCAGACATGTTCTACGTTTATTCGCACCTTGCAGCTTTTTGCCACAAAACTTTATTGAAATTTTTATTCTTTTTGTGCAATTGCATCTAAGCTCACTAGATCTAAGGTTCCCTCCATCGTAGTTCAAAATTCATCGTAGGTAAGGCAGTACTGTACATAATCGTCACACTACCGGTTCCAGCGATGCTGAGTAAGCACCTCGAAATTCGAGTGAGCAATAATTCGAAAGCCTCTTTACTCAAAGAAAGCCATGTGAACCTGACGCGCTAAAAGGACATGATTGGCAGCTTGTCCCAACCGGTCTCGAGGTGGGACACACTTTATCACGACATTTTTTCCCGTTACAAGTTACATAATTCCAGACCCCGTCATGGCCGCGAGATGAAATCTCGGTTTTCATCTCGATTTTAGCGCTCGCATACTTTGGGCGAATTTTTTTACAAAATTGTACCAAGTTCATCCACATTTTTGCTAATATTACAAACACTTTCGGTCCCGGAGAATGTTTTCTGAAAATGATGCGAATTACAATTCGGGTCGAGCACACAACGTTAAAATCGGTCAAGCTGTTTAGGCAAGACTAGTCGTAAACGAAGTCCATTATTTCCAACTTTTCTAAAAATCGAGACAAACCCACGTTCCCATGCCCTCAACTCGAAAATGACCATTATTTTTTTGGACGATTCGACCGTATAACTGAAAATGGTACTTTTAAAACCGTCTAGCAATCCACGATGAGTAACAACCACTTACAAATAAATATAAACGACATCCGCCAGCTATAACTAGCTGGTATTCTGTAGCCTAACTGGCCAGTCGTAATTTCATGTTTTTGCATCATAAACACCATGAAATGCGCGATATCAGCTAGTCTGCGCCATTTTTCGAATCCTCGCAAGAAATCGCCGTCACCTACGGTGAATAAACGGCTCGAGAAATTACGCCCTGCCGAGAGGTCACAGACTATAATTCACGGCCAGCCGAGTTATAAATATTAAACGAGCCAATCGTCGAATATGGATACGACTTTCGAACATGAAACTAACGGTTCACCGTTTGACAAATCAATTTACCGGCGAAATTAATGGACTCCTCCCGAGGGCTCAGGTTTATTTACAAGAACCATATTTCATCGATACGCCGCAGAACTTTCTGCACCAACTGGCCAAATTATGAATCGGTTTACTATAGGTACTGATGAAAATTTAATAAACGAGGCTATAAATTCTCGAGCAATTTAAATCTTGGCACGAAGAATAGTGCAAGTTCCACAAACAAGGAGATACACAGTAGGTACCTCCGACAACGTCAATGTAAGAGTAAAAGTCGATGTCAAAGCCAATGTCAATATCAAAGTCAATGTCAAAGTCGATGTCAAAGTCAAAGTCAAAGTCGATGTTAAAATCGATGTCAAAGCCGATGTCAAAGTCGATTTCTAAGTCGTTGTCAAAGTCGATGCTAATGTCAATGTCAAAGTCAAAGTCAATGCCAAAGTCAATGTCAAAGTCAATGTCAAAGTCGATGTCAAAGACGATGTCAAAGTCGATGTCAAAGTCGATGTCTAAGTCGATGTCAAAGTCAATGTCAAGGTCAATGTCAAAGTCGATGTGAAAATCGATGTCAAAGCCGATGTCAAATTTGATGTCTAAGTCGTTGTCAAAGTCAATGTCAAAGTCGATGTCAATGTCAATGTTATAGTCAATGTCAATGTCAAAGTCAATGTCAAAGTAGATGCCAAAGTCAATGTCAAAGTCGATGTCAAAGTCGATGTCAAAGTAGATGTCTAAGTCGATGTCAAGGTCGATGTCAAAGTCGATGTCAAATTCGATGTCAAAGTCGATGTCGAAGTCGATGTCAAAGTCGATGACAAAGTCGATGTCAAAGTCGATGTAGAAGTCGATGTCAAAGTCAATGACAAAGTCGATGACAAAGTCGATGTCAAAGTCGTTGTCAAACTCAATGTCAAAGTCGATGTCAATGTCAATGTTATAGTCAATGTCAATGTCAAAGTCAATGTCAAAGTAGATGTCAAAGTCAATGTCAAAGTCGATGTCAAAGTCGATGTCAAAGTAGATGTCTAAGTCGATGTCAAGGTCGATGTCAAAGTCGATGTCAAGGTCGATGTCAAAGTCGATGTCAAAGTCGATGTCAAGGTCGATGTCAAAGTCGATGTCAAAGTCGATGTCTAAGTCGATGTCAAGGTCAAAGTCAATGTCAAGGTGAACGTCAATTCAGGCGCTTTCACTCTTTTTGGCATCCTTAGAGGATTCCAGTGGGATGCAGGTGGATATCGGGGAATTCAGAGCGATTCCAGCAGATTTTGTTACATTATGCCTAGTTTTCCATTTTCCATCAGCCATCCATTAGAATCCTCAGAGAGATCATTAATAAGAATGCTTACGTCGCCGTATTGGTCTCACCCTCATCATACTGATTACAACAGCAAATAAGGAAAAATTAGTTCGGAAAGTTGTTCTAAGTGAACGCATGAATATTAGAAAATTATCACGAGCGAACGGTTTTACTGGTCAGTCCACTGACCACAGCCGTTCTCCATCGAGAGCTGCCAGAGCAATAAAATCTCATTCCAATCGGGATTTTACATCCAAAGGGAAATAAGCAGTTTAGGTCAATTGTAGGTTATCCGACGCTATTCAGAAAATAGCACTGGCTGACTGCTGATTTCATCTCCGTTCCATTTGTATTCATGAGGGTTTTATGGTGACATCACGTTTCTCCAATGGTCCGAACCGTGAGCCCGGTAGCTTTTTTCACAGTTCTCATATCTCGAGCAAATTTTCGACATTGCATTTATGGTTTTTTTTCGGATTCGACGACCCCCATAATTTAGGGATGTAATTTTTTTTTTTGGAATAATTACATCGATAATCGAATATTGAGAAACATTTTCAAAGAATTCATGGTCAAGAATTCGTAATCGTCCTTTGTAAAATATCTTTAGTCACGATAAATTCTTTAAAAAAACAAAATTTTCTTTGCGAAATCATTTTGATGCTACTCCTCAATCACAAGTGTTAAAAAAAATAAAATAATACATAAAATTTCTAGTGATGAACACCAAATTGAGCATGATACAAAACATGCATATTCCCCTGAACGTTAATAATTTTCATTTTCATGGGAATCCCCACAAACCACGATTTGACAACTCAGTCCGTAAACCTGCATCCCGAGGCGATCACGATGAGCCGCGTTCTGCACTTCTGCGTCTGCAAGAAGAAACCGTTAATGTGCCAGACAACTTCCATGATTCGGCATCGCCACCTGTGCACTACCAGGTATTACTCTTGGAAGTAATTACAGTACTAACACTAGGGGGTTCGGCGACGATGTTCTTCCTACTTTCGTTTTACATGGTTCATAAATGATGGCTTTGACGTGACTTGAGGATTAAAATTGTAATTCGTTAGACCAGTTGAGAATGACCGGTTTTTTTGCGTAGGTGGTAAAAAACAATGGGGAAGAAAGTACCACGGGAATTAATTGAATTATCGATGAAACATGGCAACACCGTCAAGGGAGGTCCGGCAACATTGTAAAGGGAGGTCCGGCAACATTGTATAGGGAGGTTCAAGAATAGAAGATGTTGGAAAGATGCAACTGTGTCCTCTCATGAACCTTTTTGAGTGGGGTACGTAGGTACCAGGTGTAGGTACAACATGGGCATGTTTAGGGCATGGATGGGGTATCGCAAAAATTGTATAGTCCTTTTACATGCTTTGATCATTACCTTGAAAATGTCAGTGTTGAAGTTGTGAATTTATCAATAGGTTCGGTCCGCTTCAATCAGCTCCGCTTTCCTCTGGTCTCCTAAAACCATAAAAATATTGATGAAGCATCGAAAAACTTAGCCTAAGTTCAGCATAATGAAAATTGAGTTTTTTGAAAATTATTAAAAATTACGCCCCTCGCGTAAGGTTCGCTGGCGAGGAAGAGTGTCGGTTCTGGGGTTAGTTGGAACGTATGCTGCTAGAGCGCACCACTGATGGGGAACTTTGCGATCAAGGATTCAAGGTCAAAGGGCCCCCAGGGTGGGCCACCTTTTTTCAAATTTCTTGAACTGAAATGTTTGTCTCTGTAAGACCTAACCCCCTGTTTAATCGGACTTCGAATAACTCAGAACTTCCAAAATAGGTAGTTGCATTTTTAGTATTTTCTATTTTATTTTTTCCTGCCACAAAAATAAACCGATTTGAGCGTTCTTGGTCTCAAAATCTTTGTTTTGCCTTGCAAAATATGTGAATATTTTTTATAATCCAATAACTTGGCGAATTTTTATTTTAGGCAAGTTTTAAAATTTGCATAGCGAGTTTTTTTGATATTTTTGACCAAAACACCCTCAAAAGCAGTCAAAATATAAGCGAATCGTGTCACAATTTTACGTTTCAAAATATGGAAGTGTGATCTACGCGCCACTGGTTTAGAAACATGTTTCCTGAGAGGATAAACATAGTAACGCGATAAGTTGTTTCCCATTAGGAAGTCTGCCATAGTACAGTTAACTTTTGCATCTCCAAGAGGGAATTTCGGCTTGACACAGTGAACTGAAACGAGGAGACGGAACCAGCTAAGCTAATGTTATTCCCAGGGAACTTATCCGGCGATCGCCTCAGGGCCATAACAGCATCCCTTCCGTAATCTTGGGTCTGAAGCTGCGGTCTGGCCAGATACGGGCCATGATGAGACCAGAGGGATGTCCATATAAGAACACTGGGCCAGACTGAGAGTCGCCGAATTGAACATGGATCGATTCTTCTAGCGATTTTTAAACGATTGCTTTCAGACTAGAGGGAAATTTTTGACTTCAGTGCATCTATTTGAATGGTATTAGTATAATTGCGATGAGTTTATTTGAAGATCATTTTCAATAAAATATAAACTTATTCATAAAATTTTCAATAAAATAAAAACCCCTGAAAAGTTCATAGGCAATTTCAAAATTAAAAGAAGAGGAAGAACAGGAAACTGAAATAAGAACTGAAACAAGGAAATCCTCATTTTACCTTTGGACAAAAAGAAAATCAAAATCGCACACAATAAGCAAGGAATTGGAAACAATATCATCTATATATCATAGCCTACATCTCCAAGGAAGTACTCAGTCGGAGAATAAATTTTGGCGAATAAACTTAATTAATGAGCCCACCCTGAAAAAAAATGCGAGAAAATTGAACCACGAAACAACGCACTATTTTTTTATTTAAAGAACTTATTTGGGAATACGGAAGGCAAAGCCTCTATCGCATATTTTTAGCCGGTGACATAATAAATTTAAAAAAAATAATAATAAAAATAGATATTTTTACTAGGTACCTTCTACGCTCCATTGATAGGGAAGCTACTCGTGATGACATACCGCAAACTTGACCTCTGCCCTGGGAAGGTTTTTCATGATCTCAGATCATGAACTGTCAGTTATACAAAGCGAAGAGCCTCCGACTCGAAGGTCTTCAGAAATAATAGTTCGGATAAGAATCTGAATCCGTGATCTACCAAGACCTACCACAAATCTGAGTCCTTGATCTGACAAGACCTACCACAAACACTCGGATTCCCAGAGTGCAAGCGGATGGAAATGTGCATTTCTTTTTCCGATTTCCGACAGCCAGGTAAAATCTTTTAAGTTGTTTCAGCGTCGAAAGAGATCAACCTCAATCCTATAAATAGGATATTTTGGAATATATTGATTTTTCGATAGTTCGATATTTTGATATTACGATATTTTGATATTACGATATTTCGATACTCAGATATTTCGATATTTTGATATTTCAATACTTCGATATTTTGATATTTAGGTATTTCATTCTTCGAAATATCAATATTTCGATAATTAGATGGGTACAATCCCTTGGCACGGGATACAGCATCCATTTTTGAATAATTCATCAATGCATGCGCGTTAATGTTACAATTAATGATTTCGGTGCAAATGCACTCTAGTGCAAAGCAATTTTCCGTTCAACTTATCGTTGCGTGCAGACGCAGAATATTGAATGCGAACATCGCTGGTGAATTAGACGAATTACTTGACAACGGGTTAAAAAGCCGTGTAACGGCCCTCGCTCACGCTAGACTTGAGAAAACTAAAGTCGTAAAAGCATTTTCAGTGCGTTCATCCCCGATTTTGGAAAAAAAGTGGTTTTTAAAAGTAACGGCAATACTCAAAAAAATGTGTTTTTGATCAATTTTTGCTAGAAAATGGATTTTTAGAAAAAAATATTTTATTTGCTTCCCCCAGATTTTTTTTGAGTGTAACATCCATGTAAGTAACTCATAATTTTTCAATCAACTCTCCTCCTTCCCCCCTATATCAAAGTTCTCTGTCAACCTAACGTCCCATAACAATTTCATTCAGTAATCTTTCAATCCTGATTTATAATTAAGGAGCAAAGTTGAAATGTAACCCTCCATGCTGCAAAACCTGTAACCTCCACATTTTAGTTTATACCCATGGAGGGTTACAATTGACCACGGAGGGTTACAGTAGACCATAAACTGACCATGGAACGTTACCAGCTTTCCATGGAGGGTTACAAAGAGATTCATTTGAGTAATTTTAATCCCTTTGACCTGAAATTTTGAGGGTAGACTCTTTTGAACTTTAGGATTATTACATTTACTGCTTATTTCTTGGTAGCAATGCCAATAATCCTGTACACGCCAATGGTGTAACCCTCCGTGGATTCTAAATTTTCAAATTAAAAACTCGAAGATTGTGATTGCGATCTTTTTCTTGAGTTTTTTTCAATCTTAGGAAGGTTCTGGGAGCATGCAGGAATTTTTTCAAGATTTTCCAAAGAGGT
The DNA here is from genome assembly GCA_036186465.1 of Nesidiocoris tenuis. Taxonomy (NCBI): domain Eukaryota; kingdom Metazoa; phylum Arthropoda; class Insecta; order Hemiptera; family Miridae; genus Nesidiocoris; species Nesidiocoris tenuis. Next base: position 6,307,620 of record AP028919.1, read on the forward strand.
GAAATTTTATTTTTTCCGAATTGAAAATTGAGAGTTATTTGGGAATCAACCTTATCCCAAGGTAGGTCTCTAACGATTTCGAAAAATTGCGGATCCAATTCGGAAAACCCACCGTTGGCAACTAGATGCAGTTAGATTCAAGTGTGACAGACCCCGGTCGTGATGAGCCAAGTATCGTGACAGCTGGTCGGTTTCTCTCTCGAGTCAATTTTCACGCTGGGGTCCCTTTATAAATATTCATGCCAATCTACATAAACTCGAAACCGTTCGGTTTTTATATTTTCCATTAGGTAGTTCTCCTCAATCTTTACCGTTATAGTTTGGGGAATTTGCATTCGTGAAATCGCTTTTTCCACTAAGTAAAAGGTGACAGTTTGCTGAAAATGTGGACGGTGATGAACGATTTTTTAAAAGTAGGTTTACTTAATGAGAGTTGAGGAAAACTTTGTTTTTCCGTTATTTCCAAAAGGTATTTTCGATGTAAGGTCAGTTTTCTAAAACGAAATTTGAAATAAACGATTTTCAACAAAATTTGTTGAATTTTGTTGAACATTTAATGTTCCCAATTATTTTCATGGAGAAAAAAAATGAAATTATTGCCTGTTGTTCAATTCGTGGTTGCGGTAACAGCAATTGACAATGGTAGACTGAACTGATGGCATAAAATAATACAACTCGAAACATAGACGACAGATGTGAGGTTCACGGTTTTCTCACGTGAGCGCCACACCGATGACTTTCATGGATGTCCCATTCATAAACCGCAAACCCGTTAACTTACCTTTCAAGGCGATCCGTACACACACAACTATCAAGTTTCTACAGATCCCACACGCTCGCAATTCCACATGGAACCGACCACATCTTGTCACGATTGCACCAGTTCCCGCACTTCCTCTCATATTATCCGCTAATTGTTATTATTCTCACGTATAATTAGATTTCATTATGGGCCCATTCTCATAATAAATCGTCGGGCGGATTTTCCGAGGCAGGTAAACTGGTAATCCGCTCGAGAGGACACGCGAATTCTCATGGAAAATCCACCTAGTTTTCTGGGAAAGAGCAACGTACGGTAATTGGGATGGTTTCCAAAATAATGCCCAAAAATGAATTCCAAGAGGCGGTTAATTGGCGACCAGAGAAAAAAAATGTTTTTATATAGGAATATGGAAAAACGTAAAAAATGTCTGCCGTAGAATGTTCTAGAACAGGAAATTGGAAATTCAACCGCACACAAGGTAAACAAAGCCGCGGCTCGTTCAAGAAGAAGAAACGTGAAGAAGACGTTCGCGTAGGAACCGTAAAATTTTTTTAATTTCCAACAATTTTTTGGTTCTTAATTTCTTCTCTCCATAACATAGACTTAAATTTTTATTTCTTTCCGAAAAACAGTTGGTGACAAATTGCCATTTAGGATAAAATCCCGCTATTTCTGCGTTCCTAGAAAAAATTCAAGATAGGCGCTCCCTTGTAGGGAAACTTTTCGAAAATCCGAGATCAACTTTCGGGGTCAGGCCTGCATTCGATTAGGCCGTTGACGCCATGGGGTCACCAAGCCCTCAACTTGTCATTCAGCCGTTTTCGACGTGATTTATAGCTGAACGAAGGGGTCATCAGTCTTCCCGCTGCTTACATCAGCTATCGCGGCGAAGATCCTCAGCTGAAGGTTTACCGAGCTTTGACGGGTCGAAAGTCCGTGCTGAAAGGGAAAAGCGGCTGAGTCGACTGCCAACGAGGATTTTCGGTGAAACTTTTGGCTGCCTGAAAATTGGTATTTTGAGAATTTGAGGACCCCCTAGTCCCAATGGAGGGGAAACATTTTAAGGTTTTTTCTCTCGTTCTCAATCAAAAAACCAATTCAACAAATCGATAGTAAAAGTAAGTCCAAATTCCGAAATTGGTCTGGGTACCAAAAAAACGCGCTAGTTTTGGCAACATCTCTGGAAGGTTTTGACTTACAGGTTATTGCACATGGCCACAGAGAAGAAATGAAACGAAAACGGAGGAAACCGGCTTCACTTGATGGATCTACGGCTCAAATACTACCCATAAAGCTCAAATCCTTATTTTATCGAAAATTGAGACTTACGAGGTTTTTCACTTTTGCTATCGAAATGTAGGAAGGGTATTCATTTATTTATTACATCAAAACGAGCAAATGCTCAATATACAATGAAAAAAGAAAATCAGACAACCGAAAAATTATAAAAAAAAGTAGCGGAATAAAAAATTTAGAGTTTGAAATTCTAATTACGAAATTACGCCAGTAGGTCGCTATTGTTGCTCCAAAATTAAACACCATTATAAGGGAAGTCTTCGAGCTATGGAATCTCGTTAGTGCTGATGAACGTTGTTACTAACGAAAACTTATTGCCCGCCCCACGTCCGGCGGCCGAATTAACAGCTGTTAGTTCTTGGGCGTTTATTAGCCGCTGGCCGCTTAATCTTCGCTAAGAAAATTAACTTAGGAGAGAAAAACATCAGCACCTCTAACGAGCTAAGTGAAAGAATACACCGAAAAATGCCGAGTCTTGAGAAGATATTTCGCTAGCCGTAAAAAATGCGGAATGGTCATTCAAGTTACCTATTTTAAGATTTAGAAAGGTAGAGTGAACTTTTTAAAAAAGTGGGGGCGTTGGTGGAAACTACAACAATTCTACAGAATAAAGCAAAAAATTTTTACATTGAGACATCACTTTATAAACAAAAAATAGTCAAACACGGTTAACATTTTTGTCACATGAGGTTTTTCAGGTGAGACTGATGAAACAGTTGAGACCATCAAAAAACAAGACCGTCATCCAATCAGAGAGCAGATTGATTGATGAATCCACGGGACTCAATCATTCAAAATTGGAACTTATTCTGATTATTTGACGTTCCAACGCAAAACGTCTTCTCCTTGACCTAGCTACCGTTTTGTTTATGTTGTGAGCGCCAAAATTTCCGCCTTCCCGCCAAGGTCTATGTCAGACATATCTGGCAGCTTTGCCCGAGCGACGTTACACAGTCTGAAATGAGCGCTTTCAATTTTTCTATTTTTTCAGACCTTAAAAATGAATTGATTTTAATTTTCAATCAACATTATGGCCACTCAACGTTCTTCCATTTTTTCAAAGCGTGTTCATAACTCATAATGCATGATGAGGAGCCACAACTACAAATATCATGGATTTGGTACAGGCATTTACTTTCAGAAGTATACTATGTGTTATCTACGCACCACTGGTTGTAACGCTTCAAAACAAATAGCGTAACATGATTTATTCATTTTTATTGAGAATAATGCGTCGATTCTGCCAGGCAGACAAAGGTTAGGTCTCTGAAGGAAAAATACTCACCTTCAACCAACCGTAAAGAGGTAATCACTGAACTATATTGACCGTGAATATAATATCCACCGGTATAGCTACAGGCAACATATTAAAATATTATGATTGCCTTTGTTCTTATGTTTCTGTAACCAAACGGTGACTGTTTTCAACTCGAATTCCTCCTCGTACCTATTTCGTACAACTCTTGAAGGACACCATTAGGTAATTTCGGTGAATTGCGGTTGGGGAAAAATCGGTCTTTGATTATTCCCGGTTGCCTTTCGAGAGGAATGCATGAAAAATTGCACTCTTGTGACTGACAACTCGTCAAATTTGCTTTTTTTTCAATTCCATTTTGGTTCATTTTTCTCACTTTTTTTAAAAGAAAATTTCATGAAAACGAGCAATTGAGATTTTGTAGTACAATGACATCTATCGGTTGACGGTGGATAAATATTAACCTATAAAAACTGTAATAAAACAATGCACGTTCCAAAGGCTCGAATTTCAGGTCGCATTAACAATTTAAAATATAATATGTTTTTTAACAGCTCACACGTAAAACACAGCCGCAGGCTGACTCCGACGCATTGTTCTAGGCGCGCACGCGCAGTGGTATGAATTATTAAAGTTATTCAATGGTAATGCTCCTCCGCAGTGAAAAGGAGCCAAACCTTCCTTGTCCTACAATGGAAAAGAGAGTAAATCTCGGTTATGGTAATTAGAGTTACAATGGTTGAACTCGTATATCAAGTGGCTTGAATTGCTTAAGCTCTTTTGACCCTTTTACATAAGACTTTCATAAATGATGAAGTACTTTTACCAGAGGGGGTTCAATTTTTTCTCGTTTTCGTAATAAGTTATCCCGATGGCGACACGTGTGAGATTAATGGTCTTTACTGGCGGGCATAAAATCCGTCAACTATGGTGGAGTCGGTCGAAATTTGCGAGTTAAAATCGCAATAAATTTCGGCAGATCATATGGTAACCGTTTAGAAAACATCGGATCAGAAGTTCCGACGAAACTATTTTTTATACACATTTTCTCGGAATTAATTTATAAAATGTTGGTCTCAAACTGAAATCGGAATATCTCTCTTACTTAAAAAAGGGCTTGAAAAAAACTTTAAAAAACTTAAACTTCAAAAAATTAATTTTTTTTACCCGAGGTCCTACAAGCAAATATCAAGGATTTCTCTCTAAATTTTAAGTAGAAAAATATTGCTACCAGCACGAACAAAAATATTACGGCGTTTATATTCGTGGAAAAATTCAAATCTACAAAAATTATTGGCTTGACAGTTTTTCTGCCTTGTGAACCTGGCCAGCAACACATTTCACCGTTGCGGGTCGGCAAGCACCAATGAACCATTGCACCGAATTCGTCTTCAGTAATGACCAAATGAGGCACTTCGTGGTTCAGACGGAAATAATTGAGGTACGTCTGTCTGCCGGAGGCAGCAGTCCAGAACTGCGATCTGTCGTCGGAGGGTCGCCGATCGATTGCGAGACAATGGAAACAAAGTTGGAATAGTATTCTTCGTTACAAGATTTAACATCGGATTTATAGGGCAGCTTCCAAAAAAATTCAAAAAATGTCTGTCGTAGCACTCTCCGGGACAGAAAATTGGAATCTCACAAGTGCGCAACGTGAAAAAGGCGCGGCTCGGTCAAGAAGAAGTACAAAGGTGAAGAAGACGTTGCGTTGGAAACGTCTAAGCGTCGAAAACCTGTCTATTTTTTTAAATAATTTTGAAGATCTCATCGGTTGCAAGTATCTGCTCTTTGATTGGCTGATGTTTTGACGGTCTCGAGCAGTCGTAGGTGGAATCGATTTAATCATCATAAGGGGTTGGAGAGATAAAACTGTGTCCCTCGACATGGGCCTCTCTAATTGGACAATGTTGACTGTACCAGGTACATGGGCATGGTGTTTAGGTGCTCCATTGGCGGGTTGGCATTCAGGGGCCGAACTCATCGTACCAATCTCCAACTTCTTCCATTACACGTGGCCCAATTCTTGATACATTTCTGGATACAATTTGGGGATAGACGTGGCAGAATCAGGTGTGCTTTATCCTCAGCAGAGACGAACGAAATTTCCAATCTCATCGTTCGTCTAGTTCAGTGAATCACGTATTGTCTACCGGGCCATTTTTCGAGCCCGACTAATGAGAGACGCCGGCCTTTGAACGATGGTGCGTTCACACATGCTCAAATAATTGCGGAAATAAGAATTTCGAGATTATCATGTGTAAGCAGACCCTTACACAGGGGGGGTGGGCAAGGAGGCCATAGTCCACCAAAAACTTTCAGGAACTCCTTCACAAGTACTACGAACATGATATATTTATCATTACCAAACAGTCAAGTGTCAAACTCACAATGGAAAAGATACTCAAACTCATAATCGAAATCGAAGTCGAACTCATACTGAAACGAGAACTCCAACTCATCATCGAAATCGAAGTCAAACTTACAATGAAACAAAAACTCAAACTCATAATCGAAATCGAAGTCAAACTCATAATGAAACAAAAACTCAAACTCATAATCGAAATCGAAGTCAAACTCATACTGAAACGAAAACTCAAACTCATCATCGAAATCGAAGTCAAACTGACAATGAAACAAAAACTCAAACTCATAATCGAAATCGAAGTCAAACTCACAATGAAACGAAAACTCAAACTCATCATCGAAATCGAAGTCAAACTGACAATGAAACAAAAACTCAAACTCATAATCGAAATCGAAGTCAAACTCACAATGAAACGAAAACTCAAACTCATAATCGAAATCGAAGTCAAACTCACAATGAAACGAAAACTCAAACTCATAATCGAAATCGAAGTCAAACTCACAATGAAACGAAAACTCAAACTCATATTTGAAATCGAAGTCAAACTCACAATGAAACTGACACTCAAACTCATAATCATAATCGAAGTCAAACTCATAATGAAACGAAAACTCAAACTCATAATCGAAATCGAAGTCAAACTCACAATGAAACAAAAACTCAAACTCGAAGTCAAACTCACAATTAAACAAAAACTCAATTTCATAATCGAAATCGAAGTCAAACTCATAATGAAACAAAAACTCAAACTCATATTTGAAATCGAAGTCAAACTGACAATGCAACAAAAACTCAAACTCATAATCGAAATCGAAGTCAAACTCACAATGAAACGAAAACTCAAACTCATAATCGAAATCGAAGTCAAACTCACAATGAAACAAAAACTCAAACTCATAATCGAAATCGAAGTCAAACTCACAATGAAACGAAAACTCAAACTCATAATCGAAATCGAAGTCAAACTCATAATGAAAAAGGAACTTGAAGTTGACGTCGATTTCGATTACCTATGAGTTACAGTTTCTGTTTCATTATGAGTTTGACTCCGATTTCCATTACGACTTTGGGTTTTTGTTTCATTGTGAGTTCGACTTCGATTTCGATTATGAGTTTAAGTTTTCGTTTCATTGTGAGTTTGACTTCGATTTCGATTATGAGTTTGAGTTTTTGTTTAATTATGAGTTTGACTTCGATTTCGATTATGAGTTTGAGTTTTCGTTTCATTATGAGTTTGACTTCGATTTCGATTATGAGTTTGAGTTTTCGTTTCATTGTCAGTTTGACTTTGATTTCGATTATGAGTTTGAGTTTTTGTTTCATTATGAGTTTGACTTCGATTTCGATTATGAGTTTGAGTTTTCGTTTCATTGTGAGTTTGACTTCGATTTCGTTTATGAGTTTGAGTTTTCGTTTCATTGTGAGTTTGACTTCGATTTCGATTATGAGTTTGAGTTTCAATTTCATTGTGAGTTTGACTTCGATTTCGATTATGAGTTGGATTTTCTGTTTTATTGTGAGTTTGACTTCGATTTCGATTATGAGTTTGAGTTTTCGTTTCATTGTGAGTTTGACTTCGATTTCGATTATGAGTTTGAGTTTTTGTTTCATTGTCAGTTTGACTTCGATTTCGATTATGAGTTTGAGTTTCAATTTCATTGTGAGTTTGACTTCGATTTCGATTATGAGTTGGATTTTCTGTTTTATTGTGAGTTTGACTTCGATTTCGATTATGAGTTTGAGTTTTCGTTTCATTGTGAGTTTGACTTCGATTTCGTTTATGAGTTTGAGTTTTCGTTTCATTGTGAGTTTGACTTCGATTTCGATTATGAGTTTGAGTTTCAATTTCATTGTGAGTTTGACTTCGATTTCGATTATGAGTTGGATTTTCTGTTTTATTGTGAGTTTGACTTCGATTTCGATTATGAGTTTGAGTTTTCGTTTCATTGTGAGTTTGACTTCGATTTCGATTATGAGTTTGAGTTTTTGTTTCATTGTCAGTTTGACTTCGATTTCGATGATGAGTTTGAGTTTTCGTTTCAGTATGGGTTTGACTTCGATTTCGATTATGAGTTTGAGTTTTTGTTTCATTATGAGTTTGACTTCGATTTCGATTATGAGTTTGAGTTTTTGTTTCATTGTAAGTTTGACTTCGATTTCGATGATGAGTTGGAGTTCGTTTCAGTATGAGTTCGACTTCGATTTTGATTATTAGTTTGCGTTTTCCTTTCATTGTGAGTTTGACTTCGATTTCGATTATGAGTTCGAGTTTTTGTTTCACTGTGAGTTTGACTTCGAGTTTGATTATGGGATTGAGTTTTTGTTTAATTGTGAGTTTGACTTCGATTTCGATTATGAGTTAGAGGTTTTGTCTCATTGTGGGTTTGACTTCGAAATTGATAATGAGTTTGAGTTTTTGTTTCATTATGTGATTGACATTAAGTTTGATTGTGAGTTCGAGTTAATGTTCCATTGTGAGCCTCATTTCCAATTTTAAACATTTGAAATCCCGACAATTTCGCTACGTTCCCTTTCGTATGTAACCATAAAAATGCAATTTTTCGCATCCCGCTCCTTGTGAACGCGGCTATGCTGAAGCTCCGTCACCGCCCGTTCCCGGAAGACCATCTGGACAAGGAATGCGAGACAACAGGAGGAAAAGGAGATTTTTTGCGTTTTCGACGACTCCTCCTCTTTCACGAAGGGCCGAAACTTCTTGTTGGCGCCTGTGCCAAAATCGTCCCCGACCAACCAAAGAGATTTATTTAACCCCAAAAAAGAATTTGCGAGGCACATTGCGTAGAGCCGAAAGGACAAATTGAAATGATTAAAAAAAACAGTAAAATCAAACTTTTCACTCAGAGGTTCGTCTTCAGGACATTGAATTTTCTGTAAGATTCCAGAAGATTTTTCGTCAACAGACTTATAACAAACAACATACTTATAATAAAATTCATCCCCATAAAACGACCCAATTATTATTAATGATATTACAAATACATTTTAGATACCTACCTATGATACTTATGGATTATATTAATTTTATTCTAGAAAAAAACAACATAAACTCGTTCGTAGACTGACCGTGTTTTACCGTCGGAGAATAATAAATCAAAAAAGGCAATGGCCGTGATGGGAGTGAAAATGAGAGGTAAGAAAAACGAACCGTGACATTTTCTTTACCGATAAAAATCGAAGAACATTCACGTCCATAATGAATTACAAACTAACATGAATCCTACAAGCGCTTCCTCCAGTTGTAAATCACTCCTATTTGACAACCAGAACAAGTTGTCCGGCTCGGACAAGTCCTGAAAGAAGTGCGGACAAAAAATGACAAGGTTGTGTCGTGACAGATCGATCCAGCAACACACGGTATCCAAATGGACGTTTCTCCAGCAAATGGAGAAATAATATTGGCAACGACAAACCCAAAATGATCGTTAAAGTCGGCCACACAATCCGATTGCTGGCCGTTTGAGGTCCTATAAACATGGGATGGTGGCTTGGAAACGCCATTAAAATTCATCAGCCCAATTGTCTATAATAATTACCTATATCATTAATTATTAATTATTAATGAACCATTCACCGATACCATTAAAGTTTATCAAGGATATACTAAATTAATAATTAATTATAATTAATAATATTAATTAATAATTATAATAATTAATTATAATTAATATATTAATATAATAATTAATATAATAATACAATATTAATTAATAATTAATAATTAAACAAATTAATTATAATTAATAATTGTAATAGTTAATTATAATTAATAATTATAATAATTAATTATAATTGATAATTAATTATAAATAATAATTATAATAATTACATTATTAAAAATTAATTATTTATGAACCATTCAACTATACCATTAAAGTTTATCAAGGATAGACTCGGTATCAATTTTAACAGTAAAAAAGGCAGCCATACGCCAGCCCAGATCGCAGTCGGGCAGAAAGACGTACCGAGAACGTGCGTAACCTGTCTAGGGACATTTAACATTTGCCTATGACCAAAAATGTACCAAGTCGGACTTTTTGCCTCTTAAATTATGTACCTACTGATAACTCTAAACTTCGGACCGGTAAAACTCTCGTTGACCGCGATAAACCAACGTGAATCTTTTTTTAATTTGCTATGCGTCGACAAAAGAAATACGTTGATGAAGAAAGAATAAGAGGAGAAAAACTCGTAAGTACGTTTATCATCCGACGACAAGGTAAACTTGGTGAAATACGTTGGAAATGAAGAAATAAGAGAGAACGAACGGAACGGGGAGAGAGAAACAATTTTCCAGAAGAACAAATCACGTTAACCAACAGGGCAAAAAGAAAGAGCCAGGTGTTCTTCATGGAAAGCCATTAAAAGTTTTTCGGCCCGCCAAGTTCTCCTATTCTCGGGGCGAGTTTTCGGCGAGCGGATTCTAAACCGTTTTATCAATTCAAAATCGTTTCAACGGTTTAGGAACATCGGTGTTTCCAGTCGCTAGACACGACCGGTAATTCGGGAGATACCAATTGCCCCGTGTTAATTAAAATTGATTTTTTCCCGAATTAGTTCTCGAGAAATGGCAAGTTTTTGGTTTATTTTTCGAAAAATTTTTCAGGTCGTTTCAGAAGATGGGTCGTTTTTATGCTTTATCAATCGGGAATATCGGAAAAAACTATTACAACACTTGAAGGATCGCGTCGGCAAAAATAAATCCATCACCGCGAAGAGAGGGTCGTAAAAAGCGCTTTGTCGCCCGTCGAGCCACTCAATCACTTGTCTCCAGCACTCTCATCGTAAACAGACAGCTTTCTTTAGCACTTTTTCCCCCATTTTTATTCTGCTTCTTGAAGCAACTGAAGACCGGATCGGTACCTACCTAACAGAGCATCTAACATTCGCTTCGACCTTCTTTCCTTTCTTTCCATATACGGCCAGTTTCACCCGAAAACGTAAAACCTCAAAAATTTTTATTTAAAATAAAAAAGCGAACGAAATCGGTAGAAAATTTTACTGTCCGAAATGAAAAATCCGATCTCGTTCTTCGAACTCGGTTCCACCATTCCGGTTTCCGTACCATTTCCCCGAGGATGACCTTCATATGCAAAGGCAACTCGCCGGGTTATGGTAATTTCAGCCTGACGTTGATTGCCCGTCTATCGAAGATCATCTCTACCGTTTAATCGATTCGAGCTGACGCGCAGACACGATTTGGGAGGAGACGCATGGCGAAATGATACACGTTTACGGAGGCGTAGCGAAATTGCGGCTCCATTTGAAACGTAGGAAGTTCAAACGGATTATAGCCACAAAAGGCGATCGGTCGACAAATTAGATGAAATTGACTGAGTAACTAAGAATTATATCTGAGGTTACCTCAGTGAGGTAATTACTCCGAAATATCAAAATGGACTAAAAGAAATTTTTTCTACACGAAGATTTCGCAGAAAACCCCCGTTTTTGTTGTAAAACAACGAACAAATTGAAAACCCTAATTTTGCCAGATGACTGATAGGTAATCTATGTAGTCGAAAAAAACCCGCAACAGGCATATAATTTGAGTTTCAGACAAAAGCAAAATCGAGGCTCGCTTAGCTCTAATCCCATCATCATATAGGTCAGTCATATCACATGCCACTAATATGTGAGCATACGCACGCCCTACGCATCCGATGCTTATGGAAAGGCCGGATGCCATTTTTCATCTCTCCTCCCATTGAGAATTTGACATGAGCCTGGGAGAATATGTAGGTAATGAGATACTAACGGGCCGACAGGAAATATTTACCATAATGTACCGCATGAGGATTTGTAGATAACATTTTATACCTACGCGAATAGTTTTGAAAAACTGTCAAGCAGATTCACCTTGAGGGCTACTCAAGCCTATTTCAATTTGAAAATTTTCCTCAACGAGGAAAATAAAAGACAATTAATGACCCTGGATTTTGAAAGTTATCATAACCACTGAAAACTGGGAAATTTTGAATTTTAGAGGCAAAAAGAAGAGCAAAGACCAAGAACCTCGATGAGGCCAAAATCGGGTCAATCGAACCGCCCTAAATTGGCTATCAACTAAAACTGGGGAGATTGCGCTCTAGAGGTCTACTTATTCATAAAATTTCGGAATAGGTAATGATAAACTTTCCATTCTATGGCAAATTGGATGAGAAAACCAGGAATAATACACAAAACTTCAACCCGGGGCTTTAATCTTTCAATAATCCACTTTTTTGGAAAAAATCTATAACGCCGATTTGAACTCCTTCCCCTCGTGGATGGACCAAGGCATGGACCTACTCTAACAATTTGGCCAAAATAGGATCAGCTGTTCGGTTCAAAGTTTAGTGCACACAAAGCCATCGGTGGGTATCCAAACGTTGAACGCGAAAAATTCAAATAAATGCCTCGAGAGCTGAGCAATTAACCAAAAACCGAATCGCATTGTCGTTCGCTCCAGCTGTCCTGCAAGGTTGGAGCGCTTTTGAAGGACGCGCGTCACTGAGTCGGGGCGCGGTTCATTCAACTTCAACCGCCAGGAATCTCGTCCACGGAAGCTTCTTTTCCTACCTTCATCGAGAAGCGTCCTTGCTTCTCATTACGACCAGTTCGCGAGCTGGCACTGAGCTCGGGTCAACCGTACTGTCAAGTAACATCCGACTCCGGCCTCTAAAACATCGATGTTCCTATAATACCGGGAGGTTCAACATCGATGGTAGAACATCGAACATCGGAGCCAAAACAACGATGTTTCGATAGGACATCGATGGTCATCCCTAGTACTGACCGTCTCAACCGTTTTTTATCAAAAACGTTTCGAATTGTTACGTGAACGTATGTTAATGGAGTAAAATGAACATAGACAAGAGGTGCTAAACCGACCGGGAAAATCAAACTTTCTAAACACATAATCAAAGCAAGACATATCTGAAGTACGTGAAGAAACGTGAAGACGCGCCAAAAATTGTCTGTCATCAAACTTTCTAGGACAGGAAATTCGGAAGTACTTAAAGCCGGGGCTTGGTCAAGAAGAAGAAGAAACGTGAAGAAGACTCGAGTTGGAACTGTTCAAGCATGGGAGATAGACTGAAGGAGCTAACCTAGTACACAGATCTGTGTACTATACATTTATGTATCTATACATTTAACATCAATGTTGAACATCAACGACCTCTATCGGGTGTCCGTGTACTAGGTTAGATTCTTTAGTCGAGCAATATTGCTGTGGCGATAAATATCGCAATAGATATTATCTATTATAGTTTATCTTATAGTTTGTTCCGCGGCCACCTCCCTCTGGAGTCCACCTCGAACAGTCCCAACAGAAGCTTGTTTTTCACGTTTCTTCATCTTTTTGACCATGCCGCGGCTTTGCGTACTTACGAATTTCCTGTCCTAGAAAGATTGATGACATACAACTTTTACATTTTTTCTTCTCATACGCTACATAATGCAATAATTGCAACAATGTTACGCAACAATAATAACAATTATTGTTAGGTATTTTATCCAGCTCTTGATGTACCTCAACTCAATTTGAGGTACCTCCTATTAGGACGATCTTGCAGTGCCAACTATTTCATCAATCGAACACGAAGACATCTTCTCGTTTCGAAGAAAATTGTTCCTTTCATAATCGCTGTACATCCCAAAACCAAGGATCAAAAGCTGGAAAGGCACATAAAAACTTTCTCTCACAACTTTCTAGATTTTGATTATCCAGCAGTTATTGTTGAAGAGCTTGTCAGCAAAATGTTGAACGTTTGTTGTCTCATCGGAAATAATGTTTTTTGGATCTTGCTCTCGACAACGTGTTCATCATTGCGTGATAATAGATCGACTGATAAAGAACTTGAACTCGTCATGTCATCTAGTGTAGGTCGTTTCTCTTGCAGGCGAATCTCCTGTAATTACACGTCATACTTCGCCTGAAGAACCTTGGAAAGCGGTAATCGCACTTGCGGAAACTGTCGTAGCTCAACCTAAGTTACCTGCTGGTACCAGGAATGGCCAAAATAGAGTGAGTAAATTTCCCTAAAATCCCGCGACCAATTGAATAAATATATCACAAAACTCAATTTAGTCAGGAATTCATTTCATGAATTCCGATTCACTGGTACCTACAACATGCAATCCTCGCCTATTTGCGGCTGTGGGAATTATACCCGTCAATGGGGTCAGTCACAATCGCACATTTTATACTGCGGTTTGGCGAGGGTCTCCATATTTGTCACCAAGCCTCCCAACTGCTAACGGACCGACCACCCACTTGGACTATCCTTATGCGTCTGGGACGTCCTTTGGAAACATACCGGCAGGGATATTCTCACGCGCAAAAAAATGTCACAGGGTCAGTTTTCGGTCAACCACTGACAAGATCGCATACCTCTCAAAGATGCCAACATAGGCAAAAGCGCTCGTTTTGCTAACCTATTTGCTTGAAGAGTTTCAAATGCAAAAATAGTCGGACATTAAATTAAAAATGAAAAAATTTCAACCAATATCGTGCGGTGTTGAAGTTTCCTAGAATAGCGTTGCTATGGAGACTCTGAACCGGATGTTGTTTTTCAGAGACAGAGCCGGGCTGAGTTTTCTCTTGATGAGAAAATCTAACTCTGCGAATGTGCTTGTGCAGAACGCGACTCGAGCATTTTATCAAATATGTATATCGACCTATTTCTCGGTGCAGGTGCACAAATGGACGATTCTCTTAAAAGCAGATCCGAATTTTGCATACCCGACTGGTCTTCTATGAAAAAATAACTAAAAAAAAAAAAACAAAAATTAAATCAAACCCAGCAAAATTAAAATAAAAAAATTAACAACCGAAGATCGATACCTATTATAAGTTTCAGAAAGTCACTTAGTTCGGTTTAGACCTATCAAACTTCCTAATCGTCTCTTCGTGGAGCGAACCGATGCAAAGGCAACTCGTTTGCCCGCCGGCTCGGCTTTTTTCCATCGCCTGCGCGTTTCCAGGGAAACAAGTGCCTTCGAACTCTTTGAGCATTTGACGAGATTTATAACTGGGCCCGTAATCCCGTCAAAGACCTACCTATAATGCGGAACATGCTTATTATTTACCTTCCTCCGGCCAATCCGATTATGTAAAGTACCCAAGCCTCTGTCGGAACGAGTTTGACTCGTTTCGTTTTTATGTCGCAAACTTTCCCGCTCGCGAATTGAGGCTGATGAGATTACTAAGGTAACCATTTTCGGGCGATATTGTTTCATTTTGATGAAAAAGAAAGAAGATGATATTTTGAAATTAGAGCCTTGAAATACAGTTCAGAAAAGTAAAAAAAAAACTATTCTATCTGGGGTCACCAGTTGCGGGTGCCGGGGTTACCAGCCGTGAGGTAGAACGTGAGATTCTTGCCTATAATAAGATGGTATGTGACCGAGAGGCTCGAGCTAGCTTCAGGGAAGTAGGCGTCACGTGTCTTGGAATTGTGAGCGACATAAGGCTCTGGAGAGCGTCAGGGAGGCAGGCTGTGACGCGAACGACCGAAAGGCCAGAGCAAGCGTAAGGGGACAAGGCGTAACGAGTCTTGGGATTGTGAGCGACTTCTGGCTCTGGAGAGCGTCAGGAAGGCAGGCTGTGACGCGAACGACCGAGAGGCCAGAGCAAGCGTCAGGGGACAAGGCGTCACGAGTCTTGGAATTGTGAGCGACTTAAGGCTCTGGAGAGCGTCAGGGAGGCAGGCTGTGGAGCGAACGACCGAAAGGCCAGAGCAAGCGTAAGGGGACAAGGCGTAACGAGTCTTGGGATTGTGAGCGACTTCTGGCTCTGGAGAGCGTCAGGAAGGCAGGCTGTGGCGCGAACGACCGAGAGGCCAGAGCAAGCGTCAGGGGACAAGGCGTCACGAGTCTTGGAATTGTGAGCGACTTAAGGCTCTGGAGAGCGTCAGGGAGGCAGGCTGTGGAGCGAACGACCGAGAGGCTCGAGCAAGCGTCAGGGGACATGGCGTCACGAGTCTTGGAATTGTGAGCGACTTCAGGCTCGAACAACCGAGGGGCTCGGGCTAGCTTCAGGGAAGTAGGTGTCACGAGTCTTAGAATTTTGAGCGATTTTAGGCTGTCAGGGAGTACTGGAGAAGAGAGCGGATGATCCTCTCGAGAACGTGGGCCAGAGGCGACGCGTATGCGAGGACTCTGGCTCTGGTACCGCGAGTTGCCGCTATGCAGCGGTAGATGTAGAGGCCCCTCCCCACATTCACTTAACTTAGAATAACATTCTGAACAAGTGTCTGATACCTTTCTTTCCCCAGTCATTTGTATATCCTTACCTGTCAGTACGCCTACTATTTACAAAAATTACCATATCTCGCACAGTTTTCAACCTTTTCCACATTATTGAAATTCGAATATTTGTCTGGACCTGTTTGACCAAAATTACTCGCAGTACCTCCAATACATTATTTTAGTGTTTTCTACCGATTTTCCTTGGCCAAAAGAGTTCAGTAGCAGCTGGCTAAATTCTCCAAATTTAGCGAACAATAGAGCGGGTGGAGTTATACACTCATAAAATCCAGGTGCCCCTGGAGGCGAAATAAATCTAGACCAAAGGAAACTCGCAACTTTCGCATGCTTTTCCCTTCGCTACACCCTTCGGTCGGATATTTCATTTTCCCTCCAGAAAAGTTATAGAACACCCGGTGAAAAACCTCATTCCAAATTCATAACCCAATTGTGCAGCAGGTTCTTATCCGACGGGTTATTGCCCATTGCTTCTATTCCAACTCCCTTAATTCACAACGGGAATACATGGGGTGGGATCGTATTTTTCGAAAAACGCTCCCAAAGAGGGTCATTCGATTGGGCGGGGAGGGGAAACGTTATCAAATATTAATGGAATCCTTTCGATGAATCATTCAAGGCCAACAGTGCTGCTGATTGTCCTCTTGGTCATCTAGTCTTTGAGTTCGTATTCTTTATAAACATAATATTTTTAAAAATTCGTTAATATTGATGATGGAATTAATTGTTTTAAATTTTAAATTTCCAGAACATAAATTGGGAAAAACATTTATCGACACATTATGTCGAATTTGAAATTAAAAAAATTAAATATAGCATCAATATTAGAGAATTTTTAAAAATATTACGATTATTAAAAATATTAATTTTATATTAAAAATATTATAATAAAAATATTATATTAAAAATATTATGATGACGATATTATCGTCCAACAATTTTTCGATTTTTCAAGAAACCTTACCAATTATCACCGAAATATTGGCGCAGATGTGCGTTCGAATATAGAAGCGTTACTATAACATAGTAATAGGTCAGGGGTTAACTTGAGTGCCAGGATAGCGTGACTTCGCCAGGAATAGTGAGGCTCGTGGAGCACGGCATACCTACAATCCTCCATTGTCCTATTGTGGTGACCCCGACGGCCACGAACTTGACCTCGCCGCGAAGCTACTGGACAACCGATTGGATCCTCACGCAATTCGTTTGCGTGGGCGTCAGGGCGAAGTTCGAAGTTTAAGTCCGCTCAAGACGTGCAGCAACTTTTGAGGAGTCCAAGGAGCCCATAAAAGTCAAAATCGTCTCAGGACAATCCCATCAAATAGGTAAAAAACAAGGGAATCAAGAATAAGTTCTCTATAGAAGCCAAAAACTGTACCATTTCTGAAATTTCAAAAAGCACCTAACGCTACAGTGAATCGTCGAGTAAGAAAACCGGGAAACATGCCAAAAAATCCCCAACTTCCGGCATAATTTTCAAAACCCACCCTAATGACATTTTTTACAGCGAGGTTTCCCGTTTTTCGGAGAAAAAACCGACTGACCTCGAATCCACCGTATGACACACGTACCATAGGCCAAACAACGTTTTCCATCGCCGTATCCAGGTGGATGGGATTATCATGCAAACGGGCTAAGCCCTCGGGGGAAATCGAAAAATGTGATAGCGGTCGCCGTTTCGCCGGTTCGACTATCGTTTTTTACCTGTTTCAACGTCAATACAAGTTCGAATACAATTTCCAATTCCAATGAGTTACAGTTACACGCTTTTGGCCCATAACATTGGACATTTAGCTATTCCTGTACCGCATTTGCATATCGGCCCACCCGTCGGATATATTCGCTTGGAAAGCTCTCGATTCCACCAAAATAGAATTTAACTCGCAGTACTTCCGTACCTAATTGATAATGATAAAATTGTAAACCGAATTCGTGATTATCTGTGCTGATTTTGAAGGCTGAAATGTCTTTAAAAACTCGCCAAGGCATAATTTCAACAAAATTTGTTGAATACTTTGTTGTATCCATATTTAATATGGATAAAAATAAGTCAACAAGCTCTTATTCTTCGATCCAATACCTACGAAAATTGCACAAGTAGGGAAACTGTTTAAAAAAAAAAGTTTGAAATTGAGGAAAATATCAAGAACGAACACATATCAGACAAACAAGTTCACAGGCGCGTCCAGGGAAAATGAAAAAATTAAATAGAACAATTAATGGGTAATTGAAATTACCTACCTTTTCAGAAATCTCAACTGTATCAGCCAAGTCAGCGTTGCAGCCCGAAAAAGTCCTGAAAAAAAATAATAAAATTATCGTCAAGTTTTAAAAACAAATTATTCTCGAAATTTCCTCCCCGAGGCAGAAATGAATATTTACATCATTTTTCTCCCCATCGTCAAAATAGATTTCACAATCTAGAACCTCCTGCTCATTCATGTTTTACGATTAATGGTAATTCGACCTCGGGGGTCTACCTTAATTGAAAAAGAACTGTTTCCAAGTCGATTCCCCTGTCAGTTGCCTACAAATGTTGTCGGTAGGCATCGTTAATATAACAAGGTGTTGTTGCGACTGACAGATGAACGCATGCTGCAAGCGGCTTATGGAAATTCAGCTGTCTATCTGTCAGCTACATACTAAGGAGCTCTTCACTCGAGGCCTACAATACGTCACTCCAATGTTCGCAAGGATGTTACCATTATGCGCGGCAAATCGTTCTGAATATCAGAAATCATGAATATCTTCGAGGAAGGATTTTGAAAAAATCTCGAATTTTGATAAAGCGAAACTCCTTGTACCCCTGTCATGACTTTCAGTCAGTCTCATCCAATAGGAAGTACGACGGGCTTCCGGAAACCACGTAATATCCCATATTTAATATCTAATATAATATAATACTTAATAATATAATAATATAATAATAATAATAATAATAATAATATATCCCGTAATATCCCGATTACTGACTTCCATAATATCTTATAGTACGGGATATATCGAAAGAAAATAGTTTTCAAAAATCCTCCACCTTCGAAATGATTTTTTTTCTTTTTTACAAAAACAGACCATAAGCAATGCCTATTTGTCCTAGAACCCCCTTGGATAACTGTAAAGAAACTACCCTTTACCAGAAAAGAAGAAAATTTGTCATAAAAAAAATGAAAAAAAAATTTATTCTAGAAATAAATAGAAATATTCTCTCTACATCTTCCGGAATTGCGATTCCGCGAATGCTGCCAAGATGACGGAACGAGACTCTCTTCTGAGGCCGACCCTTCTAACATTCCACCCTTATAATTCACTTACCTTATCAGATAAAGTAGGGTTGCTTTGGGATGTCCTAAGCTTCCATCGCATTATCCCGCAGCCCCTCACTGACTCATTGCGGGCCGTATCCGGAGACAACGACATATCGCATTCGGCGGTTTGGAACCCGAGGGGGATAAACCCGAAATCATTTTCATTTTCCTCGGAATTCATGTACCCGTAAATATATGGTCTATTTTCACTATTGAAATTCGTTTTACGAGAGGGAAAAAATTTATTATTATTTAATTCGTACATTTATTCAATAATTCCGTCCATCCATTCTGTTGATATTTCATTCAACAGTTCGTTCATATACTTACTCATTTTACTGCTATTCGCTCACATCTCGTTCATTCAGCACTCGTTCACTCACAACTCAGTCATTCATCACTCTTTCACTCACATCTCGGTCGTTCGTTCGCTCATATCTCGGTCATTCTCTCACTCGTTCGCTCACACCTCGGTCATTCATCAATCGTTCACTCACACCTCGGTCATTCATCACTCGTTCGCTCACATCTCGGTCATTCGTTCACTCGTTCACTCACTTCTCGGTCATTTATCACTCGTTCACTCATTTCTCGGTCATTCGTTCACTCACATCTCGGTCATTCATCACTCGTTCACTCATTTCTCGGTCATTCGTTCACTCGTTCACTCACATCTCGGTCATTCGTTCACTCGTTCACTCACATCTCGGTCATTCATCACTCGTTCACTCATTTCTCGGTCATTCCTTCACTCGTTCACTCACATCTCGGTCATTCGTTCACTCGTTCACTCGCTTCTCGGTCATTCATCACTCGTTCACTCGCTTCTCGATCCTCCATCACTAACCTCTCGGTCATTCATTCACAAGTCGCTCACTTCTCTGTCATTGTTTCACTCGTTCACTCTCCTCCCGGTCATCCGCGTCTCAGTCATTGGTCACTCGTTCAATCACATCTCGGTCATTTGCTCACTCTCGGCCATATCACTTTCACTCCATCCATCATTCATTTTTTAGGTACTCACCATTGTTGCTCAATCGTTCACTCCCTCACTCACTCTTTCATTTCCTCACTCACTCGTTCACTCCCTCATTCGTTCGATCGTTCATTTTTCCCAATTTCATTCTCTCCCTGAATAAATTTAAAAGATTTTTTGCGAAAAATCCATTTATTGTACGAAAATAAAGAACTATTGCATTTTTCACCGAGTACCTATTACGAAAATGATCCAATCCTGAAAATCGAGTAATGAAACATTAAATTGGTACATATTTGAAATTTATCGCTATAAAACACCTCCAAAATTACCATCCTAAAAATCGAATTTGCTTCATCGCACCAATAAATTCAATAACGCACGAGCCTGAAAACGACAGCTTAAAAATCAATTTTTTCCATTCAATAAACAGTAATTCAATGTTAACGCACTAAAATAAAACGTTCAACAAGGACATCTCAACACGAACCATAAGGAGACGAAACGTTCCGCCGGTCGCGCCTTATATAGCGCGCATGCGCAGGCGGTTCGAATCGGTACATTAATGGATGCCATTAACCGGAGCCCAAAGAGCCGCCCGCGAACGCGGCTTGTTCCACGGATGTCCAAAGGATGCGTCCGACGAACGCGGGTAAGTGGACGAACGCGGACGTGCCTCGACTATCAGAAAGGTCCTGCAAGTCGAAGCTGAGAGATGTCCTGTATCCCTTTGCTTTACAAGTCCGATACCAGATTGGAGGAATGATAAATTAATGCTCCATAAAATCTTCGATTTTTTCTGACAAAGCAATTTTAGATTAAATAATTCGACTATTTTCAAAATTCCCTCACGATTTCGTGGCTCTTTTTTCAACTAAAATATTTAATTTAAGTAAAATACTCGTTTTTTTCTTAGATTTTTTGTATAATCCCTATACCAGCATACACAGTAATGGAATGCTCTCAGAATTATTCAAAGAATATCGGCCGATCAGCCCGCAGAAAACGCCAAGTGTCGAAAGGGAACGCCGGATTATAATTGCCACGTATTGCTTCCGTTGTTCCGATGTTTATCAACCCGGGCCAATTACGCAGGCCTCGAAATCTCACCTGAAACCCGTCATTAAAACTAGCATCGGATAAAGGCGTTCGATTAAAACTAGCCATCGACCCGTATCGAAAATGTTTCAAACGGCTCAAATAAATTTTCAACTGTTATTTCAGAAACCGAGCTACCATTGAATTATTCCGACTCCTCCCCTTCGGAATAGCCTGAGGGTACGCGTGAAATATTACAAACATTAAAGCAAAATGTTAAATAGGAAGGTACAGGTGAAAAATGTTGAGAAAAAGATCCATACGTAGGTAAGTAATAAAAATACGCTGCCAAACCCAAAATTCCAGATTTGAAACAAAAGTTCAACCACTTCTACATTTATCTTCTATTTTCACTAAAAGCTACGCATGCGTCAAGCTTTTATTCATTATGAGATGCGACATCGTTCCAATCGGGTAATATTATGCATTATTTACGACAAACTATATCAATTACTCGGCTCGCTCACTAAAATCAAAATCCTATTTTCTAGTTTGAGGTTTTACAAGCAGACTGCGATTAGACTTGGGTTTATAAGCGTCGGGTTAATAGTTTTTGCCTTAGGCTT
The DNA here is from genome assembly GCA_036186465.1 of Nesidiocoris tenuis. Taxonomy (NCBI): domain Eukaryota; kingdom Metazoa; phylum Arthropoda; class Insecta; order Hemiptera; family Miridae; genus Nesidiocoris; species Nesidiocoris tenuis. The sequence continues at coordinate 6,329,510 of AP028919.1, forward strand.
AAAACGACCGCTATTCAGCTGACTGTTCGTTAAGGAATGATCAATGAAAGCTCGCGTTATGACCTCCCCTAAGATCCGAGGCCATCGCGTTAAAAACAGTTATATTTCGCCTCGAGTATTATCCGAGTTCGGTTTTATGGCTCGGAAATTTTTCCACCATCCGCATTTGAAAAATTCTGCCAAGTGTGACGAAAAAGTAAAAGAATTTTATTGTCGGACCACCCAAGATTGTAGAGGTGCGACTTTATCGAGCACCGATCGTTTTAATGAGCAGTTACATCGGATAAAATGCGAATGAAATCCGAGTGAATTGAGGCTTACCTGAGCGCGCAGATAGGTATTCGCATCCGTATTGTAGAAAGTAGGATTCAAGCCGGATTTTGAATGGTTTCGTCCAAACTAGAATTTTTTGAATTGTTAAGTAAAAAATTGAAAAAATCAAAATTTCGAAAAAATGAAAATTCCTGAAATTTATGAAAATTTCATAAAATTGACGTTTACTTCGAAACGCCGACGTCGGGCCAACGTCGAAACGCCGACGTCGGGCCAACGTCGGAACGCCGACGTCGGGCCAACGTCGGAACGCCGACGTCGGACCAACGTCGGAACGCCGACGTCGGGCCAACGTCGGAACGCCGACGTCGGGCCAACGTCGGAACGCCGACGTCGGGCCAACGTCGGAACGCCGACGTCGGGCCAACGTCGGAACGCCGACGTCGGGCCAACGTCGGAACGCCGACGTCGGGCCAACGTCGGAACGCCGACGTCGGGCCAACGTCGGAACGCCGACGTCGGACCAACGTCGGAACGCCGACGTCGGGCCAACGTCGGAACGCCGACGTCGGGCCAACGTCGGAACGCCGACGTCGGGCCAACGTCGGAACGCCGACGTCGGGCCAACGTCGGAACGCCGACGTCGGGCCAACGTCGGAACGCCGACGTCGGGCCAACGTCGGAACGCCGACGTCGGGCCAACGTCGGAACGCCGACGTCGGGCCAACGTCGGAACGCCGACGTCGGGCCAACGTCGGAACGCCGACGTCGGGCCAACGGCGGAACGCCGACGTCGGGCCAACGTCGGAACGCCGACGTCGGGCCAACGTCGGAACGCCGACGTCGGGCCAACGTCGGAACCCCGACGTCGGGCCAACGTCGGAACGCCGACGTCGGGTTAACGTCAGAACGCCGACGTCGGGCCAACGTCGAAACGCCGACTTTGGGCCAACGGGGGGGCGACAACGTCGTCGCAAAGTGAAAGCGGACATTTCGGCTTTCGAGCCAACCTAGACCAAAAATTTGTTTTAAAATTTTAGACTTTTTTTAGAGTCAAAAACTTTTTTTTGAAATGTAAAATTGCAGTAATTGAAATCGACTTATTGCAGAGGAGCCGACGTTTAGCCAACGATGGGTTATCGACGGAATTCGAATAACTCTCAGTCCTTCCGATATATTTGCATTTTTAGTGTTTTATATTTCATTTTTTCCGGCCACAAAAATGAACCGATTTGAGCCTTCCTGGTCTTAAAATCTTCGTTTTACCTCGCGGAATATGTGGATATTTTTTACATTCCGAAAACTTGGCGTATGTTTATTTTAGGCTAGTTTTTATTCGCTTAGTGATCTTTTTGATATTTCCTATTCAAACACCCTTACAAGCAGTCAAAATATGATCAAATTCTCACAAGGGCGGCAGGGCACGTCTACAACACCTCATCTCAATATCTCATTTTACAGTTCTCCAAATTCATCATTGTCCTCGAAACGTCTTTAAATAGTGAAAATAAATAAACTCGGAAAAGTTCAGGCCAAGAATCGTACAAAAGTTAGGTACCCTTTCTGCAAGTTTTTCAGTGAAACTTCCCCATCCATATTCCACCGCTTGAGGGTTTCGCTTTCAAAAGATTTTCCCTCTCTCTATCGGGATGAAAAGGAAAAGCAGAAAGCATAGTTGGATCCAAGCATTGACGTGGCAAGTCGAGAGGAATGCGAAACAAGCTGCTTTGCATTCCGGCGAATCTTTTCGACGTCTCATTGTCGTTAGTTGAGTTGTGCGGTTAGCTGGGAATTTCTTTTATTGTGAGCGAATTCCTTTTTCGAACAAAAGTTTCGCTCTTTTCGAAAAAGTAACGGCGCGATAGTTTCGAAAAATTCCAGACTTCTTATAGGTACTTTGATATATCAACCCGGGGGTTGGCCGAGCAAGGTATATATATATATATAGCGGGTATATATAGCGATACCCGAAAACGAAAATCCTTAGGAAAATCCTAGTTTTACAATCGATGCGCCAGGAGGAAAAAATTCTCTTGTCCAAAATTTCATTTGATTGCCTTTTTACTTCCATATTTACAGAGTAAATGGAAGTAGGTATTGTGATCGTCCTAAAATTGAGAATCGGAACGGAGCTTCAGAAAAAACTTTTTCTTATACACATTTACTCAGAATCACTTCCCGAACAAGTGTCTGTGTGTCCGTCTGTCCGTCTGTCCGTCTGTCTGTCTGTCCGTCTGTCCGTCTGTGGTCTTTTACAAAAATGGCCATAGCTCCCTCAATTCTCAACCTTTTTTCAAATTTCTTGAACTGAAATCTTCGTCTCGGCAAGACCTAACACCCTGTTTAATCGAAATTTGGATAACGCACAGTACTTCCGATATATTTGCATTTTTAGTGTTTTCTATTTTATTTTTTCCGGCCACAAAAATGAACTGATTTGAGCGTTCTTGGTCTTAAAATCTTCGTTTTACCTTGCAGAATATGTGGATATTTTTTATATTCCAAAAATGTATTGTATTTTTATTTTGGGCGAATTTTAAAATTTTAATAGTGAATTTTTCGATATTTTTGGCCTAAACACCCTTAAAAGCAGTCAAAATATGATCAAATTGTGTCACAATTTTACGTTTCAAAATATGGAAGTATTGTGTGTTATCTACGCACCACTGGTTTTTATAAAAGTGTCAATTTTTAACAAAAATGTCAACTTAAATAAAAATGTCAATTTTTAATAAAAATGTCAATTTTTAATACAAATGTAAATTATTAACAAAAATGTCAACTTAAATAAAAATGTCAATTTTTAACAAAAATGTCAACTTTAAATAAAATGTCAATTTTTAATAAAAATGTCAATTGATTCGTCCTCAATCGTCACTATGAAAGACCAGGAGCTGTCAATTTTTTCGGGCATCGTAAGCTCGGGATGCAATAAACCTGAGAGAAAGGGATGTAGGAAAAGTTTGGAAATCCCAAAGGAATATCCGATTACTTGCGAGAGAAAGGGGAAACGACAAAGTAGGTTCACCTCCGAGTCTTCCGGATTACACGGTGCCAAGAATTGATTCCATTCGCTTTGAGGGTGAATTCCTCCTTTTTTTCTATAATCCTTTTATGAAATATTCCATTATCGACTCAGCCCTTTATATTTCCCCTTTGCTCATGCAGTATACGTCATAGCGTATATATTTCGTTGTAGATAAGGGGCCGTATTCAGAAACCTCCCTCAAGTTCTTCCCGTAACTTAGGAGTTACCTAGTGAACTCCTTAACGAGAAATCCAATTCAGAAACCTCCCCTAGCTCTTAAGGAAGAAGAAAATGGCCGTCTTCCTAAGTTCTTCCCTCCAAAATCGTCGATTATTATTAAGGATGGTCGCGAGCACTCTTAAGAGCTCCTAAGGAGCTCGAAATTGGTTTTCAGAGCGTCCATCGATTCGATTTTCACCCTTTTATTGAAAATCTGATCGGTCGAATTTGATAAAGACGATTAGCTACCTATGTATATATTTATGTATAGGAAGTTGGCCCTAGGGCTGTCAGCCCTAGACCGGATGTGTGTGAACGGGCCAAATGACTGGTAGCGGGGACGACGACAGTAGAGAGGGTTGGAGTAATCGGTAGGATGTTCCAATTAATCGATTACACCGGGAATCGATACAAACTTGCGATAAATCGATATTTTACGCAAAATTAACGGGTAAACAGCGGGAACTCGGAAAAATTGCGATTAATCGATCATTGAATGACACAACATGCGAGAACGACCGGTATTTAGCATTTTTGAATGAAACGTAGCGATTAATCTGCATTAAATGAAGAAACGTCGAATTTCGGCGTACATGTCATGGAGGGACGAACTTGATTCGGCATGTATGACTCGAAGAATGCGATTATTGGATGTTTGGCCATCTGTGCTCAACAATGGCATACTATTACAATTATTTATTGCGGTTATTATTACGTAGTTTCCTATTACGATCACTGTGATTGGACTGACTATAATGATGTCTACGACTTTAGGTACATTTGAATAACAATAAACTTAAAATTAATTTTCTCAAAATCGAAATTTGCCAGGTCGTTCAAATTCGCACCAGATCTTCCCTTGGGTGTCAGCTACACACCCCCGGGTCAATCATCGAGGCAGGAGGCCCGTGGAGGGCGAGCCCTACAACTTTAGGGCGAAAAATCGAAAATGCCGAAAAACCGATATTTTCACTTAAAATTCATTTTCTCAAAATCGAAATTGATATATCAACCCGGGGGTTGGCCGAGCAAGGTATGTAGCGGGTATATACCCGAAAACGAAAATCCTTAGGAAAATCCTAGTTTTACAATCGAGGCGCCAGGAGGAAAAAATGCTCTTGTCCAAAATTTCATTTGATTGCCTTTTTTTTTTTATAAAAGTGTCAATTTTTAACAAAAATTTCAACTTGAATAAAAATGTCAATTTTTAATAAAAATGTCAATTTTTAATAAAAATGTCAATTTTTAATAAAAATGTCAATTTTTAATAAAAATGTCAATTTTTAACAAAAATGTCAATTTTAAATAAAAATGTCAATTTTTAATAAAAATGTCAATTTTTAATAAAAATGTCAATTTTTAATAAAATTGTCAATTGATTCGTCCTCAATCGTCACTATGAAAAAGCAGGAGCTGTCAATTTTTTCGGGCATCGTAAGCTCGGGATGCAATAAACGTAAGAGAAAGGGATGTAGCAAAAGTTTGGAAATCCCAAAGGAATATCCGATTACTTGCTAGAGAAAGGGGAAACGACAAAGTAGTGTTCACCTCCGAGTCTTCCGGATTACACGGTGCCAAGAATTGATTCCATTCGCTTTGAGGGTGAATTCCTCCTTTTTTTCTATAATCCTGTTATGAAATATTCCATTATCGACTCAGCCCTTTATATTTCCCCTTTGCTCATGCAGTATACGTCATAGCGTATATATTTCGTTGTAGATATAATGCTGATCGAACGATACAGGCTGGGGAAATCCATTGAGATAATTCCTGCTAGATTTTTATTGAAGATCTAGTGTGTTTTTGCCACAAAATAAAATTAGAGTATATAGATGCTAATATCATAAAACTTTTATTTTCTGATGTCAGATACTTTTGTAAAAGACGGCCAAAAATTATAAGGATATTCGTTTGTCACCCGAAGTTACTCGATTTTTTAATTTGTTTCTCTAAATTCCCCACTAGGGGTCCACCTTTTTTTTTAATAAAATAAAATTTTGCTCTAGCCAAAGACTGGCAAGATTGTGAACTCCTTACGACTCGTTACATAAGATACGGTGTCACTTTTGAACAAATCTTTCTGAAAGGCGTTAAATCTCAGTTTGCGGAGGGAGTTTCCGGTAAACGGTCGTTCAAGCGATGGTGTTCCCTAGATCGAACCTTCGACCGAAGGTGGCCAACTGGAAAGAACTGATAAACCATCAAATTTTCAGGGGAAATGGCCTTTTTCTTGAGCGATTACTACGATTATTAATAACAGATAATATATCGGCACCAACTAGGCAAACGTCTTCTTCACGTTTCGTCTTCTTCTTGACGGAGCCACGGCTTTGTTTACATTGCGTGAGAGTACATTCCCAATTCCCTGTCCTGGAAAGTTTTACAGCAAACATTTCTTACGTTTATTTCTTTATCAACCCACAGCTCTCGTTATCTTATCTATGTCATTTGTGTCTTTACATACTCTATTTGTGTTTTCACTCGCGTGTGAATGGATTTGCAACTTTGACAGTCCAGATCCAAAAGTTTTGTAACGGTTTTAACAGTTCACCATGTTACGTAGGCGCTCGTTGATTTTTTTTGCGACTTTACAATAATTTGACGATTACAATATTCCTGAATAGTAATCAATGACCTATTACTGAATACAGAATTACATTGCAGTTCAAGATATTTCAGAATGAAAATCTCATTCAATCTTTCTCTTGCTATTATTGAGCTCAAATATGGACACATCCTCAACTCTTCCCTCTAAAGATCGTAGATAGCTTTCTTTTTTTATTTGACCAATAGTTCGTCGAGTTAGAGCCGATTAGTCGGACAAATGAATCTTGTCTTAGGAGTCAAATCGTTGTTTCCTCCTTCCAATTCACGTTTAGCCCGAAGCTATATGTCTCAATACTCGTGTTCCGATACTTGTAGGAGATACGACCCCGAAGAAAATACTCGGCCGCTTTCATCGCTTCTAAATCTAAGAAATTGATTATCAAGCTAAAAAATTTGATTTCGACGTTTGAAGAATATGTATATTTTTATAAATTTTATAAAATAAATATAAATACCTACAGCCTACAAGACTGAAAACGTGAAATCGGTTCAATCGGAATTTAGTAAAAAAATTCACAACCACCTTTAAAATCCGCTTTTTCTGATTTTCGCTAATTCTGACCATACCGAGATCGGTTTGGGCACCTAAAACTTTTTTTAACCGGATATCCATAAAAATGTGTCTCAAGTTTGAGCAAGCCGCGCAAGATTTAAGACTAATTCTGTCAATATCGGATCAGCGGTTTGTCAAGGTGTGCTGTCCACTACATTTCGGTCAGATAACTTTACCAACGTCGTAGAATCGAGTTTTTCAAATTCGAAAATGACCTACATTCCTCAGCAGTTTGGTAGGGTCAAAAGGCCGCTACGTTACAAATTACTATTCACGCCTAGGGAAATATCGACGCATGTCCTGACCCCGAAAACGTATTCATTTCTAGGGCCATAAATTATCCAATGAGCCCAGCCGTAGACCGTTGGCACTATGTTAACCACGTGTTATGATCAGTGACTAGAAAGACCTTATCCAGTGAACAGTGGATACCGTTGGGCGTAAATTGGTGTTGGTCATACGTCTGGCTCTCTATTTCGAGCCCTTCCCGCGATGGTTATCTTTTTTCGAAGGGTCCTCTCCCGATACGTATCATGTGCGCCTATGGTCAAAATGCCGCCGACGCCAGTACAAGGACAGAATTTGTTTCGACATAAAGACCAACGTCAAAAGTGAATCTTTGGATTTGAAAATGACGATTTCTTATTAACATTTCCAGAAAAATGTAGTTATTCTGCCATGGCCGTAAGTCGTGGTAGAGCAAAGGGAATTACCTATTTTAAACTTCGAAAAACAATGGTATTTAAACGCGTAGGTTATCCCCAAAATGGAATGGCGTTAGTTGAACTTTTTCTACAATTTACCAGCCTGTAGGTAAAACGAACTCGCCGGTTTGAGCATTTTCACGTGTTTAACCATAAATATAACGGAAGGGGTGTCCCGCCGAGTTTATGCCGGCAGTTAAACCTGACGGCCGGGTAAACAGTGGAAAATTCCTGAACGTAGGCAAAGTAAAGGTTGGAACTTGGGTGGAATATTTCCAAGCCGAAGGCTCGGCCTGTTTTTACTGACTAATAACAGCCTTCAGCTCGAAGATTGAAAAGAAACTCAAAGCCGATTCCCTTTTGCGGCTTCAGGTGTCCGTAAGATGGAATGGGGAAAATGTCACGGCCTTGCAACTATATCGGAGGGACTTCTTGATTAGACGGAAGCCATCCAAGTTCGCAGTAAGTATCTCCAATTATCACCTCTTCGCTCCTGAGGATGCGACGGAGTATGCCGACCATCAGGTGCGAGATACGAGTCATCGAGTTGAAAGTTCACTCGGCAATCATTTGTTGTAAAAGAGCGAGAGAGAGAGAGAGGTTTATTTGTATGCGAACATTAAAGCAGATGGCAACAAAATATCGATATATTGGAAATATCGATATTTTGCTCCCGATATATCGATATATCATCATCGATATTTTGCTTCCGATATATCGATATATCGTCATCGATATTTTGCTTCCGATATATCGATATATCGTCATCGATATTTTGCTATCGATATATCGTCATCGATATTTTGCTTCCGATATACCGTCATCAATATTTTGCTTCCGATATATCGTCATCAATATTTTGCTTCCAATATATCGATATATCGTTATCAATATTTTGCTTCCAATATATCGATATATCGTCTTCGATATTTTGCTTCCGATATATCGTCATCGATATTTTGCTTCCGATATATCGTCATCGATATTTTGCTTCCGATATATCGATATATCGTCATCGATATTTTGCTTCCGATATATCGATATATCGTCATCGATATTTTGCTATCGATATATCGTCATCGATATTTTGCTTCCGATATACCGTCATCGATATTTTGCTTCCGATATATCGTCATCAATATTTTGCTTCCAATATATCGTTATCAATATTTTGCTTCCGATATATCGTCTTCGATATTTTGCTTCCGATATACCGATATATCGTCATCGATATTTTGCTTCCGATATATCGATATATCGTCATCGATATTTTGCTTCCGATATATCGATACATCGTCATCGATATTTTGCTTCCGATATATCGTCATCAATATTTTGCTTCCAATATATCGATATATCGTTATCAATATTTTGCTTCCAATATATCGATATATCGACATCAATATTTTGCTTCCGATATACCGATATATTGTCATCGATATTTTGCTTCCGATATATCGTCATCGATATTTTGCTTCCGATATATCGATATATCGTCATCGATATTTGAACTTCGATATATCAGACCAATAATCGATATTGACAGCAGCGTTTTGTTGATCATTAGGTATCAAGAAAAGAGCTCACCATTGTCATAAAATAATGAAAAATTTCAAGCAGGGGCCAGGCGATGGAGAAATTGATGCCTAGAATACAAAATTCCGACCCTTTCTCGGAGCTCTTGGACAATTTTCTCATGAAACGGATTTCCGACAATTTTTCAGCACTGGAGAGACCATCTGGAATTTTCGGGTGAACTTCCTCATGACCGGGCTCATTTTTCATTCGATTGCCAAAAAACAACTTCCGAAATGCAATCGGCTACAAAATATCGCAATAAATTGCCGAGTTAATTCGACGCAATCGGCCGGGCTAATTTGACAAGTAATTTCGACGGTACGACGGGATGCATTTTCGTTCCCGACCGACCAAATCTATGCAGCCACGTACTCCAAATTTAGATCAAATTAGGTCTCGATAATTATCCAAGAAAGCCAGACGGATGTACCTACTTTCTATCGAATCTAGGCTCACCAACTGGTCCATTATTGGCTCCCGCTGGGACATATTCAGGCCTTTGGTTATTCAAATACTTTGATATTCCGGAGCTTGAAACATTCGCGAGTGAAATCACAAATACAGTTCGAATACAGAGGTAGATAAGATAATGATAGCTGTGTGTTGCGAATAAAAAAGTGTAAAAAACGTCTGTCGTAGAACATTCAGAGCTGGGAATCGGAAACAACATAAACAAAGCCGCTGGCTCGATCAAGAAGAAGAAGAAACGCGAAGAAGAGTTTTGCGTTTGGAGTTGAGACTGTCTAAGCGTGGAGATTATCATTCTAAATTTTTTTAGGTATTTCAATATTTTGGGAAGGTCAATGGCCAATTTCACTAGAATGATTTCCTCCAAAAAAAGTAACACACCACTAGCAATAGCAAGCATAGGTATGTACCTCACAACAAGTTTTTTTAAAAATAAAATTATTTCTAAATTTTTTAAATAAAATTATCAAAGCAATTCTTATATCTACCTATTATTTCTACAGAATCGGGACATACCAACGATTTTGGGTCTCGATTTATTGTCGATTGTGTCTTGGTGGTTGCTGCTGTATATGGCCTGAAAGGCGTTCCAGGTTAAACGCTTTGAATTATTGGAGTGCCTGTAATTTGTGTCCTGTTGCTGAATGGCTAACAATGCTATGATCGTTATCGGGCTTGTTGGCGCCCTGTTAGCAGGGGCTTCAATCGGAATGCAATTAGTTGATTAGGGCAATCGACTCCTTGTCGCATTTTGCTAAATGAAGCTACCGAGACCCACTACTGTTCAGTGAGCGAGCGAATTGCTGCAGGAAACTAAGAATTATTTCTTTTTTTAATAAAAATTATTAATATTATTATTAGATTTGTAACTTATGGCAGTTTCGTGCTGAAATGAGCCTACCTGAGGTTCCCTGATGAAGAGATAAATATGTAGTTGAAAGCATTGCGTTTCCAACGTCTAAATTTGGTAATTCATCAATCGTCATGACCATGTCGCTGTCGGAAGTGCGGCGTTGATTTACGACATGGAACGCTTCTACAGAACACGACAGATGCGTCATACGTCGTTTTCTCCTACCGAGTGAAAAAATCTCAGAGGAAAGACATGATTTACCTTTTTAGAGCTCGATTTATATTCGGCGAAAAAAATAAAATGAAAAACTTCAGAACAAAATACTTATCCATTCGCGAGGTTTGATACAAAGCCAAGGTAAGCCATTCATGAATACCCAAAAAAATTCACCAAATCAATTGATTATCCAAGGGTGCCTTGATGTCATGATTAAAATCAGTATATTTTATATGAATTTTTCAGCATAATTTAACTATTGGATTCAAAGTGAAAATGCTTTGAGTTTATAGGAAATTCTACGGGCTTTCCTATGGTATTATCCTTCTTGTAATTACTCCAAATTTTATGGGGTTTATGGTCATTTTACTGAAAAAAAGTCAAAAACACGAAAAAAATTGCAGCAAAAAAATCTTCTTTCTTGAGCTAATAAAAGAATGTGCAGACTAAAAATGGTTGCAATGAGCTAAACAATCACCCTTTATAGGACAAAACTTGATAATAGTGTTAAAAATGAACAAATCAGTTTTTCCCATGTAGGTATTCAAAGTTTGGATGATTTCGAAAAACGCTCGAATTTCGAACTAGGCATTTGGAATACCTTGCTTTATAATTAATGCCCAAGCTTCCAGCTTTACCAAGCATAAGAAACACAGTAGGGGGCGTTACCCTTCGGTTCAAACCTCTTCAAATAAGCTCCGTTTTCAACGCCGGGCCTCGGGGCGATATTTTTTAATTAGAACCCACGAGGATGAGTCTGCCTCGTCGGACATACAACACATTGAATTCAGAAGAAACGTGCGCACTTCCCCTCGAATTACTTGACCGCCTTGAGACGCCAGGCCCCTATGTAAAAGCAGTTGACCCTTTTTATTTGTTCGGTTACACGGGTAATACTCGGTGCAGTTCCTCCTAACAAGATTACCAACAACAAGATTACCAACCTTGTTCGATTCGAGCAAATAAAAGTGAACAAGGAACGACTTGATTACTCACATCATCCCCTCGTAGGCTATCGAGTCCTAATAATTCGGTCCTCCCTAATAAATGGCTTTATTTGTTCTACCTGGCAACGATACCATTTTTCCAAGTTGGAATGTACCTAGCCTCTTGATAGAAAAAAATGAACAACGCGTGTCGGGATACTGATTGGAGGGTTCTTGAGATGTAGACGATTTTTTTCCCCTCGGCGTAAAGCGAAGTTTCCTTTTTTTGTCGGCGAGCGTGACGAGCTGCTGGACCACCGAGTAAGACCGGCCTAATTGGATTAGGATGTTATTACAGTTTTGTGGGATTGCCTGGCATTAACACGATTCGGTGCGAGCACTTATGATAAAACGCATTCGACCCGGTTAAACCCACGACATTTCCGATACGCCTACCCCTACTTCGAAAAACTCTCTTTTACTCCCAACACGCCTCCGTAGCTCCCGATACACCTTCTCGGTAGGTCCGCTCGACCGTTAACAGTTACATTCTCTACTTTAAATTATTGTTTGATCAGAACTCCCGATTCAGAAGTCGTAGGTATCAACTTTTGGCATTACGATGCGGACTGCCAATTTTCAGGAGTGCACCGCTGCGTCTACACTTCCGTGCGTCGAAAAAATAACTTCCGTCAAAGCGTCTAAAATGAGGAGCGGACTATTTCTTCGACACGCGGAAGTATAGACGCGAGGACTGATATGAATTTTTCGACGCTTTGCCGCGGACTATTTTTTTGACGCGTTTTTTGACTATACACCCCAATTTTCGACCACGGGAGTTACAAGGGATGGCAATCGATAGTTAATATATCGACGTTCGATAGTATCGGCGGTAAAATATCGATGCCAATATATCGGAGGTCAACTATCGATAGTACGAGCTGATAGTATAGAACTAAGACTATCGATAGTTTTAGAAATGCCTATATCTGTTAAAGTAAAAGAAAGTATAGTAAACAATTAACGATTAAATTTTCTCTGTTCCGTTCCTTGGCCTACAAAGAATCTCAATTCTGATATTATCGATTAGGTATTGTTCATATTTTTAGTGGGAAAATGCTTGGTAAAGGATCCTTGGGCAGTAGAAACACCAAATTTGTAGTTAAAAAACAATAAAAACACAATTCTTTATACAAGGCAAGTACTAAATTTTCCTATCGATCCTACAAACCACTGATATCGATTACCATGGATGAATATCGATATTCCAGCCAGATGAACTCAATTTTTCGAGGACTTTTTAGGGACCGCATATTTTTTGAATTCGTGTGATGTTGAAACGTGGAATTTACGGTCCAATCAACATAACAGATAAAGCCGATAAATCGGTTTAAAAAATATCGGATGAAACTCAATTGAACGGCATCGGCTACGAACTATCGATACCCGATACTATCGCCCCTGCATCATCGATGGAAAAATATCGATATATCGGATGGAAACATCGATATTTCGATACTCTCAACTATCGATGGCCATCCCTGCTTTCTTTTAAATCTGGATAGGATTGCCTGAAAGAGGACGACGAATAGGCCGCCTTTCAAAGCTTGACCTTTCGCAGCCGATGATCCGGGATTGTTAAAACATTGACAATAGAACGAGAGCGTTGGAAGCAAAATAAAATTAAACAGAAGCTCGACTATTGATTGCGGAAGGCACAATGCGACGTGGCTGATTTACATTCCTTTCAGCGAAATGCGGTTTGCATTTTCTTGAGTCATTCCCAAGATCAAGTTCCCGGCCTCGTCAGGTCGGGATTTCCATCGGTTGATTGGCCCCATTGACAGATACGAGTCCTCTACTTTCTGCTGTGAATGTTGGAATATTCCAAGGAGGTGAAAATTGGCCGAAAATTCCTGCCACCTAACCTTTGTTCCAATCAAAATGAGAGAACACTCGCTTAGGACGTCAGAAAATATCTTTTTCGGAGTGGCTTTTTTCTAGGACGCCACAAACTTGGTTTAAGCCACTTTTGGTCTGAGAAGGTTATCTTACATAAAATTTAATTCTCTACAACTTTTTCCATGTGCAATTTTCATATTGAGCCCGCCGTTTTCGGTGTAGAGGCTTTGGAACGAGAGCGTAACCCATTTTCAGCTCGTTTGTCCAACTTTAACGATCGATTGCGGACAAACGGCTGAGCCGATTTTGGCGTTCAAGGTAGTCGTTCGACGCGAAATTTAATGCTGTTTAATTTTAGATTCAGCAAAACCTCTCTAAGATGCGTAGTTTACGAGGTATTCATGAAAAACTGAAACTAGAACTAAAAAATAGTTTTCCGGCCACTTCAGATTTTTCGCTAGAACTATAATTTTGAGTTGATGCCAAAATAGGACGTGTGTTATCTGCGTTAATCTGTTTCTACTTTTATATTACCTTCCTTACATATTCTGTTGCACCAGCTAATCTACAATTCACTGTGTTTAAGTTGGATGCCTTTTTAAGTGCTTGATCAGCCAATCCGTTCATTTCTGATGAAAGTCGTTAACCCGAATAAAACGGATATGCGAAATTCACCAGACAAGTCTCAGATGACAGTACGAAATAGGTAAAAGGGTGAAACAACGGTTGTCAAATTAGCGATACTGTGACTTCCTAACGAGTTCGTGCAGAACGGTCGATGTTGGTTTATCCCACTTTTGCGCAAGACGTGAATTTCCGCGACTGGAAATTATTCTCATCCCGGTGATTGAATTTTTCAAAGTAAGCTCGAGCTATCCGATTAATATTTTGATTATTATTTTTGATTCAGCGTGGAAAAAAGGACAAAGCAGAGGCTCAAGCCAAATTTCTAAATTACCCTTAAATTCAAACATTTTTCATTGTTAATTAACTTTTGAAAATTCATTTATGAATTTTCGTTTTTATTTTTCAAAATAATAGTTAAATGGATTTTTTTTTCAGAATCACCATTTATCAAATTTGTTAAAATAGGGTTTTCAACATTAAATGTTGAATGTATCAAATTTTTATATCCACTTCCTATTAAATAGCGATCAGGACAGGCCCGAAATTTAATCAAATTTTAATTTCGATTCAATTCGAGTTTTTGCACTTGGGGATAACACGGCCAATAAATGACCCTCCGGACCGTTAATTCTCATGAAGTTTTCTGACAATCAAAAAACCAATATTCTTCGCTTTAGGGTCTGGGAACTGGAAAGCAATTGAAAAAGATTAATATCTAGATGAGTGGCGTTTTGTGGCACAGTTCTTCCATTCTGAAGACATTTCCCAGCTGATAATGGCTGCAGTTCGGAAGTTTCCCTCGAAGCAGAAATCGACGAAGACAATTAGCCGGGAATAATTCATTTTTACGATTTATCGCTGAAATTCGAAGCACATTGTAGCAACTTGCGCCCGTCGGAATCGGAAAATTAATTTTATCAATAATTTTCATGGTAGTCAATCGTCTTATTGGACCAGAGAATAATCGCATACTCTTGCTTCAATTTTGCACGACTCATTTTTTTGCATTTTTCAGGAGGTGTCAGGATTCTATTCTCAATTCAAAGATTCTGCGACTCCCAGGCCTAATAGTGAATTCATAATGCTTCGAAAAAATCAAATCATGATAATGGTGGTCATAAGAGTGAAAAAGTCGAAACACCCCGATTTAATAAACAATGGAAAAAATATTATTAAATATAATATAAAACGAATTAATATCAAAATTTTAAAAAATTTTAACTTAAAAAAAATAGTTGTATTGTGGTCACAGCATGCTTTTCATGGTTTTTTCATAATTATGCTGCATGTCTACTCATCATGTTGAAAACTGCGAATTATTCTTTCCACGTTTTCCCTTTCGATTTCTAATTTACACCTGCTTTCTATCCTCTGATTGTGTCCTACTGACTTTTGTCCAGTCGATGCACTCGTTCGTGCGCTATTGGGCCTGGCCGTATTCGTCACGCCGTTGCCATGTGTGACATCCACTTTCCTTCTTATCTGGTGTAGAATGTCACAAAATTCGCAATAACAAAAAAAAACTCCTAATCTGATTTGGCTAATTCTTAAATTGGTTCTCATTCTCGATCAGTATTACGTACTACAATACATGGTAGAACAAAATGAAAAATTTATGAACAAAATTTATTTTCATAACAAAATTTACCTCCCTAACTAAACTTCTTCTATCAACCTACTTTTTTTTTAACAGAACAAAAAATTTTATTTGGGCATATTTTCGGGAGTGGACCTACTTAATAATTTTTATACTTTTAAATTTATAAAGTATAAATAAATTTTAACATAAATAATTTGATAAATTATAAAGTAAATAAATTTATAAAATTAATTTATAATTACAAATTTTTAAACATTCTTATAATTTTAATAATTTTTTTTTCAATAATTTAATTTAATAATTTTAATACCAACATTTTCATCGCGCCAAGTGCACATATAGGTGAAATATTAGTGAAATTTCCGCTCTTTTTCCTTTTTTTACATTTTTTTCTCCTCTCATTTCTCCCTGGTGGAAGCATACTATGTAGTATTCAGGCTCGATTACGTTTTCACCTTTGAAAAATTAACCGACCGCACAATCCCGCGATACTGTTCCCGCCCGTTTCCCTCGGGGCGAATTTTTCTCTATACGACCGGCGAGAAAAAGGGGAAAAATCGCAAGGCAGGCAACATCGGGATAAAATTTTAAATTCTTTCGCTTTACGACGCCGGCGATGGGATTTCGGGCGAATCCCATTTTCACAATAATCGCGCACATTCGCGGAATAGCTGATTTGCAACTAATTACGTTAATTAATTGAACGAAAGACCCGACCGGAGGAGCTAAAAGCGGGAATTCCTCGTAAAAGGCGGAATCGCTCCAGCTATAAATTTCGAGTTTCCAAGATTTACTAAAGCTTAATTTGGATAATTTATCGTCAAATGCCGTTTGCACTGCGTGGGTGAAGATAAATAGAATTGCCGTGGATAGCACTCAGCTTAAACACGCAGTCATGCTCTAAAATGTTGAGTAATTAAACAAAAATTACAAATAGAATAAAAAAAATAACATTTATAATATACAATTAGGCATAAAATAAACGATATTGAACCAATTCCTCGATGTTTTGACCAGAGGCCGATTTCACAACAATGAAAAACCAGGTCACTTAAAATAAACAATTTCGATGTTATGGTTTCGTTTGCGTCAGGATACGACATTAACATCAAGATCAAGGGAAAACTGGGGTTTAGTCGTTAATGAAATCGGCCCAAAATAAATAGATGATAAGATCCAAAAATATTAGAGAAAATTATTTCGGTTCATTCGTTATAAAACTCGGGAGATTTTCAATTTTTATTTCATTTTGAAACAGTTTTTTAGCCGCAGTTTAACAAATTGCCGATTTCGAACGTGTGAAAAATCGAAGACAACGGTCCGTCTTTTTTATACACTTCACATCTTCCGTAATATTGTTTACAGTTAAGGACATGTGCAGGCGAGGCTTGTTGCGCATGACCCCCGACCACAGGCAGCCGGCATGTGTCGAATCACACGTACGAACAATACACCGAATAAATGTCGGTAGACCAGATTTTCAAAAAAATCCAAAGTGTTTCCAAACTGTCGAAAAAAGGGTTTAGTGAATGGAATTAGTCAAGTACCATCCTAATTTTCCTTATAGTATGTCTATTTTGTAAATATTCCCAGAAAAACGCGATGTTTCCGAAATTTTTAAAATTGCCCCACATCGGGCGCCATACAATGAAATTAATTTCGCAATCGAACTTTCCGTTTTGACCGTTATTGGAATTCGAGATTGAGATACCTAGTTTCTATGCTGCGAAAACGTAAAAAGGTGGAAAGCACAAAAAGACAACCTTAGTTTTGAAAAAACTCCATTTTTTTTTTTTTTTTTTGTTTTTTGTTAGGAAAAAATAAAATAAAATAAAAAACGTGATTATTTTAAACATTTAAATGAACCTACAAATTGACGGTTTTATTAGAGACGCCAGAAAAATTCCTTATTGAATCGGAAATTTCCATTAATGGCCCACGTTGGGCGCCATCTAATTTAAAACTTGACTTCCCGTTTTGACGGTTATTGGAATTCGAAATTGAGATAGGTTTATATGCTGCGAAAACTTATAAAGGTGGACAGTACAAAAAAAAGTTACCTTTGGTTTTAAATAAAACTATTTTGTTATAATTATTTTTATTTTTATTTTATTTTTTTTTTTTGTGCAAAATCGTATAAATTGTTTTGGTACTTTTACATGTTATGTTATCTAGAGGAAAAAATGGGATATTTTGAACGTTTAATAAACCGACGAATCAACGGTTTTATTAGAGGCGCCAGAAGAAAAACCTTTTTTGAATCGTCAATCGAAACTAGCCCCACGTTGGGCGCCATCTAATTCAATACTCGTTTTGTAGCAATTTTTCGCATAAAATTTGTGTCTTGTCCTGTACGAAGAAAGACACTCGCCATATGTTCACTCTCAAACTCTCCACGTCGCCTCGGCTCGTCGTGTCATATCAAAACAGGCGACTTCAAGGCACGTTAAACTCAGCTAACAGGATCTGTCAACCTCGACCTGAACACGGTGATATCTTCTGGAGAAGATCGTCGCTGAAGCTCTTGAACACCTTTTCAATAGTGTACTCCTTATGGGGAAACAGACTTGGCACCTTGACCGGACGCGAGGAGTCGCTGTACATTCTACTGACACCCTTCACTCGCGGGGTCAAAAACCGGATTTGTTATTTTTGCGAAGACAACTGAAGATAACTTGCAAAAAATTTAGGAGTGATGTTTTACGTAGCTCCACTGTAGGACAAATCTCTGCCTTGCCATTTGTCAACAACAAATATTGATAAACGCCCACTCTCTCGTGCTAACTCCGTCAATGAGTTTACCTCGACCCAATAAAACTTAATTAAAAAGTAAATTAGGCCTATAACAGGTGACCAAATAAACAGCAAGCAATTCAACTATTTGCAACAATTTCTGTTACTTACAGTTGTGAATGAGCAGATGTGCGAAATTCCAGTCAGTTGAGCTTCCCACCTGAAAAATCAAATTATGATCATGCCGTATGATATAAGGAGGACGTAAAAAAGGACAGTACATGTTGCTAAAAAAATATAATTTCAATTGGTATTGATTTTGGTTCTGTAAAAAAATCATCCAAAATCCGAGTACGTTCAACAATGCTCAAGAAGAATGGCCAACGAGATTTGTCCGTACGTGAGTCTATGACAAACAGTCGTAGCAAAGAGCAACGTTCAGTAGTACACTTTCCCTTTACCATAAGGCCCTTGTGTGGAATATCTGTCTGTATTGCCAGGGCGGTCGTAAACTATTTACGATAATTGCAAGACCGAAGCCGAGCCCTTAGGTCGCGTTTTGAAGGGTCGCGTGTAGGTGCATAAAGAGCGAGCACTTTCTATTTACAAGGTTATGCAGGCGTCCTATTATGGTTCAACACTCTTTCAAGGTCCCCGTGGCAAAAAGTCGGGTCAGACGTTGAAAAAAGTTGGAAAAACCACTTGCGAGTTTCTTGGGACGCCTCGGAGCCGAGACCGAATAACTCCTGTCCCGCAGCCAGACAAGTAAAAAACTAGGCTTAGCGACAAGACAGATATTGATGGATCGTCGAATTTTAACGTCGAAATGAAGGAATAAAACAATCGGGTAATGATGGATGGGCGTTTCCGACATAATCGCTCCATAAATCATTATACGCAAGGGTTGTGGGAAATGTGTGCGAGACAACAAACCGAGGCGGTTCTGCCGTACGAGTGTCACACTTAAGGGATCGATTCTTAGATTATTTTTCTTCGAAAGAAATCTCTTAATGCCTAGAAAAAGTTCAATTTTTTGCATTGAAGTTGTACAGATTTTTGGCTCCTTCGCACTGCTCTCTGGCGGCACAGCGCTGAACTACAGGTTCTCGATATGGCTGATCGACGGCTTCTTCATAGGGCCTCATGATTTTTTCTGTACATTCAGTTAACTGCCAATGTTCCTGATAACTTGACATGGATGAACTTCGCATTCTCTGAATAGAGCTTGTTTACATAAGCTGAAGAGATAGGTTGAGACAGGATTTATAATTGTACCAGGGACTTGAGGGAATTTTTTGAGCTCGTTGGATTCCTTGAAGGTTTTTACACATTTTTCACTCCCTATAAGTCAAAATTAGTAGGGTTTTAGTGATCGAAAACTGGTTCAAAGACTAATTTTTGACCTAAAACAAAAAAATATTTTCTTGACCCTCGAAAATTTAAAATTCCAAAATAAATATTACTTATTGAGTAGGTTTTGGGTAGGTACGTGGCACAAATAATTGGCAATTTTCTCCGCCCCTCCAGGACTGAGAAAAGTTCAAAAAAACCGATCCACATCCAAGGTCTTTAATGATGAGTTCCTGGTGGTTGCAATTTTGGTTCTCGAAAAGCCAAAAAATCGACCCCGGGAAGGCAGTCTTACGTGTGAACACCCTGTATTTTTGCAGGGGTGACATTTTTTGCTGCTTGTCGTCGATCGATAATCCGAAATTGTTCCCAAATTCCAAAAGACCATTGCGTATGTTGTTGTGGAGCCCTTTTTGAAGGGCCGAACTTGGCCCGTCTAGATCGTTAAGCACATCCTTAACGTCACACCCATTTATTTATTCTCAAAATATACTATGTTATGAACGTCTATTGAAATATGGCACACATTTATTACATTCCTCCGGACAGCATTTCTTTCGAGCATAATGGAAATAGGAACTTCAAAGCGATGAATCTTTCGAACGCGGAGTCGATTTCCGAGCGTAAATTTGAACCATTTAAACCCAGAATTGAGGATCCGCCCCGTTTTCCACCGTTTCGACTGCAGAGATGGAAAAGACCTGAATGCAGGGCTAGATATTCATCAAAACAAGCGATAATGGGAGGGTGGATTGTCATCGGCGAAGCGTTGCTTTGATTAATGGTCTCTCGTCTCGTAAATTATCCACCGGCTTGGGGAGAAGGAAGGCTATTTTAATAGGAAGGACTCCTTTTATGGTAACCCTTACCAAGGGAATCCTTGCGGTGCTAGTTCCACGGTTCACAGAGGATTGGAGCGGTTTCAAAGCGGAAATAGAACGACGAAGAATATTCAAACGCTTAGTCCGCGGATTGCTCTTTTGATTAAGAACGGTTCATTGTTTTAGGAATTACGCTCTGTAGGTTGGAAATTATTGGAAAACTTACAAACGTCGGCTGGAATACGATTTATGCTGTATAACGAACAGCTTTGTCTATATGCAGAATGCCCTCCGTATTAAATACGTGCCGCTTTCAGACTTTAAACTTGAAGTGCAGACTGTCTAACGAGAATCCCATCAACTGGCATTCTATAATCAACATGCCAACTCAGCTCACTGTCACATAATCGATGTTAAATCTCGAAATTCCCCCAAGGATAACACATTGACGATGAAAATGCCAATTCAAAGCATCGCGTCTTTTGGGGGCGTCTGAGTTGCCTCAAAACTTGGATTGGTAGCAACTTGGCATATCACGCGTCCATAGAACTTGGCAAAAGAATTGTTGGGGAGGGTGTGCATCTTCTTTTGACGTATACCCAGCCCTGGACTGCAAAGAAAAAGGTTAAAAAAGGCTAAAGGAGAAACCTGCAGGCTCATGCCGTTGATGAGGGCGGCTACCATTGGAGAGTCTCCAAAACTATGCAGATGCATGGAATGACTTCCGAGAGTTGTCACTGGTCAAAACCACGGCTGACAAGTCGGAAATCTGGAAGAGGGCTCTCTTTGAGTCTGTAACAGGTTCAGGTGCGAATAGCTGATCCTTTGTCCCAAATCATTACGGGGAGGGCGGCGCCATCATCCATTCCTTGGGCAGCCTGTTGAGAAATTTGTGACCATTCCCGGGAGGTGCGCGGCGTCAGCATTTACAATGCGGTTTTCAAGAAACTACGGCTTTCCACTCTCCCTGACACCTTCGATTCTGATGTCACCAACTAGAGTTGCTTCTTTGGCACCAGCTTCACGGATCAATGGTTCAAGCGTCACCCCCCCCCCCACCCAAAGCCTGAGCTGCAAGAGCTGCGTCGCACGTAGTCATGCCCCCTCTTAACAAAGACTCCTTCCTTACAGTTACATGGGGCACGTCAAATTGATTGCTGCACCCATCTGGGGGAGCCCCATCGGCGTGTGCCCATATCCAAGGCCATTGTGTTGATTCTTCACCCTGGACATTTTTCTTGATGACGGATAACCTTATCGACGGTGTAGAATTGACACAGCCAGTTGCCATGAAGGCGTGATATGCCAAGTTGCCACCAATCCAAGTTTTGAGGCAACCCAGACGCCCCCAAAACATACGATGCTTTGAATTGGGCAGTGCTGCAGTTACGCTGTTGCCACACATGCCACGGTTTGAGCACTTTATCACTTTTGGCTGTCCAGGCGAGCGTTGGTACTCCAAATGCTGGTCCGGGACGAGTTACTATGGACGCCAAACAAAATCAAGCCATTCGATTGGTTGAATTTTCTTGGCGACGTTGGTAACTAACCCGGGTCAGCCCAGGACTGGCCTGATCGAACAATTGCGAGCAATTGATGCCATCGGTTGGTGCCATTGGAGGGGTGGCAGTTCGGGTGCCACCATGGAATCTGGCGGAATTTTTCGCTGCAAGCAAGCTGGCGCTGTGCTTACCTACGATTTTCAAATTATCACCCCGACGGTATCCATTTTAAAGGCCTTTTCTTAACCAAATTCGAGCAACCAAATAACCAGATTTTTCAGTCAACCCTCGAGGGAAATATTCGAGACAGATCTTGAGTTGGCAAGATCGTGAATGCTCTTGAGACTCTTTCTGAAAAACCTCTTCATCTCCCAAGTTTTACGACGAGTCTCTTCATTCGTTGGCATTTTACTGCTTCGGCCGTGAAAGGTTTAGTTATGAGTCGTTCAGACAGATCCAACTTCGTCCTGAGTAATAACTTCCGCTCTTGGAGATGCCCTTTTAACCACGATAGTTGACTCGAGGGTTGTTATTACTAATTTCCACCAGTCTGTCGCAGTTGGTAATTAATTGCAATCTTTCCCTCCCTTCTTCGCTATGGACTGGTTACAGATTCGATTATAAAGCATTTAAAACGCGAAATAACGATAAAGTACATCATAAACGCGAGACCCGCTGTCTCAACAGCAATAAACATTCTGATGCTGAAGGTAAGTCATCTAATTTCATGCAATTATCCCTTTTCTTTCGAAGCTTTGACAAAGAAAATGTCTTAATCGCCCAGTTAACGGTAGGATTGATTGTACGAAATTGCCACTTGGGCAAAAACCCATTACAATTTCGTCAATACAACCTAATCACTTTCAAATTGGCGTATAGCTCCACCGGGGTAACTCACAATACTTCTGGAGGCACTTCCAGCTACTTCTTTTTGGGTGACGGCTGTTAAGCATGATCGAAACGGCAAAATGTTTTCTGCTCCGGATTCGAACCTGCCACCTCCTGCTTCCCAGGCAGACGCCTTGACCCCTCGACAGCAGAGAGCCTTGATTAAGACAGTTTGGGACGTGCTCGTGAGTGGGACATTGCCTTCCCTTTGATGCCTTTGCATTCTGTTGCCTCCCCGGAGAGCGGGAGGTGCCAGGTTCGAATGCTAGAGTAAAATTTTCTATACTTGATCTGATTTTCGCTTGAACCCCATCTGGACTCGGGATGCTTTTCTTTTCTATCATTCAGCTTTTCTGCCCTTCTCCCTCCTTCAGGACTATCAATATGGGTGGTCTAGGCGTGAACGTTATTTTTTGAAAATTAAAATTATCAAAATTGCCGAAGGTAATGGATGCTCGTTAATCTCACCTACCCATCCTTTAATTCGTCCAGTTCGATAATCCAACGCCGTGACTTTCTTGTAATTAGTTTTCGGGTCCGATGCTCCGAACATATGTTTATGTCCATCCGTGCCAGGAAATTCTCTCACGGCCGTGAAAATAATCGGTAATGGGCTGATGTATGGACACGGGATTTCGGAACGATTTTGGACAATCATAAAGAAGAATCGGGAAAGTGATGAGTCCGCCCTTCCACTTTCTGCGTTAAACGTGTCGGCAATGGTTTTTATTGGGGGGTCGACGGCTCCATAAATCATAGTTTATTGCGGCGAGAGAGATTGCCGTTGCACAAGCCACGGAAATTTGTTCGGGACGCATAAGTCGTGCAAGAGGGAGAGGTCAACCATTTTCTTCAGGGAAGTCGTACTTAAAGAGCTCAAGTGTTTAAATCTGCCAAGAAAACTAGGAGAAGGTTAAAAATCTGTGAGGCTAAATCATCTGTGAAAATTGTTTGTGAAATTTCTGTGAAATTTTCTGTAGGTGCATTCCCTGTGAAATTTTCTCTAAAACTATCTGTAAAAATTTCTGTGAGATTTTCAATAAAAAATTTCTGTGATAATTTTCTGTAAAATTTTTTGTAAAAAATTTCTGTGATAATTTTCTGTAAAATGTTTGTAAAAAATTTCTGTGAGAAGTTTTTGTGAAATTTTTCGGTGAGAATTTTGTTTTCTGTGAGAATTTTCTGTGAAATTTTTCTGTAAAAATTTCTGTGAGAAGTTTCTGTGAAATTCTCTGTAAGAAAAATTCTGTGAGAAGTTTCTGTGAAATTTTCTGTAAAAATTTCTGTAAGAAGTTTCTGTGGACTTTTCTGTAAACAATTTCTATGAGAAGTTTCTGTGAAATTTTTCTGTGATAATTTTCTGTGATATTTTCTGTAAGAAATTTATGTGGGAAGTTTCTGTGAAATTTTCTGTAATAAGTTTCTGTGAATTTCTGTAAAAATTTCTGTGAGAATTTTCTGTGAAATTTTCTGTAAAAAATTTCTGTGAGTAGTTTCTGTGAAATTTTCTGTAAAAATTTCTGTGAGAAGTTTCTGTGAAATTTTCTGTGAAAATTTCTGTGAGAAGTTTCTGTGAACTTTTTCTGTGAGAAAGTTCAGTGAAATTTTTCTGTAAAAATTTCAGTGAGAATTTTCTTTGAAATTTTCTGTAAAGAAGTTTCTGTGAAATTCTCTGTAAAAAAATTTCTGTAAAAATTTCCGTGAGAATTTTCTGTGAAATTTTCTGTAAAAAAGTTTCTGTGAAATTCTCTGCAAAAAAATTCTGTGAGAAGTTTCTGTGAAATTTTCTATAGAAAAATTTCTGTGAGAATTTTCTGTGAAATTTTCTGTAGAAAAATTTCTGTGAGAAGTTTCTGTGAAATTTTCTGTAGAAAATTTTCTGTGAGAAGTTTCTGTGAAATTTTCTGTAAAACTTTCTGTGAGAAGTTTCTGTGAAATTTTCTGTAAAAATTTCTGTGAGAAGTTTCTGTAAAATTTTCTGTAAAGGTTTCTGTAAAATTTCCTGTAAAGATTTCTATGAGAATTTTCTGTGAAATTTTCTGTAAAAAAATTTCTGTGAGAAGTTTCTGTGAAATTTTCTGTAAAAAATTTCTGTGAGAAGTTTCTGTGAAATTTTCTGTAAAAATTTCTGTGAGAAGTTTCTGTGAAATTTCTGTAAAGAGGTTTCTGTGATAAGTTTCTGTGAAATTTCTGTAAAGAGGTTTCTGTAAAAATTTCTGTGAGAGGTTTCTGTAAAAATTTCTGTGAGAAGTTTCTGTGAGAAGTTTCTGTGAGAAGTTTCTGTGAGAATTTTATGTGAACTTGTCTGTGGAATGTTCTGTGAGAATTTTCTGTGAAAATTTTCTGTGAAATTATCTGTATACCTACTTTTACTAAATTTTGGGAAACTAACTAAAAATTATCTGTGAAAATGTTTTGTAAAAATTTGTTCTGTTAATTTTTCTGCGTATTTCTGTAAAATAGTTTTCTGTGAAAATTTTCTGGTAATTTTTTTGCAAACTTTTCTGCCTAGTTTTTTTGTAAATTTTTCCGCAAATTTTTTCTGGCACATTTTTCTTTGAATGTTTTTGTTGATTTTTCTGTAGAAACTTTTCTGTAAAATGTTCAGTAAATTTGTCTGTGAAGTTTTTGCAAATATTTCCGTGATTTTTTCCTAGAATGATTCTGTGAGAGTCCTCAGCCGATTTTTCTGCAAAATGTTTTATCCTCAGTAAATTTTTCTTTTGAAGTTTCTGCAGATTTTTCTGCCAGAGTTTTCTGTGTACGTTTACTGTATACTTTTTGAGAAACTTTTCTGGTAATTTTTCTGTAAACTTTTAGGTAAATTTTAGGTTTTCTGTAACATTTTTCATTGATGTTGCTGTTGATTTTTTTGTGGAACTTTTCTGTAAAAGGTTCATCAAATTTTTCTGCGAAATTTGTCAGTGAAAGTTTCCCGTGTATATTTGCGTCAAATTCTCCAGAAAATGTTTCTGTGAAAGTCCTCAACCGATTTTCCCGTAAAATGTTTTTTGAAGGCTCTCAGAAAAATTTTCTGTAGGAGTTTCGGTAAATTTTCCTGTGAAGTTATCTGAAAACGTCCCGTAATTTTCCCATGATAATTTCCTGAACTATTGTCGGGTAATCCTATAGAAAAATTTGCGTCACATTTTTCTGTAAAATTTTCTGTCGAATTCCCTGTGAAACTTTTACTTATTTTAGAAAATTTTCTGCGCTTAAAATTATTCTGTAAAATATTGTATAAGAAATTTGTGTGAAATTTTGAAAACGAAAAATCTATTTGAAATTTTGACTCCAGCTCTCTCATTCTTGACTTTTCCAAAAACTGCATTTCCTCCTAGATGAGCTGGGGGCCTGTTCTGTAAACTGAAAGCGATATGTCTTTGGAAATCAATATCAATTTGCCATGCCAAATCATAACATAATATGACATAATAATAATACAACATAATATGTCATATAATGATAATTTGTGTAATGAGTCGATAGCGACTACCAAGACGTATTGCTTCAATTTTACAGAACATGCCCCTGGAGTAAAAATAACTAATGACAAAGTTGTTCCACTGAAGTCTGGACTTCTTGAACGGTTGTTTACGAGTTCTAAATTCGGCTCAAAGCTTTTCTTGATCTTGAACGGTTTGCACAGCCTTCGGGCCTCGCGTTAATTCCCAGGCCTTGTTTCATCAGTAGGGCGCCTCAAAACAAACGGCCGTCCCTTGTTGTTTCAGCCAAAGCCGAACTGCCGGATTACACGAACGAAAGATCGACTTAAGGAATGTTCATGAGGCCTTTTTTTCCGAAAAACCTGCAGTTCGAGGATAATTGTACAGAAATTATGATAAATAATGATGCTTGATGGAGATACCCATGAGGATAATTGCAGAAAAATGATGATAAAATTTATCATCAATCATTTATCAATATTTCAATCAAACTAAAAATTGACAATTGAATAAAAAAACTTCTTGGCTGAAAATTTTGGTTTTTGGAAGACGATTCTGCTAAAATTTTGGATTGTTTGTGCAAAAAAAAATCCGTCCAACTCTCGAAATGAATCAGCTACCTTGACTGACTCATCGTTCGAGGAAGTGGACGCGATTGTAACAACTAAGTACCGTTACTTTCCTGCTGATTAAATTGTCACGAAGGTCTCGTAACAAGTTAGCATGAAATGTAGATGGGACAGGCCGAATGTGCAATTCGAACTTCTAGTTTAGACCAGTTGGACTGGATTCTTGTGGCAATTAATTTCGCACACTAACGCCAGCAGGACTAGATTTTTATAGAGAGAGGAGCCACAGCTTGAATTTATGGTTAAAAATCAATTTTGGCGAGGTTAAAAAGCATTTTTTTGATTTTTATCGAAACGCGCATTTTTATCGGCCGCAAAAACGAACCAATTCGAGCGTTTGGTCTCAAACTTGGATTTACCTTGAAAAAAATATACCAATTCGATGTATAAATAAACATAATGTTTTCACTTTTCCTGAAAAGCACGAAATTTTTTACACTTCAACAGCTGTTTTACTGGCCTTGAAATTAAGGTAGGGTTCTGTAGAGATGTTAAGACCAACTAGATACGGAACTTGATGTTTGTAGAAAAATTCAAAAATTTTCGAAATCTCCTTCCCCCTGAAAAATCCCAATACGGCGGACGGACAAATAATTTTTATTGCAGATTCGGATTCTACACTCCCTCGAAACGTACAGCAAAAATTTTCATGGGGTGTTAAAAAAATTTCTGACAACTGACAACTTCTGACAATTTCTGACACCTACAAATGCTCATTTCTTGAGAAAAATGAACCAAAATCGGAGAGTGGGCCATTTTGAATCAGGAGAGAGCAATGCAAACAGAAGGTGAGCCGGTCACGAAATGCGAGATTGCCAACATCCATCTCTCAGACACGTATTAGAACGTATCCAACAACAATCTTCCCCTTTTTGGCCCATTTGCTAGCAAATAAATCGAGAGGGGCTCGAAAGACTAATTTTCCCGAAAACGGCCCCAGGAACTGTGACTGATCTGGAGGGTTCGTTCACATGAACGGCATAGCTCGAGAGAGAAACCGAAAAAAATATTCAAAACAAGTGGATGGAAACAAGTGGACTCAACACGACAACTCAAACTCATAATCGAAATCGAAGTCAAACTCACAATGAAACTGAAACTCAAACTCATAATCGAAAACGAAGTCGAACTCACAATGAAACTGAAAGTCAAACTCATAATCGAAATCGAAGTCAAACTCACAATGAAACTGAAAGTCAAACTCATAATTGAAATCGAAGTCAAACTCTCAATGAACTTGGATACTTTGAAGCTTTGAACTCACTTGAAACTCTTACTAGTTTGACTTCGATTTCGATTATGAGTTTGACTCTCAGTTCATTGTGAGTTTGACTTCGATTTCGATTATGAGTTTGAGTTTTCGTTTCATTGTGAGTTTGACTTCGATTTCGATTATGAGTTTGACTTTCAGTTTCATTGTGAGTTTGACTTCGATTTCGATTATGAGTTTGAGTTTTCGTTTCATTGTGAGTTTGACTTCGATTTCGATTATGAGTTTGAGTTTTCGTTTCATTGTGAGTTCGACTTCGATTTCGATTGTGAGTTTGACTTCGATTCTGAGTTCGAGTTTTTGTTTCATTGTGAGTTTGACTTCGTTTTCGATTATGAGTTCGAGTTTTTGTTTCATCGTGAGTTTGACTTCGATTTCGATTATGAGTTTGACTTTCAGTTTCATTGTGAGTTTGACTTCGATTTCGATTATGAGTTTGAGTTTTCGTTTCATTGTGAGTTTGACTTCGATTTCGATTACGAGATTGAGTTAAAGTTATAAATAGGTGGTTGATAACCTAATATAGGTTGTCAAAAATGATGCAATTTTTGGGAGTTGGCCTCTTCCCCAAGTCAATATTCTGGGTATGTGCCTCTCTAAACTAGTCAAAATAATTGATCAACTTGCGTCAAATTATAACGTATCAAAATCTGGAAGTCTTGCGTGTTATCTGCGTCTTCTCCTCTGTTTAAGTAGTGAGTTCTTTATCCCTGGACTCCGATCCGCGTGTCCGCCGGTCGAAAATCGTCAGCTGGGCCCTTCTATTCCGCAAGCTCGGCCGCTAATAGCCGGGCATGTGCCCGGCTTCTATTACAGCTACCGCCGACCGCCGCCTAATACGTTTCGGTTTTACGATCCGCGGCCAAGTCCTGGAAGGAAGCGCTTTTAACTAACGGCACCGGTTATCGGTCAAGTGAGCGCGCAAAGCGTCCGAACAAACCGTCTATGAAGCAATGAAGAGCCGCCCGGCCACCTGTACCGGTAAAGCGGGGGCGTGCGCTTGCGGGGGCCGCCCTACTTCGCGGATGGAAAATCTCCATTCTCAAGTACGAGCTTCGGAAGTATCGTGTGTGTTTTCCACATTTCAGCACGACTTCCTGATGAAACCTTGAGACTTTTTTCGTGGATTTTGTTCTCGAATTTCCTCTTACCCAGGCGAGAATTTAGAAAATCATTGAATCATTAATTACTCATCTTTAAATAATTCTATAAGATTATATAATTATATAAGATTAAATAACAATAAATTTAATCATTTAATCATTCATATTTTATCATTTTTAGAAAATCATTAATTTAAAATTTTTTCCTAATTTTGAGGATAGAGGTCGTTAGCCTTATTATATGCGATAATTATATACTAATATACTTTAATGCGAAAATATTTTTGCATCGAGAGGCAAGTTTTCCCCAATAACGTCGATTTTCATCTAAAAATCCACGTTTTTTCGCATTAAAGCGGGATTTCCTCCACTAAATTTTGGCGTAGAAGCAATTTCGACTATACCGTCGGAAAGCTGAAATTTCGGCGCATTTTTTAGGACTACAGGTTAAATTTAAGCAGCGCAATTGTATAAAGCGCGCGGAGTTTAAAAAAGCGAAGATTTTCAAGATTTGACAGAATTCACTTTTCCGACCAATTTTTGAACAACTGAACCATTTCAAACAATTATTTTGGTAGTGTAGATTGATTGGAAAATTATCGGTCTTTCCAACGGTATGGTCGAAATTGAATTTTCCTGATAAATTCAGGATGTTATGGCCGTTTTAGTGAATTAAGATCGAATTCGGGGGAAAAATCTTAAAAGTCAAAAAAGTGGTGTTTAGAGGCGACTAAGAAAAAAATATGACAGAATAATTTTTGTTGGAAATAAGTTGTAGAATCGATCCCTTTCGACCTTTTCAGAAATTCCTCGGCGGGATTTAATTCGCGAAATAAATTGAATCCTCGCCTGCTTTTGAAAATCCACGCCCCTTACGCCGACAGTTCTGCACTAGTTTAGGACTTCATTACCGTCGGGTGCATTGCATATGCATGAGTTCCCTTGAGCCTTGTAAAGTAGCATTAGTTTAGGATATATAGGTAACGGAAGCATCGGCGAGAATGTTATCGCGTTAGGATTAACGCCATTGGAATACTGGGCGTCTTGAGGCGTTTAATACTGGATTACGCCCGGCGTCTAGTGTCGGAAATTGAACTAGCGCGTGACATGCTTAACCCTTCGTACGTACATTCCTCTTATATCATGTACCTTCATTTATAGCATTTCTATTTCAAAATTTTACCAGATTTATTAATTTTTTTTATCTTGCTTGATTTTTATTTATATATTTATATTAGTTTTCCAAAATTTAGATATTTTCAAGTCGAATTTTTTCAAGTTTTTTTTTTGTTTGATTTACCATGGAATAAAAGGTGTTCTCGAATTTTAAGAATTTTAAAGTCGAAAATTGTCAGTTTTTTGATCGGTTTACCATAGGGTAAAAGGTTTTTTAGAATTTTAGAAATTTCCATGATAAATTGTTCTCTGCTTGATAAATGGGTAATAAATTGATTGATAGATGGTTTTCAAAAAATTTAGAAATTCTAAGGCGAAATTTTTCCCGGTTTTGTTGCTTGATTTTCCATCAAATAAAAGATTATGAAATATTTTAGATTTTTTCCGTTTTTTGGTTTCTTCATTGCGGTTTCCCTTTTTCGCCAATTTTGACTTTTTTAGGCTCCCTAGATCCCCAGACGGTTTCGCACATTTTTCAGCCCCAAAAAAGATTATAACACTTTTCGAAAAACTTCTTAAAAAATATGTTCTTCAGCATTTGTTAGCCTGGAAGGAATAACAGTTCGGCCCGATCGTAAACACGAGAAATTCGAAGCCGGCTCGTTATATTCCATGTAAATGTTAGCATAACGTGCGGAGAAGAAAGTGAGTTTACCTTATACGCGAGTACCTGAAAACACGAGCGTGTGTTTTCAACATGAAACGAACTTTTTGGGCTTATCTAAGAAATCGACCCCTTTCCTATTTACATCCATATCAGATATGGATTCTGTATCATGTATCATGGTGCCTACATCATCAACAAACAAAATTTTCTAGAGATATTTTGAAAGTTTCGATGTTGATAATAATAGTTTTGATTTTTCTTCTTGAAGATAGGTAGATAGGTTTGTGTCTTTAATTTGTAATTGAGGGTGCCTTAAAAACAAACAAAAAAAAACTGAGTATATTTTTTATAAGGAATATTTTTTTTTTCATTATTTATTTCTACGAGGCTTAGAAAAACCTAAAAATTGCATTCATTTTTAATTTTATAATAATTTTAACTTTCAATTTTTTTTAAGATAAGCAGGTATGGTTTATGTTTATAATTTGGAGTTTAGGATGCTTTCAAAACAAAAAACCCGAGCACATTTTTTGTAAGAATTTTTTTTATACCGTTATTTATTGCTAGAGGCAAATTTAAGGTGACTGGGTATTTTGGTTCCCGTTATTTTCAACCTTTGGACTTCCAAGTGTCAGAAAAAGATAAAAATTGCATTAGTTTTTGATTTTATAAAAATTTTAACGTCAAGCCAAAAAATATTTTCCTAATACCTACACGTTAACTACTTGCCCATAAAATTGTTAACGAATTCAGTACCTGAATCTTAACAATGCAATGATAGCAATTTAAACTCACCGTGTGCGGCGATAACACGACACTGAACACAACTACAGAAAATACGCGATTCCTGTATCCGGCGTTAACAACTGTACGCGACCGAGAATGCGACTGGGCGAGAGTTCGACTCGGATTGAAGCGACCGGGAGAGCAGCGTGTGTTGATAACGGAGACGGGGAAGGTCCTGGCTGCCAGGACCCCACCCCCTCAGGAGCTGCTAAGGATCAACCCCACCCTCCAGGAGTGCAACCAGTTGAGGTAACCGAGGTACAGATCAGGCTTGGAAACGAGGCACACCAAAAATCCAGCCTTGTTATCGAAATTTACCTATTTTTTATTATTTTACATATTTTTTTATTTTACATAATTCTTATTATTTTACATATTTTTTTTTTATTTTACAATGTCATATTTCTTATTATTTTACATATTTTTATTTTATTTTACATATTTCTTTGTATCACTGTTATGTTTTTCTTCAAAATTTCCCTTTTTTTTAATTTACCTACCAAAATTTACTCTTTTTTTATTTCACAAATTTTTTATGTTTTTTTTAAAATTTAGGTACCTATTTTTGGCTGCCAAGGATCAACCCCACCCTCCACTAGTGCAACCAGTTGAGGTAACCAAGATACAGATCAGGCCTAGAAACGAGGAACACCAAAACTCCAGCCTTGTTATCGAAATTTACCAATTTTTTTATTTAACATATTTTTTCGAAATTTACCTTTTTTTTAAATTTACCAATCGAAATTTACTTATTTTTTCATTTTACTATAATATTTTTATAATTTTTAATTTTTTTCTCAATTTATTGATTTTAAGATATAGGTACCGAAAATCTTGATCCGGATATTCGTTTTGGAGGCCGAAAAACAACAGAATAGAAAAACTGCAAAAAAAAATACTAAAAAGTGTGTTTACCTTGGAAGTGCAGCTTGCGTTCAAATGTTGATAAGGTTGTTGAACTTGACACGACGGGCATTTTTTGTTTAGCGAATTTTATTCATAAAATCGAAAATTACGAGAAAAATTTCAATTTTTGTAAATTGCTTTTTTCCAAACTCTATTTCTAGAAAATTTTCCTTCGTCCTTCGAGGTATCGTTGGGATGGGTACTTACGCACTTGATGTTTCGAAAGGATACGTTTTATTAAAATTGCAAAATATTATTTTCCTAAAACTAGGTTTTAATATTGAAATAATTTCTGAATTTTGTCGAAAATGTGCAATAAATTTTGATCAAGCGTAACATACTTCAGTACATTATTTCTGGAAATAATGTACATAAATTAATTAATTGAAATTATGCTACCGACTCGTTTGACGGAGGATTTTCTGAATGAACGCATTTTTTTCAAAAATCCAACAATTTTATCGAGATTTCAACAAATGTTTTCCTCGAATGAACATGGTTCATTGCCTGACAATAAAAAAAAACTAAAAAAAATCGTGTACTTTTTATTTCGGGCGAGGATTTCAAAGCTACTCAGTCACTGGGTACAGCCGTCTGGTCGCGGTAACGGAAAATGAAGCGAACCCGTCGTGATTGCGCCAATACCTCAATATCGTAGACAGAAATCTGCGGTTCCTTAACTGTCTAACGAAGGTTTTCTGGATGCCGGGGGAGTCGGTTTCGTTTGGGGTTTGAACGACGAGCTGGGATTGCTGGGAAGCTTTCGATTCTGTAGATTGAGTAAAAGTAGGTTCCAATTTCGAGTCGGTTCTTATGGCTCACGTCTTCACATTTGTGCTTACTCAGGGGAGCTGCCGTGACTTGGGAATATTCTATTTGCCCGACGAAATCGTGGAATTTTAACCGGAAATCGTTGACGAATTTTAAATAAATTTTTCAACACTTTTTCACTTTTAAGTACCTAGTAGGTATACGATTTTAGATGAGCCTGCCATGACGAAAGAGCTCTGAAAAGTTGATCCTGAAAGGACCCTTCCTTTCATCCTTTCTTGAAAAAAGGAATCCTTCCTTGAAAGGATCGTTCCTTGAAAGGATCCTTCCTTGAAAAGTTGATCCTTCCTTGAAAAGTTGATCCTGAAAGGACCCTTCCTTTTATCCTTCCTTGAAAAAAGGAATCCTTCCTTGAAAAGTTGATCCTGAAAGGTTCCTTCCTTTCAGCCTTCCTTGAAAAAAGGAATCCTTCCTAGAAAAGTTGATCCTGAAAGGATCCTTCCTTTCATCCTTCCTTGAAAAAATGAATCCTTCCTTGAAAGGATTCTCCTAGAAAAGTTGATCCTGAAAGGATCCTTCCTTTCATCCTTCCTTGAAAATTTGATCCTGAAAGAATCTTTCCGTGAAAGGATCCTTCCTAGAAAAGTTGATCCAGAAAGGAACCTTCTTTTCATCCTTCCTTGAAAAATTGATCCTGAAAGGATCCTTTCATCCTTACTTGAAAAACGAAATCCTTCCTAGAAAAGTTGATCCTGAAAGGAACCTTCCTTTCATCCTTCCTTGGAAAAAGGAATCCTTCCTTGAAAGGATTCTCCTAGAAAAGTTAATCCTGAAAGGATCCTTCCTTTCATACTTCCTTGAAAATTTGATCCTGAAAGAATCCTTCCGTGAAAGGATCCTTCCTAGGAAAGTTGATCCAGAAAGGATCCTTCTTTTCATCCTTCCTTGAAAAAAGGAATCCTTCCTTGAAAAGTTGATCCTGAAAGAATCCTTCCTTGAAAGGATCCTTCCTAGAAAAGTTGATCCTGAAAGAATCCTTCCTTGAAAAGATCCTTCCTTGAAAAGTTGATCCTGAAAGAATCCTTCCGTGAAAGGATCCTTCCTAGGAAAGTTGATCCAGAAAGGATCCTTCTTTTCATCCTTCCTTGAAAAAAGGAATCCTTCCTTGAAAAGTTGATCCTGAAAGAATCCTTCCTTGAAAGGATCCTTCCTAGAAAAGTTGATCCTGAAAGAATCCTTCCTTGAAAAGATCCTTCCTTGAAAAGTTGATCCTGAAAGAATCCTTCCTTGAAAGGATCCTTCCTAGAAAAGTTGATCCTGAAAGAATCCTTCCTTGAAAAGATCCTTCCTTGAAAAGTTGATCCTGAGAGGATCCTTCCTTGAAAAAAGGAAAAAGGTGACTACGAGTGCGGGCTAAGAAAACTGTTGCCAAGGCTGCAGAAGTGCGTTCAGCTGGGGGTTATGAGGAGAAATGAGTTTTTCGTGTAGAATCTGAAAATGAAAGAATTTTGTCGAAGTTTCTTGTCTGAAATAAATTATTGAATATATAAACAGACTTTTTGCACGCCCCTCGTAGCATTATTAGAGTTTCCGTCTCGATTAATTCGAATACCGTCAAAACTATCATCGACGTCTCGTCTGAAAAACGCCATTCGAGATGCGGGAAAACTTTCTGAGCTTCGGAAAGCAGATTGGTCTGTCAACTTTTTATTAAAGGGCCACAAGGCTTTTCCCGGTCGGTGTTCTAGCTGGGAAAAGGGCCGCGAGGAAATTAAACTCGCCGGGAAACTGCAGGCCGGGAGCCAAGCTGCGGCCAACGTGCAAAAGTCAATATGCAGCCGTGGATTTAAAAGCGCCGGCAGATTTTCCGACCTACTAGCCTCACTTGTGCCAGTATATTTTACGGTGGAAGTATTGCAGCAGGTGATATTAGCAGGAGGACCCTACGTTTTACCAGGGCAGTCGCAAATAGGGCATTGTAATTCTCTATAATAAAACTCCTCTGAAATTGTTAACCAAGTTATTAAGTATACCAATATAATAAAAATACGATGCAATTTCTTTAAACTGGAAAGATGCTTGAATGAAACCGATGATAGAGCTGCAAAGCATCAAAATTGATAATTCGATCATAATTTAATTATGAAATTTAAAAAAATTGATTTTTTGTAAACATTGACAGGTTATGAGCTGAATTTGAACTTTTTCTCTCGACAGATTAAGAACAGTGGTTAATCTTTAGGTCGTTGATCTAGTCCGAGTGAAAATTCGTGGATCCTAGAAACCATTTAAGGTCAGTGGGCTGAAGGTTTGTCGATTCGTCATCTCCTAGTTGTAAAGGGACCGCATTGCTGCCTAATCGCCATTTAGCTCCTTGAATGCGTCAGGTTCTCGCTTTCCGTGAACTTCCTTTCACACGAATCTCCGGTGGTTGATTAACCCCCGGATTCCGGGGGTCGATTAGCCGGAGGACTGAACTCGTTTCGCCGAAGTTGAAGGTACCTGTGATCCCCTGGAATATTGACTACTATTGACTATGGGACAACACTGCATTTGTTCTTCTGACGAGAATCTTGAGGAAGAGTGTCGGTTCTTGGATAGTCGGAACGTATGCCGCTAGATACCGCCATAGATGTGGGCAATGGTAGACCCAAGGCCCCCGGAGGTTAACCAAAATCTATTTGGCGTCAAGAAGAAGGAACGTGAAGAAGATGTCTGCATTAGAACTGTCAAAGTGTTACAATTTTTTAAAATATAACTGTAGCAAATTTAACAGTATTCGTTTCATTTTCGGTCGGACATGAGCTTCGTTCCAAGCGCGAAAAATATGAAATCATTCTCGGGCTTTCCAGTTTCTGATATAACAGGATCATTCCCGAACGCTTAGAAACAGCCTATCGATTCGCTAATGATGGACAGACCCGACGTCCGATGAATACTGATGAGTTAACCCGTTCTGGTCCTGCCAAGTCGAAGCTCATCCTTTCCTTCATGGGGCCAGGTTCCTTCAGGCGAGTCCGCGTTATGAAATGTAAATTTTTGGTTTTCGGAAAAATTTAGCCAGTGACAAAGTTCTCATTGCTATAAAATAGCTATAATATAGCCATATTATGGTAGAATCAAGGTTTCCACTCAGTAAGCACGTTGAAAATAATTAGGCCTGACTCGAAGGCTTTGGTGAATTTTTCATCAACCAAATAACCAACAAGAGAGCAGAATAGCTGTAATAAAGTATAGTACATTTTTTAAGCAATATTTTGCTCAAAAAAATTTTTTTAAATATACTAGGTATCAATTGATGCTTAGGTTATACCCGCTGAAACAACATAAATGCTTAGTTTTTCAATAAATCACCAAAAATAATAATCCGTATGATAAGATCGACTTGGAAGGAAGTAATTCTGCTCGTGACTGGCCTTGACTCCACGGCATTATCCTCTTGAACTCTTCTCACCTGCTTGAGTCATCTTCCTGTTCTGCTCTATCCCAACATAGTTTTATTTTGATGACCAGTGAACTAACTTCTACTAAGAGAATTATGATTCACTGGGGGATTTTAACCGAAACAAAAGGAATTCAACATGCGTTGAAGCATCCCTCCGGATTTCTTCTGTTAGGAGCCATCCGGGGGGGGGAATCCTCATTCATCCGAAATGCCAAAATTGTTATCCCGCTTTTTAACCGACTCCAAAAAACCGGTTACTCAAATTGACTAGGGGTTTTTTCTTCTTCATCCCCACAATTTCGACACCTGATCGGCTAAGGGCCAATCTGCATGTTTTCCAAGACCTGTAGATTAGCCACTCAGGTGTTTTTGGGACGTTTTTATCTAGCGCAAACCCATACCTAACTTATGATCGGAGATTTTTATTAAATTTTACAAGACTCGTAGACCATTTCGCCCAACAACTCAGTTACAAATTGTAACTTACAATTTAAAGGTCCTTTTGTTCTAAAAATAAAAAAAAAAAACGATAAAAACTCCTCATTTCGCAGACCACTCGGTGTGCGCAGACCGGAAAGAAAACGAGCAGGTAGGTACCTTGTTCAGCATACAAATCCGTCGGATTGGATTCCGGCATTTACTTAGCGCTTAATTACAATTCCCCTCCTGTGCAAACGTCGGCTTCCAATAGCTCGAAATCTCTTCTGGTTATCGACATCCTAACCAAAACGGCAGTCAATTAAATGACAAATCCAGAATCGAGGGCTTTCGCTCCAATCGATTTCCACCGGTTGGTAAAATCGTAAAGATGAATTACGACCTCGGCCGAGTCGGTTTTCTCTCGATGGGCAAATTATTGTCGTAATCACCCGTGTGCATTGCCATTTCCGTTAATCAACAAGCCGCAGAATCTTCTCGAACTAAAGTTGCAGGGAAAGTTATCGGATGGAATTATGGCTATATGGCCTAATCCTGCCTAAAGAACGCAACATTAACTCTTTATGCTCATAATACGAGATGTTATCTAGATACGGTTAAAGCAGCGTTAACATACTGATGGAACGGTTGAGACCATAAAAAGTATAAGAGCTAGGGCTGGGAGTGATTTCACTTCACCGGTGAAAATCACCTATTACCGACATTTCACTGCTACCCCAATCACCTGTTACTGAAAAAACCCCGTTACTAATTTCACTGCCAAAAAATAAAGAAGGAATTTTCCCGTGGGAGATTTTTTTTCAGGAGAAATAGAAAAAATTGAAAAACAGCTATAATTATCACTGATGAACGCACCACAAGAGACTTGAACACAAGCATTAAAAAGCTCATTACAAGTTTTGAGAAGAAAACAATAGTGGAGTTTATTTATAAATACTTCAATTTCACTAGAAACTGTGTGAAAAAGGATACCCAACTTGAGATAAGTTGAATTTGAGATTTGTTCAAGCAAAAGGAATCGATTTTTCCAAAAACGAGACGAGGAGGTGATAGGATCACAGGGGAGTTACAAATAATACGAATATCAGCCGACTTACAAACGCGCCAGATCATGAATAACAGCCGATAACGTACAGGCAACTAGGTGAGCACAACAACAAGGAGGTGACTGGATCACTTAAGTGACTGGATCACGTCAGTAACATGGCTGCTACCGATAACAGGGCACATGACGAATCACGGCATCTGCCAACTATGTGAGCCAATCACCGATCACTGCTGAGTAACACCCGCATGAAAATCACTGGGGGTGATCGAGTAACACCCCTGTGATTTTCATACTCCGCAGCCCACAGGTGATCGAGAGAGTGATCCAGGGAGGTGGATCCGCTCTGATTTTAGGCAGGTTGTTGTTGTTGCTCATCTCCTCGTTGGCATTTACCCCTAAGGACGTAGTTTGTGTTGAAATCTATTTTTTTTTTTGCAGCGTAGTTGTTAGTTGAATCTGATGATTTTGCTAACGTTAAAATATTTATGAAATTAGTTTTTTGAAACTGTAACATGACCTTAGTGTTAAGGCTTTTTTTGCCAGAAAGTGAAGCGATTTGTGCGTTCTTGGTCTTAAAATCTTTGTTTTACCTAGATACGTGGGTGTCCTTTATGTGTGGGAATTTTTTATATTCTGATAACTTGACGTGTTTTGATTTTAGGCGAGTTTGGTTAGTGAGTTTCTTGACATTATCGATCCAAACAGCCTCCAAAGTAGGCCAAAATTCAGTTAAGGTGTGTCTAAAATTTGCGTATTAAAATATGGAAGTATTGTGTGTTACCTATGCACCACTGGTTACCCCGTGAAACTAACGTAAGAATGAGGTAGGTCCAAAGTTCGTTAAAAATCGTTGAGCCGCCCTGACAGTGATTATTGTCACCGGTGATTTCACCCTGTTACTGGTGAGTAACAGGAACTTGGTAACAGGTGATTGGGAAATCACCGTTTTTCCCAGCTCTAATAAAGCTGGGTTCACATGTGCGTAAAAGTCTGCGTAATCTCCGTACTGCGTAATGCGTAATGAGATCTGATTGGCTGCCCAGCTTACGCACTTTACGGACTTTACGGAGATTACGCGCGTACGCAAATATCAAAAAAATTAGATATTTTACGCATTGTACGCAGAGTACGGATAGGAAGAAGAAGGAGAAGAAGGCAATTCCCTCGCCCGTGCCACCATCTTGTTTGTTTACGTTTTATGTGTCGAACTGGTTGGTAATATGAACAATAATAATATTATTATTGAACGTATTATGTTTAATGAATTATTAATCAAAGAAGTCAGAAAAAGAAGAGTCATCTGGGATGTCGGCTCCAAAGCGTACCGGAACGCGAATGATGTGAGAAACGAATGGCTGGAGGTCGCGGCGGAGTCGGGCTCCACTGGTAAGTTGAATTTCAAATGCCTAAAATAATAAGTACTTAATTCAAATGTATCAATGTTCTACTACGATAAAATAAAAATGGTATTTCGTCGTTTGGCGGGCAACTCGATTGTCGGTCAGGTAGGTAGTTTGCCGTAGGAAGGGATTGAACGGTGAAAATCGTATCCCGGAGTTCGTAGAATAGACCTTTCTACCTGCAAGCCTACGAAGTATTTGAACTGTACTTATTTGCGAAATCATTGCAAGTACCTACTCGTTCTGAAATAAGTACTTGTACCTGTTTAAATTTTTATGGCAAGTTTACTTACAAGTCCTTGCTAACTGAGAAGCCAGTGCAAGTAGGTACTTGCCAATTTCGAGTTCAAGTACCTACAATACTCGAGTCTTGTCTGTGGAGCAAAATAGACGTAAGTAGTTGTTGGTCTTGTGGAGGTATCCATCAAGTAAGTATAGGTATGTCAGTATGGTGTGCTTTTTCTTGTAGAAGAGTTCTGCAGAAACGGTGGAGGAGCCTTCAAGACAGATTTGTGCGCACCCAAGCCAAGCCCACCAAGATGCGAGCGGGGTCGGGTTCAACCCTACATCTTACAAAGTCGGACTCATTCCAAGAACCATGTCCCGGATGGTAAAATGTAAGTACACATCTCTTGTGCCAAGCATTTGAAGTCATCTAGATAAGTTGAATTTTTCGGAAAAACTGAATGTGATAGTAATTTTTCCTCAGTGACCGGATCGGAACAGATTTCTGCCTGACGGCCTTCTGACGACGGATTCCCATAGACGCCTGCCTCAAGGTCCATAAGCAAGGATCAATGTTTCAGCATTAAATGCTTACAAATTTTGTAAATAAACAACTCGTGAAAGTTAGTACAATTGTTTTATTGGTACAACAACACCTTCCTTATACATTCATTGAAATTTGTCTAAATTTCGTTTACGTTACATCTGGCTGCTGACATTCAGGGCCACTGCAATATTTTCTCTTTGAAATTGAAGCAACTTTACTAAGATATCTGAAAATGAAGAAAGATAAACCTCTGGAATCTGAAAAAAGTAACTTACCTAGTAATTGACTACTTTATTTATGTAGGTACCTACTTAATTTAATAATTAATTAATTAAAGAATATTTTACAATTTTAATAAAAATTCAATAACATAATTGATTTGATAATAAATTAATTAAATATTATCCATGGAATGTACGTACCTTTCACCGAAGGCCTGCAATGTGTTAAAACTTATGCTCGATTCTATTTGAAATTGAAGCAAGTTTGCTTAGATATCTGAAAATAAATGAAGAAAAACCTCTGAAATCTGAAAAAGGTAATACTTACCTAGTTCCTAATTGACTATTTCATTTATGTACCTACTTAATTTAATATATAATTAATTTAAGAATAATTTACAATTTTAATAATAATTCAATTACGAAATTAATTTAATAATACATTAATTGAATATTACGTACGTACCTTTAATTATGTGTGTAAATTAAATAATGTACGTACTTACCTTTCACCAAAGGTAAATTATATAATGTGTCAAAACTTACGTTCGATTCTATTTGAAATTGAAATAACTTTGCTAAGACATTTCAAAATAAAAGAGGAAAAACCTCTAAAATCACTTGAGAAATCTGAAATAGTAGTAATAATTACCTACTCAATTAAATGTCAAAACTCGCGTTCGTGAAAGAAACCTTGCGTTCCACATGACAAGCGAGTTGAAGTCGGAAATGATAACTAAATTTTTACGCAGTTCGACGACGCATCTCCTACATGTGAACGCCATTGCGTTTTTGCGGACATTACGGATGCGTAACGCACTTTACGCAGTACGGAGATTACGCAGACTTTTTACGCACATGTGAACCCAGCAATCGGACATTTTTTAATGATAATAAGCGCAAACGTCCTCTTCACTTGTCTTCTTCTTCTTGACCGATATACGCCTTTGTTTACGTTTCATGCGACAGAATTTCCGATTTCCTGTTCTGAAAAGATGTACGCCAGACATTTGTTA
The DNA here is from genome assembly GCA_036186465.1 of Nesidiocoris tenuis. NCBI lineage: Eukaryota > Metazoa > Arthropoda > Insecta > Hemiptera > Miridae > Nesidiocoris > Nesidiocoris tenuis. The sequence goes on from AP028919.1 coordinate 6,371,392, forward strand.
CGTTTTAAGCTACCTTATCTATTTCTTGCTGTACGTTGTGCCGTATTCTTATTTTGTTGTTATCAACGAGTACCTATCTTTTATTTATTTGCACACGTGTGTGAAGGGTTCTGCAGTTTACAGTACCAAAGCGGAGTTTCTTTCGGCGGTCCCGGCCGTTTCATCGGTTACACGTGAAACTTGATGAGTTTTTTGTGTGAAAGCGCCGTAAAACCGCGTTTTTCCGCCATCAATCGACAATTCCACCAATTCTTATCTACTTTGCCCTACCTGCTGATGGCTACAAGCCAGTCGACTATCGGTTAACGGCATCCCGGCGATGTTACACTCGTTAACCGTCACTCTCGCTCTCCCGTGATCGAACAGGTGCAATCGTTTTCGTCCAAGGTCATTTCCCCGACTTTCGATCCGAAGATAGAACTCGAGAAACGGATGAAAATTCTATTTCCGCACTATAATCACGGTCGAATTAACGCGCTTTCATCGATCAAAAACGTCAACGATTTCGGAACTTCGCTTTTGGCCCTGCTATTTCAGCCTAGAAGAAACCTATTTTCCTACCCAATGGACCTAATTTCTTGCTATCAAAAAGAACGGAACTTTCCGAAACGCCTAGGTCGCTAATTCGTAGGTTTCCTTATTCGGTACCAAATCACAATCGCATCAACGTAAAAACGAAAGTCAACCTAGGGTTAACGTTATCCACTTCATTCGGAACACATGTTGCATTCAAAAACGCGAAATGAGTGAAAGTAAAATTGAAATTACGTTGGATGCCTACTATTCAGCTTATTCAAAAGTTTCACTTTTTAGTCGATCCGTCTGGGAAACTCGAGTGTGTGAACCTGTGGTCTGTGGTGCGTACGTTATAAGTCCACACAGGATGCATGAATGATTGATAGCAGATACCGAAACGGATGATACAGAAGGCCGTGTTGTGATTTCATGTGTCAGTTTATGGAACCAACAACACCCAACCATTTATGGAAACAACAACCATTTACATCAGCGCCACCATGGACAGGGATGGCAACGAAATATCGATATATTGGAAATATCGATATTTTGCTATTGATATGTCGTCATCGATGTTTGAGCTCCGATATATCGGACCAACAATCGATATTTCTGTTCCGATCATATCAGTACATCTACCTACGGAATCCAGGAAAAATATTAGATTATGTTGTTAACTAGGCGAAAATAGGGTTGGTAATTAAACTCAAAAATGAGCGCTCGCTCTCCCTGTTTTGCCAAGCACATGCAGGTGCCGTGTTGTTAAAACCGCCTCATGTTCCCGAAATACTTAAAATATTATTTTGGCCTCGATTCTCATCCATTATGGGAGGCAGAAAAAATCCTACGATGCTATCAGTCGGGAGATAATTAATTGTTTTTTACCTCAACTCGAGGGAGGAACGATCGTAGGGTGCTGACAGCCGCTGTCACGACAACCGGGGTCCGTAGGCCCTAATGACAGGGCGCTAAGGGCGGTCAGACTTTACACACGAGCCCCTCGAGGAAAACACTGAGAAAGTAGGTAGACGGTAAAGAAACACCCAGTTATGTTCATAACCACCTACCAAGTGATGGAGTAATGCCCGCCCTATCCAAAATCTTCCTCTAGCATCAACCGATTTGTGTGTTTTTCTTTTTTTAAGTACCTACCGCTGAGTTGCTTTAACGAAAATGAATTTAAAAAGGTGTTCGACAGTGAAACTGTTTCAGCTACTCATGACTCAGGGGATAGGGTAGGATATTAATCCATCACCCTGAATCCATGGTGTGTATATTATCCTCCGAATCCGCCAGAAAATTAAAATTTTTCCGAAATTCTTGAAAGTAAATTAAAACTTCCAAATTAAAGCTTTTTTGCATTTTTCTTTTGTCAAAGGTATCGTTTGGCAAGCAATGGCATTCGTAACCATAAGTTAAGACCCTCGATTTGTCCATTGTGATGATCTTAAAATGAAACAAAATCTTCATTTTGATAAATCGCTTTCGGAAATTCTCTCTGAGTACACATTTCAAGTGACACAATTCCCAAACTGTGCCGCGACTGCTGACCCGTCATTTTCTCTAGCCACAACCGTTGATCGTCGTGGCGAATTTGTGATCGTGCTTTACCGAACCGTCTATTACCTATAAAGATTGATAGCCAAGTGTTGAAACCGTTTCACTTTCAGGCCTCTTTCTTTTAACGTGAAGGGACGAGGAAAAACGTCAGAAATATTCAAAATCTGCCGAAATCATCAACCCCTGTTCAGTCGAAATTTAGGTTATTCACTGTGCTTCCAAAATTGGTACTTTTTAGTAGTCTATTTCATCAATGTAGGGACACCCAGTGTACTTTCTGACATTTTCGATTGTAATAGCCTTTGGGAACGGTTGATGGCATAAGTGCCATGATCCGGGCGCCATGTTTAACCCCCCAAATTTATTAGTTCGAGCATTCAGGTATTATAATTTAGACCGCTCTCACCCCCCACAAAGGATCGTTAACGTGCAGACAGAGCGATTAATTTGCTTCACACATCAAAGGGAACGAACCAATTTCGAACTGTATTCTCGCTTTGGAATAAACCCTCTAATCGTCCAAAGGGAATAGTAGCAGTTGTAAATGGAATAAGGTTATACAGCTTAATTGCAATCGTGTGTATGTCAAGGACCCAGAATGAAATCAATATAGCTCGTTTAACTGTTATTGAGTATTGTTATTGAATTTCCCTATAGATCCTGTGATAATATGTATAAAAAAATCTCCTCCAAACTAGAAGACTGGTCTCATCTTTGATTTTGTACGACGGAATTATGAAATTATATTATATGGATTAATGGAATACCATTTCATGCCCGTCAGTGTTTATGATAGCTTAGGAGGTTTCATTCGACGTAAGTACATCCAGTAATCCACTCCTCAAGAGTATCGATTTGTTTATCCTTCTCCCCTAAAATGGGCGCATTTCTGTCCCCCACGGCTCTCAAGTTTTTCATCCCTCAAAGAATAGCGTCTCCATTAGAGTGGCGTACCTTTCCAAGGGTGCAAAAGCTTCCCACCCGCGGTCATCTTGCCAAACTTCCTCCCTTAGGGTCCCTCACAAATTGGTGTCAGGGTAGATTTATCGGTTCACCCCGATGATGAGGATTCGGAGTCTTTTTGCCATTGGACACCTCGTAGAACACCAGTGGAGACCGATGATCTAGAACCTCTCGCCCTTTACAGCTGCGGTTCTCAAACTTAATTGACAACAACGAATTTCTCGGCTCTGGATGCTGAGTCAGAGCTAGAAATTGGCGACCATTTATACAACTGTTTATTTTACAGTCGGTCGATTTTTAATGCGTTATTCCCAATCAGATGAAGTATAGTGAGCGTCTTTTGAAGGACCGACCAACGATTTTATTTATTAATCATTAATAAACCATTGTAATCGCCCAAGGACAAATTTTACGGTTTACGTCTCAAAGGGTGCAGCATCCGAAGCTGCAATAAAAAAATCCGTGCGTCAGAAAAAGCTTTTCTCCAAAACGGCTGAACTTAAACGTTTCGTATGAGCTTTCTGAAGCTACTTTTCACGCTGATTCGAATGGGAATAAGTAAGTAAAGTAAAGTACAGTACCAGTACAGTACCAGTACAGTACCAGTACAGTACCAGTACAGTACCAGTACAGTACCAGTACAGTACCAGTACAGTACCAGTACAGTACCAGTACAGTACCAGTACAGTACCAGTACAGTACCAGTACAGTACCAGTACAGTACCAGTACAGTACCAGTACAGTACCAGTACAGTACCAGTACAGTACCAGTACAGTACCAGTACAGTACCAGTACAGTACCAGTACAGTACCAGTACAGTACCAGTACAGTACCAGTACAGTACCAGTACAGTACCAGTACAGTACCAGTACAGTACCAGTACAGTACCAGTACAGTACCAGTACAGTACCAGTACAGTACCAGTACAGTACCAGTACAGTACCAGTACAGTACCAGTACAGTACCAGTACAGTACCAGTACAGTACCAGTACAGTACCAGTACAGTACCAGTACAGTAAAGTTAAGTAAAGTAAAGTAAAACGAAGTTCATAGTTGGTAATGCCGAACCACTTCGTTAAAATCTGAGTACCATGAACGGAGTTCGTCACTTTTCTTTCAAGTATACAGGAATATCGAAGCATAGAGTGCGTTTTGGTGGCTTGGCATCTCGTTTTCCATTGAAATGACATTTTTCATCCCACATCACATTACGTGTGGGGCATACGCCGATTTAAATGTAAATCGGCTTCCCATACAGGCTTCAATTACATCGGACAATGCCTCGATAATCTACGGGCTTCGCTCGAAAGCAACAATTACCAACGCCGAAGTCAAGCCCGTCTGCTCAGGAAGGAAGTTGAAATGACCACCCATACAGCCTAGCCGATAATAATAGGCCAATAAACGACATACCTAATCACAGGCACCCGGCGGAGATAAGTTCCAATCCCTGGGCAAGGATACACGTTTTTCCACTTCGCTTCTGGAACCGAGACTGGCCTACAATCGCTCAAAAATGAGTTCTTCGAAATCAAACGTTATCTTTGAAACGAAGGAGAGGACTTATAATATTGAGAGTCATTCATCCTCATTAAAATTTCAACCGGCGGAGGGTACACTGCGTATTCTTTCCGTAATTCCGGTTATTCGAACTTAGTTTGAGTGGGGCACTGCAACAATGTGGTCAAACTTCTGTATGTACCTTCGTATTTACCTCCACCAATCAAAAAGTAAATTGAAATTTTTGGTCATCAGTAAAACATAATAGATAAAATACCACCGGAAGTAAATAGGCACCTACTTCTACCGAGAAATTGTGAAAAATATCGCAGAAAAAACATTAAAATTAAAAAAATAAATTAGTTACACAGGTAATCCGAGGCATACTTACCTGGGTGAATAACTTATTGAATTTATTTTTTCAAATCATTATAATACATCGTAAGCCTGCAACTTCGACATCGTAACTTTCAACTCATCAGCTTTCCATTTCATCTGAGCAACAAAGGGCAAACATCGAGTTCCATAGTCGATAGACGAGCAAGTTGTTGACAGTAGCATCCGGGATTGCTGATGACACTTTCCATCATGCGATCGTTAAGCTGTTCTTTTGACCTCTTTGAAAATCTTAGACGAGCTAGAACTCTCCCAGATTGGTTCTATCCCTTTTATACGCCTAGCAGTGACAGCTTGTTCGTCAAAAGTTCCCCGGCGCTTTGCGATCATCACGAAAATATCGCTTTCCCCTCGAACCGATCGAGGTTGGTTCCAGAAAATAGGAAATGTCAAGAAACAAGTTACTGGAGGAATGTAAAAAATTCTGATAAATTTACGGTTTTTTTTTTAATTTTTTATTATTCTTACCTATTTTTTTTTTTATTTTGGTTTATTTTTCTATAGAAATGAACCTTTGTAATCGGTCAGGAAAAAAAAAATTTTAACACCCCCTGAAAATTTGTTGGTTTACGTTTCAAGGGGTGTAGAATCCGAATCTGCAATAAAAATTTTTTGTCCGTCCGCCGTCCGCCGTCCGCCGTACGCCGTCCGCCGTCCGGGGTTTTTCAGGGGGAAGGAGTTATCGAAAAATTTTGAAATTTTTACCAAAAATCAAGTTCCGTATCTAGTTGGTCCTAACATCTCGACAGAACCCTACCTTACTTTTAAGGTCAGTAAAACAGCTGTTAAAGTGGGGAAAAATTCGTGTTTTTCTGGAAATTTGAAACATAGGCATGTGAGGTATCATTTTCTATAGATTTTTCTATGCTGAATCGAATGAGACCATCGCCACGCCGGTAGCTTCAACCGTTTAGGAGTTATTGCAGTTTTAGTGAAGCATTTTTGAGTTTTTCAAAATTTTCCCAATTCTTAATAACTCGAAAACTACTCGAGCCACAAAATTCGTTTTCCACTCGTTGGAATCCCCACAAAAACTTCTGTCCTCCCAATATCTTCAATTTAAAGAATTTGGTCGAATTACACAAATCAGCAAATCAAAAATTGGAAAAAGTTGGGAATTCGGCATCGGTTCTTAGATACAGTTGATTGATCTACTTACGACCACTAGCCTATGACACCAACAAAGTGACGCACTCACACTAGGCCAGTTGCGCTTGGCAACGTGAGAGCGAGTCAAGCTTCAACAATGGTTCTGAGGCATTCTTGACGCATTTTTAATTTAATTATTATAAATTTTATTTAATTATAAAATAATATATAAATAATAATAATAAATAAATTTATTTAATTATTCAGATAATTTAATAATTATTATTATTCTGTTAGTTATGTAGGTAAATAAGAATAGATTAAATGATGATTTCAACAAAAATTAACGACGCGCTGCGTTGAAAAGATAGATAGGTAGGTCAAGCAAGGAGGACCAAGCAAAGAGGATGATTATTTTTTGGCGGGTTGAAAAAACGTTTTTCCAAATCCCCATCTAGAACACCAATTTATACTGAAATTCTAGAATAATAACAACTAAATTCCGTGTTTGAGGAGAACCTATATATCGTAAGATTTGTCTTTGCAATCGAAAAATGAACCCCTGTGCAAAATTTGCAGAGTTCTTCGGCTATACCAAAAACTGATGTGCACATGCCACTGATCTACTTAGCAGCGTTTTTTTTTTGTAAGGGAAAACGTTGCAAAGTATTGAGCACCGGGGTTCATTATTAGGGGTTTGAGCCCCATAAAATACGTTTTAGTAGATGAGGAAAAAAAATTTATTATTTAATATTAAAAAATTTTGTTTTGAAAAATAGAAAGAAACAAATTTTGATACCCGTGATTTTTTGGGAGTACCTAATTTGTTTTCTAATAAATCAAATTTTAGGAGGCTGAAATAAGACCTTTAAATTGGGCTAGCAATTTTTAAAAAATTGGGCCCGTGACGGGATGAGGTTGAATTTTCCTGATAATAACGAATTCCTATCCCCACGTGCCTGAAAAGGAATGTGAAACCCGAGCCCATTTTCAAGATGTTAGCATTTTTTCTAGAGAAAAAAAATTGTTTTTTTCATTTTCCCTCTCATGTTTTTTGTAAAAAAATTAGAATAAAGCCAAACATTTTTTTAAACCCGATTGTTTTTACGAATTAAAAATATTAAATGATTTCATAAAATGAAAATCCGGCAAATTTTCGCAGGATGAAATAAAAATGAAAATCCTTGATAAATCCACGAAAATCCAGGTTAAATAAAAAATAAGGTTTAATAAAAATCCGTGAAAATAAGGCTGAATTTTCTTGGCGATACCGAATTTTTATCTCCAGGCGTCTGAAAGGGAATGTGAAACCCGGGTTAGCATTTTCCCTAGAGAAAAAACATTACATTTTTTATTTTACTCCCATTTTTCCCAAAAAAATTATAATATAGTCAAATAACTAAATCCGAATTGTTTTTATGAATTAAAAATAGGTACCTATTAAATAATTCCATCAAATGAAAACCCTGCAAATTTTCCCAGGCTGAAAATCCTTACAAATTTCGAAAATACTGCAAGCCGTTTCTTTTTCAAAATTTCAAATTGTCAATTTAATCCGAAAGTTCCACTGGAAGTAGCCCACTCTTTCTTTGGCAGAGTCTAGACGCGCTCTTTTTATTTATCCAGGTATTTTCCTGACTTTCGCAAGAATGAGGGAAACTCCCGTGTGATTTTCACTGGCATTTCCCCGGGCAGGAAAAATAAAAATGTCGACTCGATCGCCGAAAATGACGTGTTTTGATTTACGCTAGGACGGGCCCGTCGCAAAAACGTTCGCAATAAAACAACCGACGCTGTTGTTTTCCGACGTTTCCGTTCCCGTCGACATTGTCCGATACCAAAGAAACATCGAAACAATGGGGACGTATTTTGTTGGATACAATACTCGACAGTTTAACGATTGGAGGAATGAAAAAGCCAATCGAAAAGGAGAAATATTAAAAGCCACGCGACCCACTGAAAATTCACACTTCCTTTTCTAAATAGGTGCCAAGGGAACATGTATTCATAGTTTTCCATTGAATTGCCCTTGTACAAAAACGTTTGAGCCCAAAAAATCGCGATTTTTTGGAAATTTTTTCAGTTTATTGCGTTTAACTTGAAAACAGAGCATCCTACAGAAAATGGCGGTCAATTACCTGTTAAACTACGTAAAATTCTGCGTCGAATGATCACCTCGAACGTTAAAATCGGTTCAGCCGTTTGGCCGTAACCGATCGTCAAGGATGAGCAATATTTCTAACATTTGCATAAAAAACTGTGCCTCCCCCTACTACTCAAAAGGTATCAATTTTTTTTTTTCAAACTGGTAGTAGAGTTTTAGCATAAAACCTGTCCTTCAATGACTTATATGCAAAAAACCGGAAAAAGTGTTAAAATCTTGCGGTTCTTCCGCAGCTCAAGTCTGGACTGTAACAATATACTTCCATGTTTCGATACGAAATTTTTTTACACAATTTGATTGTAATTTGACTATTTCTGAGGCTATGTAGGTCGATACTTTCATTTAATTTGTAAATATGGAAGTAAAAACTAGGTTAAAATAAAAAAAAAAAGGCTAAAATTCCGCTTTTTGGAAATTTTTTGGAGCTGTATCTCCTGAACTAGTGCAGCTATAGAGCTCTGCTAAAGCTCCAATTGTAGAGCATTTTATGTACGTTCAAAATGGTAATAGACAACTCTAGCAAAAAACCTATCCTTAAATGACTTTTATGCAAAAAACCGAAACAAGTGCTAAAATCTAGCGGTTTTTCAGCTGTAACTTGGCGGGCTCACATTTTAAAGGGTTACAAATCTATCTAGGTGAACTCTAACATAATCAAAAAAGCACGTTTACCTACAATATTTCGTTCCATTTCATTCATATTGTTGCGTATGATATGGCTGGCCTATTCTGAGTCGCTTTGGCGAGGCGCGTACAAATAATTATGAAATATTTCGCAAAAAAAAAAATGGAATATTTGAAAAGAGAAATTAATACACTAAAAAAAAAGCCCGTAGCTTTTTATCTGCTTCCCGAAGTCGGTTCAGTTCGAAAATCGCCCGTACGCCCACGGGTCGCGGAATAGAGAAATTTCAAAAAAAAGCTCGGTGGTCCAGGATTATTGACATTATTGAATCACCGGTCTTCGTCTAATTTCGTATTCTTCCTTAAACGTCGAATAGCCGAGCGAAGGGGAGCGGTTTGTAAATGGACGGATCAATTTGGAAACCTCACATTAGCCCTCGGGATGTGGGGCAAATTCTTCGGGGGGCAATCAGGTCACCGGGCTGATCCGGAGGTGGGTGAATGCACCACGTGCCCGTCTTACCAATTTTGGAATCGAATTACGCACATTAACTATGAAAGTTGATCTTTCTCGTTCTTTACATGTATCGCCCTATTATTTCCTTGGGGCGGCTAAAAGCTCTCATTACCCTATCCAGTTTAAACTACGAGGTACCTCGTTTGGTTAACCACGTAATTGGATCGGATGGCCAGGTGCATCAAATGTTTTCATGGATGTTGACTGTTTTGTATGCAGTTGATGCCCGGAGAAGAGAATCTAGAATTGCCGCTCGCCCCATTTCCACCGAATGAAAGACGTTTACTTATACGGATATTTCCTATGGTAGTTTTGGTCACAATTTTCAAAAAATCCAGCACAAAATGACATTCGATAACAGAAAAGCGAACCGGAAGCTACGTATCCGAATTTTACTCATCTTAAAATTTCAACATTTTCGAAAAACATCAAATTAAATTTCAAAAAATTAGGAAATGGTAAATTTCAAGTAGTGACCATAGTATTTTCCGTCAAAATTACACAAATCATCTTCACCGCCATGCAGGATTAAAGGGCTCTTTTTGAGGGCGGCAGGTCACGCCCACGACAACTTCGGGGGTTTTTTGTACTGTTATTCTTTTTTGATCTTCTGGTTGTCATTGGTCCATGCTTGATAGCATTGGGGACTGATAACAAGTGAATAATCGAAGGACAACAATAACCCAATAATGGCTTCACGCATTTAATTACAAAAAAATTCTCAACGAATACGGAATCTCAAAAACTGACAATCAATCTCGTCACTGGTGATGTCCCTGACTATAAAAAATGAAAACCACTCTGAACGTTTTTTGCAAGAATCTTCAAACCGGTGAACAAGTAAAAACAACCCTTTACGCTCAATATTCCAAAAAGTCAAGCGGCAAATTCGAGAAAATAAAATACCCCCCGGTGGCGATGTATTAAAATTATTCCATTAGCGAAAAAATTATTGATAAAATAAAAAAAGCGCCGATCAAAAATTAAAATAAATACGAATCTTTCGGGGGAATAGGAAATAAGCGGTTAGACAAGTTACCGACGATAACAATTTTGTCAAGCAGTTGAGCAAAGCGTTGGACCGGATGTGGATTTTCTGGAAAGAACAAAAAAAATTACCAATTATTCATTCGTTGAACGTCTGATCAAATTTTTGATAATCAAAAAAAAGTAAAATTTTTACCGATTAAAAAAAACGAAAATTCAGCAAATTTATTCTAGTTGTGCACCTACCTCGGGTAAGAGAATCACTTTAAAGTACTCAAAAACATTCGAATGTCAAAAAGGTCATAATTTCAAAAACAGTTTTGTTGGATTTTCGATCCCTTCAAATTTTTCGACCGGATTCCCCAGACAATATGCATCAAGTTAGAGCAAACCACAACTTTTGGGACCAACCGCTGATCCGATTTTGATTAAACAAGTTCTAAAAGCTGCGGTTTGCTCCAACTTGATGCGTATTGTCCGGGGAATCCGATCGGAAAAGGTTAAGGGGTCTAAATCGGCATGAGTGTGGTCCATTGTCGAAGAAACACAAAAACTCAATTTTGACCTCGATGTCACAGGTTGAGAATTTTTTGCGTATTTTTCCCGGGGTTCTCGCTTAATTAAACCATAGGAGAGGGGGTTTTTCCGAAAATTTTTGGAAATTTTGTTTTTAAATCGGTTTGGCTCGAATTTTCTTGACACGATTTCTCTTCTTTCGCGTTTTTGCCAATTTGAGGGAGTTCTACTGAATCGATTTCGAATCTTTTGAGCTTGTTGGATTCCTTGAAGGTTTTCACACCTTTTTCACTCCCTATAAGTCAAAATTAGTTGGGTTTTAGTGATCGAAAACTGGTTCAAACACTAATCATACACAGAAAAGGGGTTTTCGGATGAGGAATGGTTCCCTAAAAATTGAGAGAAACTACCCAAAATTAAAAACATGTGTTTTATCGGATTAAATATTTGTAAATTTGAACTCATCTATGAACTCGTCTGAAAAACATCAGTACATTGCCTAGAAAAGCATATGTGAACAAATAAGGATCCAAGTTATAATCTGAACTGATTACAAAAATTAAAAAAATTTACCTTGAAAAACTACGAACGAAGGTTCTTGATGAAATTTGACATATCGTACTCTTCATCGTAATCCTTGTTCTCCCAAAGTTCGGGTAGCGAGTCGAGCATAGAACCCATCGGGCCGCTCGCCTTGCTCGACGATGACGCGCTGGCGTTCTGCCCCTTCCCATCGAGAGAGAATAAATCCAGGAGCTGAAAATGATGGAAAATCATGTTCAAAACGTGAAAAAATCATTATTTTTTAGAAGTGGGCGTTTCTGCTGTTTCTGAAAAATGTAAGAACCAGTTCGTTGAAATAAAAAAACCGTTGCCAGAAAACAGTTTGAAAAAAACAGGTTGGACCGATTGTTAAGGTGCCTCGCTGTCTGTTACTGTTCTTATCCGTTTGTCGGAACAACAGTTTTCCACCTGTTTTCTCCCAATTTCTAGAGAACCGCTCGTTACTGTTACTTTCAAACGGCTGAAAAGCGGGGAAAGACCATCCTTGAATTTCCCTGCCAGCAATCCTGATTAGCTTTGAATTGGGTAATAAATTTAAGATTGTACCAAAATCTTGCTCGGATTTTAGTATTATTTGCAGGAAATTATAATTGCCGAAATAAATAGTTAATTTGATATCTCTTGGAATCGACACAAAAAATGTAACGCGTCGTGGATAAAGACAATGTTGCCAACAGAACAAACACGACGGACTATTTGAGTGCCTCGTGCGCTTCCACAGCCATCGCACCAAATCAGAAAATGAAGAGTTGTTGCAGGAGTAGGTAAAAAAAAAAACTATCGTGACTGTTGAGGTCCAAACGGTTATGTTCTTTTACAACGCCGATGGAGCGCCTCAAACTGTTTTTTTTTTTTTTTTTAATCTTGAAAAACTGTTTGCTCGTTTAAAGAAAGAAAAAACAGTTTTGGCCGAATAGTATGCCCTTTTTCTTCCCACCTCAACTATTTTTTCTAAACCGAATTTTCCAATTACCTTATCAGTCCCCATGGTCTGCAGACTAGCGTTCTCAGCACTGATAACGGTGTTGGCCGTCATTAATTTGAATTTTTGCAATCTGAAACGAACCGGCATTTTATTTTGTTATTCGCAAAGCAACCGAAAGTAGTGAAAATTCAAATTTAGGAAATACGTACCCCATGATTTTCTCTTCAAGCGTATCCCGGGTGATCAGTCTGTAAACGTTGACTACTTTATTCTGCCCGATCCTATGGGCGCGATCCATGGCCTGCAGATCCTTCATAGGAGACCAGTCGTGTTCTATGAATATCACCTGCAAATTAACAATTTGGAAAACCAATTTTAGATATATCGAGCGAAAGAACTGAGTTGACTGCTTGCAGCATCAAATTGACTACTTGCAGCATCAAATTGACTACTTATCGAGTTGACTACTTGCAGCATCAAATTGACTACTTATCGAGTTGACTACTTGCAGCATCAAATTGACTACTTGCAGCATCAAATTGACTGCTTGCAGCATCAAATTGACTACTTTTTGAGTTGACTACTTGCAGCATCAAATTGACTACTTGCAGCATCAAATTGACTACTTATTGAGTTGACTACTTGCAGCATCAAATTGACTACTTATCGAGTTGACTACTTGCAGCATCAAATTGACTACTTGCAGCATCAAATTGACTGCTTAAAAGCATCAAATTGACTACTTGCAGCATCGAGTTGACTACTTGCAGCATCAAAATGACTACTTGCAGCATCAAATTGACTACTTATTGAGTTGACTACTTGCAGCATCAAATTGACTGCTTGAAAGCATCAAATTGACTACTTGCAGCATCTAATTGACTTCTTGCAAGCATCAAATTGACTACTTGCAAGTTCGCGTTGACTACTCGCAGCATTAAATTGACTACTTATGAAGTTGACTACTCGCACCATCTAATTGACTACTTGCAGCATCCAATTGACCACTTACAGTATCGGCGCCGGTCAAATTCAATCCCAATCCTCCGACTTGAGTGGTCAAAATCAGGACGTCAATGGACGGGTCTTTGTTGAACCGCGTGACGACCGAATGCCTCAAATTGGCCGGCACCGTGCCGTCCAACCGCAAGTAAGTCACCGAAGGCATGTGAGGCCTGTTGGCAGATCAATTTCCGGTATTTATTTCGTCAAATTTTTCAATTTTTGCGAGATAAATGCTTCAATCTAAAACGAACATTGCCGCTAAAAAACTCCCAATCAAACAGAAACATTGTAGGTGGCGTACTTGAAAAAATCATTTTCCAAAATGTCCAACATGACTTTGAGCTGGCAGAAAATCAGGGCCCGATGCTGGTTGATGACGATATCGTCGGTCTCGGCTCCTACGGGCGCGCCGATACCGCAGTCCAGCAGAAGTTGCCTGCAACATTATAAGATAAGTCATAATAATTGTGTTCAACAAACTAGAAATATGCTGCAAAAAATAGATTACCCAGTAGGCTTGAAAATGAACGCAAAATCAAGCTGATACTGAAAATCAAACTCAAACTGAAAGTCAAATTGAAACACAAACTAAGACCAAACTGACTCGAAGAGTCAAACTCAAACTCAATTTGAAATTCAACCTCAAAGTCAAACTGATACTGAAAATCCAACTCAAACGGACAGTCCAACTAATACTGAAACTCAACCCCCAAGCCGAACTGAAACTCAATCTGAAACTGAAACTCGAACTAAGAATAAAAGTCAAACCCAAACTGAAAATCAACTTGAAACCCAACGTCAAAGTCAAACTAAAACTCAATATGAAACCCAAACTCAAACTGAAATTCAAATGGAAACAGACGCTCAAACTGTATTTGAAACTTAAACTGAAACTCAACCTAAAGTCGAACTGAAACTTAATACGCAATTCAAACAGAACTTGAAATTCAAACAGAAACTGAAACTAAAACTAGATTTGGAACTCAAAGTGAAACTCAAACTGGAACTGAAATTCAATGTGAAACTAACTCAAACTGAACGTCAAACTTAAACTGAAAATCAACCTCAAGTCAAACTGAATCCCAATATGAAACACTCAAACTGAAACTGAAACTTGAACTGATACTGAAACCGAACTCGATTTGAAACTCAACTTCAAAGTCAAACTGAATCTCAAACTCGAACGGATACTAAAAATCAAACTTGAACTGAAACTCAAACTAAGACTGAAAATCAAACTTGAGCTGAAACTTGAACTAAGAATAAAAATCAAACTGAAAATCAAAAACTCGGACTGAAACCCAACCTCAAAGTCAAACTGAAACTCTCCATGAAACCCAAACTCAAATTGATAATCAAACTGAACATGAAATTCAAACCTCGAAGTAAACTTTCAGTTAGAGTTTCAAACACATTTGGAGTTTCAGTTTCCGTTTAAATTTCAGTTTAAGTTGGGGTTTCAAATTGAGTGTCAGTCTTAGTTCGAGATTCAGTTGAAGTTTGACTTCCACTTTGAGTTTCAAATATAGTTTGAGTTTCAGTTAGAATTTCAAGTTCAGTTTGAGCTTGGGTGTCAAAGGGAAGTTTGACTACAAGCTGGATCAAACTTGAATAATACTCAAACTGGAACTGAAACTCAACATGAAACTCAAACTGAAAGTCCACTTTGAGGTTGAGTATCAGTTCAAGTTTGGTTTTCACTTTGAGTTTCAGTTTGAATTTCAATTTCAGTTGGAGTTGAAGTTGAGTTCCGGGTTTCATATTGAGTTTCAGTATGACTTTGAGGTTGAGTTTCAAATAGTTTGAGTTTTGAATTTCAGTTTGAATTTCAAGTTCAGTTTGAGTTTGGGTTTCATATTGCGTTTAAGTTTGACTTTTAGGCTGAGTTTCAGTTTGAGTTTGACTCTGACTTTCAAATTTAGTTTGAGTTTCAGCTCCAGTTTGACTTTCAGTTTGAGTTTGGGTTTCATATTGAGTTTCAGTTTGACTTTGAGGTTGATCATCAGTTTGAGTTTGACTTTGAGGTTGATCATCAGTTTGAGTTTGACTTTCAGTTCGAGTTCGATTTCCAGTATCAGTATCAGTTTGACTTTGAGGTCAAGTGTCAAATACAGTTTGAGTTTCGGATTTCAGTTTGAGGTTGAGTTTGAGGTTGGGTTTGGGTTTTAGTTCGAGTGTGATTTTCAGTTTCAGTTTGAGGTTCATTTTGATTTCTAGTTGGAGTCATAGATTGAAGTTCAATTCCAGTTTTTACTTTGAGGGTGAGATTCAGTTTGAGTATCATTTTCTGTAGAAGTTTGAGTTTCATATGGAGGTTCAGTTTCAGTTTGACTTTGAGGATGAGATTCGGTCTGATTTTTTAGTTTCAGTTTGAGTTAAAGCGTCATAAAATAATCAGTTAAATCGGCCTATTATAATTTCTATTCATTATGCATGCTAAGTTTCTCGAAAATCGGTCGGTCCTTCTTCTGAGGAGTTTGGCAACAAACATCAACATTATCATTTTGTGTATTATAATGAACGATTTACTCACTTGAGCGCAGGCAGTTTAGCGGCGTGTTCAATATGGGACAAATCGGTGTTCTGGGCTTTGAGGCCCTGCGTGATCGACTCGTACTGCGGATGTTTCGGGGTGAGAGCCAATTTCGGATGGTTGCACACGCTTTGCAAATAGCGAAGGGCCTGAAAAAAATTAACCTTTATTTCAAAATTGCTCGAAAAAAAAAACTGCAACGCCGAAACACCATTTCGCGACTACTCACTTGGAAAATGTGCGACGAATTGCTCTCTTCGAAATTGGGATTCTGGGTTTTGGAGAAATCTTCGTAGAGCTGCCTCTGGAGAGGCGAGAGCTCGCAATAGTAATCCTGGAAAAAGTAATTTTACACCCGGCAAGATCAAATTTCGGCCTTTTCGAAACAAAATTGTCAACAAGCGATTCATATAGATTAGTTGTTGTTGTTATTGCTGTTGTTGTTGTTGTTATTGCTGTTGTTGTTGTTGTTGTTGTTATTGCTGTTTTTGTTGTTATTGTTGTTGTTATTATTGCAGTTGTTTTTGTTGTTCTTGTTGTTGCTGTTGTTCTTATTGTTGCTGTAGTTGTTCTTGTTGTTTTACAGTCCAACGAATATAATTATTTTACGACAAAAATTTTTCTAATGTAGGTACGTCACAATTTGTCCTAATGTACGACAAACATTTAATGTTTGTCAAATGAGCTCACCTGAGTAATTTTTGGTGGCAAATCCTTCAGCACATCTTCCTTGGTTCGCCTTAGTACGAACGGTAGTACTTGCCTGTGAAGGGCTTCCATCGCTAAGACGCCTGTCAAAAGCGTGGAATTGAGCTATAATTTTTTTCCAAATTAAAACCAAAATTTTTCATCTTTATTTTATAAAATCCTTACCCGCTTCTTGCTCTTTCGTGGAACTTTTGGGATCCCGACTCGCAAGTATCGGTTTGCTGTACCGAGCGTTGAACTGTTTTTCCGTACCGAGGAAACCGGGCATGAGGAAATCGAATAGCGACCAAAGTTCTAATACGTTGTTCTGTATCGGCGTGCCTGAGAGTATCAGTCGATTGTTGGCCGTTATCATTTTGATAGCGACCGACGCCTGCAACGGGAACCATAACCTATTTTAGTGTTTTATATCTGAACAAAAAACCTAGGGACAGAATGGTACTTCGATAAATCATATTTTTGGTGATTTCCAGGGACTTTGGTCCTTTTTTGGAACGCTGATACAGGAGACATAAGTATCGGTGCTAAAAATGGCGAATTTTAATTTAAAAATTACAATCTCACCTTGGTTTTGCCGTTTTTGATCATGTGCCCTTCATCCAAAATGCAATAGTTCCACTTGATCGACGAGAAAAAGTCGATATCCTTTCGGACGATATCGTACGAAGCGACAATCAGCTGGTACAGTCGAGCCTGGCTTCTTAGTCTGTAAATAAATAATTTGAGCTCAGTTTAACCAAAATCTTTAAATGAGAGGTTGAGTTTGGTAACTCTTGAGCGCCAGTTTCACACATAATTTATTTTTTTATCACTCATATGGTGTTTTCTGGACATTGCTGTGGCGGCTTCACAAAATCTACAAAACTAAAGTGGGAAATTTGATTTGGTGGCGATTGGTCACGTATTTATCAACTCGAAATGCTCACTTCATCCTTTCCGATGGCGTTCCGGCGTATAAAAGCGGCCGAAGGAAGTTACGGTCCGGTACGAACTTCTCGACTTCGTACACCCAGTGGCCGGTTAGAGTCGGCGGGCAAATAACCAACGATGGAAGTCGTGCGAAGTCCTCCCGGCCAGTTTTCTATAAAAATGATCAAAAATAAACACAAAAATTATGTCAATTTGGTAAAAAATTGTACAACTATTTATTTCAGCAGTTTTTTGTTGTTGTTGTTGTTGTTGTTATCTAGTTCTGCCAGCAGAACGGTTATTTTTTTCAAGGTACTGCATTTTGGGGCATTTTTTGAAATGAATGCCATTTCTTGAGAAACGATTGACAAGGGTTTTTTTTTTGGCTCACTTCGAACTGCTGTTGGCGATAGTAATGATCGCTGGCGAGGATGCAGATCGATTGTAATGTCTTTCCCAGGCCCATATCGTCGCAAAGGAGACCGTGAAGTTTGAACTTGTTCAGAAAACCCAACCAGTTGACCCCAGCCTGAAATTAGAGCGGAGGAGTAAATATGGGGTAATCATGAAGCTGTGGTAATGAAGATGTGGCGAAAAAAAAGGGAGATGATAAGAAAGAAAGATGAAAATTGGGCAAAAATAGATGGGGCAATGGAGGTGAGGCAATAGACATGGGGTAATGAAACCGAGTAATGATGCGGATGTGGGGTAATACATATGGGGTACATGGGTCAATAATGATGGGTAAAACAATGAAGGTGTGGTAAAAAGAAGAATAAAGACGGGCAACTGGGAAATAAAAAATAAAAATGGGGTAATCAAGATGGGTCAATGTTCTGTTAAAATGGGGCAAAGTTGAGCAAAGAAATTATCAACTGATAATTTTTTTTTTTAGATGGATGGATCGACCCTCGAACTTTATGGTTGTCAGCTGATGGGGGTTGGGGTCAGCTGACAACTGACCCCAACCCTGATAACCTTAACTGATAATGGTTTACCTGTTGATATGATCTGAGGTCGGCGCAAATTTTGATCGGGATACGATAGTCGGAAATGGTGCTAGGGTTGAACAGCTGATCGAGGAAACTCCGGTGCTCGTCTTTCATCGCCATCAGGTCCGGCGACAGATGCGGCGTGTTGGGCACTCCGCCGTCCAACGGCATCATTTGTATGAGATTGGCGAACGTGTGGGTCGCCAAAACTCGGGTGTTCTGCTCTTGATCGCTCATACGGCCTGGAAAATGGAGTGGAATTAATATAGAATTAAATGTTATCAATTCTGCAATTCCGGAGGTCGAACGGCTCAATTTACCTAACAGCGGGACGACCAGGAATAAAATGTAAGGCACCAGGTGCAATTGCATTTTCTCCAAGAGCAAGGCGATGGCTTCCACGGCTCCCTGGCGCTTCCTGTCGTTATCGACGATCGACAGCGACGGCACGACTTGGAGCACGACTGCGGACATTACGGGGACATCGGCGAACGTGGGGTTGGCCGGATCGGACTGCAGGGCCTGCGACTCGATGACCGCAAGTGCGGCGAGGCAACGGCAGGCCATATGGCGGACGGCGACGTACGGGTGGGACAGCAGAGCGAGTATGATGGGCAGAAGTCCGATGATCTGCGAATTTGTATGAACATTTTCATAATCGGAGGAAACTATCAGTATTATGAGGAGGTTAGGGAGTGACAAGTCAACCTAGTTCTACGACTTTTTAAGGATAGGAAAGTAAAAAGTAGTTAAATTTTAGGTAATTGTACATACCTGAGGAAGTAAAGAATTGTGGAGAGACTGACTAGTTACTTCCAGAACTTGCAGAATGCCGACTAAATGATCCGCTTCTTCTTTCGAGCAATCCTTAGCATTCACTAGAAAAAAAAAGTTTTTAATGACAAAAAAAAAGTAAAACCCCGTTCAAAATAATGATTTTCAGTCGTATTTACTTTTCGACACATCGAGGAGCCCTTTCTGACAAAGGTTACCGCAAATCGCCAGCCACAGGTTGGGCAAGCATTCGACCAATCTTGGCCCGAAATGCGCCGAGATCGCTTGCAACGCCAAAATGCTACCCCGGCGTTGAATCCGCTTGAATTTCAGAGCCTGAACCGAAATCAACACATTGAGAAACTGACGCCTTTTTTGTTTATCAGTATAACCTAACTGTTTAATAAACTGACCGTATCTTCGGCGATTATAAGTTCTTCCGCGTGAATATCGTGAGCCGGGGGTCTCCCTGGACCCCGGCCGCTCGTTGAGTTAGAACGCCTGAGCAATGTTCTTTCCGCAGCCTAGAAAAAAGAAGTATCCGATTTTTTAGCGACCAGCCTGAGAAAAACTGGAGTAAAGAAGTTATTGTTGGATTTAACTCTGAATCCAACGTGGCTTGAAAAGTGAACCGCCGTTCGAGGCGTTGCCTTTTGCCCGATAACCGAAGTTGTCCCGGGCGTGCCCTGCCGCCCTCAGGAAGGCCGTTCTTGAGGCTTCTTCTTGAGGAGGGCGAATAGAATGGGAATAAGAGAGCAGCCCTGTCTGACACCCACGCACACTCGTACTGTTTTTATTGCTTTTGTTGTGATTCAAATCAAGTAATTTTTACTGTTCTTCAAATTCGATATAAAATCGCTCGACTGTACCTGGCGTTGCTTGGATAATGTCAAGATTCCATTGTATCTGTCACTGGACGACGGATTGGTCTGCGAACTACTTTTCGATTTAGAACTTGAGCCTGGTCGATTCTGGAAAAGATGCTCGACAGTAAATTTTCTAAAGAATGTTTTACAAATTAATACAGTAAATTTAAAAAAAAAAGGCTAGATAATGATTCTAAGGACAGGGAAAAACGGCTGTTTTCAGGGGGTGCATCCGATAGAAAATTTCAAGCCTGTCATTTCTATTTATTTTTTGCAGTAATTCCGAAAAATGTTTGCCGAGAAATACGGTCGAGAGATTTGAATTGGGCTAAACTAGAACATCCCCCCCCCCACCCAATTAACCCAGTAGATGGAATCCAGGGGAAAAACGGTAAATTCTTTTTAGCCAATTAGGCAAGTACCCTCAAATTATACGTAGCAAAAGAACACAAAAAAGTTTTAATTATTTGATTTTTTGAGTTTTCAAATTTTTAGGGGATAAAAAAATTATTTTTGCAATGAAGTATTCAGGCATTTTAAAAATAGCCATGCAAATACTTGTTTAATTTTTTTTTTTGAACCCAAATAAAAAAAGGGGGCCGAATGAATAACCGATACGCGCATACGCCAGCACAAAAACACAATTTTTTACACTCACCGTGCCGTTCTCATCTGGTATTTTTGGCGTAAAGTCAGGATCCACCAATAGGAAAGAACATAGGTTGGTGATGATTTTGGCGTTGGGGCAGGGCTCCCTGGTCAGGCACTTGTCCATAAGAGAAGCGAGAGCTTGAGCCGCTAACGTCTGTATCGAAAAAATTATCAATCATCATGCATTAGTTATTCCAATTTGTTCGATCTTCACGAAAAAATCAATTCAACAAATTAAAAAATTAATTTAACTGATAAAAAAATTAATTTAACAAATTAAAAAATTTAAATATTGATTGAAAAAGTGTTTGTTGATTTGAGGTTGTGGCAAAATAAAATTTTATTTGAAAAACTTCATCCTCAATTGTATAACTGACTCGTGGTTAAAAGTGAATAAATAATGTGAAAGTAGAGATGGTTTAAATTGTTTTGAAAATGTATAATATCAAAAATGAGGAGAAAGAATAAATAAACCAAAAAACTAAATAAAAGAGTATAACAAATATATAAAAGAGTATAATAAATATACAAAAGTATTGCAGTTTTTGAAATTTTTGATTTCGGGGAAATTCAAATTGGACTACACACAATAGAACAATCACCTGAAGTTCTTCGTTTTCTTCTTTTTTGATACTTTCCATCAAAGGTTTTACGATCGGAGTCAACTTTTCCGGAAGGTCCCCTAAAGCGACGAGAGCTTCCGCTATGGACGCCTGGGACCTGTGGAAAATTTACGGCAATTTCAGCAAAAAGTCTCGTTTTCCCTTGTTTGAGCATTTTTGAAACGTTTCCGGGAAACTCTTACATGACGTGCCATCGCGTTTGATCGCCCAATGTCGAAGAGATTAATTGGGAAATTGTTTTTCTCCTCTCCTGCAAAGTTTCCATGACTTTTCCCTTGATTCGGGAGTGCATCAACATTTTTCCGATATGGGCGTCAACGATGGACTCCATTTGATCCAATGTTAGCACCTGTGAAAAATAATGAGAATTTTTAAAAAAGACCGCAGTAAAAAATTGACTATTTAGTCTGCCCCGTAAAAAATAAAAATTTTTTAGTAAAAGTAGCAATCAATTTTTTCATCAGTTACGATTGAAAAATATTTCCAAAATGTATATACAGGCAATTAAGCAGAACGAAACGAACCTTAGCACCGGCGATGGAATCTTCGATAGAAAATTTATAGTGTTTCATTAAAGCTATAAAATCTTTGGTATCTTGTAGGAGTCGCGTGTACGAGATGGCGATCTCGTCATAATAAATAGACTCGTTCAAAATAGCGAATAACCTGCAAATTGATGGAAAAACGGAAATCGATAGAGAACAATGGAGGATAAATATTTGCGGGAAAAAATACTGCAAATGTTGTACGTGATCGAGGAACCGTATTTTTTTCGTTTCGAGCGTTTTCATCGGTACGGTCTTCCTCAGGAGCTATTCGGGTGTTAATTTAGCCAAATTCTAGCAAGGGTGAGTGCCAATGGTCAACTTCTCCCACCGAAGGACCTAAAAGAGACCGACTAAGCTAAGCTCCTAATGAGGGCCGTACAGGCGAAAGCGCTCGAGTGAAAATGGAAAGATCGAGCGGAAGGTCGTCTATGCTCCCGCTCACCTTTGGCTAATTGACAAAGGATGACAAAAGTCAACAAAAAAAAAATAGGTAATTTAAAAAAAAGTATTTTTATATTAATTTCAAAATATTTGAGAAAGTGTTGGAGGTGATTGAAATATTGCACACTCACTTATTGAGCAACAATGGCGGAGGGGGTTGGGGGCAAGAATGCTTGCACCATTCGGATATCACGAGACCGACGACGAACCGTTGGAGAGCCGATTTGCTGTCGAGGTAGACCATCAATACTTTGACGAAACAGTCGATCGGCGAATCCACGTCTGGCGTATAAATAAGGCCGGGAGCCGGCAGTACGATGAACTTCGATAGAGCACCTGATGAAGAAATCAAAATTAGAAAATACGATTAGGAAAAATTGAGTTTGTTCTATTTCGATTGACGAAACCACTTAAAATATCAGGTTTTTGAAGAGTCCTACCGAGCATTTTTGAAGCGACGTATCTGGTATGAGGAGCACTCGCTTCCCTTTGAGGAAGAGGGGTGGTTTCCGAACCGCCGATGTAGTATTTCACTTCGGACCGAGACGTGCAATCGACGTTGGTAATTTTCTGTAAATGTTTCGCCGTCGATTCCTGCGAAAAGTCATTGTACTAGTTAAGGTACTAAGCAGAATCGTTAGGAGACTAAAGCGACGTCCTGACTAGTTCCGGCCCTCCCCTTGATGGCAGCAAGTCACGCCCGGGACAGCTTCGGTTATTGCGCGAGAAGCCAACGCCTGGAATGGCAGTTTGCATAACTCGAAGAACTCTGGGCCTATAACCTGTTGGAATTTTGGTAAAAAGAAACAAAAGTACCAATACCTTCATGAGCGGTTTCGGATGTAGGATGAGATTGTGGTCGTACGGTACGCGCACTTGCTGCATCGCCATGCACAGCCAGATGGACACGAAAGGGCAGGCGGAGTGTAAGATATTCGAAAGGTCGCTGACTTCCAGCACTTTATACCAGACTTGTTCAACTTTCTCGTGAATTTTCGGATGGTGTTCGACGAGCGCGCGTTGGAACAAGTGCCGAAGCGTGGGCTGAAGGTGGAGAGCGGGCTGAAAGCGATAGGGAGGTTAGGAAATTTTGTAATTCCCAGCGTCATGAGGTTATGGGACAAATTAGATTGAACTTCTTTACCTGAAATGAAGGTTGGCCCGGAAGGCAGCTGAGCGTCTGCAGAGCCGCCGCTCTGACGCTGGAATTCGTATGCTCGAGAAGACTCCACAGGCGCTGCATCAGCTCTCCCACAGCCTCGTCCGCCCTGTACCATAGACACAATTAAACATTTTCCCAGCATAAAAGCAAACATTGAAACATTTCAGCAGTGAATCACTTGCCGTATCATTGAGCAAATATTCGGCTTCAGCAGAAGCTGAGAGAGCAGCGGTATAAAGGTGACAGCCGCCGGTGTGAGGTCGTCCTGCTCCGGAATCAGAGTGCACAGCGTGTTTAAAATTGTCAAAGCTGAATCCGGATGACACGATGCCAGCAGGTCGACTCCTTCGCTTAAAGCGCCGCCAGCGACAGCGCTGACGTCGTCGACGGGGTCGCTCAATGATTTGTGAAGCGAGTTAAAAGCCATAGGCACCAGGACGGGTAGTAAATCCTGAAAATTCGGTGGATAATTTTGAAATCTTCAAGTACAACACTGGATGCGTAAAATAGGAGAAACGGCTCTTACTTTTCTCACGGCGAACATATACTTGATGCCAAGAAGGCCGCCGTGACGGGTTTCCCAGTCGCTTTGCTCCAGAAGCTCGATCAGCACCTTGAGGATGGCGACGACGCGTTTCTCCTCCATCAAATCCAGGACCAAGCCCAAAGCTTGGGCGCACGTTTCCCGCACCGGCGCGACGACTTGATCGCTGACGAAATCGCCAAATCGGTCCAGAGTGAGGACGCAGACGAGGCGAAGGGCCATGTCTTCGAGCCAGCTTTGATGGCTTTCTTCCATCTGGAGGACAGAAGGTGGATTTTAGAGGAAATATATCAACAAAGATGAGTGATGGGTGGAATCCGGCCGGAAAATCAAGATTTACACGTAAATCTACATTTCCCTACACGGAGATTCAGCAGAATTGATAAACCGGCCCCGAGTATGACGCAATAAAATATGATAACGTGCACCAACGCCACCAAGGAATACTCACTAAATCCGCAGGGACGTCAGACGATTTGCCGCCGCATCGGCCTTGGGTTTTCATCAGGTGCCTGAGGGCCGTACCAGCACCGTGTCTCACCTCCCATTGCGGACTGAATAGATTCGAGTTCAATTGAATGCAGAACCAATCCAAGGCCCAATCTACCGCCTGGAAAGTCAATAATTGATGGTTCAAGCACGTACAATCCGCAAGCATTCAAGTACTCGAGGTATTTTTTAGTACATGATTTATCCAGTAAATTCTGAAAGCTTACATCCGGAGGCCAGGCGTTGGTATTGTCAGGGACGGAGTAGTAAGTGCTATCGTCAAAAGATGGCGTTGCCAACACTTCCAGTTTCGCTTTCTTTTTATCCGGCTCGTCATCCTCGTCAGCAAGGCATTTTGACCTTTGACGCATGACCGCCTGCCTCGCCTTCCGTCTTGCACGATTCGCCTCGCGACAACTGAGCCTTACAACGTCGCCAACGTTGGCCTGAAAATGAAGCGAATTGGAGACTTTGGATTGCTTCACTGCCCAGACCGAAGCCAGAGGCTCACGGTACTTCAGAGTGTTGATAGGAGTCTGGAGTTCGACCATGTTGTCCCAAAACCTCAGCGCAATTCGTTGATTAGCGTGTCTAATCAGAGCTGGCCTGATGCGAATGCTGGTTTGGACTGATGAGGGATTATCCTTCATGCTCGAGCAACTGCGCATACTACGCGGAGGTAAGGGCCGACATGGTGGTACTCCAGACTCTCAGGAGCATTGATCAGGATCTCGGTGCCAAAGTGGCACCAGTCTTGAACATCAAGCCCAAGGTGAGAAGAACCTTCTGCTTGTCAATGGAAGGTACAAGTTTCTATCATTCATGAAGATGATGCTGGAATTCCAAGTATGCGTCATACCTTCACATGAGCGTCGATCTCGTTCTCGATCTCGATCTTCAAGTCCTCGACGGTGTAGAGCGAAGACGTGTCGATGCCCAGCCTAGAAGCTTCGCCAAGTCCAAGTCTGGCGTTCAGCAGTTCTTTCTGCTTAGCCAAGCTCTCGCTAGTCATTCCTGTCGAAGGTTGCCAAAAGTCAGTATCAAATCGCTGGATTCACACGCCACTACAGCGCCACTTGAAAAACTGGATCCACAATTTACCTGACGGGTCCGAAGTTTCGTACTCCTTCCCTTCAGAGCCCATGAGAAGTGCACTATCTTTTATTATGACTTTCAAATTGAAATCATCGCAGTTAAGGCGACCTTCGTTGACACTGTGGATCGTACCGTTGCCTGCACCTTAAAAAAATTCGAACCTTGAAACTCGAGCAATTTTGACGTAAAGGCAATTGTTCAATAAATCCGCGGCATTACCAGGCTCATCTTTGACTTTTCCGATGGGATTCCACTCGGGCACTTTTGACAGGACGGACTCTACAGCCCAGCCAGCGGCTATACGCGTGTCCCAGGATGGCGATTTGAGGTAATTCATGATGTTCTTCAGCAAATTGTGCAGCTCGTGCGGATGGAGACGTTGAACCTCGCCGAGCTGAGAAGCGGCCGCTCTTCTGGTCACGACGGACGATCCCGTCTCCAAAAGGGTGAACAAACGGTCCAATCTGAAGGAAAAGAGCGACGTTCAGACCGATAGGGATTTGTTTGGCGTAGAAGGGAGGCATTGCTTGTAGCGGCTTCACCGTCAAGTAAGTAGACTTGTTGAAGATGGAAATATTGACCCACAAGTTGTCAGCTGATCGGGTTTAGGGTCAACCGGAAACAGACGCCATTTGCCGAGCTTTCGATTGATTTATAATCGTCTTCAGGGCCTACAGACTGTTAGGTGTGAACAACACCAGTCTGGAACTAGAGGAACCAAAAACCATTGTTGATGTTTCATGATGTTGTTGTTGTTGACTACACTTAACCTAAGCCCTGAAGATGATTATAAATTAATTGAAAGCTCGGCAAAAGAGGCGTCCAAGTCTGGTTGACCCTTAACCCAATCAGCTGGCAACTAAGGCTGTTGCTCACTAAGGGTTAAGTCCGACAGCGTATTTCTGCTGGCTGCAGCAATCGTTGCTCTTGCATTTCACCCTCCCGACACTCTCCGTCATTTGTAGTCACCTTTTCCACCAATGATGTTTCGAATTTATTGATTTTAGACAAAATCTTCTCGGGCGGTTTTTAACTGCTACCCGCTTACCACCATTCCTTACCAAATTTTCACCATGAAGACGTCAACCCGCCAAAAAAAGCAGCGATCCTGGATGATTCCTCGGGTACCTACCTATTGTGGCGATTTTGGGAAATGTCCATTCGGATTGCTCGAATGAATCGCCATAGCAAACCAACAGCAGATAACATGAACATAATATGTAGGATATTATCCTAATGCCCTTAAGATGCTCCAAACAGTCGGTGAACATTTGAGCACTCTGAAATTGTCATTAGACATGTTCAAAATATTCATGTTTAAACCGAGAGCGGATATCGGTAATCTTAATACCTACAAGAACATGCGATATCTCAAGGTAGAGGCAGGTGCTTAATGTAATCGAGTATGATAAAGAGCCCTCGTTTCACACGAGGAAGTTGGAAAACGATGGATTTATAATTACCAACGCAACAATCGCGGTTATTAAACAAATGAGGCCAAGTTAAGTGAAGGTTAACACGAGTTAAATTCAAACTAAAACCAAATCGGTTCAAAAGAGATTTAAAAAATGAATGGCAAGATAATGGGTATCTAGGTACCTACCAAAATAAATTGACACCAAAAACAATTAATTTCCATAAGTTAATAGGTTCAAGAAGAGAAGGCAAGACATTTTTCAGGAATAAATCTTTCTGAAAACCGCCAGAAATATACAAAATTTAAAGCGCAATAAAAATATTTACTTTAAATTTTTCCAATTTTATTTTTTTCCAGTTTTTTATACAACATAAATGCAATTAAATGGAGAGATTGGATGACTTGTGGTACGTGTAAAAAATGATCAATAAAACAAATAATAAACTGAATAAGGCAAAAAACTACGTTAAGCCAATTTTTAAAAAATGAGATTCTTGGTAAAAACGTTCAACTTTTGAGGGAGAAAAATGTTTTTCTAGGCTAACGAACTGTTGGGAATATTTATCCTGTGATTCAGCCAATCAACTAACAATACCATTCTTGTTGAGCGCGTCTAAAAATAAAGCCCCCTTTATCGCACGGATACGGCCTTATTAGGAAGGAAAATGAAAATTGGCAATCTGCCTTCGCCAGGAAAACGTACGCGAAACCGAGAAATCGCACTGTAAAGCTCTTTCAAGTCTAGGAAGCATTTAGAATCAGACCAAGAAAAACCTAGAAATATTTCATTCTTTGTAAATTCATTTCATTTTCAAAAAGTTGAAATGATGTAGGTAACTAATTTTCTGAGGTACATTTATGGTGGTTTTTGACTATTGATCCCTGTTATCTTGGAGGAATTCAATGGATTTCTAGAGATATGGGATAATCGTTTAATTCGCGCCACACGCGCTATGCCGTCCTCTTCACGGAAGAGGATCTCCAAAAACAGTTGTAAATGTCAACAGAGGCGATAAGATTTGACTGTTTACCAACAGCTCTGAGGCCAGTGAACGAATGCGAGCCCAAGGAGAGATGTTAGCTTGGAAATGTTTTTGGCCTAGTTTTTCAGAAATGAGCAATCGAGTTTTTCGAAAATTCAGGTGCCGAAAACATCAATTTACCGAATAAGAAACTTCTTGCAGGGCTATGGAATTATAAAAGCAATTAAAATTATAAATTGGCGCAGGTGATCAAAAAATGTTCAACTCACCGAGATGCCATAGCTGGAGGTGGGGGCGGGCAGTGCGATCAGAGGAGACATTAGGCCTGCGAACAAGTTAATACCAAACCCATGAAGGAAGTATCGATATCAGAAAATATCATTCGTCGATATTCTCACGAATGATTCCAGCTCAAGCGCTTTCGTAATTTAGGCTCTCATTGGATCCGATAGATTTCGAGCGAATACCCGCCATGGCGGAGCCGGTCATGAAATTGCTGAATGGCGAGGTTCCCAAGTGTGGGTACTTGAGTGTTTTTCTATAAATCGAAAAAATGTTTTAATCAATCAGGCCTTCAACACCCAGACTCCAGGCACCCATCTATTGTACCATTGATTTTAAATTAAGTATCTTTAGCATACTAAAGCGAGGCCGAGGGGGTCTCAGAGTTGTGGTGGGACTAGGAAGCCGCCCTATGCGGCACCATACTGCTCATTAGAACCAGCTCCATAAATCGTGCAATTCTATCACCACCGGCGTCAAGATGGTCTCGAATTTATGGCTAGCCCGCAAATTGGGTGAACATTTTGGTGGTCTCGACACACATGATATTAAAAATCTCAATAACACGGTAAATCACTGTCGATTTCACCTGCTATGCGTAGAGCACACACTCGAAACGACGCATAAGTAGCAAAAATTTGAACCACTTCGTCGGATTATTCAGGAATTTTATTCAACTCGAAAATAAACACGAATTACTGACGGAATGGGCCACATGGGAGATTGTGTTACGTGGTCAGATGAACGTAAGCTCAGCGATGCTCCGCATGACTGCTCAGTATGAGAGATCAATAAAAATAACACTTTTATGAGGTCAAACGTAAAGCCTTCGAATGCTACATTTCCATTTCTAATTTTCATAATAAAGTGCACGAGGCCGATTTCAGCTACGTACCTACGCAAGCCAATACATTATATAATCCGATCGAATAAATAGGCAAACTGCAAAATAAGATGTACGAGAATCGTGACGAGGTTATGACTTATGATTGGCAATAAATTAATAATTTCCACTATCGGAAAATCGAAACTGACCTACTCTGTTACCCAGGATAATCCGCCGGACTTCCTACAGGTCGGTTCCATAGTTCAAACACATGTGCACACGCGTACGGGGCGGTAAACAAATTTTCTTCGCATGAAATTCGACAATTTTCCCAGGAGAAAGCCATCGGACAAGAGCCAAATTTATACTGACAGCCATATTGCCGAGCTCTCCGAATTTAAGCGACCGTTGTTTTCCTATTGGACGGCAAGTGCCTCCACCAGTTCTTCCGACCAATCAACTTCGAGGGCGGTCAATTTTGAATTTCCCAACACGCGTCAAAAGATGGAGAAAATGCGCATTTCTGGTATTTTTCACAAATCCGGAATTCGATATATTGCTGATAAGTAGTGCATCATGATTAAAAAGTCAAATTCTTGTTTTACTGCTTGAAAGAACACGCGAAAGGCGGTTTTGAGCATTGGTATAAAAATCAGCAACACGGCTCACTACGTACAGATTTACTACAGCGAGAAAGCATAAAATCACATTTTTCACTTCCAGGGATTCAATTCACAAAGTACAAGTGTTCGAAAAAATCAAAAAATTAAAAAAAATCCCACTTAATTAAATTAGCTCAGCAAGAAAAAGATAAATTCGAGAAAAATGAAAGAATTGCGTATTTATGTGCTTCGTTCAGTTGGCCCATCCGCTTATGTGAAGTTCACAGCAAAAACATCGACTTATCAGCTGTTATCAAGCCATGTGGGTCAATGTTTATATTTATCTTTTCTTTTTACTGTGGTTTTGACTGAAGTTTTTTCTGCGATTTGGTGCTGCATTGCTGACAAAATTGCTCTTACCTCTCATTTTGTCGAATTGCAAATTTACGTGCTTTAGTAACTATTTGGTGATCCCTCTATTGGTACGCTGCTTGTTATATCTCTGTTCCGCATGCTATAGATCGCTCAAATTTCCAGTCAAAAAATAAAATGATTTTTTTCTCCAATGATGGTTTGTTAATTTTTCATGGATTACCCAGAGATGGATTCAGACGAAGACACTGCTCCTATCGTGACTGCGAAACGTAGACGAAAGCCCATCAACAAGAAGACGAAAGTTCATCTGGTTTTTGACGAAAATGCGAGAAAGTATGTGTTGCAGTTTGCGCATTTATAATTTTTTCAATTATATTAGTGCCAAAATATATTTGGAAGTACTGCGTGTCATTTGCAACAGTTCAAACTATTTTTAAAAATTGCATTTATTTTTATTTTGTTATCCCATGGTTTACAACCGGTTAATCAATAGTGTTGCTTTTTTCGAAATAACTGCCGTCAACATGATTGATTTTTTTTATACAAGCCATGGACTAATAACTTGAAAAAAGCGGCCGCTTGCTTTTCTGAGCCTAAAAATATGGAACAGACCCAGAATTATGGAAATTTCCTTGCAGGGAGTTCTTGACGGGCTTCCGGAAGAGGAAATTGCAGCGGCAGAAAAAAGCGCAAGAAGAGCTGAAAGAAATTCTCAAAGCTGAAAAGAAGAGAATTCGGCAAGAGGCAAGTAATTTTGATTTTTTTCCGTGGATAATTTTATGAATTTATTTTTACACGATTTTTGTATTTTTAATCCTTTGAGGCTCGCTTCATTTGTTCCAAAAAATGTTTGATGCCTTCCTAAAACTGAATTTCTCTTCCCAGGCTAAAGAGCAGTACAAGAAAATGGTCCAATCGTACAAACCCATACCCGAGCTGGAGGAGCAGCTGGCCAAGGAGTACGAAGTTGAAAATGCGACAGTCAGCGTTTTAGAACTCGACACGGACCTTTTAGCCGAGACGAATTTCCTCATTGGCAGGAACAGGGTATTTTTTCAAATTTTCGCGCCATCTTTTTGACTTGAACATAATCTATTACGATTTTACTCTCTCAATTCGCCAATTTCCAGGGCCAGTGCGAAGAGCCGGAAATCAAAGAGGAGAAGAAGATCGAAGATGAGCCCGAAGAAATGCCCGGCATGGAGTTGAAGGCCAAGTCGGAAAAACCGGTCAAAAAGCCCGCGACGCCGGCGAAGCCCGAACCGGCCAAAGAGGCGAAGACGAAAAAAGAATTGAGAAAAGCCGTGAAGAAACAGTCGACGAAAATCGTCAAGAACAGCAAGGCCTTCCAGAAAATGAATCAGCTTCACACGCTGAAGCAGAAGAAGAAGTCGAGCATCAAACGGAGGGAAATGCGCAAATCTCGCGGAGGCCAGGGTAAAAAGCCGCCGCGTGGCGCAAAATCTAAAAAGAAACGTTGACCCATTTTTTAATTTAAATAAAGTTTTCCAAAGTATTATTGGGGCTTCTTGTTTGAGTATTAAATCCTCATTTTTTAGCCTATTATTATTATTATTATTTTTATTAAGAAAAAAGAACAAAAACAAGGGTATCATGCGCGCCTACTGCAATAACGTTTTAGTCATAATTATTTTTCTTGATGATTTTTTGCTGTACCTACCACTGGATACCAAAGGCCAGAGGCATTGCTTTCAAAATGCCGAATTAACCGGTTTTGTTAATTTGTCTGTTCCCATACGACTAATTTTAGCATATAGATACCTTATCACCATTCCCAGTTTTTCAGAATCCAAGTAGTCCCTTCCCATTAGAAAAATTTTCGGCTTGAGTCAGTCAAGCTGGTTTTTAGGTTATGTTTACAAGCCTCAATGGGATAAAAACCGCTTACAAAAATATAATTTATCACATTAAATGTCAAATTTTGACATCTGTTGAACATTTGTCCAACAGTGGGAGAGCACAGGTTTGAACCGAATTAGCGCTTTCGTACAAACTTTATTTACAAAATTTTGAGACGTGATACGCGTTTGTGATAACACACATTGGAACGATTTTTATTCTGATACTGCATATATGTGGGGGTGTCTTAGGGGGGTTCCAGCTTGATCAACGAAGGGCGAAAACGCAACTGCGAAAACACAGAATTGCTGTTGACAGTTCAAGTCTCACTACATTATCGAGTAATAGAATAATTTAATAGAATTTACTTAAGAGGAAATAAATTCGATTTTCCTTCCAACCTGTTCCAAACTGACCAAATCAAAATACGCATGCGCGCCTTGAAAAAATCGACGTGTTTCAATGCGCATGCGCATCAGTAGGGTAGAATAGGTTGGGGAATCCCATCCGA
The DNA here is from genome assembly GCA_036186465.1 of Nesidiocoris tenuis. NCBI lineage: Eukaryota > Metazoa > Arthropoda > Insecta > Hemiptera > Miridae > Nesidiocoris > Nesidiocoris tenuis. The sequence continues at coordinate 6,403,911 of AP028919.1, forward strand.
CATTCGATTGGTTAAAATTAGATCGCTCATTTCGAAGAGTCTTTCGGCAACGCGCTATCACTTTTCCCCCTCGAGTACAATTTGGCGTTGGATTTCCCTGTGCCGAGCATCCGGTCGAGGAGCGACTGTTTGTTTTTCTTTCTCGACTGAACTATTTCCCGGCTGAGTTCGTGAAATGCGTCGGCCACTTGGTTCACCTGTTCGGCCGTGGCGATTTCGCTGAACGAACATTCGTAATCCTTCGCCAGAATATCACCTGCGAATAAAAATGTTTGGGTTAGTGCATTTGCTGAGAGCCGAGGGCAAGGAAGGGGTGACGAATTCTTAACAGAGTTCATTTGAGCTCGAGCACTTTCGACCGTACGGCCCTCTTCAGGAACAATATTTGACTCGCAGCCTTCGATGCGAGCCTAGCCTTCGATGCGACGCTAGCCTTCTATGCGAGGCTAGCCTTCAATGCGAGGTTAGGCTTCTATGCGAGGCTAGCCTTCTATGCGAGTCTAGCCTTCGATGCGATGCTAGCCTTCGACGCGGGGCTAGCCTTCGACGCGAGGCTAGCCTTCGACGCGCGGCTAGCCTTCGATGCGAGGCTAGCCTTCGATGCGAGGCTAGCCTTCGATGCGACGCATGCGTATTTAAGACAAGCTTGTTTTGCAAATCTGAAAAAAAATAGATTTTTGTCCCAACCTGGTCTTGTGTATGGACGAAATTATTTATATGATTTAGCCCATAGAAAACATTCCTTCGAAAAATTCACTTTTTCAAATTTTCGAAGTTTTTAAGTAATTTTTTCCACTCGTTGCAATGCGAAACTTGGCAACCAAGCTTCAACATTGAAAAACCATCTAAATCGCCGCAGGAGTTACTACGCTCGTTTACGAATAGCGTTTACGATTTCCCACAAAACGTCGAACGTGCCCGTTATTGTGGTAGAATTCAGTTGGCCATAATTTTCGGCTGGCTTCAATCTCAAAAATGCTCGGAATCGGGCAACATGCCATTTGGCCGATGCTTTTAGTCAGATTCCCGTCAAGGGCGCTAACGTTTCCAACAGCAGTGGTTTCATTGCTTGGTGAAAATTCATTTTATTTTTAGCGGAAAAATTATCGCAATAATTCGATAGATTTCGTGTAACAATTATATTTGCCAAGTATTTTTTTACTGTGTAAAAGAACAAAAAGGTGAATTTCTTCGAAAAACGTCAACTCACCTTCGTCAGTGCTTACTTGGCGTAGGTGCACCATGTCTCCTTTGTTGCCAACTAAGGCAACCGGCATTTCGCATATACGTTCTTTGACTTTTCTAATGTAGTTGAAGGAAATCCGATCGGTAATGGCATAGACCAGTATGCAACCATCGGCCCAGTTTAGCACTTCGTTGGAAGGCAGATCATCTTCATGCTGGAATAGTTTCCAATTATTTTTCAAGGATAATATTTTTCCCCGAGAATATTTTATGGTAGATTATTTTTCCAATTCATTTTCTTTTTTTTTTAGAAACCGAAGCTACCTATACCACACTATCACGTATTTGATATCGTATTTTCAATATTAATCCGAAAACATCTGCTCCTAAACTTACTTTCGGGCAAGTGTCCAATATTTCGAACAAGACTGGCTCTCCGTCGACCAAGGCCTCGTGTTTGTATTTCATATCTGTCAACAGAATGAACACATTTCAGATTCAACATTGTTGTGGGAAAGGAAAAAAATGAATTTATTTTCGCGGCAGAAAGGAAAAAGAGAGAGCTAAGGTTACCTACTTACCACCTTGATGGTCATATTCGCCGATGTAGCGTTTTGTGATGAACCTCACTGTGATTGCTGTAATAAAAATTTCAAATCATCAATTTTGCACATATTTTCCGAGTTTGGTAGTTTCCGATTCATATGAATGTAGGCTAAAATGACTAAGTTTTAACTATAATTCAACTCCTCAGCAGGAGGTGCTTGGTTCGAGTCCTGCGGGAGATTGAAATTTCTGTCATTTTCCATTTGACTTCATTTTCTGCTTTACAAATTGGGGGGCAATTCCCAAGCAAAGGGAAGGCAATTTTTTCAACTGTAATATTTTTGGTTTGACTTGGTCGTCTGGGAGGAGTACAAAACCCGAGCCGTGTAGGCGAGATAACCACATTGTCTTATCGTTTCGACTATTTTAGGATTGGAGGGCTTTTAAAAAGATGAAAGCCTGAAGAGAGTTAACGTTTCCTCTGTTCGGATACCATAAAATCCTTTAGAGTGTATCGGAAGAGCTGGTTTTAAAAATAACGCCTCTGTGGTCAAATCACACGACTTTGGCATCGTCCAAAATATTAGGTAGGTGTAAAACATCCTGAAGAGCCAGTACAAAAATTTCCTGACACGTTAAATTTTAAGGCTTACAAAATCGGGGTTTAAAATGTTAAAAAATTAATCTTTGACTACAAAATCCGGCATTTTATGTTGGGGGGGGGCGGGGGGACTTCATACCTACATGAACTTCCAAGAATGAATATTTACCTGTCTGCTCTTTTCTCCTTTCAGACTAAAAGGACAATACCTATATTAGGAATCCATTATCTGGACAAAATAGAGTTGGCTCTTTTCAAATCGATATCTATGAAGCTTCAGCCGGTCCAGTCAACCTGTCATACCTATGGAAAGGGGAGAACAATACTTTGCGATCTGATTCTCGATAGGTCCGTCAGAACTGTCAAAAAGTTCGAGCTGCTGTTTTGAAACGCATAGCAATATTACAGACTCTCTTGCGTCGGGGACTGTGCAACAAGTGTTTGTCTGAACGAATGCCTCCGATCGATGAATATTGGCTGGGTAATTATTCATTCATTATACATTCATTCATTATTCATTCATTATTCATTCATTATTCATTCATTATTCATTCATTATTCATTCATTATTCATTCATTATTCATTCATTATTCATTCATTATTCATTCATTATTCATTCATTATTCATTCATTATTCATTAATTCATTCATTATTCATTATTTATTCATTCATTCATTAATCATTCATTCATTATTTATACATTCATTATTCATTCATTATACATTCATTATTCATTCATTATTCATTCATTATTCATTCATTATTGATTAATTATTCATTATAATTTATTATCCTTTCAGTGTCCACTTCATTATTTAGGTATACATTATTCATTCATTGCCTACTGGATATCTACAAGACACCCAACTTTGAAAAGAATCCACTAATTAATACCTACCAAATTTAAAAAATCATTACAATAAATTTTTTCATTATTTTCCAACCCATTGACCTAGTATGCTAGACTTGCCAACCCATAAAATCGTACGGGTGTAAACACAAAATGTTAAACGTCCATCTCGTTTACGTTATAAATTTGACCGATGGCTGGAGTTGGCAGGGGTTGAAATTAGAAAGCTGATACCGGCCTTTCATCAGTTGGGAACACGATTGCCACCGATAGTTTTTCAAAATACTTCCCCACCCACCCAACAGCCCAGGCCGCCAGTTAAATGGACCGACAACTCGTTGGACAGAGGCCGACTGACCTCAGTCGCCCACGTCTTTATAGCCGGCCACTTCTGAGGCTAATTTTATAAATCTAGACTCCACCGTTTAGGCTCCCGTTTCACGAATATTTTGGAATAACAATGCCACCCTTTTTAGTTGTTAACCTATTTCCACATTTTGGCGGAGTTTCTCGTAATTGGTACCTACTTACTCCCCCAGGTACATAATTTCGCAACTGACTAAGGGGATCCCCCCATCATTGATATAAAGTTGGGTAAATAAGTACGGTAGGTATCATTATACATGTCTATGTACACCAGCCCTCTATTTATGGTGACCACCTCTGCCTTAAAGTCAGTTTTTTAATTTTTTTTTTAATTCAATGAAAAAGGTTTGAAAAACATCTGCGATAATCTTCCTCAGAATTAAACTTGGCAATTTATTATTAATGCGTTCACCCATTCCTAACTCAATAAAATGGAATAACATCCAATGTACCATTGAAACTTACCACTTTTTCCAACACCTGGTGCACCGACGACAGCTACTTTGACTTCTTGAAGGGAAGATTTCTTCCTGCGGATCCCCCGTATAGCATTTGACGTCATTGTCTAACCTGTAACGGAACGAAACTTGTTTGGTAGATATTTGAGTAGGTTGAAGGGTTACCATCTTTTTTAGTAACCCATAATATTATTCTTCAAAATTCGACCCAAATCGTCAAATTTAATACAATAAATATGCGGCTCCATTTCAACATTCCTCCGTGCTTCCATGGGAAAAACTAGGACTGAAGTTTTTAACAAATTCGTGCCACCTGCACACTCGTGATCTCCTTGCGCTATAAATAGAGGAAGACGTTTTTTAATTTCAAAAGAACTCCGTCTATTTCCACTAGGACGCGACGATTTGGTGAAAAAAACCTTCTGCTCGTAAAAACAGCAGGGAAACCTTGAATAAGGCAAAACCATTGGTGCCCAGATAACGCACAATACTGCATATTTATAGGCGAAATTGTGAGGCGTATTGATTTTATTTTTACTTATTTTGAGGCTCCCAGTACAACAATTTCAAAATTTTTTTGAAAAATGTTTGAAACTCTCTTAAATTTTCCCTACCATCGGCAAAACCGCTTGAACCCCCTCCACGACCCCAGCAAAACCACTAGCGTCATCAACCACAACCACCACTATAACCAGCAAAACCGCTAGAACCCCCTCCACTTCCCCCAGCAGAAACACCAGCAGCATCAACCACAACCACCACTACAACCAGCAAAACCACTGGAACCACCGTCACCAACCACCACCACCACCACCACCACCAGCAAATCCACTTGAGACTAGGACCAATACCTCATACCACCCTCGCTGCCACCACTAAAAAACAAAATATTTAAAAAAAAAAAACTAAAACCACTAAAATATAAAACCCGATGTTCCGAACGTACCTACAATTTTTCTTCCCCTGGCACAGTAAGTCCCTAAATAATACGAAAAATTTTGATACCAGCCCCACTATCTAAAGCGTATACTTAAGATTGGCATGTATTTTGACCCAATACATTTTCGCTGTTAGGATCGTTTTTAAATTTGCAGCCGCTCCCTAAATCTTTTCTCCTGAGTGTTGAACCGGAGTAACGGCTCGGCTCTGAATTTACGAAGTCATAACTCAAACTTTATGATCGATCAACTTATTCCAAACGATTTCGACTATTTTTCCCCCGTACCGTAAAATTAGCCGTTAGAAGAAACGACCGAAACAAACGTTCGGCACATCAGAGGGCGGAGTCTAAATTTAGCTAAAATCTCAGCCCCCTGTCTCAGCATCCACAAACAACTCGAGTGATTAAAGTTCTAAAGACGTGACGGAGATCCGACATTCCGTGGCCGGGTTACTCGCTTTTCTGTATCGAAACGTCGAGGCCGACATTGTTTTCAATTCGTGATCGATCGCCCTTTGGAGCCGTTCCGTTTTTCCATTCGATTTGGTTAATTTGTTTTTTTTTTTTGTTTGCGAGCCACGCATTTGAGGAGACGGTGGGGCATGGGTAACATTCAATTCTTCCGTATACGAGTATTTTGACAAGTTCCTGCCGATCCCCAAAAAAACCAAAAAGTTACCTAAGGTACGGTTAATTTCGGAAGTTGAATCAAAATCTCAAAAAAAAATCCTCAACTTTTCAATCAAAGTTCAGTTCATTTGTGGGGCAATTGAAAAATTGTACCTAATTTTTATGTCAGTTTAATCCAAAAAAATTGACTGTCATAATTTGGAAGCATTGATTGTAAACCACGTACCACATTCATATCAGCACTCAAAATTACTTAAACTTAACAAATTTGAAAAAAAAAAACAGAACTTCTTTAAAGGTCATTAATTTGTAAACAATGTAGGCGACCTCACCATTACCGGACCCCCCCCCCCCCCCGGATGCGGTGCTACCTCATGCACAGCTGTAAATTGATAAAACGATTTTTTCCAACATTCGCGAAATCCGTTCTGTGTTTACATTACGACCACAAAAGAGGGTCAGATTCTGACGCAAAAGGTTCTCCCCAAGTGGAGCGATGAAGCAACGCATTTGGGTCAGCATTTTCCTCGCGAACGGCCTCACCCACCTGAAATTTTTGTTTATTTACAAAAACCTGCATATTTATATCAAGCTGGGATCTCATGTTGAGAAACTAATACGAAGGTCGAGTCGAGGAAACGTAAACCGAAGAGTGGTTTCCGAGTTCGTTTCAAAAAGTTCGCACCGTCGATAAAACTGTTCCTCGTTTTTGGCTTTCCCATTTTGACTCGTTCAATAAATTTTTCACAATTGTCTGCCTTGGAGGGGTCGATTCTTCAGCTCATTTTCAGCATTTTCGTTCTATAAAATTTCTTGTGAGCTAACGAGAAAGTACACCTTTTTCAATTTGAAGATTTTTTTGTTTCCAACTTAGTCAGAGTAAAATGGCCATAATTCCCTCATATGCTGGAGTAATTACAAAAATGTAGATACCGTTGGAAAGTTCGTTAAATTTCCTAAAAACTCGTGGCATTAACAACTTTCCAACGTGGGGGTAAATAAGCAGAAAATAGGGTCAAAGTCGTTTTCTCAACTTAGTTCATTAAGTTGCTCTCAACCCATTTCAACGATGGAATAAAAAAACTCATCTTTCAGTGACCTATAATTGGTCCGTAGACGATAGACAGGATGAACTCTGAATTCGTGATTTGGGATTTTTCTAGCCCTGAATGAGCGTTGAAAAATTGAAATTTAAAAATTCTTGACTTTGACCCGATTTTCTGCTTGTTTACTTTGATGCCGGAAAGCGGCTTATACCCTGAGGTTACAGGAAATTTATCGGGCCTCCCAACAGTACCCTCATTTTTGAAATTGCTCCAAAATATGAGGGACTTATGGCCATTTTGCTGAGTCAAAGTTGAAAACACGAAAAAAATCTTCAAATTAAAAAAACAGTACTTTCTGTTTTGCTTTCAAGAAATTTGATGGAACAAAAATTGCAGGAAATGAGCTGAAGAATTGACCCTTTCAAGGAATGTTTCCAAGTATCATTTTTTAAAATTTTCAAGCATTTTTTAAGTTTTTTATTCATTTCTATTTCTTCTTACCTTACTGCTTTTACAGACACCATCACAAACTGATAACTTATTTTTTGACACCTAATTGATAGAGAAAATCCCGTCTTACCCCTCGAAATAATTAATTAGTGCTCCTAGACCTTGAAATGTCGGACGTTTCATATCAAATTTTCACCACTTCGAGTGCGAACGCCTACACTCTTTTTGCCGAGCGCCTCGAAACGCCTTGACGCCTAACATCTGCCAGATTTGGCAGTTGTTAGATAAATACAGATTTTACTCCGGCTCTATTTTTAAGCTGATATTTGCGACTGTTCGACCTTGTAGTTTTCTGACTTCGAAGATTTCTCCGATTACTTCCGCCTGTTTTACGTGAATTACTGCCGATCTCCCGAATTAAATATATTCGCCAGGCGGGCAGAAAATAAAAATTAAGTTTGTTGAACCCGAATTAATTATTTTTGGAATTATTCGTCGAGGAAACTTTAAAAAAATGTATAACCAATTTTTCCAGCCATGTCTCAAAATTCGAATATTCCGCTCGCGTAATAAAAATGGTAACCTTGATAGGTTCCGTTCAGGATATCGATTTCGCCTCAAGCATAAGGTTGACCTATCTGATCTGCCTTCGGTTCCCCGAGGGATTATTTTCCTCGTTGACACGGTGGCCCTTTTCTGCCCTTACCGCTCAGCCATAACCTGACCTAACCCATCCAAGGTCTTCAAATGCCAACGAGGGCGGAAACTCTGCAGAGACGCAATCTTGGGGATTTTACGGAGGGAAATCCACTTCTGCATCCTACGCCGTAGTATAGTAGTTACGCCGGAGTAAAAGCAGCTCAGGGCGTAAAAACCTGTTGAATCCCCGCTACCTGTTGCAATTTTCTACGACGGAAAGGAACCAGCCCTCTTTCTCATCGCACGTACAAAAATTGGATATGGTTCGATTTCCAATAAAATTCCTTTGGATGATCCAATCGAAATTAATTTTTTGTATTACCTATATTTTATGCTTTTTTAGACCCATTAATTTTTAAACAATGTTTTTTTAAGATCTACCAATTAAATAAAAAAAGGCACCTACCTAAGTATCTAAGGTTTGGATTTGCAGTCTCAACTTTATTTTATAAGTTTACCTTTTTATATTTTATAAGTAACTGGACCACTCAAGGAATAAAACAACCTTGCTATGTAATAACTAAGTGCATTACCCTTTTATAATGAGGATTGTCCATTAACTAAATATCGGATGGGCTGTGGAAAAACAATTTTATTCATATCGGTACAGATCTTAGTAAAACTCCGTTCAGGCGCTCTTTTTCGCCCGATAACCGAAGGTGCCCCGGGCTTGCCCTGCCGCCCCTAATAAGAGTGTTTATTGAGAAAATTCATCTGTTTGATATCCAAAGAGCTCCAAATTCACCACGGTGGTATTTACATCAAATTCAATGTAAACATCTCACTGGTAATGTGAATAAATACAAAATAAATTATAATAAATATCGGGAGCGTCCTTGGATATCTAATTGACGAATTTGGTCAATAAACCCGGGCCTTAATAAACCTCCGTTCCAAGCACACTTTTCCGCCCGATAACCGAAGGTGCCCCGGGCTTGCCCTGCCGTCCTTAATAAGAAGGCGTCATAGCCTACAATCCTGTCGACTCAGGACATTTTTTTCGTCCTTTCCATTGGGTTTAACAGTTTTTCGCAAGTTGTTATCATCAGTATCAACCCGAAAAATGGCCGTGAAAAATTGTTCGCAAGCACCCTCGCGATGCTTCGCATAAAACCGCGTTGATTTCTGTTTCGGTGCCGCCTCAAACAGGCAAATTTTACCAAGTTAGGGTCTTCGCAGAGCGAAACAGTGAGATGAAGGCTTCCTACCGGAGGAAATAACTCGATTTCCGTCGCAAACTCGGTTACTTGTCACAAGCTCCGGTCCCCTCGGTTCCAAAAGCTTCGAGCGACTCGATGTCTCACTCGATTGGGTCGGATTTTTCCCCAAGAATTCCTCTTACTTCGGCAGTTTCCCGCAAATCGCTTTTGTACATTATCTGGTCATCTTACGAAGCCAGCATAATGCATTGTAGACTCGCAGTCGCTCAAGAGACAACACCAGTCTCCTATAGCGCCCTGAGATAGCAGGTGTTGTCGTTTAAACGACTATAAGACAATAATGTGATGAGATAATGACGACTTATATCAGCAACATGTTCGAAACTGAGAATTTCAGATAATTTCCCAGGATCGGCACTGGAGAGACAAAAATTTTGATATGCAACTTCATTGAGTTCCGATCAGCCGTTCGGAAACTGTTTGACTTTGAAGGTTTCAAATTCGATTTTCAGCCATAAGGGAGCGTCGGATCGAAAAATTGCTAGAAACAAAAGTTACTTAGAATTGAATTTTTCGTATGGCTTCGATGTCGAAAAACGAAAAAAGGATTTGTACTGGTACCTAGTGTTGATTTCTCCAAACCTTGCCCCTGAATACCCTTGAATTTTTACAGGGTCGGCTCAGGTTTTCAGTGCATTTACAGGTAAACACGAAGAAATTCATGATGATGCATGCCTGGATATGCACGTTCAGGGGGTTCCGATGACAGGCGATTTTTTCGAAATTTTCGACTTGGTCAACTTTGGCCGTAATTTTCTCAAAAAAAAAAAAAGAAGGTGGCAACGAATTTTTAAAAAACTAGGAAATTGATTCAGGGACAAAAACGCAATTACTATGGCACATAAAATTTCAACCCCTGTTCTAACTACCCTAAAACCACCTTCCTCAAAAAAGTCACGCACTATTGAGCATTGCAGCTAATGGTAATTCCGAGTCAAAGTGAGAATTTTGCGAATCAAATTGAGAATTTTCCAAGCCAAATAAAAACTTTCCAATGGCAATTGGGTTTGAAAATGTTCCATTTGTTTTCGAAAATTCTCGTTCGGTTTAGAAAATTCTCAACTCGACTTAAAATTGCTATATTACTATAATTTTGTTCCAAAACGAACTTGTTATCGAACTTACTATGGAATTACTATAGTATAGTAATTAAAGATAACAAAGGTAAAGCCTTCATAAACAGTGGTAGCGACATAATAATATTATGTTAAATATGTAGGTACCACTGAAGGCTTTACCTACTGAAATGCTGAAATAGCCTTCGAATACAATTTTCGTATCTTGATCAAACTTTATCCTCATCATTGGGAAAACGACTCATTTGAATAGGAGCAGATTCGAACGCCTTTTCGCTCAATAATTGTTTTTAATTAAGAGGAAAAAACTTACTTCTCTTCAGTTTCAAAATAGAGCACAAGACGTTTATTCGAACATTTTTTACATATCCGTTGACGGCTGGAGATCGCGCTTTTTCACCACAGTATCGCACGTCGGGCTCACAGTGGGGACTTGCGGCGGACTGGGGCAGCTCCACAGACTCATCCTCAAGTCGGATCTCATCTCACGACGGAGCAGTTCGAAACAGCATGCGAGGACTTGCGAATAATGCGATTTTCGAGGACCATTAGTGGCGATGTGTAATAATTTTCGTAAAACGAGTAAAATTGGGGGTCTACAGACGCAAAAAACGCGTTATTGTTTTTTTTTTTCAGAAATTCCACATCCAAACAATTTGGTTGGTTTCTTGCTTAAGAAATGAGCTTCAACTTCGTGTAATGAAAGATGTCCTGGGTGAGATAGGTATCAAGAGAATTTTTTGAAAATTTTATTCGTTTTCGAGTCGTAAAAATCACAATAGTTTTCCAAGCAGTCCACTAGTGATTCCGCTAGTGAGCCCACCCACCAGGCCAGTGACAGGATTGAGAAGTGGCGCCAGATCAGGATCGGCAGTTGGGGCGCTCATGGCGCACTCAAGGGTGGCCAGCACTAGACAAATCTAAAATTTGGAAAAAATTATGAGTAGGTAAAGTCGAATTATTTTGTAGAATTGTTTCCCTAAGTACATAGGAGTCAACATTTTTAAACACCTTAAACACGTTCCGGGGTTAAAGGCCTTAGATATTCCATGTGAAATCGGTTTTTGCAATTTTTTCAGTCCGGAAGAGTAGTAGAAAATTGCCAATTTTTCGTGTTACGCACCTACCAAAAACCTACTCACAATTTTTTTTTTTAACGGGCCAAAAATTTCAAATGTCATAAATTAGTCTTCAAACCACTAAAATTCAACCAATTTTGACTTACAGGAAGTAAAAACGGTGTGGAAACCTTCAAGGAATCCAACAAATTCAAAAACTTCAAAATCGGTTCAGTAGAATTCCCTCAAATTGCCAAAAACGCGAATAAGGAGAAATCACATCAAGAAATTCGAGCCAAACCGATTTGTAAAACAAATTTTCAAAATTTTCCGGAAAACCCCCTATCCTATGGTAAATCAAGCGAGAAACCCGGGGGAAAAACTCAAAAAATTCGAAACCCACGGCATCACCTTTAAAATTGAGTTTTTGCGTTTTTCAAACATATACCCTACTTATGCCAAATGAGTCCCTTCAACTTTTCCGATCGGATTACCGGACAATATGCATCAAGATGGGATCAAAACACAACTTTTAGGACCAGTTTCATCAAAATCGGATCAGCGGTTCGAAACGATGTCGCGGCCATTTCTGGAAATAATGTACCAAAATTCTACCAGAGGGTCAATAAAGAGCGGTTTTGAGATAAATAAATTTATTCAGCCAGGTCAGTGATCAGGTCGTCGGTCAATTTCAAAATTTCAACAAGCCTCCGAGAAGTGAATTGAGAAGTCCTTCGACAGTGTTCACGACGCTTCCCACAATCGGAAGATCGGGACTTGCTGCAGGTGCGCTGACGGCGAGCTCAAAACAGGCGACCAGCAGGAAAATCTGATTGGTAAAAAAGCGAAAATCCAAAATCAACTACGTCGATAGCACCGGGTTTTCGACAACTGAGCGGCCGAAGGGCCAATCTGCTTTGTTTCTGAAGCAGATTGGCCCTTGCGCAGCTCAGGTGTAGCAAGTCACAATCAGTGCGTAACACGATATGCACCTACTTTCATATTCTGGTACGTGAGTTACAGAAACGAAATTTTTATTTTTAATTTTAATTTGTATTTTGACTGATTTTGGCCCTACTACGGCTGAAAAAAGCCCTACGCGTTGGATCCTGTCTAGTTTAGGAGGTGACGAGATGTGTACTATGAGGCTCCAGCGGCATGTCCAGATCAGTGCCGACCTTCCCCTCGAGAGCGGCAGGGCACGCCCGGGACAACTTTGGTTATCGGGCGAAAACGAACGCCCGAAACGCCGGTTGACTTTATTCTACTTTTAGATGGGAAAAATTCGGTGAGTCACTCTTGATGCTTTTTCCAATTAAGCGCCTTCGTCCTTCTGGCCATCCTTATGAAGAAATCCTTCGAAATCGAAAAATCCTTCGTTCGAATTGTAGTGTCCGAGAATTATTTGAAATTGCAGGACACACACTTAACTCTTGAGAAGGGCCAAAAGTCCGAAAACACTCGAGTGGAAATTGAAAAAAAAATCTTATTTAATAAGAATAAAAATGCGAAAAATGAGATAAAAATTTAATTTTTTCGGCATACTCACGAAAAAGAAGATGGCCTTCATTTTGGGGAAGTTGACTCCTCACGTTCGACTACCGGACAGAGTGAAATGAAAATGACTTTGGATCTAAAAGGTTTTATTCAGCCTCGATAGTGCGGATCGTGACTTTTTGAAATGATTTCGATCGCATATCAAGGTCTGAATACTTACCAATCTAATCATTCTTTTAAGATAATCACAGACAAATTTTCTATCACTAGTCTTGTCTACGGATGTCTGTAAGAAAATTGGCGATACACATCGAGGCACCTCACGTACGGGATTGATATTCTGGGGAGCGTGAATCAAATTATCACGTCTGGGAATTGATTATAGTTATTGATTATGTGTTGTACGTGTATAAAGGATGGCGAAAAAGGGGCTCGATTATTAAAGAATCGAAGAAAATATAAACTATTAATTTGTACCTTCGTTTTCCTGAATTTTCTACTATTAACCTCCACTAAATCAGTCCAAAAAATAGGTAACTTACCAGTAGGCAGAGGAGAGAGAAAATTACACTAATAAAAAATTGGGTATTTATTATCAACTGAAAACTGAATAAATGTTTTGGCATTTCTACGATTCAGCACCTCGAAAGTTGCATTTTTCATGTATTGCAATACTCCGCCATTGGCATTAGGGGTGGGGAGGGGGAGGAGGGATGTGGTGGGGGAGGAGAAATATGGGCGTTCCTTGCATACAATTAAATTCTCTACAACTTTGATTATGTGACATTTTTCGATTGGGGACCCCGTTTTTGATGTAGAGGCTTTGAAACGTGAGCCTTACCTATTTTCAGCCGATTTGAGAAAAATTCGGAAAGTTCAACGACCGATTGCGGCCAAACGGCTGAACCGATTTTAATGTTCAAGGTTGTCGTTCGATGTGGAATTTTACGCTGTTCAACTATGGCAAGTAAAACTTGTTATGAAATTAGTAGTTTACGAGTTTATAGCGAAAACCCAAAAAGAGTGCCGAAAAATCGCGTTTTTTCGGGGAACCGTATATTTAGCACTTGGAAGATTTAGTAGAAAATTCGTTTGAAAACCCAGTTATTTTAAATGGGGATTTTCGCTATAGGGGAGCACTTGCAAGGAGAATTTGCATATTTTCGAAATTGTAGGAAATTTAATGCGGATTTAGTAGGTATCCGTCGTTTTATAAGTGAAAAACGCCCCGAAAATCTTTTCCGGCTGGTTCAAAAACTGAACCCAAAGCAAGGAAGAGATCGTTAAAATGAAAAATTCTTCTAAATCTTAAGAATTGGCGAGAACGTTAACAGCCCTTCCCACGTCATTGACCCTGAACCCAGACTTGACTAATCGCTTATCGCGTACGTGAGTTTGGAAATTTTCCCAATTCCACGCTTTTCTTTTGTGGGATTATCGAAAAGCGGAAATTCCCTCGACTTGGACAGCCATGAACGGCAGACGTCCACGTTTGTAATCCGTGCTCGAAATCTTCGGCTCTGAGCTAAACAAAAGCGAATAAAAACAACTCAGCAACTGATTTCTAGTTCATTTTCTTTTTTGACCGCCAGTTGCACCGATTGCAAAAATGCAACACCTCCTGTTGGTGAGTGAGGATCTACTTTTTGTTTACAATCTGATATAATATTTTGGCGTTTTTGAATACCGAGCCCGACATTGCCCCAGAGTTGTCGCGGAACCAGGAAACCGGAAAAATGAATTAATATTCTGTTGTTCCTAAAATTGGATGATTAGCTAATTCGAAAATTTGTCTTCTTTTTTGGCTAAATAACCACGGGTTCTTGCATGGCAAAAACCGAATTTAATTTATAACCAGTTGATAACACACAATACTTCCTAAGTTTGATACGTAAATTTCTAAACCAAACCAATTTAATTTGTGGCAAATTTGGTGGCTACTATGATCAAAAATGCTGAAAAACACTCTAAGCAAATTTCTAAACCCGCCTAAAAGCAAAATATAAAAAAACATCCAAGAAAAGTGCGATCCAAAAAAGCAAGAAATCGACTCATTTTTGTGGTCAGAACGAAAATAGCTAGCACTAAAAGTGCAAGTACATTGGACGTACTGTGAGTAATTGAGATCCACCTAATGAAGACCTAATGATAGGTAGGTACCTAAGGATAGGTAGGTACCTAACTATAGGTAGGTACATAAGGACACGTAGGGACCTAACTATAGGTAGGTACATAAGGATAGGTAGGTACATAAGGACACCTAACTATAGGTAGGTACCTGACGGTAGGTAGGTACCTGACGGTAGGTAGGTACCTGACGGTAGGTAGGTACCTGACGAGAGGTAGGTACCTGACGGTAGGTAGGTACCTGACGGTAGGTAGGTACCTGACGGTAGGTAGGTACCTGACGGTAGGTAGGTACCTGACGGTAGGTAGGTACCTGACGGTAGGTAGGTACCTGACGGTAGGTAGGTACCTGACGGTAGGTAGGTACCTGACGGTAGGTAGGTACCTGACGGTAGGTAGGTACCTGACGGTAGGTAGGTACCTGACGGTAGGTAGGTACCTGACGGTAGGTAGGTACCTGACGGTAGGTAGGTACCTGACGGTAGGTACCTAACGATAGCTAGGTACCTAACGATGGATGATAGGTACGACGAATATCTAGCGATAGTTAGGTACCTAACAACAGGTAAGAACCTAACGATAGGCACCACTTGATAGTCGGGTTTCCAACAAACTATAGAATTTAATTTGAGCACTAGGGACTGATTCTGAACAAATCCATCGAATTATCATGCATTGAATGCAAAAATTTTCTTTTTTTATTCCAACTTTTTCAATAAATAATTTTCTTATTTATAATTTCTTATTATAATATTCTTATTCTTATTATAATTTTGGATTTTTCACAGATTATAGCAGCAATGTTGGTCTGCAGTTTCGACTACTCGACCAGTGCCCCAGTGTTGGGTCTGATCGGCGGAGGTGGCACTGGGATCTTCGACAGTATTATGGGTCTCCTCCAGAAGATGTTCGGAGGAGCTTTGGGCGGATCGTTGGCAGGACTTATCGGCGGACTGCTGAGAAGCATCATTCCCTCATGATCCAGAACGCGACCTCGAAATTGTTGCTTTAATTTATTGTTTATTGTATTGTTGCTCCACAAATAAATCTCTATCCTAATCATGGCCAATTCTTTTCACATAACTCACCCATGTAAAATATCTCGAGGCTTCTTCTGGACCACTTTATACATCAAATACATTAATATCATAATCCTGGATTTAAAAAAAAATCTGAAAGTTTTTCGAGTACCTACCTGATGTTATTCCTAAAGTATTTTGTGAAGATTTTTTATTAATCTTATCTTATAAACTTCTTATCTTGCAAACTTTTTCAAATTATAAAGTATCTTATAAAAAAGGTAGGTACCTGATTAAAAAAAATGAAATCTTGAAAAATCATGAACGTTTTGAAAGAATTGCAACATATTTCATTGATTAAAAAAGTGCTTTATCTAAAAATGAAAAACATTCCATAATCTAAAATTGCAAAAAGTTTAAATTAAAAAACAATATTTTTAACAAAAAAAGCTTAAAAATAACATGAAATGTTCACAAAAAATTTGAAGTTTTTTAAAATTAAAAATTGGTATTTTTTAAATAGGCACCTATCTGCTAAGAAACGTTTATAATATTTTTAAAAAATCCAAAAATTTTAAAAGTTTTAAAGTAAGTACTTAATTTTTTCAAAAAATACTAAAAGTCTTGAAAAGTAAACCTCTAACCTAAAAACCTAGGTACCTAAAAAAAAAAATCCAAAAATTTTTTAAAATTGGAAAAATTTTTTTTTTTAATATGAGTTTTTTAGCTTGGAAACATCTTCAAAATTCCAAAATTAAAGGTAGGTTTTTGGAAGATTTTGAGCTAAAAATCCCAAAAAATACAACATTTTTTAAAATTTAAAAGTAGGTAGGTAAGTATTAGAAGTACCTGAATTATTGATAAGTATCACTCGCATTTGTTCTAAACATTTAGAAAAAAATAAAATGTACCTACCATCGTCTATTTATTAAATTTTTTCTATTTATTTATTTTAATATTTTTTTTAACGAGAATTTTTTGGAAAATTCCCATCTTCTTTTATTATTTTTAAAAACCAAATAATTCTCGTAGGTGGTTTGAAAAAGGGAAGAACCCTAATAGGGTTACCCTATACGAAAAACTCGAATATTCCAAATACGTACTATTTTTTACTTAATGGATGGTACTTATGGATATCGTACCATAAGACCACAGCTGATTGGACTCAAAATACTCATTTCAGGCGGTAAAATAAAACATTAAAAAATTCGGCTTTCGACATTTTATTTCGTAAAAAAGCCATATTGATTTTTATAATTAATCATTAACAATTATTCAAGCGTTGACTAATCCAGCGTTGAGGGCTCCGAGCGGGGCGAGATTGTTGAGAAGGCCTTGCGTGCGGCCGATGCGCAAGGGCTGCGCGCCGTAGGCGAGTGCCGCCTGGCCGGCTTCGCCGATATTGACGGCCCCGCCGTTCAGGACGCCTTTGGCGAGCGCGTTGTTGAGGATGCCCGACACGTCGCCGATTTGGCTGCCGTAACCGTCGCCGACGATCCCGCCGTTCGGCCATCTGTAAACCGGCGTGCCGGCTGCGGCCGTCGGGCTACGTCCGCCGAGCAGACCGCCGAGCAGGTTACCTTTTGAAATAGAAAATGATGGATTTGAGGAAATTTATTTTAGGAAGAAAATATATTTTCGTTGAACTCTGAAGAAATACTAATGAGATTTTGTGTTGACAATTTTTGTCAAGTAAATTGTTCCTCCTTAGATCATAATATGAAGTATGAAACCGGGAGTGCATATCAATATTACCCAAAAGGTTGCCTTTGTCGATGTTGACGAGGCCGCCGTTGAGGATGCCGCCCTCCAGCAAGTTGTTGAGGAGGCCGCCGGTACCGCCGCCCGGCATGATGACTATCGGCAGTATGCAAGAGCATTGGCCGTCTTCGCAGTCGGGAGCGGGAGCCGCTGAAGCGGCGGCGAGGGCGATCAAGGATATCTGAGGATTGAGGAGATGATCAAGGAGGGGAAGGGAAAAGCCGAGGAAAAGGGTCGGGAAAGTAAATGGGAATTACACCCTTAGGATACCTGAGTTGATTAATAAAGCGCAATGTTTATGTGTATTCCACGGTAAATACGGAATAAACCTGATTTGCAATGTTTTGAGATAAATCGGAATAATTAGAGAGTGACGCAATTTTTAAGTTAATTTCTCGAAACAAAAAATACTTCCGCATTATTAATATTTCAATATCATCTTCTTCTTTTTTTCGAAAATTTAATTTTTTTTTGCCAACGAAAATGAACCGATATAAGCGTTCTTGGTTTCAAAATCTTTTTTACCTCGCAGACCTTTGAGTGGACATTTTTTCATCCCGGTAAAAAACTCCTAATTGCTTCTAGGTGAGTTTTAAAATTGAGAGTGTTTTTGACAATTTTGATCCTCAGATTAAACAAAATTCACAATTTCAATTCAAAATTTTCGTTATTTCCTAGTCTTGTTTCGATTTTCTCTCAGTTTTGAACCGATAAAATCATGAGTTAAGAACGAAAAAGTGCACGCAACATTATTTTTGGCAAAATTCGACTAGCTCGAATAAAAAAAAAAACTCTATGGTCTTACCACTAAAATTTTCTCCATGTTGTGATGTTGTGGAGCCGGTTACGATTGAATATCCGATTGCACCTCTAGGGTTTTATAGGGTTTCGAATTTTCGCTGTACATGATCATTCGAGCTAAACATGAGATCATTGGCCTTTCTGGAGGCGCCTCCACTTGAAATTTGCACACGTTCAGTCGGACAACAGGAGGTTTACTGTAACCCGAGACGAGTTTTTTGAGTTCGGAAACGGGAAAACACCGTTGGATGACGTTGACCCCTGATAACTATAGTTGTTTTGGTTAAGGTGAATGTCGAAAGCTCCTTGACCGAATTTTTTACATCGCGATTTCGAGCCCGAGAAAGGATTTTTTTGAAAAGCATAAATGTAGGTCTTCACACAAGGAAAAACACCAGTGGTGCGTTGATATACGCAGAAAGTTACTTCTAAAATTTTGTACGATTAAAAATGATTTTTTTTTGTCAAAATTAATAATTATTGTGAAAAGGTGATTATAATATTTCTATCGCAATTTTATCTTTATTTTCTTTATGAAGGAAATTTCCAATCGGAGGACTGAACATAAAATCCCCTCCCCTTCGACCTTGGGTCAGAGTAACAAAACATCTGTACCGGCCAGCTCGTTATTACCTATGTAAATTAATGAAAATAGAAGAACTCGTGAGGGCGATGAAATTCAAATGGCGCGATTTATCAGAAATGCACGTCACTGCACAGGTACGGCATGTGCAGCTGATTGTGCTGAGTAACGCCCCGTCACAGAAAAACTGATAGGAAAAACGATTTTCTGAGCCGAAAACGAACGAAAATAGCGGTGCGAAATGCACGATAACTCGGGATTTCGAAATCATGATCGAAATCGGAGTCAAACTCACAATGAAACAGAAACTCGAACTCATAATTGGAATCGAAGTCAAACTCACAATGAAACACAAACTCAAACTCATAATTGAAATCGAAGTCAAACTCACAATGAAACACAAACTCAAACTCATAATTGAAATCGAAGTCAAACTCACAATGAAACCGAAACTCAAACTCATGATTGAAATCGAAGTCAAACTCACAATGAAATAGAAACTCAAATTCATAATTGAAATCGAAGTCAAACTTACAATGAAACAGAAACTCAAACTCATTATTGACTTCGAAGTCAAACTGACAATGAAACCGAAACTCAAACTCATAATTGAAATCGATGTCAAAGTGACGATGAAACAGAAACTCAAACTTATAATTGAAATCAAAGTCAAACTCACAATGAAACCGAAAGTCAAACTCATATTGAAATCGAAGTCAAACTCACAATGAAACCGAAAATCAAACTCATGATTGACATCGAAGTCAAACTCACAATGAAACCGAAAGTCAAACTCATAATTGAAATCGAAGTCAAACTCACAATGAAACATAAACTCAAATTCATAATTGAAATCGAAGTCAAACTTACAATGAAACAGAAACTCAAACTCATTATTGACTTCGAAGTCAAACTGACAATGAAACCGAAACTCAAACTCATAATTGAAATCAAAGTCAAACTCACAATGAAACCGAAAATCAAACTCATGATTGACATCGAAGTCAAACTCACAATGAAACCGAAAGTCAAACTCATAATTGAAATCGAAGTCAAACTCACAATGAAACAGAAACTCAAATTCATAATTGAAATCGAAGTCAAACTTACAATGAAACAGAAACTCAAACTCATTATTGACTTCGAAGTCAAACTGACAATGAAACCGAAACTCAAACTCATAATTGAAATCGATGTCAAAGTGACGATGAAACAGAAACTCAAACTTATAATTGAAATCAAAGTCAAACTCACAATGAAACCGAAAGTCAAACTCATAATTGAAATCGGAGTCAAACGTCGATTTCAATTGTGAGTTTGAGTTTGTGTTTCATTGTGAGTTTGACTTCGATTTCAATTATGAGTTTGAGTTTGTGTTTCATTGTGAGTTTGATTTCGATTTTAATTATGAGTTTGACTTTCGGTTTCATTGTGAGTTTGACTTCGATGTCAATTATGAGTTTGAGTTTCTGTTTCATTGTCACTTTGACTTCGATTTCAATTATGAGTTTGAGTTTCGGTTTCATTGTGAGTTTGACTTCGATTTCAATTATGAGTTTGAGTTTCGGTTTCATTGTGAGTTTGACTTCGATTTCAATTATGAGTTTGAGTTTTGGTTTCATTGTGTGTTTGACTTCGATTTCAATTATGAGTTTGAGTTTTGTTTCATTGTGAGTTTGACTTCGATTTCAATTATGAGTTTGACTTTCGGTTTCATTGTGAGTTTGACTTCGATTTCAATTATGAGTTTGAGTTTCGGTTTCATTGTCAGTTTGACTTCGAAGTCAATTATGAGTTTGAGTTTCTGTTTCATTGTGAGTTTGACTTCGATTTCAATAGTGAGTTTGAGTTTCGGTTTCATTGTGAGTTTGACTTCGATTTCAATTATGAGTTTGACTTTCGGTTTCATTGTGAGTTTGACTTCGATTTCAATTATGAGTTTGACTTTCGGTTTCATTGTGAGTTTGACTTCGATTTCAATTATGAGTTTGAGTTTCTGTTTCATAGTGAGTTTGAGTTTGTGTTCGATTGCGAGTTAGACACTAGATAGTTTGATAATGAAAAATATATCATATTGCTAAAAATTATATTTAATTCATACATTTGTAAACGTCCTAAAATCGAGGGTAACGGAATAACAGTAAAAGGCGGAACACTATCGTTTCAAACCGGCATTCGAATTTCGACCGGTTCCTCGAGTTGCGACTTCGCTCACATCGGCTCTTGCCCGCAAGGATCTCACCATCATCCGCGGATCCTACCGCAAGGTTACGTCAGTCTCGGAGATGGAAATAATTTATTTTTATGTAACACCAGCATAAACGACGAGCATCCGCGGCTGTGACCTTCGCTATCGTATTAACAATTCCAAGATGAACATTATTCCCTCCTCCTAGATTAATTATACTGACGTGTGAGATTCGCTATATAATACGAGAATATGCGAGTCATATAACTTCGTATTTCCCGGTTTTTCCACCAGTCGCCATCAGGTGGTACACGATGTTCTATTCGGTGATTTCTATTTTGGCTGGATGCGTTTTATTTGCGTCGGCTGCAGTACTTCGTAAGTGAAATTTCATGTGAATTTTTCACTAGGCATAAAAATCTCAAAAAATTCGTTTTCTGCCTTCTAATTAGCAGTTTCACTTTCAGAATTTTTCGTGACATCGATCGTAATTTACTAAAACTGCCATAACTCAATTAATCATTTGTGAAAATTCAACTTCGAATGTATCGTTGGAAAGAGCGTTAAATTTCCTATCTCCCTAGTGTATTCTGACCATTTTTCATGATAATCCAATCGGTGAAAAACATATCGTAAAAGTGAATAACGTCGGAATAACTATTTTTCAGTCTCTAGTTCGAATTAAATTTTCTAAATTCAAATTCTCAAAATACGAGCCAGAATCTCAACTTTTCAACGCTGTAAACAATTGCTCGTAGCCTAGAATTTAGTGGAGAAAATTGCGTTTGAGAGCGGGAAAACATTTCCGATGAAAATCGACGTTTTTATCGAAAAATTGATTTTTAACGACAGTAATTATTAGCTTAGGTATTATTTAGGAACTAATAGTTTGAGCAAAAATTTTTCCATAATTTCACGCAATTTGTTTTTTACAGCCAAAGAGTTGGGTTTGGAGATATGCCGATGGAAAGACCCGGAAATTCAAGTATGCATGAGACGAGCTGTGGAAAGCGCCCTCCCCAAACTCAAAGATGGTAAGTTGCTGGATGATACCGGCAATTTCACGGCTGAAATTTTGAAAAGCTAGGGATAGTTAGCTAATTCAGTTAGCTAATTTTACAGCAAGTTTCAAAAGCTCGCGAAGAAAATAAATGTATGCTATTTTGATTGACTAAAAAAATGTTTTGTGAATAAAAAAATAGAAGAAGGTATCTAAAATTTGAAAGTACCTACCTTCGAAAGAATCTTCAATCAAGTCAAAACTTGAAACAATTTAAAAATTTTTTTTTTCAAATTTAAAAAGAAATTTTTTTATTTTATCTTTTTTTGCGTTTTAAATTTTTTTTTTAATTAAAAAAGTTTTTTTTTATTTTGTCAAAAATTTGATTTTGATAATTTGATAGACGAATTCCTGCTCAGTTCAACGAATGAAAAAAATTGAAGAAGGTATCTAAAATTTGAAAGTACAAGCTACAAGAGAATCTTTAATCATGCCAAAGCTAAAAAAAATCAAAATTAAAAAAAACTGTCAAAAATTTGATTTTGATATTTTGATCGACGAATTCCTGCTCAGTTTTATGAATAAAAAAATCAGCGCGGGCGGCTTCGGTCTAAGTGTACCCTTCGATTTATCGAAAATTTCAGTTCAATTCGATCGGAATGTTTTCGTTCAATTTTAGGCGTACCGAGAGCCGGAATCCCGAAATTGGAGCCGCTCGAAGTGTCTGAAATGGCGATCGACTTCGGCAACACCGGGCCCGTGAATTTGAAAGTGAAATTGAACGATGTGAAAATTTACGGGACGACGTCGACCAAAATTCCCGAACTGAAGTACGTGCACAATTTCAATTTGAATGATCTAGGTAGGTACCTTATTTTATTTGCCTCCCTAGACAACGATTTATAAATCGTTGTCTAGGGAGGCAAATAAAATAAGTATAAATAATAATATAATAACTATAAATAGTTCCATCACACAATTTATGAATCCGGCGGTAAATTAAAATTTATACGTATGCTAGTGAAATAGGTATAAAATCCTATATAAGACTTGAAAGCATTGTACCAATAAAAACGGCAAAAACGAGAGGGCGAAAGCGCTCGGGCTCCAATTGATTATGCCAAACCGTCGCCATTCTTTCGCTCTCAACTCACATGGAATTTATCTCCTTCGATTGAGGCCAAAGCGAAATTTTATTTGTATTAATCCGAAATTTCCCACCCAGTTTGGACCGGGAAAAGGAAATCGTCAGCGCCAAGCTAACAAGCGACAAAATTGTGATAAAAGGGATACAAAATGCGGACGGGAGATTGCTCGGTATGCCGATCAAGAATAATGGCGAATTCGAGGCAGTTTTGAGTAAGTCAGTTTTCGCCAAAATACAAATCGCATTTTCAGATTTTATAATTTCTTTTATTACCTATCGATTTTTCTTTTTGATTGTCTCTTTCAGCCGATGTTGTCAGCAAATTGAAATTGCACTTCAAAGAAGTGACGCGCAAGGGCGTCAAATATTGGAATCTCGAAAACATGGAGTACGACGTCGCCAAAGTGGGCGGCATGAAGTTGAAGATGGGCGGCGACTCGACCAAAGGCAAGAAGCCATTAGGTGAGAAAATCGCATTTTAACGAGGATTTTACAAGGGCAACTGCCACCCGGGATCCTACTCTAACCGGTTCCTAACTGACACCCAGGCTCCTGCTTTGGCAAGCGCTTCTCAACTGCCACCCTATCCTCGGTTTTTCGCCCAACTGCCACCCGAGGTAGTTCCCGACTGCCACCCCATTCCCATTTTTTCATTCAACTGCCACCCAGAGTCCTGCTCTAACCGGTTCCTAACTGCCCCCCGGTGACTTGATCTAGGCGGTTCCCAACTGCCACCCGCTGTTCCGTTCAAGGTTGTTCCTAACTGCCACCCGGGATTATGCTAAAAAACTATTCTCAACTGCCACCCTTTTCCAGGGTTTTCACCTAACTGCCACCCGAGGTAGCGGGCAGTTCCCAACTGCCACCCGATTCCCATTTTTACATTCAACTGCCACCCGTCATTATGCAACAAAAATAGATTTTCAACTGCCATCTTATGCCTGGTTTTTCACCCAACTGCCACCCAAGGTAGGCGACAGTTTACGACTGCCACCCCATTCCCATTTTTCCATTCAACTGCCACCCGGCATTATGCTACAAAAATAGATTTTCAACTGCCACCTTATGCCTGGTTTTTCACCAAACTGCCACCCGAGGTGATCGGCAGATTACGACTGCCACCCCATTCCCATTTTTTCACTTAACTGCCACCCGGAGTTCTGCTCTGGGTTCCAAACTACCACCCCATTCCCATTTTTCTATCTAACTGCCAGGAGTTTGTTTTATTCGGTGATTTATTTTCAGAAATTTCCCTCGACCAAGCGTTCAGCGAAAGCGCCAAAGAATTGGAAGGTATCATGAAGCCGGTGATGATAGAAGCCATCCGCCGGCATTACATGCTGCTCGCTCAACGTTTCTTACAGAAAATTCCACTCAGCGAACTGTTCCCTGACAAGTGATAATGTGCTGTGATTGTAATACGATGAATTTTTTAATGCAATAAATGACATATTTTTATGCAAGATCAGACAGTCCGGAGCAAACCTGAGCTTCAACGCGCTCTACACGAAATTCAATTTTCAATTTTCAACGAGATTACGACTTTTAATTCAATTTCAATTCAATTTAATTAATTTAACCTTTATTTTTGAAGGACTTTTTAAAGCGGAAAACCAACGACTGCTTACTTGAAAATATTTTTTAAACTAATTTTTCAACTTTTTTTTTAATTTTAGATTTTTTCAAGATTTTCCTTAGTTTTTTGATAAGATTTTTCACAATCAATTTAATAAAGCAAAGATTCTTTTAATTTCCAATTTTATTTTAATATTTTTATTTTTTATTTTATTTTTTTTATTATTTTATTTTAATTTTTAATTTATTTTATTTTTTTAATTTCAGGCGTTTCTAACAATTTTTCCAACCTTGGAATTCAAATGTTTTCGAAGATTTTTCTTTAGTACAACTTCGCGTAGGCTTTTTTAAGACGTTTCGAATTTTTTAATGTTTGACGCGAATCACTTTTTCCGTCGAATTGGGCCCTGCGATTAAAACGGAACAAAATATTCCGTCATTCCTCAACATCATCAACATCATGATTAGTCATTGTCAGGTTCATGACTTTGAATTAAGATGACTGATGCAATCAGAAATGCGGGTTTCTCCGGAGCTTATAAAAGGATAATACGAGGGATTCGACTTAGTAACATTTCAAGTTTTGCGCCGTAAACTGACAAATTGATGGAAATCGAAATGATACTTCTTCTCACCGTACAGTTCCTTTATGGCATAGCAGCCTCGGTGGATTTTCGTAAGTCGAATTTTCTGAAAATATTCTCAAAATTTCAACAGTTTTTTAGCCAGCGGCGGAATTTAAGGCTCATTTTTTCATGACTAAATTACAAAGATAGTTCACAAGTTCTTCCATTTTTTGTCAGAAACAAACTTCGATTTATTATTTTCATAAGAGGAAAAAGTTTTTTGGTTTGCTTTTGAAGGGTTTGTTTAAAAAATTTTTTTGGCTGAAAAATCGTTCATTAAAATTCCCAATAAATGACCTCAAACACAGTGATGCTTTATTTATCAATAAATTAGCTAATTTCAGTTATCAGTAGAAAGGGAAAAGTCTGGGCGAGGATTGAATGGATACGTGGAGTCGCGAGTGCGTACTACGAATCAGACGAACGGCTCACCACAAACCGCCAACCGCCTGGTTTGTGGAGCCGTTCCATTGTGCGGCACCAAGCTTGTGCGGCACCCAGCCCGCCCGGCGGCCCCATAGTGAAAAGGGGGGAACGGCACTCGGCCAATTAGAGACGCGACCGCCACAGCTCGACCCGCCCACCGACGGCTCAAACCGCCAGCCGTAGAAGATTCGACCGTCGAATGTTTGGGGCTAGCTGTGGCCCCTCTGCGGGTTGAGCCGTTCGTCTGATGCCGCCTCTCGATCGAAAGCGTGTCTGTCAGGAGGCGGAAAGGCCGGATTTGGATGATTTTTTGAGGTAATTTTAAAAAGTATGATCACGTCAAATGGAAAAATATATTTTCAGGAAATTACTGAGCCGTTTTGAATAAATGTGATCTTGAACGGAATAGGTTAAATTTTATTTAAAGAAAATAGAGCTATTGTTATTAATATTGCCTCTAAATTCGGCATTTAATCAAAGATTACCAACATGGGTACTTGATATTTTGGTTAATTTCGTACAAAATTGATAATCACGATATCTTATTGGGTCGAAAACTTACAGCAGCCAACCTCGGTATACAGAGGTGCAATCAAATTCCTACGCCCCAATTCGACCAATGTTTCACGAAAGCTGTCAACGAAGCAATACCTCAATTGAAGGATGGTAAGCATTTAGATTTTAAATTTTGAGAAATAATTTTATTCGATCAAGTTGAGGGTGGCAATACGGGTTTATTCACTGTTGAGGGTGAAATACGACGACATTGCATCCTCATTTTGATTATCAATCTCTCAAGCGCTTTCGCTGTATTTGGCATCTTGAGGGGGATTCTAGTGGGATGCAAAAGGACTTGAGGAACCTGGGAGGAACTGATGAATATAAGGAAATATGGTAAATAAAAGCCGCTAAAATCTCCCAGAGTGCCTAAAATGCAGCCGACTGGCGGGGTGAAGACAGTTTTGTTGCATTTCGATCCTCTTTTTAAATTTTTTAATTTTTCGTTATATACCTATGATCAAAATGTTGACTCTTGGGGCGATTTCAGTAACTTTTATGCATCAAATTTCCCAATGCATACGAGAGATTGATTGTAAAAATTATGAGATTTCATAGTATTTGTCGTACCCTCGACTTATTCATCAATAATCCGACATCAAGGAAGAAAAAATTGCTCAACCAATTTTCGAATCTACAGGTTATCCTCGCCTTGGATTGCCGCCGTTGGAGCCGATAAAAATCGCCCAAACCAAATCTCGACAAGACGGGTTCGAAATAAATCTAAGCGACTACGAATTGCGAGGAATAGGAGCGAATTTGATCGTCAAAAGAACAGAGTGAGTAAAAAACAGTAAAACGTTGTAAAGAATTTCTAGAACGAGTCAAACGTTTTCAATCTAATTTGGACTAAAAAATGCTTTATGCTAACGTCATTTCACACTGCACTTGGGTACAACTTTTTTTTCAGGTTCGATCCAAAAAACAAAATTCTGAATTGGTACGGGACTGTCAGCTCACTATTGATCGAAGGCGAATACACGATCGAAGGGAAAATTCTTACGATGGCTGTTAACGGAGGTGGTAAATTCAAAATTCTCGCCGGTGAGTTATTTTTAGGAAAAAAATTTTAATTTGGGATAAATAATGATGATGCACGATGATTGGTACGCGTTATACCTAATAAGTAGGTGGGTTATTTTTCATTTTTCAAAATTTGGCATATTTTTTTATTTTTCAAAATTGGGCATAATTTTTTATTTTTCAAAATTTGCATATTTTTCAGAATTTGGCTTTTTTTTAAATTGGAATAATTTTTTATTTTTCAAAATTGACATCTTTTTCAAGATTTGGCATATTTTTTATTTCACGAAATTGGGCATACCTAATTTTTTATTCTTCAAAATTGGCATAATTTTTTATTTTTTAAAATTTGCATACTTTCATTTTTTTAAATTCGGCAAAATTTTTTTTTTTCAAGGAAACATCAGCTCAGAGTTGAAAACGGCGTTCGAAGTGAAAAATATCAAGGGCGTAGATCACATGGTGCTCACCAAGACCGAGTACATCAACAGAGATATCGGAAGTGCGAGCATATTTTTTGAAAATATTTTCAAAGGAAACAAAGCGATAAGTAAGTCGGAATGAGTCAATTTTTGCCCATTGTAAACCGATCGGATCAAACATTCGAACCATGATGAATGAAACCATGGTCTACGGTAGAAATAGTTACATAAAAAACCAATAAGTTGGGAAAACTGGCGATGAAATTCCACTACGACCGGGAATCGAACCCAGCATCTCCGGAGCTGGCTTTTGGAGATGCCGGTTTAATCCTCGGAATCCGGTTTTTCCAATTTTTGCCTCAGTTAATCGGAGTTCAAAACCCAGATAAGCACCAAAACCGTGAAATAATGAGGTTCCTATTTATCTACTTACGGATCAGTTATAATTAAAGTAATAATGATAATTGAAATATCAGTCATTGATAACTGATATGTAATTTTGTCTTTCGCTTTTGAAATCAACAGGCGATTCCATCAACGCAGTAATAAATGACAACTGGAGAGAAATGGACGCGTTGACTAACGTTTTCAACAAAGCGTTAACCGTCTTCGTTCAAAACTATATGGGCAAAGTGTACAGCAAAGTTCCTTACGACGAACTATTTCCCAGAATGTGAAAAACTTCAATGGCTGGAGTGCGAAATGAATAAAAAATTTAAAAAATCGCTTTCCCAGAGGTTGATATTTTACCCGATAACCAGGGGAGCCCCGGGCGTGCCCCGCCGCCCTCGAATGAGGAGAAGGATAAGTCGCTAAATCGATTCACGATGCGGAAAGCGCGGCATTTCCATTCGGCAGGGTAAAACCCAAATTACAAACGTACGGGAATATATTTTATATCACAGAATTACAGAAACGCAGTCGAAGAAAATGTAAAAGTGACTGAAAAATGTTGTCGGCACGAGACGAAACCCGCAACTGTAAAAATCGTTTACGGATTGAAAAATACCGGACTTCTACAGCGTAGGGTTCATTCGCAGTATCCACTTGATGCTGTCAAGAAGCAACGGCATGTTGTAATGTTGCGCTATGCCGCCGAAAGTCTTCAGGTATTTACCAAGGTCCGCCCGGTTGATGAGCGTTTGAAACTGACCCGCGCATGTGCAATGTTCGGTCATGTTTTCCATTTTGATCTGGAAAAAAGGGAAAAAAATGAATAAAAGTTGAACTGGAACTTTCAAGGAGCCCAACAAGCTAACAAACGTTGATACTTATGACAACAAAAAGCGGGGCGATGGTATGAAAATAGGAGAATTTGTTGTAAAGGTAAGCGAAACGCTTAAAACAAGATAAGACATTACTTCAGAAACAAAAATAAGTCATTACCATCAAGCACTTCTTGCATTGTAGATCTTGAAGAACGTAGGCCATGGATTTACGGTTGACTATATCCAAAAGCAAAGCCTCGATTTCGGTGTTGTCGTAATTCGTACTGCAGACGGGGCATTGCCAGTAATACCTTTGCAGAAATTCAATTAACAGTTTAGTACTTACAGAAATAATTGGGTTTGTGCACTGGACTAGACTTCTCAATTTCTGCTCTACTTTGTAACAGCATTGAGTTAACCTGAATACTTGGCTCAAATGAACGGAATCTTACACATCGTTGTCGACGGATCTGAAGCTGTCCTTGCACAGGTCGATGTCGCGGCAATGGTTGCAAGAACGGCAGATCACCTCGGGCAGAACGACAGACGGACACGGGTCCGACCATTCGGCGGCATCGCTGAACTCGCCGACGTCGATCAGGCGGAGAAGATTGCGGCGCAGGCTCATGACTTCTTCTTCGACGCTCGAATCGAGAGAGAGAACCTGGAAAAGACGATTGAAGAATGACGGAGAACACTGGGAAAATGCGGAGAATGGTAAGATGCCAAGATTGGTAAGATTTGAATCTGATCCAGAAAATACGGATTCGGGATGCAGCAGCAAGAACTGAATACCGAAGATCCGCGATGCTGAAAACCCAGATTTCAGACCAGCATATCCGGATCTGAGATCTGGACCAGGGAATCTAGAAGATACGGATCCAAGTCCAAATGTCTGAACCCAGAGAAAAGATCAAGAAACAAAACCAAGAATATTCAGATCCTGAAGATCCAAATCCAGAAGAGCCCAGACAAAAGATCAAGAAACAAAATCACGAAGATCCGGATCTGCAATTCAGGAAATCCGGGCCCCAAGACCCTCAGGAGATCCCTGACTGAGATTCAAGATCCCCGAGACCCATGATTCCAGATTTGAGCTGATTCGCTGATTGCAGACTGTGGATATCCAGATCTGGAAGATTGGGACCTAAGATCCAGAAGAATCCGGGAAAAAATTGCGTTACAAAGATCCAAAATCAATTAAATTTTCTCCTGGAAAATCAAGCAAGGAAAATCAAAATGTCTCACCCACCTTACAAACCGACTTGACAAACTCCAACGAAGGTGTGATCGTCTTTTTTTCGTTGCCCATTATCTCGACGAAATTGATCGTATCCAATTTGGCGATTTCGTACGACGGTAGTCGTTTATGGATCCTCTGGCAAACGCTGCAAGGCAATTTCAACAATTGACCATAAATTATTCACAACCCAGAAGGTTTTCAGGTTCTTTCTATACGCTGCAGAAGTGTGACGTCATGCCATGGTGAGTGCTGGCTCATGACAAACGTCAAAATTCGATGGTTTAACCTTAGGTAGGACGAATTTCCTTGGTTTGGACTTGGATTCGGCATTCGTTAAGTGTCAGTTTTACTGGGGGTAACCGCTTTTTGCTGCAACCCACTTCTGCAGCATATAGCTTCGCAGCCTCAGCTGTTTTCGCGCCTGCGGCTTTGAGGCGTCAACTTTTTGGCAACTTACGTGAACAATTTTTGCGACAGTTCCCCCTTGATGAGATTCTTGGCGAATTCGGCCGTCGACAGGTGGGCGCCGACGCCCGTAGGGGCCGTCTGGGTCGCCTGGCTGGCCGTCGTCTGCCGCCTCATCGGAGTGCCCAGCACCGGCTCGGATTCGGCCATAAATTGATAGATGGTGCTGATGTACGTGGCGATTATTGTGGTAAAATGGCCTTGAACGTTGGCCTCTTCGGGCAGGAATTCCGACAGGTTCCAATTCATGACGATTTCGGGCTGTCGAACACGGGTAAGGATTATTTTCCAAAGCGCAGCACGAAAAGCGGACCTACACTTGTGAACAGTTTGTAAAGAGGGTTTAGCAGGGGATGCATCTGACAGAAAATTTAACGCCCGACATATTTTTCTCTATCGAGTTTTCGTCTAAGACCCATACTTTCTCCGTAAAACCAAGAAAACTGTGACAAAACGCGATTTTGGCCGTACCACTATCCCTCAAATTTGGCATGTTGACCAAAATCTTGAAAAAAAAAAAACGCCAAGTTTCATGTTATTAAGTCAATACCAAAAGACTCATGCCAAAAAATCCCAAATCAAATTCATAATTTTTTGAAATTTTCCTGGGCCTCGGACTTTTTAAGAGAAGTTGGTTTTTTGCATTTTTCTCAACTCTGGATCGCCGTAGATAATCGCAATTTTTTCCTGCTACGTACCTATCAAAAAACTCCCCAAAACTATATTTTTTGAAGTTTTAGATTTTTTTCATAGGGTCTAAAAAATAGTTTTTTGAAATGTCAAAAATCAGTCGTTGCACTGGTTTCTGACCACTAATACCCAACCAATTTTGACTTAAAGGGGCTGGAAAATGAATAGAAACCTTCAAGGAATCCAACGAGCCCAAAAAATCCAAAATCGGTTCAGTGAAAAAGAAGATTACATGCCGAACTGATTTGGAAAATGTTTTGTCCAAATATTCGGGGGAAAAAAGTCCTATGGTAGATCGAGCGAGAAACCCGGGAAAAATACTTGAAAAATTCTGAACCCACAACTTCACCTTCAAAATTGCATTTTTTTGTTTTTACAAAAACGGACCATACTTATGCGAAATTGGACCAAAAATCATTGACCAATCTTTAGGACACTAATTTCACGGTGATTTTCAGCTGGATGCTATATTTCGGAGAAATTCGTGACCAAAAGATTGGTAATTGGTTTTTGGGTAATTGACAATTGATAAAGCGGACCTAAGCTGGTGTTGAGGTAATACCTAATTGACAGGTTGTAGGCAGTGCTTGAGCAGTTTTTGAAATTTTTTAGTACCCAAAGACCTATATTGGAAATTTCCCCTGAATTTCTGCAAAAAGTAAGTAACAGAATTTGCTTTAAAATCAAAAAATCAGAACTTACTCCTCCGCTGTCGGTTTCATCGAACGGCACACCGGAGGTTCTCAAAGAGTTTTCGTTCCCCTCACCAGCATCGCCCAGTCCGTCGGGAAGTTTTCCTCTCACACCACCGTGATTGGCCTGAGGAGATGTTGACACGATTTTCAAAAATTTACCACAACCGACAACTTGAATTTTCAGAAATCGGCAAAAATTTATGTCACCTACCGGATCCAGCCACATGAGATACTCCCAGCACTGATTGTACGTCATTTGTATACTGTGGAACAACTCTTTGTTACGTATGTTGGACACCACGTACTCCACGTAGCCGATGGCGTCTTCGACCGTGCGTTTTTTCGTGCAGATGATGATCTTGTTGAAATTGGCGAAAATTATGACTGAGCCGAGCCGCTTGAATTCTGCAACCAACTGAACGCGAAACGTAAAGTTAAATCGGTGGAAATCGACCGATAAAATACACGCGAGAATGAGAAGTAAAGTGGAGAAGTCGAGGAAGTTGTCCCGGGCGGGCCCTGCCGCCTTCGAGAAGACCGTACCTGCATGAAGAGTTTTTTCATCAGATTGTGCAGCGAACGGCGAAGAGCGGGATCGTAAAGCAAAGCGTTGGGCGATCGTAGCCATCTAGAAGAAGGAGATTGCGAATTTTGACCAAAAAGTTGATACCCATACCCAGAGTACGAATTGCTGAAAAAATTGCTAACCTATAGAAATGGACGATCTGGAGGTCGGCGAAGACGTTGCGGAAAACGGACACGTCCCTCAACCATGCGCTGACCATGTGGCGGAGGATGCGGAATGCACCGCTGCACAATGCAGTTTCGTCGTAGGCCGTCAACGTTGGAACTTGGCCGCCGACCATTTCGTCGATCGAGGCCGTCGGCAATGTGTCGAAACCGATGCCGGCACTTGCACCTGCAAATCGGGACGATGTAAAAATCGATGAAAAATCAACGATTGCTTCATTGCTGCAATATTATTATCATAATTGAGGCTGATCGAGCAAGAATTTCATCGCCTAATCAGCAAACTCAAACTCAAACTGAAACTCTCAACTAAACTCTCAAACCAAAACTCAAAGTCAAGCTCAACCTCAAACTGGAACTCATACACTGACACAAAAACTGAACTTCAAACTCAAACAGAAAGTCAAACTCAAATTGAAACTCAACTTCAAACTGACATTCGAACAATAATTGCATTCAAACTCAAAGTCAAACTCAAAGTCAAACTCAACATCAAACTGAAACTTGAAATGAGATTCATACTCAAACTGAGATTCAAACACAGAGTCAAACTCAAACTGACTCACAAACTAAGGCTGACACTCGAATTCAAACTCAAACTGAAATTCAAACTTGAAGTCAAACTCAACTTGAAACTCAATCTCCAACTGAAATCATCCTCAAACTCAAACTCGTACTCAAACTGAAGCTCTCAACTGCACTCTCAAACTATAACTCAAAGTCAAGCTCAACCTCAAACAGAAATTCATACACTGACACTAAAACTGAACTTCAAACTCAAACTGAAAGTCAAAATGTCATTCAATCTGAAGCTCAAACTCACTCAAACTCCAACTGACATTCCACCTCAAACTGAAACTCAACATGAGATTCAAACACAGAGCCAAACTCAAACTGAAAGTCAAAATCAAACTGACGTTCAAACTTAAACTGAAATTCGAATTCAAACTGAATCTCAAACGCAAACTGACTTTCAGACTAATACTGTCACTCGAAATGAAACTCAAAAGCTGAGTCAAACTGAACCTGAAAGTCAAACTGAAACTCAACTTCAATCTGACGTTCAAATTCAAACTCAACTTGAAACTCAAACTCAAACTGAAACATGAACTGAAATTCAAACTTGAAGTCAAACTCAACTTGAAGCTCAAACTGAATCTCCAACTACTGACTCTCAAACTAAAACTGACACTCGAAATGAAACTCAAACTGAGATTCAAACACAGGGTCAAAACGAAACTGAAAGTCAAACTGAAACTGAAAATCAACTTCAAACTGACGTTCAAACTCGAAGTCAATCTCGACTTGAAACTCAAACTCCAACTGAAATCAACTTCAAACTGAAACTCAATCTAACACTCAACTTCGAACTAACTCTCAAACTGGAATTCAACCTCAAATTCAAACTCAAACTGAAGTTGGGTTTCAATCCGAGTGTCAGTTAGTTTGAGTTTGAATTTCAGCTTGAGTTTCAAATCGAGTTTGACTTTGACTTCGAATCTCAGTTTGACTTCAAGTTTCAGTTTGACTGTACATTTGAATAACAGTTTGAGTTTCAGTTTGAAGTTGAGTGTCAGTTCAAGTTTGTCTTTGAGTTCAGTTTTAGCATCAGTTTGACTTTCAAGTCTCATCTCAGTTTGAGTGTCAGTTTGAGTTCTAGTTTCAGTTTGAGTTTGACTCTGCGTTTGAATCTCGGCTTGAGAGTCAGTTTGAATTCGAGTTTGAGTTTCAAGTAGAGTTTGACTTCAAGTTTGAATTTCAGTCTTAGTTTGACTTTGAGTTTGAATGTCAGTTTCAGAGATTGAGTTTGACTCTGCGTTTCAATCTCAGTTTGAGTTTCATTTCGAGTGTCAGTTGGGAGTCAGTTTGAGTCGAGTTTCAAGTTGAGTTTGACTTTGAGTTTGAATCTCATTTTGAGTTTCAGTTTGAGGTGGAATGTCAGTTAGGGTTTGAGTGAGTTCGAGCTTCCGGTTGAGTTTGAGAGTCAGTTACTATAGTTAGGTGAGTTTGAGTTCCAGATTAAATGACATTTTAACTTACAGTTTGAGTTTGAAGTTCAGTTTTAGTGTTAGTGTATGAGTTTCTGTTTGAGGTTGAGCTTGAATTTGTGTTTCAATTGGCGTTTCAGTTGAATGTCAGTTTGAGGTTCAAGGTGAGATTTAGTTGGAATTTTAATCTCAGATTGAGTGTCAATTTGAGTTTCAGAGTAACAGAGTGAATTTGAGTTTGATGTCTACTACATATTCCGTGTTCGGTCGCTTTGTCGTAAATTTGTAGCACGAATAAGACGAAAACAGATAAAATGAAGGTAATATGAGAGATCTTTTGATTTTTTGGGTCAAGGATCATGACTCAATTCAGGTCATTGACTGATGTAGCACAACTTTACCTTCAATATCGTGGACGTGATGCGCTTGGAGGAGCGTATTAACCGCCAAGCTGTCGATATCCAGTTCGACGCAGACAGTGGAGTAACAGCCCGGATTGTTCGTCACCACGTTTGAGCTTTCTTCAAAATCGGTCAACAGTCTGTCGGAAATAATTGGCGATGTTGTCAAAATTCCATTAGTCATGCCATTTTCATGTCAAAAAATCGTGTAAAACCACAAGCGCAGAAAGGTCAAATTCCAACAGAAAGGTGGTCTTAGCTTTGCAGGCCGAATACGCCGGAGTAATAGGATCATGACTAGGCTGATCTACAAGCCCCAATCTCACCTGTTATCATCGGCTTCTCTACCCCCCAAATCGGGCTTCTCACTCTCCGAGCACCAGAGGGCGAAATTATTCTTGAGCAAATGCCGGGCGTAGAAAAGGTCCGCGCCGAAAAGCGTTACATCTTGCGGCACGTTGCCCAACGGTACGTGGAAATATCTGAAAATTGCAATTCGCGGTTGACAGTTACAAAAAGATATTACAATACCAAAAAAAGATTGACCGGGGTACTAAATGTCAAAATGCATACCTGCACTGCTCCGTTTGCAGGGCCAGGGCGGGTTCCATATTTAGGAAATGTTTGATTATCAATTTGGAGCCGACCCGCTGCCAATCCAGGACGTTGAAAATCGAATCTTTGTCCTGGACGTGAATCGGAACGATCGGCCAACTGTTGAGCGTTGGCATCGCCGACGTCAGAAACCCGATATCTGGAAAATGTTAAATAAATAATGGTCGATTAAAAAAAAATCGATTTTTTCATAACGACAAGCATTTTTTTTAATAAACATTTTATCAAATGAATTTTGAAATATTTTTGAAGAGGCTGTGTAATAGTGTATTTCAATTTTCTTATTTCCAAATAATTTTTTAATGCAAAAAAATTCAGAATAGCACATTGACGCATGTTTTTGGAAAATGGACATAAATAATCATAGATTTTCTGCAATTCACCTTTTTGGGATTGGACTGCGATGAGAGTCGGACCCTTTTTCTCGTCCCTGTATATTTGCAAAGAGGCTTGGATATGTTTGTAAACCTGCTTGGGATCCGTTTCGAATTTAGTATCGAAAACAATACCAGCAGGCGGCAATTCGATATCGTCTTTAGCCCTTTCCAATCTGCAATGAAATCCCGGTTTATTCGAGGCCTCGATCGCCCGAAAAAATGTAATATAAAATTTTTTACTAACTTGGCGGCCCTTTCTGCAGAATACATCGACGCCAAATTCGGCATCTGATTCGTTTTTACGGAATCGAGGACGATAATCGTCGCCCGTTTGACGGGAGGTAAAAAGAGCGCGTAAAACGCTCGTGAACCAGTCGGAGCGTGACTGACGTACAGGTAGAGATGTTTCAAGTTGGTTTCGACCTGAATACAGTAAAAAACCAAAAAAAAAATTTTTTTTTGAAAATATTTGAGGGAAAAAACGGTTTAGAACAAAATCAGTTCAAATTCAAAAACCCGGTTTATTAAGATTTATTCATTTTTTTGCTGCTACTAATCATGATATACTTAATTGAGGGGATTTAATTATAATATAATTAATTAAACTTAATATTATTAAGTTTTTGAGTCCCTATAGGAGGTACCTGTCTACTTTATCAGAAAAAACGCATTAGGACATGGAGGTTACTCGTCGATTTATAGAAACAAGGTTATCGCTGCAACTCACTTTGTCCAAATAGTTTTGGTAGGCGACAGTTTTGAACTGAAGATGCTGAAGCATGAACGTGTTGTTTTCCGTTAGAGCCGAAGCCAGCCGACGCGCTTCGCCCCGATCGACGGCGCAGACGCAGCCGAGTTTCAAAAGCGAGCGGAACAGGAGCGGCACCTGAGTCTCGTAAATGCCTTCGACGTCGGGGGTCGACAGATCGTTGATCAGATCGCTGAAAGGGTTAACTCCACAATCAAGATATCACACGGCAGACCGTCCCCCTCCCCCCATCACACGTACAGACACAGACCCTATTACTTGATTGGCTGATCCTATAAATAAGTTCACTTTGGCGCACCTGCTGCAATGTTTGTTGTTATTCATCTACCGAAATTCTATAAAAATTATTATTTAATTTTTGAAGTCAAATATCAGGGTTAGTGTTTTCAGGAAACTCTGTCTCTATCGCCGAGCTTTCGAAAAATTATATTTTCTTCATCAGGGCCTATAACAACCAAAAATCACAGTAAACAATATGGCACATTAAAGAAACTCTGTCAATTTTAAAATAATTATTCTAATTTTAGTCTTGTTGTTGTTTTTTTAAAATTGACAGAGTTTTATTATGTGCCATATTGTTGACTGTGACTTATGGTTGTAACAGGCCCTGATGAAGAAAATATAATTTTTCGAAAGCTCGTCGAAAGAGACCGAGTTTTCTGAAGACCCTAACCCTGATATTTGACTTCAAAAATTGAATAACGGGTCGATCCTCAACAACTCACTATTATTTAATTTGTGTGTCGAAATTACCAAGAATCTGTCCGTCCAGACGGTCTGTGGAATGGGGAGGGGAAAGGTCTGACGTGGGATACGGGAAGGCTACCTCAATTGAAAACCCATCAGTCCACACCACAGAACGAGTTGATTGGACTTTGCTGATGTTAAACGCCAATGCAGAAAAAAAAAGTTCATTTTTTTGTCCTTTTTTATTTTTATTTTTTATTCCAACAATATCGAACGAGTCATTTCGTCATTCAGCATGCAACAGTGATTAACTCGATTTTGGGCAAAAATGAGTTATTGGTATCACTGGATTCGTTTTTCCACGGGGAATCCGGTGGTACCACTGGTTTGTACGAATTCGGGAGAAAAAGCTGTTCAAAACCGTTTTGAGCAATACCGCTTAACTTTTCTTAGGCCCGTAAAATTGGTTATCTTCGGCTGCGATCGAAAGCTCTCACGTCGGTTGGGTGCAGCTCCTTTTTTTATTATTATCCAACATCTTGTTACATTTTTACTCAATTTTTGAAGCAATAATTGAATTAATTCAATTTGTTTGTTTTTTGGAATTAAAAAGCTGAAAAAATCGAGTTAGTCACATGCCGAACGACGATGAAGGAATCAAGATTTTGTGATTATGAATTTCGTGATCCCGAATCACCAAACTTCGCTCACTTGCTGTGCTCCTGGTAGACCTCCTCAGGTACGGTGTACTCGTACAGATAGAACATGGGGCGGGATCTCGGCAGTATTCTGTTGCACTTTTTGTACAAGGCCCCGGGAAGTTCCTCCTTCGGCACTCGATGGTTAACGTAGAAGATCCTGGGGACGATCAGTCGGATCTGGTGCAGCTCGCTGCCGACGAGGGCCCACACTCGCATGACGCCGGGCGAATTCGTTGGCGCTATCTGATGGCAGAATCGATCATTTTTGAGATTGTAAAAAGGGAAATCGAACAGTTGTTTCAGGTTATTGATACTAAGTTATAATGATTGATGTTTGTTATTGTTTTTTGCTGGTGTTATTGTTATTGATGTATGTTATAGGTGTTTGTTTTTGCTATTGCAGTCTGTTATTGTTATTGATGTTTGGTATTGTTATTGACGTTTGTTATTGATGTTTGTGAAATGTTATTGATGTTTTTTATTGTTATTGATGTTTGTGTATTGTTATTGATGTTTGTGTATTGTTATTGATGTTTGTGTATTGTTATTGATGTTTGTGTATTGTTATTGATGTTTGTGTATTGTTATTGATGTTTGTGAAACGTTATTGATGTTTGTGTATTGTTATTGATGTTTGTGTATTGTTATTGATGTTTGTTATTGATGTTTGTGTATTGTTATTGATGTTTGTGTATTGTTATTAACGTTTATTATTGTGATTGGTGTTTGTTAATGTTATTGATGTTTGTTATTGTTACAGGTGTTTGTTATTGTTATTGATGTTTGCTATTGTTATTGGTGTTTGTAATAGTTCTTGAACGGTTTTGCTCTTATTGATGTTTGTTGAAGTTAATGAGGTTTTGTTTTTGTTATTGATGTTTGTTATAGTTATTAGTGTTGGTTTTTGTTATCGGTATTTGTTATTGTTACTTATTGATGTTTATCAACGTTATTTAGGTTTGTTATTGTTACTTATTGATGTTTATCAACATTATTTAGGTTTGTTATTGTTATTGATGACTGTTTTGTTGTTTTGATGTTGTTATCAACGGTTTTTATTATTATTGATGTTTGTCACAGTCCTTGATGCAGGTTATTGTTATTGGTGTTTGTTGTTGATATTACAGTTTGTTCTTGTTAATGTTGTTTGTTATAGATTGTTGTTTTAGCATTATTCGTGTTTTTATTGTTATTGATGTTTGTTATTATTAATGTTTGACATTTTTATTGACGCGCATTTGTAAAATTTCGTAAATAATGATTTGTACTGAACTGAAGCTTACCTGAATAATTTGCCAGGTGGAATTCAACAGGGTGTGCTGCGCTTTTTGCAGAAAGCCTCCCAGCGTGTGCGAGGGTCCGCGCGGATTTGCCACCGGCATCGGCCTGTCATTGTTGCTCAGGCGGCTCTTTTTCTTATTATTGACCGAACCTCTTGCCTCTTTCTGCCATGCCCATTTCTTCTTATGGTACGTAATCCATTCGGTTATCTCTTTCTGAAAATCAAATAATGACGGAGTCCATCGCTGTTAAATGTCCTATTTTTTAGGGAGTGGATCCCGCCAATAAAATCAAAAAATCAAGTTTTACCTTAGTGGTCCCCAATTTCGGAGGTGGTCCCAGCGCTTCTCTGTAGGTCTTGTAAGTTTTCTTCTCGGGGGACGTCTGACGTTTTCTTTTGGTAACGTTGGCAACAGGGCGACCTCCGGTCGACGAAGACGATGGGCTGACGAGGTCTTCAATATCCCGAGGCGCAGGATCATCAGGATCGTCATCGTTCTGTGAAAACAGATTATTATCCATTCAAATTGTCCATCAACATTTTACAGATGGATGTAAATTTTGAAAAATTCCACATACTCGACAATTTTGAGAGGTTTTGGGGGCTTTGGAGAAAAGCTCGCTGATTTTGCGTTGTTTCAAGACGTCAGTTTTTTCCAACATTTTCTTGTGCAGCCAATCCGGATGACGGACGCGGGGAACAGGATTGCTTAGCTGGGAAAAAAGAAATAATTATATAAATAGATACAATTTTAAAAATTTCAAAAAATTAATTAAAAAAAAAAATTCAAAATTAATTTTCCAAAAAATTTAAAAAAAAATTTGTTAAACGAATTTTCGACCAAAAAATCACAAATTTTAAATCGAAAATTGTTAAGGAAAATTTCAATTTTGATTATTGTTTTCAAAAATTTCAAGAAATTCCTCATTCTAAATTTTAAAAAAATCAAAAAATAGGTAATCAATTATTTGGTTTACGTACGCCTTGCATGGCAGCAGGGATCGTGATGATTTTCTGAATTGTGCCACCCAAACGTTCTATGTAGTAATCCCAGTCGAGAACTTGCCGGATGTCGATATCCTGCAACGACGAGTCCTTCAACCATTTCCGCAGATGGTGTCTTTTTACGGATTCCTCGGCTTGGAAAATGGCCAAT
The DNA here is from genome assembly GCA_036186465.1 of Nesidiocoris tenuis. NCBI lineage: Eukaryota > Metazoa > Arthropoda > Insecta > Hemiptera > Miridae > Nesidiocoris > Nesidiocoris tenuis. The sequence continues at coordinate 6,444,818 of AP028919.1, forward strand.
GGGATCGCCCTGAAAATAGTAAGTGATCAATTCCATGGAAAATAGCCACCGTTTGAACTCCAGCGCATGCGCAGAGTAATTATCCGACAAAGCCCGCCTTGAGTTGGAGTTGAATTGGAAGCTCCTGTCAAAAATTCATGGTAATTTTTGATTTTTTTTTTTTTTGTTGAAGGCAAGAGAGCGACTTTCTGTAGACGAGAAGCTCGAGCGCTTTCGGCCGTACGGGCCTCTTCAGGAGCTAAAAGGATTAGCGTGCCGCAAGTGGCCTGCTCTTGCTCTCAAAACGAAGAGATGAAAAATCATTTTTTACGTCATACGCACCTTTCTGTGACGGGCGAGCCCTCAGGTTTCTTGGAGATGACGTATTTACAGGCCAAACCGGCATCTTTGACCATCTGATCGCCGAGGAATTCAGCCAAACGTTTCGCCGTGCTAATCGACGTGGACTTCTGACTGCCGTAGTCTTCCAGTTTGCGTGACATGGACTTATTTTCCGAGATCAATTCAAACAGCTCCGAGTCGGGCATGTTACACGCCTGGAAGTTGAATTTTTAGTGAGCAAGATAATAAAAAATGATGTTTTTGGGTACAAAATTTGTCAGAAACGAGTGAATTGACGAAGACTTGGAGCTAGGGCTGATTTTCTCAATCTTCCGCCTATTTTTGTTGAGTAAAATGCCGTTCGACATTTCAAGATTGAATTGTCAGGCCTAAAAAACGTTTACCTTGCTGTACAGAACGTCTAGCCAATAATTGGCCACTTTCGCAACAGATTCGTAACACTTCTCAAGGGTGTCCCCCTTCAGGAAAGCCTCGAAGACCGACGACTGGAAGATTTTAATGAGCTGAAGTTCACCTCGACGTTTTACTTCAAATCTGAGAGTAGAACAAATACATGATTACAGCAAAAGCTCAATAAAATTTGCAATTGAATTTTTTCATTCAAACAAGGGAGAAACTTGTAAAAAACGTCAAAATAATAATGTAAAATTGCCCTTACCCTTTCAATTCGGCGAGGGAACCGTCAAAATTGAAAACGGCGTATCGTTTTTTCAAACGTTTGCCTTCTTCTTTCGAAGCCGGCAACACCATGCCCAAATAAGGGCCGTCGACTTCGAAGAAGATCGAATTTTCGCTACGTATTTCGTACTTCATGTTTTCCTTGTCGACGAGTTCGTGGTAGACGTGGTTTGTGAAATGCTCCTTGAAATCAAAACGATCGAATGATTGGTCAATTTTTTAAAATCGTCAACGGTCTTTTTGGGAGACGTTTCCGATAATCGCTCACTTTGACCATCGAATTCAGCACGGCGTTCGGATAGGATATTGTCACTTTGGCCTTGCCGGGTTTCGTCGAATTTATGACGTAATTTTCGGGGAATGACGCCGGCAGGATGCACCAGATGCCGTCGGTGTCCAATTCCAGCGGCCGGCCGACCTGTTCGATGATTTCGCGCGCCTTCGTAATGATGTTCGCTCCTGTGTAACATGTGATCCCGGCCATTTCCATGCTATGCCACCTGGCCCTGCAAGGTGAAATGCAAAAGAATAATTTGCATTGCAAATTTAGCGAAATTTTACGCTGGAAACCTCAGGCTGGCACTTGCCCTTTTCTCATGACGTAGCCGTAGAACGAATTCAGGATACATTTGTGAGCCAGTTGCAGAGAATCGTAGAGGATTTCACGATTTTTGGCGGTTTTGATTTCGCCGGCGTCTCCTTTAGCGATGGCGTCAGCTACTTGCTTCTTGGCAACCTGTTAGAATGAAGAAGTGGAAGTGACCCGCCTCCAGATAATAGGCAAAACACTGGGAATGCTCGATAGTTTTTGGCAAATTTTAAAAACGAACGTACCTATCTACTTTGAAGGTTCTTTCAATCCCTATGTCAAACAAAAACCAACTCACCTTATTCAAACCCTTGTACTCGTACCGCCGGTCTCTGAACGCTCTAACCGTGTCGACGTAAAATGAATTTTCCTTCTGGCAAATCGTCGTCGTACGCTCTTCGAGACGGGTCACCTTAGTTTTTTTGTACGCTTTGCGACAATAGTCGGTCAGACGTTTCTTTTCGGCCGCCGCTTGGTCCTCTTTCGACAATTCGTGAAACGCTCGGGGCGGTCCGCCGGGCGCAGCTGGCGGAAATTTCTCGGTTTCGAGCTGCTGCTGAATGCGATGAAATTCGCTGCGCGACGCCGGCACTGCAATTCGAAAAAATCATTTTGGCAAATGCTACAGTCAGGAGAGCAGGAAGGTTCCGAGGAGCTGCACCCCCCTACAACCCCGACGTCAGTTTCTCTTGAACGGCGTCCAAAACATTGGACGGAAACATTTCTGCAGTTTCCCCACTTACGTATCTCCCCTCTCCACATCCAGGACATGTCTCGCTGACAGAGGGCGCCAGGCTTGTTGAAATCACATGCTGCACAGACAGTCTCATCAACGATAGCGGACGGTTGCAATCTGTTCGTCAGGATGATGTTGGGGTACATGGCGCCTGGGAAGAAGTAAATAATGAGCGGTAAAACCCCAGTTTTTAGTGGAGACATTTCGGTAACGTGCATCGAGCAAGTGCAAAAATAGGGTAAGTGCAAAAACTGGGTAAGTGCTAAACGGGGTAAGTGCAAAAACTGGGCAAGTGCAAAACTGGGTGAGTTCAAAAATAGGGTAAGTGCAAAAACGGCGTAAGTGCAAAAACTGGGTACCTAAGTGCAAAAACTGGGTAAGTGCATAAATAGGGTAAGTGCAAAAATAGGGTAAGTGCAAAAACTGGGTAAGTGTAAAAACTGGGCAAGTGCAAAACTGGGTGAGTGCCCCAAAAACGGGGTAAGTGCAAAAATTGGGTGAGTGCAAAAACAGAGTACGTGCAAAACTGGGTAAGTGCTAAACGGGGTAAGCGCAAAAACTGGTTAAGTGCAAAAACTGGGCAAGTGCAAATCTGGGTGAGTGCCACAAAAACGGGGTAAGTGCAAAAACGGCGTACGTGCAAAACTGGGTAAGTGCAGAACTGGGTGAGTGCCCCAAAATGGGGTAAGTGCAAAAATTGGGCAAGTGCAAAACTGGGTGAGTTCAAAAATAGGGTAAGTGCAAAAACGGCGTAAGTGCAAAAACTGGGTACCTAAGTGCAAAAACTGGGTAAGTGCATAAATAGGGTAAGTGCAAAAATAGGGTAAGTGCAAAAACTGGGTAAGTGCTAAACGGGGTAAGCGCAAAAACTGGGTAAGTGTAAAAACTGGGCAAGTGCAAAACTGGGTGAGTGCCCCAAAAACGGGGTAAGTGCAAAAATTGGGTGAGTGCAAAAACGGAGTACGTGCAAAACTGGGTAAGTGCAGAACTGGGTGAGTGCCCCAAAACGTGGTAAGTGCAAAAACTGGGTAAGTGCTAAACGGGGTAAGCGCAAAAACTGGGTAAGTGCAAAAACTGGGCAAGTGCAAATCTGGGTGAGTGCCACAAAAACGGGGTAAGTGCAAAAACGGCGTACGTGCAAAACTGGGTAAGTGCAGAACTGGGTGAGTGCCCCAAAATGGGGTAAGTGCAAAAATAGGGTAAGTGCAAAAACTGGGTAAGTGCTAAACGGGGTAAGTGCTAAATGGGGTAAGTGCAAAAACTGGGTAAGTGCAAAAATTGGGTGAGTGCAAAAACGGAGTACGTGCAAAACTGGATGAGTGTCTCAAAAACGGGGTAAGTGCATAAATGGGGTAAGAGCAAAAACGGCATAAGTGCAAAACTGGTGTAAGAGCAAAAATGACGCACTTCCCAGAAACGGATGGCCAAGAGAACAAATAAATAAATATAACGTCAAGAAAGCCACTCTCGATTCAAATATTCAAAATACGCCTCTTACCAACATCTAAATGGTAAATCATCGGAGTCTCCATACGATTCGGCGTATCGCGCAGTTCGGCCAATCTAGATTTGATTTCGTTCGACACTTCCTCGAAATTCGTCACAGTTTCAAGAGGGATTTTCTCCTCTTCTTCGATCGCGTGTTTCAACGCTTTCTCCACTGTGCTTATCAGCATATCGAAAGCTGCGGGTACCTGGAACCGGGATTCATTTGACAATACATTTTCCGAAATGAATCGATAATGTAATCACTTTTCTTTTTTTTGTACACTGACCATTCGAAATCTGCAAGGGATATCAGCTCGGAATACTCCGGATTCCAAGGCTTCGACGTGACCACCGACGTAGGTCTCTTGGTCAAGAACGTGGCCGTCTGACGTCATTTTGTTCAACTGGGCTTCCTCTTTGTTCGGGAATACGATGTTGGCGTGATAAGCTTCGACCATAAGAAGCGTCTCGCATAGGGTTCCCGAACCTTTCCTCAACACCTGATCAAGAAATAGATAAACGGAATAGATCGGAGGTCGTTTCGATAGATATTTTCAGTTTTCGAGGGATTTTTCTCATACCTCATCTGGCTCCATGGGGATGATGGTGCACAAAGCGAAGATAAACGGATGAACGTATTTCATGTACAGATAGTATGTGGCGACGGCGTCGGAGACCGAATAGTTCGAGAGGACTTGTGGCTGCTCGACAGCCATACGGCACATGTCTTCAGGGTCCAGTTCGACGGGATCGTAGCGCAGTTTAGCCTTGGCGACAGCTTTGAGATTCTGAGACCCCACCGGAAGGTACGAATCTCTTTTGACCCAACTGGAATAGTTGAAACAAAAATATGATTGAAAATTGCATACACAATTTAAACATTTTTGTTCCTTTGACAAATAAATTGAATTAATGACCCTTTTCGCCATCTTACCATAAACAGTCCATGTGCATTGAAGCTCGGCAAGCGTAAATCCCGTCTTTCCCTTTGGAATAACCGATCTCTTTTTTCATGTTCATTCCGTGGATGGCAGCTCGGGTTTCGACGAACGGCCAATCGAAGAAGTCGCCGTTATAAGTGACCACAATATGGGGCCTTACCTGAAAATAAATTAGTTTTTTGTTAAAATGCTAGTTCTCGAATAGATGGTGCTTTTTTAACATCAACTGTGCTCAACTTTGTTCTAAATACCTCCATGATGTGTTCGAAGAACCGCTGCAAGACTCCTGCTTCATTAGGCTCGTTGAATATGGTAAAGAATCCTTCAAACTCCGGTTTGGGCGTGTACTCGAAATCTTCGACATCGCACGAAATTATCTCTCTATTGGTAATAAGATAGCCCTGAAATGGACAACATAAAAAAATCAGAAAAATATTACTGTTTTTAAGGAGCAGTCAAAGAGTTATGGAACCAACAAATCAGTATGGGAAATCACACGAACGGCTCAACCAGCAAGCGCCCAATGGCACGTCTGCGGAGCCACCCGGATGAGCGGCACTCAGTTGCCTGGGCGGATCCATTGTATTGGGACGCACGGCACTCAGCCAATCAGAGACGCAATATAGAGGCCTAAAGCGCCCGCCGACGGCTCAAACTGTCGGCTGAATAAGATTCGATTGATGAATCTTTCAGGCTGGCCGTGACCACACCTCATTGGGTTGAGCCGTTCGTCCAATACAGCCTAAAAAGGTTACCTGGCCGTCGATCATGTAAGAGATCATCATGATCTGGTCGACAGCTGAATCGGGAAATTTCAGAGGCAGTTTCGTCGTTTCTATATCAAAAGCCAAAACTATGCTGTCCGGACGGTCGATAATGTCGTCCCGACGTGTAAAAATCGGCGGAAGGTTGGCACCGCGACTTTTTATTGAGTACCACAAGCTGACGAAGATTTTGTTGTCGATGGATACGCGAACGTGATACGGCACGTCGTACTCCCTTTACATTGAACAAAAAAAACATTTTTTCTTTAGCAAACTTGAAGTAGGTTTTTCAGCAATAATAATTTTTAGTAATAATCAGCAAATAAGTAATTTTTCTTCGCTGACTTTATGATTACTAGCTTTTACCTGATGTCGATTATGCTTTCTAGATGATCGCTGCTTTTTTTGGTTATTCCCGTATCCTCTTTGTTGGCAATAGCGTTTTCCAACATTTCCGTGTAAAACGTGTGACCCGCTTCTCTCTTTTTATTCTTGCGAACGCTTTGCAAAATCGTTTTCCTCACAGTCATCAGATCGGAGACAGAGGCGAATGTTAGTTTGACGTATCGTTGTTTAAGACCGATCAGGTGGTTCGGCTGCGATTGGTAAAACACAAGGAAAGTGACATTCATCATCGTAATTTCAGGAAAATAATAAGATGAAGATTCGATTTTTCTTAATTCGCCCATACCAAATCCAGGTCTTCCTTGATTACTGTTTCAATGCCGGCAATCACGCCGGCGAATTTCTTCGATAGGAATGCCGTAACTTCTTGGATGCAATCCTTGCGGACGAGAATGAGAAAATAGGGCTGGTAGGGCAGAGACACTTTGAAACGGCTTCCGTCCTCTTGGATGAAATAATAGTCCACAGCGCTGATGAGGCGCTTATCCTCGTCCAGAATTTCAGTCTGGAACGATCCGGAATTGGAAATCATGGAATTCCAGGCGATGGGTAGCACCAGGCAATGAATCTGCAGTTCATCCGTAAACTTACACTGTGCATGTTAATGAGAAAGCCGACTCTTTCTTGGTGGTCTTTAACTCTTTCGAACCCATATCTGCTATCGATGGCGTCTGTCTCCTGGGACATGCGCAAGCGATAGTCCGAATTGTCTTCTCCTCTGGAAAATCGGTTCAGAATTGAGTTCAAAGATGCACATCGTAGCCCATCAATGGGTTCGTTCCAGGAGCGTAGGTGCAGGCATTCGTAGGCCCCTTACACGCATGCGCAGCGCAAGGTTCGGATGGCAACGCCCCAGCAACACTTACAAAATCTTACACTGCGCATGCGCAAGGCATACCTACCCCGTGCTCCAGGAACAAGCCCATTCACACATGCCTACACTCACGCTCCTGTAACAAGCCCAGTACACCCACTTTTCAGCCAAGTTGAACAATGCTCATAAATAATTTATTATTTAATACTAATTATTAGTCCCTGACCAACAATAAATAATTATTACATGTAATTATAACATGGGTTAGAAAGATAAATGTAAGGTTGAGGCACTGAAAATTTTCAATGAGGTACTTAATAGGTAAGTAGGTAAGTACGAGAATTGAGTAATTACCTACCAAAAAAAATATTGAGCATTTATGCGTTTTTATAAAAACGAATTTTGAAGAAAAGGTACCTAGGTAATTATTATGGTGTTCAGTGGTACTTACGATGGTTTCCCATCCTTCTTGCCCCCTTCCTTGGGCTTATTGTACTTTCCTGTATTCTGCAAAACCATGATTTTCCACGGGATGCAGAACTTCTACCCAAGGTGTCTTTCTACACCTAACGCACCATTGCACCCTGTATAAAAGATGAATCAACTCTCTTCTTTCAAAATTCACTTTCAATTTTTTTTTAACCCAGCAAGCCACGTGAAAAAATACCACTTTAACGATGAAATAAGGAATGGAAAAAACAGTTCATCATCTTTCGAAAACCAAGAAAACCTGCAAGAAAACCTCTGTCGAACACCAACACCAACATCAAGGCAACACCGCGACGGAACGACGTGAATTCCCGCGTAAAATCAGCTGGGAACACCACAGCAAGAACAACAAGGAGTCCGACACCTTTTAAGCCATGTTGATCATAAATCATTACGCACAGCAGATGTTTGACATGTTTATTGAATTCTGGCGGGCCAAGCTTGTCAGTTTTTATAGGCTGAATATGGAAAAATTGAAATGTAAAAACTCAATTTGGTAGCTTTACTTAACGAGCCGGAAAAAGTTTGGTTCAAGTGGCCCTGACGTAGAGGCCAAAGGACATGCCAAGGTAAGGACATCATTGGAAAGAGGTATGTACCTACCTACAAAAATAATTGGGGGTACCTACTCATCAGTTAGGTAAGTAAACGGAAACTACTCATAACAATCGCTTCCAACACAACCAAGGTGTCATGGTAGAACCAAAACAACCAACAAATGTCCCTGAACTTGATAGGTATTTTTGAAAAATCTGATAAGTAAGAATGCTTGTGAAGTGCAATTTTTTGAGTAAACTCCACCTTTGCACGACGCAAGGCCGTTGGGCGAACGTTGGTGTCTCTTGGACGGACCAATTGACCGAGGCGATCCTGTACAGTATTCCGGAAGGTCCGTAAGTCTGAAATGAGTGTTTATGGTATGGTGTTTGACCTCCATAGGGTCAAACGTGTGTAACGTAAGCGCTGTAAGACTAGAGCGACATGTTCCTGCCCTCTCCTTCAGGGCGGCAGGGCACGCCCGGGACAACTTCAATTATCGGGCGGAAAGCCAACGCCTGGAACTCTCATCATTTGGTGGGATCATTTAATTTCTCTTCAAAATGCCAAGTAACACCCCAATAGAATATTTTTCGACGATTCAGATGGCCGGTTGAGAACTCTATTCACAAGATGGTGCATGCAGGGGCACGAGGAGCGTCAATTTATCGACGACGAGATTATTCTGAAGCGAGAAAAGTTCGAACTGTATTTACCTTTAAAAAGAGCTATGGCACGTTGGGAGGAGGTGCAAGACACGAAAGGTGAATATTTACGAACTCCAATGTAGGCCTATTAGTGTTCATCAATGCGATTTTTAACTTGGAAAATTGAGACAATACTAAAAATTCAATCGAGGACCATCAACAAATAGCTAAAATAAGTCAAAAGATAAACTAACACAATGGCCCATTTTCCAGGTGCTCCAGGATTCGAGCCCGGCTGGTATGGGTTTACATGTGACAGTAATCTGGAAGAAGCCCTAGCTAATATGGTGAAAACAGTCAACGCGATAATCGATGGAATTGCTCGCACCAAAAAATCCGCGTTTTTGGAACATTCGGACGTTTGATTTTCTATAATAATTATAGAATAAATTATTTATTTAAAAATTGTTTCTTATACGCTGATCAAGTTGTCCTTACTTGGTACCTGCCTACCTGATCGAGCATTATCGAAACGAAAAATTAAGAAAATGATTTTGTCTGAATATTCTGTACCACGAAAGGATAAAATCGCTCTTTATCCACCTATACGTCCACCAAAATACGAAAATGATAAACACCTACCATTGATCATAATCAATATAGGTAAATGGGTGTGCATGTGACCATGGCTCATGTCCTACCTCCCCTGATCCTGAGGAAGACGCTTGTGGTAATGAGAAACTTGATGAAAACTACGAAAGACTAAAAGAAACAGGCTCGAAAAACCGAGCAGGAGCTTGTAATATTGTGCCCCTACGCCAACACCCCCAAAAAAGGGCGGTACTCAAATTTTGAAAAAAAAATCCCTCTCTCAGGGGAAATACACAATGGATTGCTATCCCGTTGGGAATTACATTGTGCCGAATCATCCCGTCTTCCTTTTGAACTCGCCTCGTATCCAGTTGAAACCAGTGCGTTCTATAGACGCTGGTTAAATCCGGTTATGGACAGACCTGGAAACTTCAATTTTTTCTTAAATTTTCGAGGTTTAATTTTTTCATTTTTATTAATGATTATTTTTGTTTAGTAACACTCATCCTCCTCCTAGATAAAATGATGAGGAGTTATTAAAAATCTCTCTCGATGTGCTGAAGATGTAGAATGACGGATCGGTTTATTTTTATGTTCGGTTTTCTACGGCTTGTCCAAAAAATAGAAAATGAACGAAAAATATTGGTTTTCTTTCCTCAATCGCGCATTCTTCATTCTGGCCCGATGGGAATTTTCGAGGGAAATTAGTAACGAAGGTGGCAGACCTGGAATCAAATGAATCCATCTTTGTTTTTCTCAGCCTCGTCCTCGCTCGGCCGTCGCCCGTCGCTCCAGTGGTTGAGTCTCGTTGTTGATGTGTACTCGCGCTCATTAGTTTCGCGAATTGGTAATTTTCGTACGTTCGCTCTCACTTTTGGAATTGTTGGGCAACCGCTGTAATTTCCATCTAGTGCAATTGCGACCTTCAAATTTGTAGATCCGAGTTAGCATTCGGGAATAGGTTGGTTCAACAGGAAGCCCCTTGTTTGGGCGAGTGCTGAGAAGTCGTCTGCGTTCGTTTCCATTCGAAGTAAGTCGTGCTGTTTAGTAATTTTACTCATAAGCTAAATTAGCAATAGAGGGTGACTGAATGAGATGATAGCATAAATGAGATTGTCGCGATTTTCGTGAAAAAATACAACGATCTTCCTAAAGGGGCTGGAAATATAAAATAGGTACCCCACACTGCGCCCTGTAATCGGTGCGTAATGTACCTAAATTCGCCGAGACTCCAACAATTTTGATAATTGTTTGATCCTCAGTAAGTGCACAGGTACCTTCATTTTGATACAGATTTTACTTTTTATTACCTACTTATTAACTGGTAAGTTGAATATTTTTGCACTGCCCAGTGTTATCTGGAATATTCAAATTCGCGATAGTGTTACTGTGTTGATCTTGACGTGTAAGACATCAACACTAATCATGATCAGGGTGAAAAATTAAATCCCGATTGTAGAGTTATTGGGGGGGTAGAGGATTGTCGAGTTCAAACTCAACTTCGAGATCAAAGTCAACTTCGAGATCGAACTCAACTTCGAGATCAATGTCAACTTCGAGTTCAAACTCAACTCCGAGATCAAAGTCAACTTCGAGATCAAAGTCAACTTCGAGATCAAAGTCAACTTCGAGATCAAAGTCAACTTCGAGTTGAAACTTAACTTCGAGATCGAACTCAACTTCGAGATCAAAGTCAACTTCGAGGTCAAACTCAACTTCGAGATCAAACTCAACTTCGAGATCAAAGTCAACTTCGAGGTCAAAGTAAGCTTCGAGATCAAAGTAAGCTTCGAGATCGAAGTCAACTTCGAGATCAAACTCAACTTTAAGTTCAAAGTCAACTTCGAGAGCAAAGTCAACTTCGAGAACAAAGTCAACTTCGAGAACAAAGTCAACTTCGAGGTCAAAGTCAACTTCAAGATCAAAGTCAACTTCGAGTTCAAAGTCAACTTCGAGTTCAAAGTCAACTTCGAGATCAAAGTCAACTTCGAGGTCAAACTCAACTCCGAGATCAAAGTCAACTTCGAGTTGAAACTCAACTCCGAGATCAAAGTCAACTTCGAGTTCAAAGTCAACTTCGAGATCAAAGTCAACTTCGAGATCAAAGTCAACTTCGAGATCAAAGTCAACTTCGAAATCAAACTTAAACGATACCAAGTATCGAGTATATGGTCGTATTGAAATGTCACTAGCTACAGGTAGGTAGGTCTGGGTTTCATGAGGCGCGTGGCTACTGATAGGTAAATAGCTCTGCTAGATAAGGGAAATAGCTCTGCCGGACGTTTTCTAGTTATTTAATTATTTCGTTCTTGTTATCGGTGTCTATGCGTACCAACTACTGCTTAACTAGGCAGGTACACGTTAAAGTAGTTTCGATTTGACGACTGCAATTAGGTAGTAGATGGAAAACGCGATGTTCGGAATTTGACACTTTTTTTTTGTCGTTTTCCAATTTTCATTATCGATTCTGGAGGCTGGGCCGCGGAACGGAGGCGATAAATTATCTGGGAATTGTGCCCGATCATTTCCCACCATCAAAAAGGCAAATGACCTCAAGAGTTGACCCCTTTTTCTTCGAACGTCGGTGAACTCGTAGAGGTCAGACGGCAGACGGAGAAAGAAACCATGGCTAGCGTGTGGGGAAGAGACGGCAATTTTGACTTCAATATTTACAATCCAAATGGAAGGACGCAGCGGAAAAAGTGTGATCAGCCTGAAAAGTGTAAATCGGATTAGTGGCCGAACTTCTTTTTCGGATTTTTTGAGTTACCTACAAAAAAAAAAAAAAATGAGGCCGGTCCTGATTTTTTTTAACTTGGGGTTTCTTCTGTTTTTCCTTCCTGATAACTGGAGCTATTCGGAATATCTCTTGGCTCAACCTGTTACCACCAGATCATCCTGTAGATACATGTCCGCCGTATAAAAGAGAGATTCTCACGAACGGCTCAACCCATAAGCGCGGGGAGGTGACGGCCGGCTCGAAAAATTCGACAATTGGATATTTTACGGCCGGCGGTTTGGACGGTCAGCCGCGGCGGTCGCGTAGCTGAATGCCGCACGTTCCGAGACGACGGACCCGCCGAAAAGGCTGAGTGCCGCACAAGGTTGCCGCCGGCCTCCCGGGTGCCCCACGACGGGTTGAGCCGTTCGTGGTGTTCCTACCATACTTCTGGTCAAAAAATTTCAATTGAAAATTCTGGTACACTGCCTATTTGAAGCAAAAGTTGCACAATAATAAATTGTTGTTTTCTAATCCTTCTCTGGAATTTTTGAAAAACTTTCCATGAAGACGGTAATGGCAAATGAACATTGCCCGTTGATAAATTAGGCCTGTCCTAATTTGTTTGGCTCGGGGATTTCTCGTTCTTTCTCGATAACTGAAGCTATTTGTGTAGTTCGAATTATCTCTCCCATTACTCGCCTAGGAACAACATCTACAATGAGGAAAATGAACATGTTTTTTTAAGTGAATTTTTCACCTTGGAGATTTTTTCAATGCCTTCTAGAAATTTTTTGACCGAATCTGAAACTGAAAACATTTTTTTTCTACGTCGTCGTTCGGGGTTCTTGAAGGCGTTTTTCACCGCATTTTGACTAATCTTCGCGTCCTTTACTTCAATTTTCAGTTGATTTTTTGTTTGCCAGAATTTTATTTTGAATTCCAACCTCAAATCGCGAGGCTCTGCAGCTGAAGAATTTCACTCGCTCATTGAACTCTTCGCAAAACTTCAATTGAAGGATTATTGCTAATTAACCGCCAACTACGCATTTACGCTTACCTATCCAGAAGTCCTTGACAAGAACAGTTATTTCTGCGGTGGCTTCCAGTTTCACCAGGTGCCACTTTCTTGGACGTCGATGGGCAGGCAGGGGTTGCACACCTCTCGGGGTTGTAACTGGGGGTAAGTGCGTGCTGTGGAGCAACCGCAAACTCGTCCCGAGAACTTGAAAAGGCCGTTTGGTGTATTCTGCAATGTTTTGAGGGTTGCTTCGGTAAACCGAACGCAATTTCTTCCAAGGCGTTCGAATCTGCCTCAAGATTTATCTATAAAAATTTATAATTTGTTGTTTTTTAATTATTTTTATTATTAATGATGCAATAATTGTTATTATTAATATTGTTATTGTTAATAATTATTATTCATAATTATTATTATTAATAATATTGTTTGGTGATTGTGTCGTTTTCCGTATGTTGGATGAGGACTGAGGGTGAGAGTTTAGGCACGACGTACTCTCGGAAAATATAATTGCTCGGGCGCCTTCGGCCATTCGGCCATCTTCAGGAGCATCATTTTCAGGGGGTCTCAGTTTGAAAACCTGCCCAAAGGTGATCAGAGTGGCGCGCAGGCCATCTCGTCGTTGGCTGGTTGGCCTCGGGCCATGTACGCGGCTATGCCTAGCGGCATGCCGGTCGACTTTTAATACAATCTCGCCCGTCGCAGGGGTCGTCATGGTTTTATTATATTGTTGGGAGCCGGTCCTTTTTTTAAAAATGTTTTCGGTTCTCACGATTTGATCCGGTCCGCAATGAATCGTAGTCTACCCTAGTCTGGGGGCAGACTACGATTCATTGCGGACCGGATCAAATCGTGAGAACCGAAAACATTTTTAAAAAAAGGACCGGCTCCCAACAATATAATAAAACCATGACGACCCCTGCGACGGGCGAGATTGTATTAAAAGTCGACCGGCATGCCGCTAGGCATAGCCGCGTACATGGCCCGAGGCCAACCAGCCAACGACGAGATGGCCTGCGCGCCACTCTGATCACCTTTGGGCAGGTTTTCAAACTGAGACCCCCTGAAAATGATGCTCCTGAAGATGGCCGAATGGCCGAAGGCGCCCGAGCAATTATATTTTCCGAGAGTACGTCGTGCCTAAACTCTCACCCTCAGTCCTCATCCAAAATAATATTGTTGTTATTAATATTAGTAATAATTTTATTATTAATGATACAATAATTTTTAAAAAATGGTCTTGAAAAAATTGTCAGAAACAGCGAAACTGGACTTTTTCCGATTTTCTCCTGTGTTGAAATTATTTCAAGGGCAAAAAACACTATACTTTCAAGTATTTTCATTCAAGCGTTCATATTTCGTGGATTTGGTTAAAACGTTTTTATTACACCTATCGACAGTGAAGTTAGCTGGTTGTAAAAACGTCCTCGGTCGACATCAATCGATTTCTTATCGTCCCCGTACAATTCGTTAAAAACTGACGCTATTCTCGAGCAATTCTTTGGTTTCATTTCAATCATTCAAGTAAATCTATCACTTCATCAGCGGTGCCTCGATTACACACAGTACTTCTACCATACCTTCCGTAGTTGAAATTCCGAACCAGAAATTGCCAAGGTTAAAAATGCTTGAAAAAATGCATTAGAGAAACTGACTGGAAAAATTTTCATCTGCAGATAAAAATGCGCATGCGCATGCGCCTCCAATCCAATTTTATGAAGATTTTATATTTGAATAAAAAAAATCTTTGGGGTCTAATCAATGCTGAACCCAGGCATTCTTTACCGAAGAGCTCGTACTTCACAGCAGAAACATTCATCCTGACAGGACTCAATTTGACACTTGTTCCTTTGAACGGACGTATTGTCTGACAGACTGACGTACACCTGAGCTCGGTTCCTCTCCTTTTCCGCTGAATCACCGTCTGCTCGTGCGTTTAATTCAGTTACATGTTCGAACTTGAGCCCAATTGGGAATCTGTCATTATAAAGCACCTGTGATTTCAAGCGAGGTCAACCATGTGTTTCGCTTATTCATCAATACGTACCTGCTCCTTGTATTTTTGGATTATTTGCTTCTTCGTTTACGATAGCTTTTACTTCTATATTTACAAAATTAGTGGAAGTATGGCGATATTTTAAATTATTTAAATCAATTCTGGGTGTTGAGATAAATTTTTTCGTCTTTGTGACACGTTTACGTATTAATGTATTAAATATAATAGACATTAAAAATTATTTTTACCATGATAGGTACATGTTAACGTATAAAAAAAATAGCTTTTATATTTTAATTAGCATAATTTAAGTAGGTACCTAATAATTTAAGTATATATATTTTTTTAAAGTATATTTTATTTATTTTTCATTTTTATTAAAAACACGGAAATACTGTCTATTATCTTCTAATCGCTGGTTTCTGGCCAAATAATGGCGTCAAATTGAACGCTTTCAGCTAATTATCAGATATTTAGCCGCTGTCAATTCCCTTACAGCTGAGATAACCTTGCCACTATCGAGCTACGTCGGTGGGTCAGTTCGTTCATTTCTTCATTCAAAATTTCTGTTCCGCTTGATAGATTTCAGGCTCCAGAATTGAACTTTTGGACCTTTGAAGATATTAATAATCTGTTTTAACGGTCTAAATTATATAATCTTTTGATAAATGTGCCCACGCTTTCACTGAATTTTATCCTTTTCTACAGCGAACTTTGTTTAATGAAAATTTCGAATATGAAAATTGAATGAAAACGTAGCCGCCCTCTTTTTTGCTCCTACCCGTTTGTCTGGTGGCAACGCACCATATTGGGGCACCATATATGCACCATATTGGTTGCACCATTGCACGATGAGATATTTTGTTCGAAATACTAACTTTACCGATTCTGATTTCCAAATCTTCTCCGTTCAACCCTCTACCAATAATCTGGAAATCGGAAATTTTCAGGATTTTAATGACTGACACTTTTTTCGATTTTTATTTTCACATTTTGATTCAACACGACTCTATAGCCTTTTTATTCATCTAGTTATTATTTGACACAAATTTACGCCTCAAATGTCAACATTCTGCTATAATTGATTTTCCACTATCGGAAACCTTGGATCCAAAATTTCGAGGGCTCGTCGCGATAAAAAATTATCGTATGCGGCCATTCCTTCCGCGGCGTCGAGTGCTGCCTCTCTCCGACAGTCCTTGACATCGCTCTGACGTTATTGGCTAGCCATTCATCGTCTCCAATGGGTTGTTAAAAGTGTAAATATCTCGGGTTCATAGTCCTAAATCTGTTTTTTTCCGGTCCTCGCTGCTCCTGGCTATTGAATTGACATAATTAAATAAAAAACGCTTCCAAGTAGATTAGTGACTTTTTTCTAGGTATCACAGAATTTACAATCATAGAAGTAGGCATATCATTCGTATATCGGAGTCGAAATGTGTGTATAGATTGAGACATTCCATCGGAATAACGCGATCAAAAGTTTTGCAGTTCCGAGCCCAAAATCGGACCCACTTGTGTGAAAAGTCCGTTTCGTAGGGAGTGCATCTGATAGGAAATTTAACGCCTGACATTTTCTTCTCTATAAAGTTTTTGTCTAAAACCCATACTTCGGCCGTAAAACCACGAAAACGGTACAAAAACGAGATTTTCGCCGTATCACTACCCCTCAGGTTGATCATTTTGACTAAAATCTCAAAAAACCGTCAAATTCAATGTTTTTGAGTCTATACCTAAAGATTTATGCAAAAAAAACCCGAAGTCAAATCCATAATTTTTTTTGAAATTTTTCCTGGGCTCTGTTTTTCCTGTTATCCTGGGGGTGTTTCAGACCCTTTTAGAGGTTTGAGGGCTTGTTGTGAAAAAAATGTTCCTGACCGACTACATAATTTCTGGAAATATTGTACCAAAAAGTATAATAATTCAGCCTGAATAATTTTTATCGCGTTTGGCGGAATCCGAATGAATTTTTTACCCTCCTTTCACCGAATATTGAGTTAGCGCAAAATCCTTGCTTGTCCGAAAAGTTTCGAAAGGGGAGCAGGAAATATTCATGGCGCAATTGATTATGCCAAATCAATGGCTACCAATGTCAAACATTCCGAATGCCTCAGAACCGGCCGAGCTTCTGTGGGGTATTATTAACCGTAGTGAGTTGGTAAATGTTTATCATTTTTTACCGTTTTCCTTACCTGTAAACCCATTGCCGATTTCGCTAGAATGGATTCAGCTACCATTGTTCCACAAATGAGTATTCGTCGCGATTGGGTGAGATTATTCTGTCGTCATTTTCCGAAATTGCTGCATGCGCGCAGGACGGAACTACTTACACACAAATTTGACTCACAAACCCAACTCTCAAACCCTTACTGAACTCACAAACTCAACCCACAATCTCGACTCACCATCTCAGCCCACAAACTCAACTCACAAACTCAAGCCACGAACTTAACTCTCAAAACTCAACCCATATACTCAGCTCGGAAAATTCAACCCACAAAACCAACCCACCAACTCAACACAACCCAATAACTCAACTTACCAACTCAACCCACAATCTCAACTAATAAACTTAACCCACGATCACAACTCCGAAACTCAACCCCCAAACTCAGCTTGGAAAATTCAACCCACAAACTCAGCTCAACCTTCAAACTCTACCCACAATCTCAACTCACAAAATCAACCTGCAAACTCGACTCAAACCCGAACTGAACTTTTAAACTTGACCCACAAACCTAACCCACTAACTCAACTCTCCAACTCAACCCACAGTCTCAACTCCGAAACTCAACCCACAAACTCAGCTCGGAAAATTCAACCCACAAACTCAACTCACCAACTCAACCCACAATCTCAACTCACCAACTCAACCCACAATCCCAACTCACTAACTCAACCCATGAACTCAACTCAAACCCAAACTGAACTCTCAAACTCAACCCACTAAGTCAACTCTCTTACTCAAACCAATACCAACCCACAAACTCGACTCCAACTTTGGTGACTTGGGCCGAGCGCACACGGTGCAACTGTTTTAGGACAAAGGTTGCAAATCAAACTAGATTAGGACTGTTCCTTGACCCCGGCTGTGTATTTAAATGGAAGTCCGCCACAACGCGACCGGTTTCCAACTGATCTGCAATTTTTGAAACCGGTCGCGTCGTGGGCAGACCTTCGTTTATATACACAGCTGGGGTCAAGGAACAGTCGTAATCTAGTTTGGTTTGCAACCTTTGTCCCAAAACAGTTGCACCGTGTGCGCTCGGACTAAGTTTCATAATTAGCATTATGATTTTGACTCAAATAAATTTAAATGAGCAACCTACCTGAGTTTCTTAGTGAACATTTGCACTTAGTGTTTTCACGTCAATATGCTTGTTATATTGTAGCTTTTTTTGCCGCTTGATTTGCGTATAGACGTCAAGATACTCGTGAATAGCTGGTATTTACACGCACGAGACTTCATTAATCGCTGTTCAGCCGTGTTTGTCCTCTTCGAAAAAGTGGTAGGGATCGACTAGCCAGCTTGTCGGGACTGGTTCATAACAGAGGTGGTGGCTAGGTATGGCGTCAAGGCCAGTTTTCGTCCCACGAAGTGCATCTCAAATCTAAAGGCATTTACTCCACCTGTAGCCCGACCTATAAAAAAATTAAATTGTGTTTCACAAGGAATGGTTTAGTTCTTCAATTCCGATTTTTCCGGAGACCCCGAATACCAGGAGTGTCATGAAGTACGCTATGGGTACATTTTGGTACATTATCTCCAAAAATAATTTACCCATGTAACCGGTCAAGCAACATTTTTTTTACAACACCCCCTGAAAATTTATTCTTTCACTTTTCAGAGGTTCTAGAACACAAATCTGCAATAACTTTTTTATTTTTTCCAAAACACCCATGGGAATTGAAACCCATAACTCCGTGGTATAGCTGCTGCTAGATAGACGCGCTAACCACTTGACCGTGAGCCCTAATAAGCGTGACGTAATTAGCGAATCGACCTATTTACGTTTGTAATCAAATTAAAAAAAAAACGCGCTTGAAAATATTGTATTCAGGAGTCAGATACTTAATGCATTCAGTTTCGTGATTACTTTTTAACGTTTTTTTTTTCAACTTCTTCGCGGCTTAGTACCCACTTTCTCCCTACGTACCTGTGCGAGAGAGCGGATACGGCGGCGTCACGACTGTCAAAACATTGCTTCTGATGATTCGAAAAACATCGACCCATCCCTTTACATAAGCGGTTCAACCGGATATGTTTTAGTTATGAGAAGGTCATTGAGGCGAAATAGTGATAAAATTACTGGACGTACCCTTCAATTAGAAGGTAAATAATCCGAATTTTCATGTTCCATAATCCCGAGTTTCATGATCTGGGCTTGCTTCCTCCGCAATCATTACAAAACCATACAATTTTCGCCTTGTTTTTTGTTTTTCACCTGTAGCTCCTCTCCATTGCGTTTTTCGGCTTTTAGGACTATTACGAAACTTGTAGAACGATAAATTTCCAACCAAATTAATACTATCAATTTTGTTTGTAGGCGCAATAGTTTCGGAGCTACGGACTGTCAAAAAAGGGCAAAGATTTCCAAAATTGAGAAATTCCACTTCTCATGGCGATAATTCGGAGAAAACGTCGTTTCAGCCAGAAGTCTTGAGGATGAAAATTGTAGAGAATTCAAACAGCTTTCTAGTCTTCTTTTTAAAATTTTGTTGGGCCAACCAGTTAGAGTAGTTACTAAGCAGTAAAGTGGGGTTAATTTCACACTTGAAAATGTTTACCTTTTTTGCCGGCCCGTAGCTCTGAAACGATTGTGCCTACAAACAAAAGTCATAAAATCAATCTTGTTGGAAATTTATCGTTCTAAAAGTTTTCTCATAGTCTTGAAAGCCGGGAAATGCAATGGGAAGCAGCTACAGGTGAAAAACCGAAAAAAGTGCGAAAATGGCGTGGTTTTTCGATGATTGCGGAGGAAGCAAGCCAGATCGGACCCGAGATTTTGGATTATTTACCTTCTAATTGACCTTAACAACACATAGATCGTCGTTGTGGGATTCAAGTTCATCTTCTTTGTTTTTGAGTTCGTTAATCGAAACTTTTTGGGTATCAGGGGGTGTCCTAACGTCAAAATCAATAATCGGCCCCTGACAGGCAAATGCAATAACGTTTCGTTTTTCCTAAAATTTCAATTCTATTTTCTTGAAATTATAGATTATTTTTTCATTCACTCATTTTTGCAGAAAGGGACCAACCTAGGGATGGCAGAAGCCCATCAGGCGGTTGCCTTCTCGTTCGCCATCACTCACGAAGGATGGGACGTCAATTTAGACCGAGAAGTCCTCCATCTCGTTCTCGCTTCTGGGGTCCGATCTTGGAAGAAGAGATTGTTCAGACTTCAGGTTGGTATTTTCGATTAAATAATTTTTTGTTTTATTTCGTAATTTTATTTTCTTAAATTATTTATCCAAAATTTACTGTTTTGCAGAATAACTTGAAAAATGGGATCTACCCCGCTCCACTATACAGTTTATGGGGCACGTTAGCTGCTGTGTCCGGCGCGCATTTCTATGGCGTCCCCGTGCCTGGCGTCAAAGAACTTCTCAGGCTCATGCCAGAGTGAGTTCAGCATATATGCTCATTTATGCTCGGCTGCATTTATGCTCCGAGAATCCGCAAAAACCAACGAATTTCCCCTTCAACACTCGTAGAGTCAAATAAATTTTTGTAAGGCACTATTTCTGTGCCTTGAGTTGCGGCTGTTACAGTCTGAATGCAGCTCCAATCGACCTCAATCAATGCGTCATGAGCTGCATCGAAATGTGCATTCTATTTGTGAGCGATGGGTTCGCAACTTCGACAAACGTCATCTGTTTCAAAAAGAAATTTAATCTGCCGTACAAAAAAAAAAAAAAAAAAAAATACCAACTAAGCTACCAAAAACACTAAACTTTTCCTAATCCAAGTTAGAAAAAATTATTGATAGAACTACTAATTATTATCGGACAAATTTTTTATAGTCCAAGTTGAAAAAAGTGTTTTGGTGAAACTATAATGTAGTTTATTATATTGTGCCTTCATTATTTTAAAAATGTCTTAATTTTTTGATAAATTTTTTGGGCTAAAGAATTAATTGCTTTAGAATGACGTTCAATTATTCAATTGTGTTAAAGAGCTTGACTATATTTTTGAAAAATATCCACTTTTTGAAATAATGTCCCTTCTCGACAAGCCAAAATCTCGGGTTCTATCTAGCGTACAAATTTCCGGTATTGGTTTTAATTTCGCGAAATTAATCCGACGTAATAATAATATTTTTTTACAATATGTAAATTTCTGTACAAAAAATTAATTAATTAAAATTAAAAAAAAAATGCGGTTTTTGCTGCTTTAGTTTTGACATAGCACGATTTTGAGTTCGATAACCAAAATTTTGTATTCAGGCCTCAACAATCGTTCAAAGCCACCCAAAACCCTATTTTTAACCAGCTCGAAATGACGTTGGTTACTCCGACAAGTTACTACAACAAGTTTTTGTTGTAGGGATTTTTTTCGGTCACCTGTTATGGTTTAGTGTGTTTGTAAAATAGCCTTAAAAACATTTTATGGCACATTTTTTCAATTTCCTCACGTATTCCAGGGACGATGAGCGGCACCAGCTGATGGCCTGCGCAGGCGTATCTCTCGCTGGATGGTTGGCGGCCACGTTTACCGCCAAATACGCTCTCAAGCTCATGTACATGTACAAAGGTGCGTGAATTGAACTCTTATCGTCTTCTGCCTTATCAATTCGTACAATTTTCTCCGTTAATATTTTTTTTTAATTTTGAAAACCGTCGTACGCATTGAAACCTACGGTGCACAGATAACCGGCAATACTTCAATATTTTGAGATCTATAATCTGTAAAAAGAGCTCTAATCTGTAAAAATAGCTATAATATGTAAAAAGAGTTATAATCTGTTAATAGAGCCTGTTCGAGGATTTCTTATTTGACAGCGGAATTGATTGATGTGAAAATCGTGGAATTCACGAAGACGAGCCCCGACTCGGTGCTATCTTTTATCGCTAGTTCCCTACGCCAGACACAATTGTTTGCATAGTTACGTAACTGGGCTGCTGGTTGAAGTGGGGAACCATTAACGTCGGACTGGGACGACTATCTTGAATTTGCCCCGCCGGCTTGCGACCGCTGTAAATTTCGTCCCGTTTCGAATTTCGTGTGCAGTCAGATAAAAACGACGCGCAGTTTCGCCCCTTGCATTTCAACGACCCAGGAAATGCGATAGGAAATCGCGTATGACGTGTCGCAAGAATGAATGGGTTAATCGAGAGAATTTTTCGCGAGGCTCTTCCACGCGTAATTTTGAGCAGAGAATGGGGATCGAGGAAATTTCTTAAATCCGCGCATTCGAGAATGAAGTAATTTAAGACAAATACTGGCAATTTTAAAGGAGCACATTGTGTCTAATTCAGAGATTATTGATGGTATATAACGTTAGGAATACTGGGAAAGGTCATACGACTATAGAGTATGGCAGGCCACCTGCGGCTAGCTAAAGCGCCGACTATTTTAAATTTACGAGGCAAACTAGCACAAATAGGGTGTTTTCCCGAAAAATTTTGGAAATTTCGTTTTTTCAATCGGTTTTAATTCCTTTATGCGATTTCTTATTCTTTCACGTTTTTGCCAATCATAGGGGGTTCTGCTCAAAGGATTTTGAATTTTTTAGCTCGTTTTTGAGTTCCTTGAAGGTTTTTGCGCTTTAACCTGGTCAAAAACTGGCTCCAAGGCTAATTTTTGACATTTCAAAAAAAGCTATTTTTTAGACACTTCAAAAAATCCAAAATTAAAAGAAATATTTTTTTGGGGAGCTTTCAGATTGTTAAATAACACGAAAAATTGGCGATTTTCTACGCCACCCGAGGACTGAGAAAAATGCAATAAACCAATTTCTCATGAAAAATCCAAGGAAAAATTTTCAAAAAAATTACCTACGTATTTGAGTTCGGTTTTTTCTGGCATGAATCTTAAGGTATTGACCAAAAAACATGAAATTTGACGTTTTCGAGATTTCGATTGCCATGGTCAATGTGAGGGGTAATGCGGAAAAAATCGCGTTTTTGTCACTAATCTATTTTTAGCTTTTTTTTTATATAGTTATTTTATCATGCGGCTGTGTTATTGGGCGGTGTTCTTAATGTTTTTAATCAATACCTCCGTTATTTTTACTATAACCGATTTTCCGGGTCGCAGGCTGGATGTACGAAGAGCGGGGCCCGGGTAAGAAACAGTCATGGGCCACGACCCTATGGGCTCTGGGGGTCCATATTCTGACTGGTCCGTCCAAGCCGATGCTGTACAGCTTTCAGGGCTCCATACCACGACTACCTCTACCGTCGGTGAAAGACACCATGCAACGGGTAAGATTGGCGTTTCTCGCTTCAAAACGGAGTGACAAGAAGTACGAAATTATCAAAAACCCTCTATTATAAGCAAATAGCAAATTTATAGATTTTTGAAAATTATCATTATTTTTTGAATAATTCCAAATTAAGTTTTTATCGCTCAGAAAATTTCGCATAGCTATTTCCGCTTGTTGTAGTACCTGAGATCGGTACGGCCGCTGCTCAGCGACGCGGAGTACGCGCGTATGGAAAAATTAGCGCTCGAATTCCAAAACGGAATCGGCGTCAAATTGCAACGCTACCTCGTTCTCAAATCGTGGTAAGTGTTCGAGAATAAAATGCGACGTCAACTTTTGTTTTGCTGTTCGTATCGAAATACTCCAATTTTCCAGGTGGGCGACGAACTACGTATCGGATTGGTGGGAAGAGTACGTGTACCTGCGCGGTAGGTCGCCGCTTCTCATCAACTCGAACTTCTACGGTATCGATGCGCTTTTCATGCATCCGACCAAAATCCAAGCGGCCCGAGCTGCTGTGTCGATTCACGCTATTTTACAATTCCGACGGCTCATCGAGCGCCAAGAATTGGAACCGGTGAGTTCTATCGGGCCAGGTACTTGAGTGTGCGGCAGATAATATGATTTTTTCATTTTCGTGTAACGAGTTTTCAAAAAATTTAATAAGACTGACAGGATATTGTCTGTTTCGCGAACAATTGATGGCATGAGCTAATTTTCGTTCCCGCCCTCAATCATGATTAAATCATGAGTAAATTTTACTCGTTGCAGATAATGCTCCAAGGTACGGTACCTTTATGCTCCTGGCAGTACGAAAGACTGTGCAACACTACGCGCGTACCTGGCGTAGAGACGGACAAAATCATACACTGGAACGACTCGAAACACATTGTAGTGCTGCACAAGGGCTGCTACTACAAAGTGCCAATTTATCACAAGAATAGGATACTCGAGCCTTGCGAACTTGAAATGTAAGTGAATAATCCCGTTATTCAACTGATATTTTTAACCGGTACAAAAAACCGGTACTCAAGTTGACTTGTTCTGCCAATTTTGATCCGATTTCAAAAATTTGTTTGCTAGGATGTCGAGGAAGTGTGCCATAGGGTACCACTATTTTACCCCTTTTTTTAAGGACTAATCTTGGTGGCGATACCGTAAAAAATGTAGAATAAAAATCTCAAAATCAAAAAAAATGTACCAATATTTTTGAAAATTATAAATTTTGCGTCTGACAGCTTTTTGATCATTGTCTAACACTATTTCTATTTTTTCCAATTTTTTAAGGTGTTATTCAAGCACATTTTCCCAAAAATTTTCGATTTTAAAGAGAATCCCATGGGTTTGGAAATGTTTGAGTATTTTCTTGGATTTTATGCATCTTCAGCTCTCGCCAGCCAATTTTGATCCGATTTCAAAAATTTGTTTGCTAGGATGTCGAAAATGTCTACCATTTGGTACCACTTTTTTCAATTTTTTTAGGATTAATATTGGTGGCGCTAAAGTTAAAAATTTTACATAAATCTCACAAAATTGAAATTTTTTGAAAATTTGAAATTTTCCATCTGATAGCTTTTTGATCATTTTCTAACACTATGTCCGTTTTTTCTCGAATTTTTAAAATACGGCGTATAGTCCCATTTCTCAAAAATTTCCGATTTTCAAGATAATCCCATGGGTTTGGACATTGAGTATTTTCTTGGATTCATCGCTTGATTGACCATAAAAAAAGGCGTTTTTAGGGAAAATTTTGACAATGATTTTCAGTTTGTAAAAATAAATGTTTTTTTTTAAATCCAACTTCTATGTTATTGATCATAAAATTAACGCAATTTAATAGCACTTGTTTACTTTATGCTCAATAGACAGATTCAAACGATTCTCGACGACGATTCGCAACCCGTCGACGGCGAGGAAAGGTTGGCGGCCCTGACCGCTGGAGAAAGGGCGCACTGGGCTCACACGCGATTGGAGCATTTCTTCAAGGGTACCAACCGCACGAGTCTCGACGCCATTGAAAAAGCCGCTTTCTTCGTCTCGCTTGACGACGTCCCTTACGAGTTTGACAAGGTTGGTTTTTCCGACAATTGTTTTGTTTCCGCTTCGATTCTGTACGTGATAATTTCTCATAAATTCTATCATTCGCGCAGAACGACCCCAGCAAATTGGACGAGTTCGGCAACCTCATGCTTCATGGGTCCGGCTACAATAGATGGTGCGACAAGTCGTTTACGCTATGCGTTGGCAGCAATGGCCGAGTAAGATAATAGACATTATTCACATGGTTTTAATTAATGTTTAGTTTGTCCAATTTTTCAAATCATTGTTTTATTTTGACTTTGATATTTACAAAAGTTTGCTGCAATTATTCAAGTTCGCTGACTAATAAGCGATAATATCTTTTAATATCTAATTATGCGCTTATTTTTGTTTCAGATTGGTTTCAATGCGGAGCATTCGTGGTAAGTGTTTGTTATATAATTATTTCGTGTGAATTTTTTTATATTTATAATTATTAATTGTTATTAATAATTATAATTAACAATTATTAAATTAAATTTGTTTAATAATAATTATAATTAACATTTATAGAATTAAAATTGTTATTTAATAGTTATAAAATTATGAAAATTAATAGGTAGTTTAAAATTTTTTTAAAAATTGGTTCAATTCATGATATTGTAATCTTTGTTTGAGTTGATATTTTTTTACAGTGATCTTGTTTTACGTCGTATGAGCGTTATGAGGGTTATTTATAAGCGTCATATGAACGCTTTATGAGCGTTTGGAGCGTCACTTGAGCGCCATCGAAGCGTTATGAGCGTCATAGGAGTGTTATGAGCGTCATAGGAGTGTTATGAGCGCCATAGGAGTGTTATGAGCGTCATATGAGCGTTTAGAGCTTCAAATGAGCGTTGTGACCGTCACTTGGGCGTTACGCAACATTGGAGCATTATGAGGGTTACTTATTGGCGTTATGGGGGTTACTTACGAGCGTTATGAGGGTTACTCTTGAGCGTTATGAGGGTTACTTATGAGCGTTATGAGGGTTACTTATGAGCGTTATGGGGGTTACTTATGAGCGTTATGAGTAGGGATCGGATTTTTATGTATTTAAAAATGCCAAATATGTGACATATATATGTAATTATTTTCATAAAATATGTGGAAAATATGTAAAAAGGTTGAAATATTTGCAAAAAATATGTGGAAAGTACGTAAAAATGTTTAAATATTTTCAAAAAATATGAGGAAAATATGTAAAAAGGTTTAAATATTTTCAAAAAAATGTTTAAGCCCAAATGAACAACAAGATTTTGTTAAATTATTTCCAGAAATAATGTACCTATGTAATCGGTCGGGTTTTTTTTTTTATCGCCCCCTGAAAATTTTTCCTTTACGTTTCAGAGTGTCTAGATAAAAATCTGCAATATTTTTTTCCCGTACGCCGTCTGAAGCAAAACGCATAAAAAGAGTTGCCCAAAAAAAAAAAAAAAAAAAAAAAATTAGCAAAATTTGCTTAATTTTTTTTAAATTTAATTCATTTTAGTTGTGAACCTCGGGAAAACTACCCAAAATTAGCAAATATGTGTTTTTGTGGACCAAATATTTGAAAAATATGGATTTATAGTGGAATATGTCAAAATATGTGAAATGAAAGTTGGCTTAAACGGTTCAGAAAATGTCAATATGAACACGCCTACTTGAAAAACATCAGTACATTGCCTAGAAAAAAATATGTGAACACATACGAATCCGATCCCTAGTTATGAGGGTTACTTATGAGCGTTATGGGGGTTACTTATGAGCGTTATGAGGGTTACTTATGAGCGTTATGAAGGTTACTTATGAGCGTTATGGGGATTACTTATGAGCGTTATGAAGGTTACTTATGAGCGTTATGGGGGTTACTTATGAGCTTTATGAGGGTTACTTATGAATGTTATGAGGGTTACTTATGAGCGTTATGGGGATTACTTATGAGCGTTATGGGGGTTACTTATGAGCGTTATGAGGGTTACTCATGAGCGTTATGGGGGTTACTCATGAGCGTTATGGGGGTTACTCATGAGCGTTATGAGGGTTACTTATGAGCGTTATGAGGGTTACTCATGAGCGTTATGAGGGTTACTTATGAGCGTTATGAGGGTTACTTATGAGCGTTATTAGGGTTATTTATGAGCGTCGTATGAGCGGTATGGGCGTCACATTAATCCAAGACCAAGTTAATCTTGGTTCACAGCAATTTCAGTACACGTTGATCTAGATTCAATATCTATCCTGCAATACGCAACAGCAATCTAACGAAAATCGTTGTGCAGTCGCAACAATTTACATCTTTTGCCCCCAGCATCCAACGATTAACTTTAGCCTCGATTTCTTTAATTTCAAGTTTCCACCCGAATAACTTTGTTATTACCCTGATTTCCCATTTCGCTCAAAAGTGCCGACTGAATTTTTTATAGGGCCGACGCCGCCATAATGTCCCATTTATGGGAATGGGTGATATGTGAGGAGGCGATTCATCCACGGTAATTGATACGAATTCTGTCTGGGGGAAAATGAACACGATTCGCCCCACGCATGGACCGCTTATCAATTTTCTTCTTGTACATATTATCTTCCTGCGTCTCCGCAATGTATTTTCAGTATTTCCGGCTACCCAATGTAGATAATGCCCGTTCTCGCTGGTAAAGGTTCTACGATTCTTCCGCTTCCTCGAACCGCCATTATCGCTTGCACCTACTGTAGTATTATCTCTTTCTTCTAACTCTGTAGGGCAGACGCTCCAGTGATGGGACATATGTGGGAATACATTGTTCTCACCAGCGCAGGCCTATTCCCCGAGTACAAAAACTTAGGGTAAACGATTCTCCTATTTCGGGTTTCCGTGTTTTCGAGTCTTAATCGTCCGATTTTCATTTATGATTGGTTTACATCGGAAATTTTACATCTCCGAGCGTTTTGGGATTTATCACTAAAAATAATACCGTGTGATTGTCAGTTTCTGGATTATTTCGTTCCTCAATTAACGTAGTGCCGCTCTGAAATTTCGTTTATACAATGTGGAATGTAACGATTGTGCTCCGACTATTGAGAAGTTTGGAAATTTTCGAAATATGAAAAATAACCCAAAATTATGGATAGCTGTTTTTGTAAAATTTGTGTGTAATCGATTGACTTCGAAATTTTTTTTAACGAGCCATCAATTTTGTTACATGTGTCTGTGATTGTCCAAGAACGTGGATTTACAGCTTTTTTCGACTTCTTCTCAAAGTGTATTTAACAACCGTAACTATTCTTGATTTTCCTACTCACTCGATTTCCCAAAGAGCAAATTTTCAAATGGGTTATTGGTGTATTTGGGTATTTTTGTGTTGTTTGGTGCTTCATGCTGGACATATTCATCTGGTTTTTCGAAATTCGTTAATTTCCCATGCCCCGAACCCAACAAAATTGCTTGACACTTTGCATCTATTTCTTCTTCAGTTATTTTATGCCTTGTAACTATAATTTTTGCTCGGTGTTGGTTTTTTTGTAAAATCGTCCAAAAATGCGAAAAAAAAACTTTATTTCCTACCTATAATTTTGGTTTGTTTGGCTGTTTGCACTTTTTGCCGTTTACTTTGCACGTTGGTGTTTACTATCGCTTTCTCGGACTTTGCATCGCACGCATCCCAAATTTGCCAAAATGATCAAATATGGCGTATTATGGAAATATTTTGATGTTATCTGTATCGAATCGCAGAATGTGACAGAAACACTTTGGCCTAATATTTAGACTATTGATGACTCCAAAATTTCGCTTATCGGTGCTGAAATCTGAAAATCTGCGATATAGCCTATTGGAAAAATGATCGTTTCAAATAAAATTGTGTTTTTTAGCCATTCAATTGCGTCTTTCTAATCGCAACACAGGAAGCAATGTATTTTTTGTAAAATTTAAAAACAAAAAACAGAAAAAATTGAAGTAAAAATTGATTGTCGATAAATTTAAAACTGGAACTGTCTGATTTCAGTTCACTGATCCAAAATATAAATGAAAATATTTGGCCTTCTGATTTCTAAAATTATTCAATAGCTGAATTTGCATGCTGAATCGCAAGGGATTTAGTAATGGTTTTTATTTTCCGGAGAAATTAATTTCCCTCATATTTTTGCTGCTTTTGTTTTAATTTTTTTTAAACTTGGCGTTTATTTTATTTTATTATAATTCAGATTCCGAGAAGACGGCCACACGATCGGGACCCCTCAATTCAAACCTCCGAGCCCGATCAGGTTGAGCTGGGATTTCAAGCCGACTTGCCTTGCTGCTATCGAACAGTCTTATCTGGTGAGTAAAAATTATTTTGCATTTTTTGTGTGGAGGTGCGAACAAAAAACACTGAAGAACCCCCTCAGAGTGAAACCTATAGACAAATCGCCCCTTTTGTGCAAAAAAACTTCGAAAAATGCCCGAAGAGGCGCATCGGGGCGAAAGCGCTTGGATTACTAATGAAAATGAGGGTTACCATTCTCTCCCTCACCTCCACCGACAACTTATGAAAAAAACATTTTTCTCAATTTGCAATTTACGATCTGCCCAGGTCGTTCGCGAGCTGATCGACAAGATCGACCTCAAGATCTACATGCACGATAATTATGGAAAAGGGTTCATCAAGACGTGCAAAATCAGCCCGGACGCTTACATACAAATGGCTCTTCAACTTGCGTACCGTCGAGTGAGTTTTGGTACACTATTTTCAGAAATAATGTACCGATGTAATCGGTCAGGAAAAATTTTACAAGAACACCCCCTTGAACTTCCATCATCTTGCATATTGTTCGGGCAATAAGATCCGAAAAGGTTAGTTTGGTCCATTTTTGAAAAAACGCAAAAACTCAATTTTGAAGATGAATCCGTGGGTTTAGAATTTTTTTAGGGTTTTTCAAGGGTTACTCGCTCGATTTACCATAAAATAGGGTGTTTTCTGGAAAATTTAAGATTTTTTTTCATCAGTTTGGCTTGAATTTCTTGATTGCGGTTTCTTCTTTTTTACGTTTTGCCAATGTAACGGGGTTCTGCGGGACCGATTTTGAATTTTTTGAGCTTGTTGGATTCCTTGAAGTTTCCTGCACCTTTTTCATCCCCTGAAAGTCGGAATTGTTTGACTTTTAGTGGTCGAAAAACTGGTTTGAGAACTAATTTTTGACATTTCAAAAAATATTTTTTTGGCCCTTTGAAACAAATTTTAAAATTAAAAAAAAAAATTGGGAAGCCTTTGGGTAGGTTTATGACAGGAAAAATTGGCAATTTTTCACAAATCTCCGGATAGAAAAACATGCAAAAATCCGATTTTTCATGAAAAATTCATGGTCCAAAAAATTCGATCGTCTCAGAAAAATTTCAAAAAATTTATGGATTTGATTTTCGCGTTTTTAGGCATGAATATTTAAGTATTGTTTAAAAACATGGAATTTGTCGTTTTTCGGGGTTTTGATCAACATGGTCAATTGGAGGGGTACTGTTGAGGCCAAAATCTCGTTATTTCTGTGTTCCTCGTTTTACGGCCCAAGTATGGGTTTTAGGCAAAAACTTGACAGAGAAGAAAATGTTGGGCGTTAAATTTCCTATCGGATGCATTCCTGCAAAATTCTTGTTACGGACTATTCACACGAGTGGGTCTGTTTTTTGGCTCGGAACTGAAAATTGGGCTTCTGGGCAGTGGCCATTTTGCAAAAATTGGGTAGACAGAAAGTCACTACGGGGGTGTAAGGTGGTTAGTGTAATATTGATCAAAATTTAATTTTTGATCGCCTGCTTCCGATGAAATTGTTCGTTTTATAAAAAAAATGTTGACTCCCTGACAGGTCACTAGTGCCGTTTGTTGCACAAGAATCAATTTCGAAATGAAAAATTTCCGTTTTTCCTCGTTTCAGAACGCTGGCAAGTTCAGTTTGACGTACGAAGCGTCCATGACAAGATTGTACAGGGAAGGGCGGACGGAAACTGTCAGGCCGTGTACGATCGAATCGAGCGCTTGGGTCAATGCGATGAACGACCCTAAAACTACTGTAAGCAAATAAAAAAAAACTAAAAATTCTATGCGGAGTGGCAGATCGAATTGATTTCTGACTCGAGGAAAAAAATTTTCACAGACGATGGAACGTGTGGCCCTGTTGAAAAAGGCCTGCAAACAGCACCAGCTGGGATACCAAAACGCCATGTGCGGCAAGGGAATCGACCGTCACCTGTTTTGCCTTTACGTCGTTTCGAAATATCTGGAAGTCGAGTCGCCATTTTTGAAGGTCAGTCTCGTGTAGGACAAACCAAAATCATTATAATTACCTTTAAAAAAATATTTAAAAAATAATTTAAAAAAAAATCTGAAATTAAGTGCCTACCCAGGGCAGTCTAGCTCTGTAAACTTCTCAAAAACCTCATTGCCCTGCAATTGAAAGAAATGTGATAGCTAGAGGGTGGAAATTTGAAAAATTTCACGGCACACGTTCTCAGGAAGTTCTCAGCGAACCATGGAGGCTCAGCACGTCGCAGACGCCGCACGGCCAAACTTCGAAAATGGACTTGAAAAAATATCCGCAGTGCATTTCGGCGGGCGGAGGTTTCGGCCCCGTCGCCGACGACGGCTACGGCGTCTCGTACATCATCGCCGGCGAGGACATCATTTTCTTCCACGTATCCAGCTACAAAAGCTGTCCCGATACGGTACGTAGATCGTACTTCATAGTAAAGGTTCATACTTTATGGAGAGAAATAATTAAGTGTGAGATACGAGCATCCTTAACATAAATTGAAGGTAAACAACCTAAAAAATTGAGTTTTTTTGAAAATTTTAACCGCTAAATAATGTCCCCCCGTTTTTAGGTTAGTGATGCACAAGGCGTTGTGTCCACGTCCCATCTTCCCTTAAAAAATAAATAAGTGAAAATAAAAATTGACGTGTTGGGTTTTCAGGACTCGGCGAAATTCGTCAAGGACATCGAACAGGCGCTGTCCGACTTGAGGACTCTGTTCCAAGACTACGGGAAGATCCAGTCGAACAACAGCAAGTAAATTGGCGTCGCCCTAGTTATTTTTGAAATTGTTTTAACCCTTTGTCGAGCATAACAATCGACACACGTCTGCGGTTTTCCCGACATACCAGATAATCCCGGTCGAATTTGGCAAGAATGATTTCCGGCGTAATTGGTCGGATTCAATCTGATTGGCCGAGAAAGTCTCGACGATTTATCAATTGGCTGTAAGGTTCATGCGTAACTCATGAATTTTCATGTGCATTTAGTCAGTTAGCCAAAACAGAAACCTCCAATCGCTTCTTTGTTCTGTTGTCAAAAATTGCCCGTTTCTTCGTTACGTTCAACGTAATGTTCCGACTTTTACAAAATTTCTGTCGGTTCACAAGAAAATGAGCTGTCTGGATCTCCATCTAGTGCGTCCCCGAACCGAGCGCTCCTATCACTTGATTCCGTGGGCATTTCCGGAATTTTGGAAAAACCTTTCATTTCAAACTTCAGTCGACATTGTTCATTACCTACTCAATGTTCAAGAGGAGTAGGGATGATGGACTTAGCCGGAAGGCTGTCAGGAGCACTTGGGTCGGGGACGCACCAGGTGGAGGTCCAGACGCCTCTGAAAATGAGCCACGATCGTCTAGCATCTGCTATTTCTAACCAGTCAAAATAGAATTGGAGAAAATCGGAATTTTTATTTTCAACGCATTGTTGAACAAGAATAAACAATCCGTGATTGCCTACCTTTCCTACAATTGGCCAAAAGTTTTTTCGTGCCTTGTTCCCGAGTGTTCAAATTTTGTAGGTCTCATTTTAACTACGGAAAAGACCATATCAACCCAGAAATGTTCAACTTGAACTACGAAACATAAAGCGGAAAGGTTGTTGACTGAATTAGTTCATCTTCCTTCGGTAAAACGTCAATTTTTTGCATTTTTAAAATAATAAAGCATCCTAATTTTTTCCTGTAGATTGTAGAAGTACCGTATGTTCTTTGAGCGTTATTTTCCATTTTCGAGCTGAACTTCTGTAACCTTACGTGGTGTAAAAACTCGAAAAATCAATTTTTTCGAAGTAGGATTGACCACAGAGGCAAGCCAGAATTGCAACATTTTGACCTCAAATTTGATTTTGGACAATTTGGATTTTGCTTTTCGATTTTGAAATTAATCCTTCAGATTTTTTTTATTTATTTAAGAAATAAAATTATCATCTTTTCCCAGTCCCTGTTTCATTTGAATTTCAATAGATTTGTTCTGGGTTCCACTAGAACAAACCTTTTATGACCGTTTTATTGTCTATTTGGACATTGTATTTTATAACTAATCGCTCATTCTTATTAGGGTGCCGGTTCAATGTGTGATTCGCTGTTATTGTAGTAGAGGGGGTCAATATGGTTCCGTATGTGATCTACTGGTAACAGAAGAGTGTCAATCTGTACAAGTGTCAATCTGGTTCAGTATGTAAAGTACCGGAAGCAGATGTTGTCAATCTGTTGAGCTCTTCTGGTAACAAACAAGTGTCAATCTGGTTCAGTGTTCTACTGGTACGAGGGTTGTCCCAAAATTAAGGTTCCCAGAGATTTTTCTCCGATAGGGAATTTTTTTTTTCAAATTTGGCACCACTGGCGTGTCCGTTAGGATCTAACGATTATCTAACGGGTCCCGCGTTGCGATACGACCAATAGTTTGCTTATGACGACAATTTGAGCATGAGTACCTCATACCTCACCTGCGAGTTGCTCACAGTCATCAGGTTGTCGCCAGGTTACCGACAGGTTAACGATTGTTTTTTCGTCTCAGGTGTAAGGTGATAGACTCACGTTGTGCACCCCCTGTTGTGCATCCCCAGTCACTATCTGATTCAAATTGTCCCAAAACACCTGATTAAATCGTCCCAAAACACCTCACTGACCACCAACGCCAGCGAGTGGAGTTTTCTGGAGCGTTTTGCCTGGGAAGGTGACGATTTTTTGAATCAGTGCCTGGGAATGAAACGCGGGTCTATTACCATACACGAAAAAACAATCGTTAACCTGTCGGTAACGTGGCGACAACCTGATGACTGTGAACAACTCGCAGGTGGCGGGAGTGAGGCATGAGGCACTCAAATTGTCAGAAGCAAACTATTCGTCGTATCGCAATGCGGGGCCCGCCAAAATAACCGTTAGATACTAACGGACATGCCAGTGGTGCCAAATTTGAAAAACGAAAATTTCCTATCGGAGAAAAAGCTTTGGGAACCTTAGTTTTGGGACAACCCTGGTAACAGAGTCAATCTGTTGCGCTCTACCGGTAACAAACAAGTGTCAATCTGGATTGTTTTGCGCCCGACTGATAAGGGAACAGCGCCAATCTGGCTTGGTGTGTAGTCTACCTGTAACAGATGGCGTTCTACCGGTCTACAAGTTTCAATGTACCTAGTTTAGCGTCTTCCGGTAACTATTGGAGAAATTGTAATTACAATTCAGCGTGCTCCTGAGCAAAAATGGTCTCGATACGTTTGTTTTGCGCTTGATACAGTGTCAATCTGGTCTAGTTCAGACCATGGTCTTGACCTGGTCTATTTGTGTCGATCGGTACCTTTAAAGCTCACATTCAACCGGCACCGCATTAGTTGATAAAATTATTGTTTTAAGAATTACCCGCTCGCTCCATCGTTGGCATTTGTGGTTGTTTTAGGTAATGGTAGTCTTCTTTTGTAGTATTTAAGTTCAAGGGCCAACCTCTTCTTTAACGGTTTCAATCCTCCTTAAAAGAGATAATCCATTTTCACATTGAACAAATACCTTCGATAGGAATATCCTTAGGAAAGTTCTGGACTTCGCCATTTTTACGACCATCGCCACGACAGATTGTTTAGCTCAAGTAAGTTGCTGACGAATATCGTTGTACCTGATGTTAACCAATTATCTAGGTACTCTCGAATCGAACGTCGTACTATCAAAATATTTCTAGTAAATTCATACGTGTTTGTTAAAATGAGTACAAAGATGACTACCGTCTTGAAAATGTTATGTTTATTGACAAATATATATTGTACTGTTTTGCAAGTTATGTTGTCAACCCCTCAACCTCAAATACCTCAAAATACGGTGTAGTAAGACAATCGGAGGAAATTTTAATTTTTCTTCTGTACCTTTTTAGAGGTAAAAAAATGTTTTTTTAATGCTCTTGCGATAGTTTGGCATCTTCTCCTTCAGTAAGGGGGTCCTAAGGGAGGTACAATACATGTCTAGATGCCTTAAATTAATTTTTTACCAACTTAAGAACCTGAGGATTGAAAATTTTCGAAAAGTCGTTCAAATAATTTCAAAAAAGTCGAACGTCATTCGAATAATGAAAAAAATTGTTAGAAATGAAACGTTTGGTAAAAAGTGGGGCAAATCAAAATAAAATTCCTGGCATACTATTGCTCAAGTTGAGCGGGGTTTTTTACCGGTTCATGGTAAAACCATTGATTTAGGACAAAATTTGTTAACAACCCTTTATCCGGTTTTTTAGTACGATTTGAGGGAAAAGTGTTTTTAGCACGATTTGGGGGTAAATTTCGCAGAAAATGTTTTTGACGATAAAATATTGTTTGAAAAAAAAAACTGAATAAAAAAGCCACAATTTTGAATAAATATTTTTGACATTTTTTTAACATAAAAAATACTCCTGGTTCATTCCATCAACTGGCAAAACTCCATGCGGGTAACCCATTTTCGGACGATAAAAGAGGTATAGAAGATGGTAAGAGTTGACTTGCGAGCGGTGCGTAGCGGTCACTGCCGGCATTTTCGTCCCACGGTTTGTTTACAATAAGGTACCAGTGTTGCCAAGGTGTGGCCGTCAAAACCCCCTGCGGCAACGTCAAAAAAAAAAAAACCCAAATCCCCCCAAATATGAAAAAATCCCCGAAAACCCTAAAAGTTAAGGATGAATAATTCATTTTTAAGCATTAAAAATATAGGTACTATTTCTCATAAAACATACCTAACTCCATAATATACAACTAAAATTTTAAATATTGGTACCTAAAACTATAAACTATTTATTACTCTTTCTGAATACTTATCAGTAAAGTCAGTAAATTAACATACTAAAACACCAATAAAAATTAGGTTTATACCTACCCACAAGTTGGTAGACGTACATCCCAAACCCAAATGGCTTTTATTTGAGTACCTATCTCTCAATTCAGTTAGCTGTGCAGTGGCAGCCTTAGCTGTAATTTATCTGCAGCACTTACCTGGTATTTCTTCATTTTTATACTTTTTTCTAGTCCCTCTGACTTCCACAAAAACCCTCAAATTTGGGGGGAAACCCCCACAACTTGGCAACACTGTAAGGTACCTACCTAGGCAAGTTTCACTTCAAGGTCAATCGATGCCGAGTTGAATCGAGAAAAATCAACAACAATACCGTTTCAATCCACCATAGCTTCTGAACGGATCAATCGATAATTTTCCGGCAGCCACCAATCGATTCAAAATTTAATCGAGAATAAATGAGATTATGTGAGAAAATGCCGATAACCCAACAGTTTTCGAGCCAAAAATAGTTTTTGTTGGACAAGCCAGGGGCCCCCATAAGGAACACACAGGAGACAACAAGATCTGTAGGACGAAAATGTGTCATCGGCCGCTAGGCGCGCCACCGTCGAGAATTACCATCTTCTATAGGTTATTCCGCTCTTATCTATCGCACTTCTGCCTTTCGAAGAGGTTTCCTCGAGTCGGACAAAGAAAAAAGCCCTTCGATTCTTTTCTGTTTTGATTAGATTTCCTCCTAAGGAACACCCGAGCTCTGCTATTCTCTGACGATATATTGTTCCTTTCTGGGAAAAGTTTCTCGTAACTTCTTTGATCAAGTTGACGATGTTGGTAACACACGAACAGCACCATTCGATATTGATTTTTGGATAAATAAAAAAATTGAAAGATAAACCGGCTCCGAAAAAAGCTTGAAAAGGTACAAAAGAAAAATGCTAACGGAAAAAATATTTCTTATTTTTTTAGTTAATTTTTTCTGTGTTAACAAAAAAAAAAAATTAATTTTTCCTAGAAAAACGCCCTTTTTGTGGCAAATCGAGCGAAGAATCTGAAAAAATACTCAATATATTCTAAACCAACGGTACCATCTTTAAAATCGGAAAATTTTTGAACGAATTTACCTGAAAAAAGTTGAAAATAGTGTTAGACGATAGAAAAACTGATAAAATTGTAAAAATTTCGAATTTGTAATAATATTTTTTAACTTTTTCGATATTTTTGCTACATTTTTGGCTGTTGCGCCACAAATATTAATCCAAAAAAAAAATTGGGGGAAAAGTTGTACCAAATGACAGACTTCCTCGACATCCCGGTGAATGATTTTTTTAAATCTTCGCTTTTCGCTTTTATGGCAGCCGATTTTCAACTCGAGTTTGTGGTTGGCAAGACACAATTGGTAAGTCAGGTAACGTAAAGCTTCTGCCGTTCCTATAGCGGTGGAAAAACGTATCGTAGATTTCATGCAATTTTCTGTAGCATTCCTCGTTTTTGGAACTTTTCAAGCAGGCCGAACAATGATTCATACGGGTTTAGCATTTTTGGTGATGATTCCCACCTTCGGAATAGTTGGTTTCGAGTTGACCAAGGTACCTAACCGAATAATCGATGATGAACCAACGTTAAAAATGGCTCCTATGCCGGAGCTCGACATGAAAAATGGCTCAACCGGGAAGCCATCGAGTTCGCAGATTTCTCCAGTCGTTCCAGCCTCGCTGGCATCCCCTCCGTTCCATGACGATGGCTCCATGGAAATTTCCATCCCCGAACTGATCGAGAGGGACTGGCCGAGCAAAATCAGAATTCCACGCGAGAACTCGACCGGTGAGACTCCGAAAATTGCGGAAGAATTTCGGAAATATCGGCCCGGAGAGCCGCAGAAAGCCGAGGAATCGATTCATGCACCACAATCGATCAATCCAAATCGATACAATCGATCATCGGCTGCCAAGCTTCTATCAGCAAACGCCGATCGGCCTGCTGAAACTGCTGCCTCGCTGAATCTTGGAGTCCGTCCCGTCCGTCAAGAAGATGACGCCACAGAGCCGTCCAGCATAGCCGCTGAGGACGCAAGCGGCGAAAGCGCCGATAACGCTACTGTCAGTATTGCCGGGACGTTAATCGGGGTCGGGATTCTCCAAAATACGACTGGCGCAAGTGCGGATGAGGTGACCGGCGGCGTGGATGTCGACGAGTTTCTGGCGACGCGTCAACCCGCGACAACCGCTCCCATACCTAATATCGCCCACGAACCACAAATCGTCCACAAACCTAGCACCGCCCGCAAATTAGAAGTCGACCAGGAACCACAAATCGACCCCAAGCAACAAATCGCCCGCAAACCTCCAATCGCCCACAAATCCAAAATCGCCCGCAAACCTCCGATCGCCAACAAATCCAAAATCGACAACTCTCCGCACATCGTCCACAAATCTTTCTTCAAGCTCGCCACCCAGACTCCGCAAATCGGCCGCAAATCTTTCTTGAAGCATGCGAGTATGGGACCGCCGACCAAGGTCACCCACGAAGACACGATGAGACCTGGCATTTATGGGAAAACGGGACAATCGACAGCCGCAATCGCCCGCTTCAGAGCCGCGGAATCGACGAGCATCCAGTTCAACGATACGATCCACTACAACGATTACCCTGAAACCGAATTCGAGGAACCGTCAGTTCGACACGAAAGTTCCGCCGGCCGACTACCCCATTCTGCCATTTTACTCTTTTTGTCGATAATCTTCGTACATTCTCAGTGAGCGAATGTATTTTCTGTATTTTACAATACATTCGATTTTGATACTGTCAATGTCAGAGTTTTCATCAGCAATTCTTGGTGTTTTGTCAGAATCACTTCCTGAACAAGTGTCTGTCTGTCTGTCCGTGGTACGGATGCTCCGGGACCCGAGGGTTGCTCTGACTGAGAGGTTCTCGAGGTCCCAAGGGTAGTTCTACCCCAGGCGTGCTTGAGGGATAATCAGGGGATGCTTGAGGGCTCAAGGGTTGGTCTGCTTAAGGTGTGCTCGAGGGCTGGAGGTTTGCTCTACTCCAGGGGTGTCTGGGACCCGAGGGTTGCTCTGCCCGAGAGGTGCACTAGGGCCCAAGGGTTTCACTGGCCAAGGAGTGCTCGAGGGATGGTTGGGGTAGGAAGAGTGCTTCGCTTGAGGAGTGCTTAAGGACCATAGGATTGCTCTGCCGCAGGGGTGCTCCGGGGCCCAAGGGTTGCTCCGCCCGAGGTGAAAGGACCCAAGGGTTGCACTGGCCGAGGTTCGCTCCGCCTGCCCATGGGGTGCTCGAGGTCCCATGGGTTGTTCTACCCCAGCCATGCTCAAAGGATAATCGAGGGATGCTTGAGGGCTCAAAGGTTGGCCAGAGGATGGCTCTACTCAGGGGATGTTCTGGGACCCGAGGGTTGCTCTGCCCGAGAGGTGCCCTAGGGCCCAAGGGTTTCACTGGCCGAGGCGTGCTTGAGGTCCCTACGGTTGTTCTTCCCGAGGGGTGCTTGGGTGCCCGAGGAGTGCTCGGAGGTGTGCTTGAGGAGTGCTCGCCAGAGGATTGCTCTGCCCCAGGGGTGCTCTGGGACCCGAGGGTTGCTCTGGGTGAGGGGTGCTTGAGGGCTCAAGGGTTGGTTTGCTTGAGGTGTGCTCGAGGGCCAGAAGATTGCTCTACTCAAGGGGGGTTCTGGGACCCGAGGGTTGCTCTGCCCGAGAGTTGCCCTTGGGCCCAAGGGTTTCACTGGCCGAGGCGTGCTTGAGGTCCCTTGGGTTGTTCTTCCCGAGGGGTGCTTGGGTGCCCGAGGAGTGCTCGGAGGTGTGCTTGAGGAGTGCTCGGAGGTGTGCTTGAGGAGTGCTCGCCAGAGGATTGCTCTGCCCCAGGGGTGCTCTGGGACCCGAGGGTTGCTCTGGGTGAGGGGTGCTTGAGGGCTCAAGGGTTGGTTTGCTTGAGGTGTGCTCGAGGGCCAGAAGATTGCTCTACTCAAGGGGGGTTCTGGGACCCGAGGGTTGCTCTGCCCGAGAGTTGCCCTTGGGCCCAAGGGTTTCACTGGCAGAGGCGTGCTTGAGGTCCCTAGGGTTGTTCTTCCCGAGGGGTGCTTGGGTGCCCGAGGAGTGCTCGGAGGTGTGCTTGAGGAGTGCTCGGAGGTGTGCTTGAGGAGTGCTCGCCAGAGGATTGCTCTGCCCCAGGGGTGCTCTGGGACCCGTGGGTTGCTCTGGGTGAGGGGTGCTTGAGGGCCAGAAGATTGCTCTACTCAAAGGGGGTTCTGGGACCCGAGGGTTGCTCTGCCCGAGAGTTGCCCTTGGGCCCAAGGGTTTCACTGGCCGAGGCGTGCTTGAGGTCCCTAGGGTTGTTCTTCCCGA
The DNA here is from genome assembly GCA_036186465.1 of Nesidiocoris tenuis. Lineage (NCBI taxonomy): Eukaryota > Metazoa > Arthropoda > Insecta > Hemiptera > Miridae > Nesidiocoris > Nesidiocoris tenuis. The sequence continues at coordinate 6,485,404 of AP028919.1, forward strand.
GGGGTGCTTGGGTGCCCGAGGAGTGCTTCGCTTGAGGAGTGCTCGGAGGTGTGCTTGGGGAGTGTTTGGAGGTGTGCTTGAGGAGTGCTCGCCAGAGGATTGCTCTGCCCCAGGGGTGCTCTGGGACCCGAGGGTTGCTCTGGGTGAAAGACGCTTGAGGGCTCAAGGGTTGGTTTGCTTGAGGTGTGCTCGAGGGCCAGAAGATTGCTCTACTCAAGGGGTGTTGTGGGACCCAAGGGATGCTCTGGCTGAGGGGTGCTTGGGCGTCCAAGGGGTGATTTGCCCGATAGTTCCGCATGTTCAAGGGGTGCTCAAGGTCCCAAGGGTTGTTCTTCCCTAGAGGTGCTCAAGGAATAATCGAGGTATGCTTGATGGCTCGAGAGTTGGTTTGCTTGAGCTGTGCTTGTGGGCCAGAGGATTGCTCTTCCCGAGGGGTGCTCCGGGACCAGAGTGTTGCTCTGACCGAGAGGTGCTCGAGGTCCCAAGGGTTGTTCTACCCCAGGCTTGCTCGAGGGATGCTTGTTGGCTCGAGGGTTGGTCTGTCCCAGACGTGCTCCAGGGCCCAAGGGTTGCTCTGACTGAGGGGTGCTCGGGCGTCTCGGGGCGGATTGGCCCGATAGTTCTGCTTCTGGGTTGTGCTTCCCTAGGGGTGCTCAAGGGGTAATCGAGGGATGCTCGACGGCTCAAGAGTCGGTTTGCTTGAGGTGTGCTCGATGGCCCTAGAGTTGCTCTGCCTTAAGGTTGCTCGCTTGGGTAGATCAGATTTTTCTATCGCTGTATCGACCTGTTCGAGCCGATTTCAAAATTTTCAGATTGTTTTCTCTGAACGTTTCCTCGTGGCATCATTATGGATTAATTTCGGAATTTTACGGCCCCAGTTATGCAAGCACTCAGCTCAATTTCGGTTATTCGGCCGGATAATTAAAACTGCCTTTTACCTAGTATCCTGTAGCTTCCCTATATATTTCCACCCGTGGCCCATTTTCCGACTTTATTTACCTCCCCCCCTCCGTAGGAGGAGTTCAATTTCAAACGCCCGTCCTATAACGTTTTCCGCGAAAACCCGATTCCGGTCGGTCGGACTCGACAGTAATTAACCGTGTATTTCGAGCCATGCAGTTTGCATTTCGAGCCTTGGGTAGGCATTTGAGGTCAAATTGAACTTAGTCTGAAGCGACTCAGTCGGAATGATTTGCCTCTGTGGCAGGTCGTATAACGCTGAATATACTTTAAATACATTTCACCCCTATGACTGTTCTGGGTTGAAATGTTTTCCTGGATATTGCGGGTTGACCGAAATTTTACTTGAAAATTCGGTGGATACGGCATATTTAAGTACGGAAGTACCGTGTGTTATCTAAGCGATTAGGACAACCAGTAGTTAACTGTACTCTTCACAATACTTCCATATTTTTATACTTAAATTTTTGACATGATTTGAGCGTATTTTGACAACTTTTGAAGGCGTCGAGGTCAAAATATCGAAAAACTCACTACGCAAATTCAAAACGGTGTAACTGAAAGTTTTTTCTGTTTTTACTTCGTAAATATGGTAATGAAAACTATCCTGCATTCAAATCGATCCATTGTTCTAAATTTGGCTCCAGACAAACTCATGAAAGGGCAACTTCGTGACAACCTAAGCATGAAAGGAAGTTTCTGAAAGATCGTCAACCTAATGACGTCACGAGGCTCCTTAGTTGTGCGGAGTGACGACCTGCCTGCTTTAGTAATAGGCTACTTGCAAGTTGACATCGCGACACTTGAATTTTAGTTTTTTGAGCGAGGGAACGGCGCGTAGATAACTCACAATACTTGTACATTTTGATACTAAAATTTCTGACATAATCTGATTACATTTTCACTACTTTTGAGCCTGTTTAGGTTAAAAAAGTAAAAAACCAGTAATCGGTATAATTATTATGCAATCATTGGTATAACTATAATGCAAATTTTAAAACCCTCCTGAAACGAAAATACGTTGGGTTATTGGAGTATGAAAAGTATCCACGTAATTTGCAAGTTGAAAAAAAGATTTTAAGACCAAGAACGCATTGAGCTAAAATATTGCTGGAAAGCGGCCTGAAACGAGCTAAGATTAACAGGGGATTAGAACTTGACAGGAGGTTCGCGGAACGACTTCGCGGCAGGACGGGGCGAGACTCGGCCATGAGACTGGGCCGAGACTTCAGTAAATATTGCTGTAAGGCGGCAGAAATTATCACCCTGTTTAACCGGAATTTGAATTACTCACAGTTCCTCCGGCAAATTTGCATTTTTTGTGTTTTCTACTTTATTATAGAAACCCTGGCCACAGAAATGAACCGAGCGTTCTTGGGCTTAAACTTTTTCTATCTTGCGGGATAACTGAATATTTTTTATATTTCGATAACTTCGATAACTTTTGATACCTCCCTCAATCCTCGACCTTTTTCCAAATTTCTTGGACTGATTTTTAGTGTTTTTCATTTTATTTTTTTCCACGAAAATGAACCGATTTGAGTGTTCTTGGTATTGAAATTTTTATTTGACCTTGCAAAATACGCGAATTATTCCGGTACCTAAACGTATTTCGATTTTAGGCGGGTTTTAAATTTTGTATAGTTTGTTTTTTCGACATTTTTGATCCAAACAGACTCCAGTGTAATCAAATTGCGTCAAAAATTTACGTCTCAAAATATGGAAGTATTGTGCGTTATTTTCTCACCATCTTTGACCCCAGTCTGTTGAATCTGTTTCCTGGAATCGTGAAAAACATTTCATTTCCAGTCTGCTGATTTACGATGCTGCTGACTCACGAAGCCGTTGACAAGTTTATTCACTATGCAGATCCTGAGCCTCATTAGAATTGAGTCGTAATGCAAGTCACATCGCATATTGCCAACCTACGACCCCGGGGCTTCGTCATTTTTTCCATGAGGCCTGGAAAAATCCTTGGAGTCGAGGCTATTTTCAAAACCTCCAACCGGGAGCTTCTTTTACAAAAAATCTTCGATTTTACTCGACGATAATAAATTTATTCGAGAGGAACATTTGATAAAATACTCAAGTATTTAAGTAACTTAAGGTAAGGTACAAAAATGGCATCGGAAATACTCTAGCTTACATTAAATATAAGCACATTTTATAGAAAGCGCTCAGACACAAATAATACGAATAAATGGTACACGTTAAAGGCATAAATTAATGTTTGGCCATAATATACGATCTAATGGTAGGCTCGCAAAGTGAAAACGGTGGTGCAAATAAGGTACTGACTGATGGTACCTTTAAAAACAACCTAAAGGTATTTTTTGAATGCTGGGTAAAAATTTATGGCATACCTTTATTCAAAAGACCTATCAGAAAACAATTTCGAAGCTGATCCCTGGAGTACCAATTGATAAAATTCGAAGAAGAGGCGTTAACACCTAAAGGTGCGTACAGGTAGAGCCTAAAGGTATTACCTATAGATAGGCATTGCTTAAAGGTACTACCGAAAAGTTTTCCTGAGGGCTCAGAGCTAATGAATGCGATTGATGATTGATATTGAAGGTATTAATACCTAAAGGCACTACATAATGAATTATCTTTAGGTACTTCCTCAAAGTATTATCTGAAGGATGTTCCTCAATAAATTTACCTAAAGGTACTACATGAAGATACTACCAAAAGTACTATCGGCTTAAAGGTACAGCCAAAAGTACGACCTTTTAGCGCATCTTTAATTTACTGACTTGAAGTACAGATACTACCTCAAGGTTCTACCCAAAGGCCCTGCCTCAAGGTAATATACAAAGACTCTACCAAGAGGTACCGTCTCGAGGGACTGCCTGAAGTCGCCAGCTAAGGCACTATTTGAAGGTGTAATCCCGTTACGACCTAAAGGTATCGCCTAAAGGTACCGACATAAGGCACTATCCAAAGGCACTAGAGAAAGGTACTATTTCATGCACTACCCAAAGGTGCAATCTCAAGGTACTACCTGAAGGCGCAATATCCAGGTATCACCTGAAGTTCCCAAGGTAAGGAACTATCTCAAGGAGCTATCGAAAGGGTTTATTTCACGATACTCTCTGAAGGTACTAATCAAAGGTACTCCCTGAAGGTAAGTACTAATCAAAGGTACTCCCTGAAGGTACTAATCAAAGGTACTCCCTGAAGGTACTACTCAAAGGTACCACCTGAAGATAGTCCCTGAAGGTGCTAATCAAAGGTACTGCCTAAAGGTATTATCTGAAGGTACTGCCTGAAGGTATGACTCGAAAGTGCTATCTGAAGGTACTACCTAAAGGAACTCCCTGAAGGTACAGCCTGAAGGAATTACCTGGAGGTACTGCCTGAAGTTACTATCTGAAGGTACTACCTGGGTGCTATCTGAAGGTACTAATCAAAGGTACTCCCTGAAGGTACTAATCAAAGGTACCACCCGAAGGTACTAATCAAAGGTACCACATGAAGGTACTACCTAAAGGTACCACATGAAGGTACTACCTAAAGGTACTACCTGAAGGCGTCGCACTACCTAAAGGTATTGAAATAGGTGCCTCGCATCAAAATCGGTACTTCTCGTCCTTTCTGGGGCACCGGCCGGAGCGGCGCACGTAGTTGCCATAGTCGCAGGTCGGGACGTGGCACTTGCGCATTTCTATGCAAAGCCGGTCCTCGTGGTTCAAGTAATCCTTGCCCCGCTTGTACTTGATGCAGTCCTTCTGGCGGTCGAAACAGTCGCAGGCGCATTGGCCGGTCGGCAGCTGGCGGACGGCGAACTGCGACGGGCAGCGGCACTTCGGCTCGGCCGGCGGCGGGTCCAGTGTCGGGAGGACGTCGCGCGGCATTTCGTCGCCTCGGATCTGGCACTCGCACTCCGTGTGATTGTAGAAGATGAGACGTTCCACGCGGAGCGCCTTCCTGGGGCGGAGGTGGTTCGTGTGTCCGCCGGTGTTGACGTCGTAAATCGCGTAAAAGGCAAGTTCGAGTTTTTCCGTTCGTTTCGGGCCGCACCTGATGAGGAAAAAAATGTAAAATTTACATGTTGTTACATTTTTTTAAAATGACATTTTTGAAAAGTTAGTGTTACCCGAATATGGTAAAAATTCAGTTAGAAAATGGAAGATAATGCACCTCTGGCTCATAGGACAGCAGCCCGTGCTTTCGGAACACTGATGCAGGATCGTGCAGGACGGCAGGTACGTCTTGGACGCGGACGGGTGATAATCGGCGGCTCGGACGACCCGCGGCTGCGGCTGGCGGCACTTGCCGTCGGCGGCGATTTTGCTGTGATGCCGCTTCACTTCCTCCTGCATTTTGACGTCGTCGTCGCCGGGGGACTCCTCCAGAAACCGCAACGACGTGTGCGACGGTCGGAAGGAGTTCCAGAATTTCTCAACCTTCCGCGACGGCGCGTAGTCGGAGGACAGCGATGCGTAGCGGAACGGAGGCCGGTAGTCGGCTTGCGGCTCGTCGTCGTCCGTCTCGTCGTCGTAGTATTGCGCGTCGTCGGGCTCGTCCTCGTAGTCGTCGGCGAAGTCGGGCAGTTGCGTCGTCTCGGGGGCGGGCTCCGTCGTCCGTACCGCGATTTGACTGTCGTCGAGCCGCGTTCCAGCAGCGAGAGCAATCAGGACGATGCAATTTAACGTGAAAATCGCCATTTTGTAAATTTGTTTTATTTCGAGAAAATCGCGCTACAAACGACCAATCTTGACGATATTAGATTGAAAATCTACCGCCGTCAGTCTGTAAATAAAATTGGATTTTTTTTTTCGAAAAATGGCAAATATTTCGAATGGGCGCGGCGGATACCGATCGGATGACGTCACGCGGCCACTCGCGTCCGATAAACGGCCGAAAACCTCTCGACCAGATCCGATCGCATTTTCGTGCGCGACAGTCGACCGCGAAGGAGCGACCGAAGAGCGCGGATGCCGACTGGCCGCCCACGCCCTTCCGCGCTATTCTCGTATGTTTATTACAGTCGGCTCTCACTTCTCTCCCTCTGTCTCTAATGGGCGGCTATTGGAGGGGGCCGTCACCCTAAGCCGCCGCTTTTGAATTGTTCCGATCTGGAAGCGAGCCGACGCCCATTAGGATCGCAGTTGCCTTTTATCGATCGCAGTTGCCGACCGTTTTCCAGTTGCGCGGATAGCGCGCGGTACTTCTCGAATTTTCTAGAGGCTAAAAACTGCGAAATTGTCGAACGTGGCCTCAAAATTTCGCAGTTTTGTTGTTGTTGTTGTTGTTCTTTTTGATTGTCCTGTGCCAAAATCATATCCCGGGAGCGGGTTGAAATAGAAAAGTGCTTATTTCATAATTTTTCTCTATTTTCGGTCCAGTTTCACACGCAAAAACATGTTTTACCTTCTATAAAACAACGTCACAAGTCAAAGCCTTCGTGGCCTACATTGCCAAGTCAACGACCCGAGGTCGACGGACAAAAACACCTGGTGGGGCTCCTGGAATCGCCAAGGAATCCTTCTTGGTATAGCTCGGCGACTCGTTTAAAAGTAAAAGGACACAATACAAGTCTTCCTTGCTTGGAAGTTGAGCGTCAAGAAATAAAGAAACGACTGCTGGAAGGCTCGTAGGAGGTCGACGACCTCAAAAGTCTGGAGGTTTACAAATCGGATATGAGGCAATGCCCCCCTCCGAGATCTGAAGCCCGGGATGCTTAGATAACACACATACATCCATATTTTGATGCGTAAAGTTGATTTTGATACACAATTTGATCATATATTGACTACTTTTGGTGTTTAGGCCAAAAATATAAAAAAACCTACTATTCAAATTTTAAAACCCGCCTAAAATCGAAATACGTCATATTACCGGAAAATAAAAATACCCACGTATTCTGCAATGTAGCACTAAGATTTTAAGACCAAGAACGCCCGAATCGGTTTATTTTTGTGGCGAGGAAAAAATAAAATAGAAAAAAAGAAAAGTGCTGATATATCGGAAGTACCGCGAGTAATTCAAATTCCGAATTAACAGGGTGATAGGTCCTGTCGAGACCAACATCCCAGTCCAAGAAATTTGAAAAAAGGTTCAGGATTGAGGGAGCTATGGCCATTGTTGTAAATTCTCACAAACGGACCCACAGACGCTTGTTGAGGAAGTAATCCTGAGTTAAAGTGTATGAGTCAAAACATTTTCTGAACCTCCGTATCGATTTTAAAACTATTACAATGGCCTCCATTCACTTCGTAAATATGGATGTCAAAATGCGCATACATCGGAAGCTGGATATGCTATCAGTTTGAAAATTTCGATTTCGGTGACGTTGTGCCAGAAAGACATTGTGACATTTTCAAAACTTCGGATGCCTGAGTGATTCAACTGTGAAACTGCCTGGCAAAATATGAATGCGCCGAGTTTAATAACGGCCGGCCATAAATTGTCAGTTATCTTGGCCTACGATTGCGAAAAACGTCGAAAACAACTGGCTGTATTATCAGTTCTCTTTTCAAGTGACAGCCTTTTGAATGTGAATTTCTGTTCAAGCAGAAACCCGAACTGATGCGAAATCGAAAACTGAGACTCAGACTGAAACTAAAACCCATACTGATATTAAAACTGATACTCAAACTCAAAGGTCGAAAGAAAGGTAAACTCGAACTGGAATTGAAATTCAAACTCAAACTGAAACTCGAACATAAGCTTTGAACTTTAGTTGAAGTTCAGTTTGAGTTTAACTTCGACTTTCAGTTCGAGTTTGAACTTCAGTTTGAGTTTGACTTCGAGTGTCAGTTTGAGTTTGACTTCAGGTTTCAGTTCGAGTTTGAACTTCAGTTTGAGTTTGACTTCGAGATTCAGTTCAAGTTTGAACTTCAGTCTGAGTTTGACTTCGAGATTCAGTTCAAGTTTGAACTTCAGTTTGAGTTTGACTTTCAGCTCTAATTTGAGTTTACCTTAATTTTTGTTCCTGTTTCAGTTTGAATATCTGCTCGAGTTAGTGTATCAGTTTGAGTTTTGGTTCCAGTTCGAGTTTTAGTTTGAGCTTCAGTTTTAGTTCCAGTTCGAGTTTCTGTTTGAGTTAGGGTTTTTAAACCCTTAAATCTTAAAAGATCTAGTTAGAGTTAAAGTTCTAGTTCTAGTTTGAGTTCACCCTTCTTTCGACCTTTCAGTTTTAGTTTCAGTTTGAGTTTCCGTTTGTGTTTGAGGGTCAGTTTGAGATTGTGTACCAGTAACAGTGTGGTGTTCAGTTTGAGTTTACCTTTTTTTCGACCTTTGAGCCCGAGCCCCCGATTTTCGTACTGGCTTCGCCGCCGCTCGTAGGCGTTGAGTTCTTACGGACTAAAATCGTTTCGACTCTTTAGAAAATTCGAAGTTTGAATTTCCCGACCGTCATATTCAAAGGAAAACCTTTTTCAAGGATATCAATTCATCCCGGCGATATTTCCAAGGATAGCCCGAGGCCGCATTGTTCCGCGGGAAATTCCTCCCTGCTCGAGGTCTAACCTTATAACGTTTTCCAGGAAAGGGATAATACGGGTCTGTATCGAGCGATGTTCGCACAGGAGCTTCTGAAAGGGGACCTTACAATTGGGAAGGGCTTCGTCAACATTTTTGAAACTTGCCCCCAGGGCTCGAAAACACAACATTCGCTCACGGAAGGAAGCTTGCTCGAATGTTGCTCAACATTGGCCAACCTTCGAGTCCAAAATATCGGAGATATTTTATCGTTCTGTATTTTCATTTTAGGCGGATTTAAATGATTGCTCTGCGTTTTCAGTTTTTTTAAAATCAAATTAGCCACCAAAATAGCCCGAATGTGATAAATTTAATTAGTGATGGCTGAACGACCCTCGAAAGGCTGTTTTCGTCTGATCAGATTTTTTAAAATAATTATTTTTTCCAAGATATGTAATACCGAATAACCATGCAATAGTGTGTAAAAGTGTTGCCGGCGGACGGGAGACGACGGACGGGAGACGGCGGACCGAACGGGGAACGGCGGACCGAACGGGGAACGGCGGACCGGACGGAGTCAGCGGACACTGGACGAGAGAGGGTGGACAGGGGCCGGCGGACAGGGGACGGCGGACAGGGAAGGCGGACAGGGGACGGCGGACAGGGGACGGCGGACGGGGGTCAGCGGACAGGGGCCGGCGGACGGGGGTCAGCGGACAGGGGACGGCGGACGGGGGTCAGCGGACAGGGGACGGCGGACAGGGGTCAGCGGACAGGGGTCGGCGGACAGGGGACGGCGGACCGGACAGGGGTCGGCGGACAGGGAGCGGGGACGGCTGACGGACGGATATTTTTTTATTGCAGATTCGGATTCAACACCCCTTGAAACTTAAACCATGAAATTTTCAGGGTAGGTTAGAAAAAAATTTCTTGTCCTATTACAATGGGATAATATGCCAAAAAATGAAAATTTGGAAGTACCGTATGTTATCAAATCCCCTCATGGTTCGTTCAACCGGTCAGTCCGATTTGCACGATGCTATTGCTGATTCGTCCGTCTAGGTTTATGGTAAATGTCGGCACCCCACGCGAGGATTATTGCTGTTCGCTAATTAGCATCCCCCATCCAATATTCAGAGATGAGCTTCCTCCGGCAAACGTCTAATTGAGATTTCGCCGAACTGAGAAACCCCCTGCAATCTGCTGCCAGCCGCTCCTTGAGTCCGTGCGAACAGTTCGCAATTATACGATCCATCCGCAACTTGGATGTTTCTCTTCGAAGGCCCGAGGCTTTTGCGCTGATGAAGCGAATTTCTGGGCGGAAATTGTTACCGAGAATTCGTCGACTGAATGTCCTCGTGCCGTTTGCAATCTGCCAGCGCGCAGTGATTGGAAGGATTCGAAACAGCGCGGTACTGAAGTGAACGAGGCTGAATTGAGTTTGAGGGCCCTGCTATTGTGGCGGCTAAAAAACAAAATGGAAACCTCTAGAAATACGTGTGTGGGAACTGCTTCGAGCGATTCTGGCTATGCAATTTTTCATCAATTGAAGACGGTTTTACCGAATCGATTTTTACCCTATACCCAGAAGCAACCAAAAAAAAAAAATTATATCGTGGAAATTTTAGATTTTTTTTTAGAAAATAGTTCTTGAAGTGGCAAAAATTGGACTTTGAACATTTTTTTACCCCTAAAATTCCATAAATAAATTTATGAACGTACTGGAACATATGGGGGGGGGGGGAATGCGCAAAAACCCTTAAGCTCAAAAATTCAAAATTGTTCCAATAGAACTCCCTCAAATTGGCAAAAATGTGAAAAAGAGGAAAGTGAAATTAAAATCGAAGAAATTCGATCCAAGCGGATTCGAAAAATGTTCAAATTCAGTGGTTCAATTCTTGTGGACACATTCTGCGGGTTCTTTTACCAATATTAGGCAATGAGTAGGTACCGACATTATTTTCGGAAAATAATTCACCAAAATGAAGTATCAAATTTTGGCATTCCTCTTCATTAGTTTATTGCCTCGTGGGTGCAACGCAGAAGTGCGTTGCAGGTTTTAGGCTCACGCAGGTCGAAAGGCGCATGCATTTCAGGAAGGATTTATTTCCAAGTTTCGAAAATGTTGATCCATAGGAGCATGATCTCAAAATTTCGAATGATATCCATTGTGATCCATTTTTGTTCAAATCGAAATTCTGTGTTCACAAAGTAAGTGGCACTTCGTAAAAAATTAATTATCGTAAAAAATTAATTATCGTAAAGAATTGGAAATAATGTACCAAAATTCATCTCGGTTCAGACGTTTACGTGGAACTTTTCTGTGCAGGAATACATTTTTAACCTTCACCAAATTTTCTTTTACTAGAATTGCTGGCTAATAGAATTATAAAGAAATCGGTAGATTCCCGTTTAATCGGGATAAGTTGGAATAATTTCGTTAACTCACGGTATTTCCTCGAGGATAAAGTATTTCAAGCTGATTAGACTGGAATCAGAAAAAATATTATTTTTCTCGTTTTTCAGCGTTACAAAAATTATCAAGCCGGAATCAAAAAAATATTATTTTTCTTGTTTTTTAGCATTAAAAAAAATTTTTAATGTTGATGTTATCTCCTTGTTCTTTTTCGCAACCGTAGGATAAAATAACCTCAACAGTCGATCGACATACGCATCAGTCAATCGCTGGTACAGCTTCGTATGCGGAAGCAGGCGGATGCTGTTCGTTGCGGAAGGGGCGGAATGCATAGTGAGACCGGGCGGCGGCACTGCCCAGCCGGGGGAGGGGATGGCCGCCCGGCATTCGGTCTAGCCGCTCCGCGCATTGCGGTTCGCTCGGCTCCGTAGTCAGAATTGCATTGACGTTTTCGAAATAAAAACGCGCCAATTGAGTATTAAAATGATAACCGACCCGAAAACGGGAATATGATTTTTTTTTCGAATCCTAAAAACGTGAACGCGTTCTTACGACACACTCTGCGTTTAAATAATCATTAGAATATTGGTGTCCAAAAATTGGTACGCATAAAACACCATTTATGTTGAAACGGGCAGGTGTCATAAAAACTCTTTAGTTACGTCGAGTCCCCTGCTGCCCTTGCGGACGAACCTTCTGGATTTATAAGGTGAGCTAAAAAATAATAATAAATAATGTCTTTATGGTTTGCATAATCTGCCAATAATTGAATTTTGACGTACCTATAGAAGAAAATTGTGTCTGTTAAAAAAAAAACGTAAATCGGAATGGACCCTTGGATAGAAAGAATAGTTTGCATTTTTTACTGTTTTTACTGCATGTTTTGCTGGCTCATGAAATGATAAAATACAATTGGAGAAAAAAGGTCACTCTCACGCGTTCGATGAACATATTGGGCCTCAAGGCATGCAATTTTTCAAATTGAAAAATGGTTTTATTCACCATCAATATGAATTCAAAATTGCCCAAAATAACTGAGCAATTTTGAAGAACCATAGCACTCCCGTTATAAAAAACACAGGCTTGCGGTAGGTCTCATTTGACGCCAAAATAATCTACCCACAAGACCCAGCTGGAGAAATTTTGGTAATACTCATAGTTTTTACGTTACAAGTTCAAATACTGCCAAAAAACGCCTCTACTTTACAAAAATTTCGTTTTTTTCAGCGTTTTTTAGCAAAATTTTACATTTTATTTCGGTTTACAGTTTTGTAATCAATGATAAATTTTCTGTAAGAAGAGAGGTTTTGTTCCATTTTTGAACAACCGCGCAACAAAAAAAAAAAAAAAAAAAAACAATCAGAAAATTGTCCATAATTTGATAATTTTAATGGAAAATTTGAGCCGGTTTTTGATTTTATGGTTTTACTTGCGCATTTCATTGACGCCTATGCATCTCACAAGGGTGGAACTACAGTGGCACTTATACATAAGAATATTATCTTCACGTATTCTCTGAATAACGGAATAGTGCCATTATGTTTTCTGGGTAACGCTACTTACTCACTATTATCATCATATTCCAATCCATTTACCTCTGCTTCGGGTTCTGAAACCTCTCCGGAAAAGCGCATAATGGATTTCGCTTCACAGTACCGAACGTCTGCTTTCAACCGCAGCTTGAGCAGTTCTTCGAACTGTCCCAGAACGAAATTGTCGAACAACTAGCTAACGAATACGAAGAAAAGAAAATAGTAGCCGGGATGAGTTCCCTCGAAAAAGTATAAAACTTGACGGCTTCCAGGGAAATAATTCTCATTTGTCGGTCGGCTCATTCCCATTCCTCGTCCTGCTGGCTTCGCTCTAGAGAGGAGACATTGCTTTTCCTGGTAGCCAGCAGGCTGCAATATTCTTCCCCACCTACCCCTCGACACACCCCCTTGGTCCACAACCCGAGCAGGAAGTTAAGTGAACAAACGTTCAGTCCTCGATTATTTCGATTGCAATTCGCCATGCCAGTCTACCGACAGACTGTGGCGATTCCGCTCAATACACAACCGCGAAGCAGGGAATGAAAAACATTGATCCATGTTCGACCCTTGCCAAATACCAATGAATAACGTGGAATTTTCTTTATTTCGGTACCTTTTTTTTTTTATTATTCAACCAGCTGGCCCATCGCTGCGAGCTATACTTCATGAATGTGTCCCATGATGCCTTTTTTCTCAAGAGCAATACACGTTCAAACTTTTAACAGGCCCTCACAATTTACGCCCAACACCCAACAACCAACACCCAACGCCCGACACCCTACACCCAACGCCCAACATCTACACCCAACAGCCAAACGCCCAACCCCCACGCCCAACACCCAAAGACCAACACCCACGCCCAATCCTCAACACCCCAACGCCTAACACCCAACACCAAACGCCTTACACCCAACGCCCAATCCCCACCACCCAACCCTCATCGCACGACCCCCACCACCATCTCACGACCCCCACCACCCAACCCTCATCGCACGACCCCCACCACCAAACACCCAACCCCCATCGCACGACCTCCACCACCCCAACCCCATCGCACGACCCCCACCACCCAACCCCCATCGCAAGACCCCCACCACCCAACCCCCATCGTATGAACCCCAACGCCTAACACCCAACCCCCAACACCCCACCCAACATTCAACCCAACGCCAAGGTTTTCGGACCAAATGTGAACCTATTTCTTTGTTAAATACCTGATTATCATTGATTTGATGTAACTCAAAGTAACAGAGTGGGTGTCGATATCAGGCCAAAATACGAAAATTCATACCATTTTACAACAATGATCCGAGTGAATTTTCTCGGTACAAATCGATACACCTTCAATTTGAACACTGACATGGAAAACTTCAGATAACAACCGAAAACAGCCGGGACGTGAATGCTCTCCATCTCTTGAGACAAGGGTAAATAGAGTTCCCGAAACTTCATTCCCAGCACAAAGGGATAGAGCAAGGGCAATAACTCCCCGCCCTAACAAGAAAAGCTACCCCGACGTGGAAATGGGAAAACGACGCTGAAATTTCCCCGAACCAATTTTCCCGAAGAAAAATTCCCCCCTCGAATATCCCGGATTTCCCGGGCCCCGGGACGGGGGTTAACTATTAACTCGAAGTTTCTCAGAAGGAATCATTAATTGGGCCAGTTAGGAGGGTTTCCTCGTGGTGGAAGTTGATCAAGTTACCGGCCCTCTAACTCTGAGGTGAACATTTGGGACGAGAAATAAAATTGGTTTTTCTGCATTCAGCAAATAAAAAATTTGGATAAAGCGAAATAAATTTTTTTATATTCTGTATCCAGCGAATAACAGACAAATTTGGACGTAGATGAGGCAATAAAAATTTATAGGAACTTTCAGTGGGAATGCCGTTTCCCTATCATAATATAATATTATGATATTATCAAGCTCTTCTTTGGATAAAGCGAAATAATTTTTTTTATATTCTGTATCCAGCGAATAACAGTCGAATTTGGACGTAGATGAGTCAGTACAAATTGATATACCTAGAATTTTTAGTGGAAATCCCCTTCCTTTAACGTTATTATAACTTCTTTGAATGGAGCGAAATTAAAATTTTCGAAAAATTGAAAGAGATGGACGAAATTTTCCTCCTTGTGGTTGAAAATCGATATTCTAATTATACGTTGAGAGCTTGGTTCAAAATCCGCTCAAGATTTTCGCAAAACGGAGTTGATGGGTTACAGATGTAGTCGGCAAACTGCTTAATCCTCCGGCGGTTATTAATTTCTTCCTGGAAATAACGTTAGGGTTTGAACTTGAAACACCGTACGGTGCGAACATAATTATGTTCCAGCGGATTAGAGCGAGTTGTCAGAAACTCGGTTAGCAACAATAAATTATGGTGTAGGCAGGTGCTCGGTTTATGCGATTCCTTGGAATGTGCTCAGCAGCGTGGGCACACACCCGGAGGGGCTTATGAGAAATTACTTATTGGCACAAATCGTCAATTTAATTTATTCATCGAATAAACACTATTCTACGGAGAAGTACTTTCTTGGAAATGTAGATTATGAATTTCCTTGTCAATAATGGATATTTGACGAATAAATTGATCAACCCGCAACCCACCCTTAGTAAAATAAAATAAAAACTTTTTTTCTACATTCGATTTTTGTTCATTATTCTGAGGATTCTGCACAACCTACAATACTTAGCCAAACCGACAACATTTTGCCATTTACTTGGAAAATTTCTGCGTCGAATGCGACCAACCGTACATTGGTAGGTACAATAGTAAATTTTCGGCAATAGTTTAAAGCTTAAACTCAAAACAGGAAAACTCTCTCGAAAAAATTCTTCGTTCTTTTGATCAAAAGTTTTACAGGGTATTTTACAGACTTGAGCTCGGGTATTCTCTTTCAAAACGCACTCTACCCGAGGCAATGAAATGAGGAACATGCATGAAAAAAAATAAACTGTTTTTTCGCCATAATATTCCTTGTTAGGCTTCAAAAATGGTGTTATGGTGGATGACGGTTCGGAAAAGAGGTAATTAAAAGAGGAGGGAGGCTTAGTGAAAATCGCAGATTTGAAGTCGAGCGGGAAAATGGCCAGCCGCAAGGTTACACAGTGTGATGTCTTCTTCCCGTGAACACCAGTGCAACCTCATCCGAGTCATGTGTGTTTGCTGTGATAGGTCGGCGATAACGGATTTTTTGCTGTTAAGTTAGGAAACTACGTGCAGTCACGTCCGCACAGTGACGTCATACGGTTAACCGCCACGTTCAAAAGGGCACTTTTCATTAGCGTTTTTCACCAGGAAAAATGTTGTTTTTTTCGTTGTAGGCCATCACTACATCATTTTTGCATCCTAAACAGCATCATTCTGGCGGAAAGAATGGATTTCGTTTTTCATGCATGTTCCTCATTGTTTACGGACAAACCCTAGAAAGACACGAAGGAGTCAACCCGGGAAACTCAATAATTCATGAAATCCTCAGTCGCCATGCATAGGAAACGCGGTTTAAACATGGTAAATCCCATTGAAAACACGATGGGGTGATAATGGAATTTTCGAGGGAGGTATTTTCTCTTGGCTCGGTTTATTTTGATCCGTTCTGTGAGGCAGACTGGTGCAACATGTGGCGCTTCATTAAACCTAACCACAGGGCTTACATGAGCGTAGGCATCGCATACCTCTCATTATTTGTTGATTAGCGATTGTTTTCCATATTTTGAATCCATACTGAAACAGAATTTAAAATGCAGATTTCAACAGAAACGAAATTTTAATCTACTATCCAAGATAGCAAACTTTTGACCTGCAATCGAATTCTTATTTATTATTCTCTATTATCTTATTATTATTTTTGAGTTGAGATACTTGAAAATTTCACGAGCGAATTAACATGATTTATGATAAAGAACAATAAAGAACAGAAGGGCTAGCGTGGCCAAAACGAGATTAATATTCTCATTATTATATTACTCATTACTATATTATAGTAACCATAGCTGCGTGGAAGTTTAGTAAATTTTCGTAAAACTAGAATTCCGGATTTTTTTTAGGCTTTTCTGCTTTACTTGGAGTGAAATTCCCTCCAACGCTGCAATACGATGGGATATTTTTAGACAACGTGAACCTCTGCTTGTAAAAGATCAAGGTTGCGGAATCCTTTACGCACAGATAGGACACGCCTTCTCCGGTGCAATCTAATAACCAGTCCCGACCGGGTTCCGAGAACGAATAGGATTTGCATGCGAAATTAGCAAGGAATGGAACTCACCTGGAACGGGGATGACATAGTCGGGATCTGAAGCCGGTTCAGGTACCTGTAGGCAAAACCGGCACTCCGTCACGACGTGAAGTGTTTTGCGGGGTGGGGTCGTGCCCGAGCGAATATCTTCGTGAGGCTCGATCACGATCCGGGGAATCTAACGTGACTTTGTCATTCGAGCCCTTCGCCTCCTATGTGCCGGAAAATGCGAATATTCGATATTTGAAAACGAATTTGAAAATATTACAAATGATTAATCCGGTAGGTTCAATAATTTAGTTTGATACGCACCGTTTTGAAAAGTGTAAGTAGTGGAGCACCGACTACACCATTCAGAGATGTGAGGTGAGAGAAGAGAGATGTAAGGTGAGATGAGAGATGTGAGATGAGAATTGTGAGATGAGAGATGTGAGATGTGAGATGTGAGATGAGAGATGTGAGATGTGAGATGAGAGATGAGAGATGTGAGATGAGAGATGAGAGATGAGAGATGTGAGATGTGAGATGAGAGATGTGAGATGAGAGATGTGAGATGTGAGATGGGAGAAGAAAGTTGTGAGATTAGAGTTGTGAGATGAGATATGAGATAGGTGAGATGAGAGATGAGAAATGTGCGATTAGAGAAGAAAGTTGTGAGATGAGAGATGTGAGATGAGAGATGTGAGATGAGAGATGTGAGATGAGAGATGTGAGATGAGAGATGTGAGATGAGAGATGTGAGATGTGAGATGAGAGATGTGGGATGAGAGATGTGAGATGAGAGATGTGAGATGAGAGATGTGAGATGAGAGATGTGAGATGAGAGATGTGAGATGAGAGATGTGGGATGAGAGATGAGAGATGTGAGATGAGAGAAGAAAGTTGTGAGATTAGAGTTGTGAGATGAGAGATGTGAGATGAGAGATGTGAGATGAGGAAGAAAGTTGTGAGATTAGAGTTGTGAGATGAGAGATGTGAGATGAGAGAAGAAAGTTGTGAGATGAGAGTTGTGAGGTGAGAGATAAGAGATGTGATATGAGAGATGTGATATGAGAGATGTGATATGAGAGGTGTGAGATGAGAGATGTGAGATGTGAGGTGAGAGATGTGAGATGAGAGATAAGAGATGTGGGATGAGATATGTGAGATGTGGGATGAGAGATGTGAGATGAGAGAAGAAAGTTGTGAGGTTAGAGTTGGGAGATGAGATATGAGATACGTGAGATGTGAGATGAGAAATGTGCGATTAGAGAAGAAAGTTGTGAGATGAGAGTTGTGAGGTGAGAGATAAGAGATGTGAGATGAGAGACGTGATATGAGAGATGTGAGATGAGAGATGTGAGTTGTGTGATGTGAGATTTTAGATGAGCGGTGTGAGAAGTGGAATGAGAGAGGTGAGATGAGAGGTGTGAGTTGAGAGTTGTTATGTGAGATGTGGGATGAGAGATGTTATATGAGAGGTATATGGGATAAGGGCTCAATTGAAGCGGGATTCAAATAGTTCAGGAACTGGGAGTTTCTGCTTGCGTTTCAATCTACCCATTGAAGTGTTCATTCCTCAAAAACGTATTGTCAAATCCAATGACCCAAAGCTAACTTCGTTATTCCATCCGTCCCAGCAAGCAAATGTCATTTCATTGTAATGAAAGTATAAAATTCTCCGAACTCATCGTTTGAAGCAGGGTGGGTGGATTCATTCCAAGGTATACATTCGAACCTTTTGCTTCATTCCGGTTGGTACTCTTTTAATAGAGTAGAGGAAATTCTCCAGCGAAAACTCCCCAAGATGAAAACAATTCCACTTCTTGACAGCATTCCGGGGAAGGTAGAGTTCAAATCTTGCCCCGCCCGTATGGCACAGATGCTGGGAATCTGTTAAAAGTAAACTTCCTCGAATCTGAGCCCAAATCCTTTTTGCTTCGCTCTGCAGCACTTCAAAGCTCACCCAGCCCCTAATACTCGGTAGTCTTCAACTGGTTCAGGATCGCTCAGTTAATTAACTAACGTTTCTGTATTTCTGAGGTTTGGAAAGTGAATTTCTGAGGTTTGGAAAGTGAAATTACAAAGTCAGAAAGCGCTTTTTCCGAGTAAATGGTACATCCCTCTGGAAACGAGTGAAGGGTAATAATTTTTTCAGGGCACGAGCGCGTTTTTTACCTGTTAAGGGCCAAAATTTGTTATGTCATATGAGCCACGAAATGGCTCGAAGACTTTCTTCTTGGGATCATTTCTTGGGCGATCATTAAATAATAAACCAAAAATGTCCTTGGTATAAAAAATAGCATGACATCTGTACGCAACTTTAGTTTCACGAACCAAATGATTAAAAATCAGTGTTAAGGTTTTAATGTAGGTACGTTACAGGCGGAAAATCGGTTGGCAAAAAAAAAAAAGACATCGTAGATTTAGTAACAACAGTAATGACAACAGTAATCGATTATAAGCCGCGAGAAACCCAGCCATAGTCGCTCTCGAAGCGTTTCGAAGAATCTAATCCATTTACCACCGGAGCTGAATAAAGTGTACCAAGAATCCTCTAAGCCTTTCAATTCTCGGCCATAATACTAGGAGATTTCTAGGATAAATATGAAACCCTTCAAAAGAGTTCACGGTCCGCTAGATTGTGCAGTTGCTCAGTTGGCGGAAAGTTCTTGAAATCATGAGAGCAGGAAAATAGAAAGGATCGATTCGATGGTGAGTACATGCTTCATCATGGCATTACACCAAAGATTATAAGTAAGTGGGTATAAAAAAATTGAAACAAGAAATTTTATTCAAAAAACTTTTTTTAAAAATTAAAAAAAGGCAAGTTCTGGGATTTTTTAAATATTATGCGAAAACCAAATCCCTTAATTTTAATAAGTCAAAATCTATTAGGTATACAAACTGTTTTGGATGTAAATACAACATTTTGATGTAAAGAAAAAGAGGCGCCCTATAGAAGACTAGATAGGTAATAATATGCCCACTCGCCATTGAGAAAAATTTACAGTGGAATGGAACAATGGCTGTTTGATGAAATTCCTCAATTTGAAGGTACTTGGAGCAGCAATTGGGGGTATTTCTGCAAGTGAGTCATGTCGTTTAAAACCCAAAAACACGGAAAAAATGGCATTCGAAAAAATGGCGCTTATGCACTGGCACTTTTCAATTATCGTAGGATAAGGTAGGATTGAAACGTTAAGAGGCATGCAAAGTTCGATGGCAGTTAGGTATGTGAATTCCCACTATCTAGTCACATGAGTCTTCCATCTGCCGATAGCAAGTTTTCTGAATTCATTTATATTTTAATCAAATTTACGCGCCCCATTCGATCAAAAATTGCATCACCCGCCGGGTCACTGATTTCCTCGAATGCACCGCCCGGTATTTAGCAATCGATGCTATTGATTCGTAGGTCTTTTACCTCTTTTCCAACTTTGTACTGCATCTGCCTCAATACTGCAAATCAATTCTGTAAATAATTCAGGACAACTGCAATAGTGCAATTTCGTTGGTCGATGTAATAATATGCAGCGAAATGCACCCGTTGTATTTGCCCTTGCGAAGACAATCAATACAGCAAGTTAAAGTGGACCAACATTTCAATTCAGTTTTCAGCAGATTTATTCTATCTGAATTCTTTTATCCCTCCAATCCGATTTTCAATTTTTGGACGATTACAATGGGATTACAATCCATTAATGTGTAGGTACTCTGCATAAAATAATGGAAAAAATTGACTGGTCAACTAGAGTAACCTGTTTTTTAAAGTCGGTTAAAAATGACCATATCTACCTCGACTGTAGGTAGACCTTTTTCAAAATTTGAAAAGAAACTAATTGAAAGAAGATATTGAAAAGAAATTTTATTTCTTGAACTGGAATCTTTGTCTAGGCCAAATCTTTTGGGCATCGTGATAACCAAAATCGGCCTCAACTCAATTTTACCCGCAAGGAGGGGGAGTGATGTGGTTGCCTTCATAGTAGGTCCGCTCGACCGTTGGTAGTTTGTAATCTCTCAGCTTTTCGATCACTGAAAGAGAGTCTCTCTTAGAAAGAAACGAAAATTTATAATAAAACCAGTGGTGCGTAGATAACACACAATACTTCCATATTTTGAACGTAAAATTGTGACACAATTTGATCATATTTTGACTGCTTTTAAGGGTGTTTAGGCCAAAAATATCGAAAAATTCACTATTAAAATATTAAAATTCGCCCAAAATGAAAAAACGCCACATTTTCGGAATGTAAAAAATATCCACATATTCTGAAAGGTAAAACAAAGATTTTAAGACCAAGAACGCTCAAATCGGTTCATTTTTGTGGCCGGAAAAAAATAAAATAGAAAACACTAAAAATGCAAATATATCGGAAGTACTGTGCGTTATCCAAATTCCGATTAAACAGGGTGTTAGGTCTTGCCGAGACAAACATTTCAGTTCAAGAAATTTGAAAAAAGGTTGAGAAATGAGGGAGTTATGGCCATTTTTGTAAATGACCACAGACGGACAGACGGACAGACGGACAGACGGACGTAACGGACGTAACGGACACACAGACACTTGTTCAGGAAGTGATTCTGAGTAAATGTGTATAAGAAAAAGTTTTTTCTGAAGCTCCGTTCCGATCCTCGATTTTAGGACGATCACAATACTTCCATTTACTCTGTAAATATGGAAGTAAAAATAGGAATCAAGTTAAAATCCCGATATTTTTATTTTACAGAACTTATTCTTTATTGTCTATATTGTACTATTAAGGCACTTTGATAACCAGGTTGGCATAGTTGTCCTTCCACTTGAATGGAATAATTCGTCCTGTTATCACCTACACATGGTCGCCTACTGCGCATATTTACCAGTCATCGCCCGTTACTCGAGGCCAGAAGGCGTCAACGCGTCCACGTGGTGTCTCACTCAATGCCAGCGCGGGCAAGGGCGGCCTAATATTTGCTTTTGTTGTTTCTGCGCGTTTTTCCTCGTAACCAGGTGATTAGACGGGCCTACGCCTTCGCTTTCTTGGTAAAAAAATTAGGACACCTCGCTCACGTGTCGGTTTTGCAGGTCAGACGCGTAGGTTGATTTCCTATATTTTCCAGTATCCAGTTAATGGCGGAAATCGAGCTTCAACTAAGTCGTGACGTAGCTATTTATTTAGCCGAATACTTCTCGGTAAATCTCAAATTGTCACGTACCAAAATATCCCGAGCGGGGAAAATAGGGCCTTCAGCAAGTCCCATTAAAGCTCCGTTACCTGGCGGGAAATTAACCGTGGAATTTTTTCAAGAATAACGCCGTCTACAATCCGTGACGCTATTTCGACAGAATGATGGCCCCACTTTTGTTGCGTAAAAAGGATCACAACGAGCGACGGCGAGATTTTCCCGCTAAGAAAGAGTAGGTCGAGAAAATGGACGAAAAAAATCACCAACGAGCATCGAACGGTGGATTTCGAAAATATCGACTCTTTCTCGGAACTGGGCCTCAAACCAGGACATTCAGCGAAATCCTCCCACCAAAGGAGAAATACCGTAGATGATGAAGGGTCTTCTGTTCGCACAGCGGAGGAGACCGAATAGCGATATAAAAACTGGGACCCGGAGCGCGTAGAATGGTGGAAAAAACGAGGAAGCTATATGACAAATGGGTCAGTAACCTCCCAGGTTGGTATACCTAGTTATCCTTCCACTTGAATGGAATAATTCGTCCTGTTATCACCTAGACACGGTCTTCTTCTTCTTCCCTTTTTCCTGTCCCATCTGGGCGATATGACGGACAGAGTTTATAGACACGGTCGCCTGCTGCGCATGTGTTATAAATCAAGGTCGAGAGGAGGAAGAAGTTGACGCCATTGGCATGTGAACGCAACTGATTTTAATATTGATAACTCTTGCGCATGTGCAAAATAAAAATCGATCTTCAGGTTATCGATCGCTATATCGATATATCGCATAGCATGTTTACCCGTTATTCGAGGCTAGCTCGAATAATACCCCAGTGAGAGCAAGGGCGGCATAATATTTCCAGAATATATGCAGGGATTAATTGTTGAGGATCGACCCGTTATTTAGTTTTGTAGTCAAATTCTTTGGGGTAGTGTCTTCAAAAAACTGTCTCCTTTGCCGAGCTTTCGAAAATTTATATTTTCTTCATCAGGGCTTGGAGACCGATCTATTCAGTCACAGTATTTTTCTGATTTTGGGGTATAATGACCATGATTCTGGTTCTAGGGCAATTTTTTTTGTTGCAAAATGTTGCTGAAGTATTCTCATCAAAATTTAGCGAAATTTTCAAATGCTCGGCGGAGAAGACAGAGTCTTTTTGAAGACCCTACCCCTAATATTTGACTGCAAAAAAAAATTAGGGATGGCAAAATTGGCGAACAAAGACGTGTTTATTGAGAACGGAGTGAAAAATATTTTCAAATAAATCTTGAAATCCACTTACAATAAAAGCTAGGTACCTGAATAAAAAAAAATTCCTATATTCAAAATCAAGATGGATTGCCCCAAAGCAATAGTTTTTGTAGCCAGTAAAACATGAATAAAAATTGAAAGAAATTTGAGCCTCATTCTAGGTATACGTATCTTACAAAATACTAGCCTCAGCAAAAACAAAATATTGGATAAAAAGTTTCATAATAGTTACTACTAGTTCAAGGAAAAAATTTTCTAGGAAAAGCTGCTGCATGGTAGACGGAAATCTTCCGATTGGTTTTCGAAGAACGTTGGAAATGAAATTCGGACAAGCCGGATGTGTATACAATGCTCAACAGACAAGATAAATTGTCCACCAGTCGGAAGATATTTATGTTGTGTAAGTCGGCGAGATTTATTGGGAGAGAGCCCCGCAATGTGGGCGGATATTTATTCTCACCGGCCCAGCCTGTGCCAGACTTCTCCTCGTTAAAATATCAATCCGATTTGATGTACTACCCATAGAATGTTGTAATTTGTGAGATATCTTAGTTTTTACTAGCAGTACTTCATAAATTCCGTATTTCTAATATACGAAATTTATGGCTCAAGCACGAAAATCAAGCACCTCAAAACAATAATTGTAAACAATGATTATAAAAATGCATTAAAAAAAGCAGAAAACTGCTCCGATCAAAAAACCTTGAAAAGGGAGAACAATTTTTTTGTTCGAATCTCGGATTATCGTCCATGGGCAGCCGGGTTTCGGCTAAAAACATGTACGTGCCTAATATAGGGTAATAACATTTATAAATGCCTAATCAAATTGATGATATCTCGGAAATAAATTTTATAAAAATTACTAGTTATACATAAACTAGGTACTTAATAATATGATACCTTAATAAATATAATACCTATCAATAATAAAAAATATAATAAACTATAAAAAAACATTAAAAAATAAAATAAAAACCAAAATAGAAATATAAAATGTATTAAAATATAATCAAATTATATAATATATAGTAAATATAATAATAAATATAAAATGTAATAGGTACATATAAAATAAATACATAATAATTAATAAATAAAATTACTAGTTATAAATACCTAATAAAATTGCTGATATCTCGGCAATAAATTTTATTAAAAAATTACCTACTAGTTACTAGTCTGTGAGACAGAAATTCGTTTCTTAAAACCAATTCGATCTGCAAACAAAATAACTAGTTCTAGACGATCTTGGCGATTTTTTGGATTCGTAAAGCAGAAACTTCTCGAAGCACAGGACAAGGCATTGGTATTTTTAGTGAAGTCTGTTCTTTAATCAAGGAGGAAGAAAAGGAAGAACATCATGGAGGCATCGTTCTCATAGCCGTACTGCTATCAAGGTCTCGGCCATGTGATGGTAAAAGACGGAAGACGCAGATATGAGAGAGAAGTTCATAGCCCCGATCACAAGTACGACGATTACCTAGGAGAATTTATGGTGAATATTTGATTTTGAGTGGAATTCTTTATACTTCCAATAAATTTTGGTTCTGAAAACTCTTACAAATTTGTTTTTAACAAGTTGAGAAAATTGCGTATTATTTATTGTATGGGTAATATTTCGGCCAGTTTATCATCATATTTGTCAGAGGGTTAAAAAGTTACACAACACGCATTTGACGCACAAGGGTCATGTAGTTGTTTTAATGTTACGAGTTGAACGATTTTCTGTCGTTTTCGTATTACGACCAAAAATATGAAAATGTCCAAAAACATTTATGGATCTGCTAGTATTCTAAATTTCAAATTTGAAGCCCCAAAGTTGTCCCAAAAGCCGATTTTCAAAATTTTAGGATTTTTTCCACCTACTGCTATCATGCCGGTTAGCAGCAATCTTGTTTATTTATTCTCGTTTTACTTTGAGAGAGTCTATCTAAAAGTTAATGCATTAAATGTGCAATAAATATTGTACAATACCTAAATGTACAATAAATGTGCAATAAATATTGCACAATACCTAAATGTGCAATAAATATTGTACAATAAATGTACAAAAAATATTGTTCAATAAATTTTATTGTACTGCCATATTTGATGTATACGGTTATTCGTTATTTCAAAACGACTACATTTTTATATAGAGGAAAGTGCCCAAAAGTGGACCCCCATTTTGTTTTTTATCAATAAAAAATATAGAACAACGAAAAACACATTTTTAAATGCATGTAACGATAGCACAGTAATGTTTTGTATCATTTCAATCTCAATTTATAAAATTATACTAAGAAATAGTAATAAAAAAATATATATTTTTCAAAACCCTGCAATTTGGCAATCCCAAAAAAAGTTGCCTAAAGTGGACCCCTACTAAATATTACAAAAATGGATGGAAAATTACATGGAGGAATGAGAATTAATCACATAAAACAATGCTAAGTCAATAGTAAGTATATAATAACAATAAATTATCCTTTAACGCTATTTCCGATTAGGCATCATCATTTTTTGAGGGCGTTACTCCAGGCAAAGCCTCCATCACGGACGACCCAGACGAAACGCTGTCTTCTTCACTGCTTGATTTCTCTTCGAAGTTGAGACGTTTTTCAGATTCAGCAGGTGTTTGAACATGAAAAATAAAGGGGGGTCCACTTTAGGCGACTATAGCCTAATTATTCATTACGCTTTCAATGTTCAACAGACCGTTCAATTGAGATAACTTGATGATAAATATTACCCTTATTCCTTACTATTTCAGAATAATACATGCTGGAAGCCTTACCTTCAAAAGTGTAGGAGAAATGTCGAATAACGTATGACACTGTAATAATTCTAAAATACAAGAAATCACATAATGCCGAATTGAAAGCCGGCAGATGAAGTAGACGACGTGAGGGCTCCTACATGTTGTCACAGAAGTGGGAACTACTAGTTGCACTTGGTTTCGGTCAAGTTCAGCACCGTACAGAGCCTAAAATGCCAGGGGTCCACTTTTGGGGAGGGGTCCACTTTTGGGCACTTTCCTCTATTTGTTTAAACCTCTTCAACTTACATACTGTAGTTGTCAATTCTCGCAGTACGTCTTGAGGGACTACGCGAGGAATGTCTTTTGCATGCCAGTGTGGTAAGGTTAGGCCAGTCTTTCGACGAAATGGCCGGAGCGGCGTTTCTCGGAAAAATAATCACGATTGCTTCACACAGACGCTCAACGGTTACGTTGAGAGAATGTTGGGCGAGGAATCTAAATTTCGCGGATATTGAAAGAAAACCGACCACGTGCGTAGAATGAGCGAAAATGACAATCGCTCATTATTTATGAGATTTTTTTGGAATTTAGCATTTTGGGGATTTTTTTTTGAAATTTGGCGTTTTAGGGAATTTTCTTCGGGTTATTAGTGAATTTGGGAATGTTTCGAAAATTGTGATTAATGTTTATCCGATTGCTTGTGAGAAAATGCACTGCTGTGATGACCCGAGGTGGCGTCGGCGTTGAGCGAAAATTTTATTGGCGTTCCCAAGCCACGTTTTGCCAATAAACCGGGCCTGAGATTGTTATTGTGCACTGTAATGAGATTTTACACAATACTGTCAACACAATAAACGCCATGGCGGTTGATTGGCAGTAGCATTGAGCTTAGATTGCATGTGACAACGCAATAACGCACTCTATCCGAGTTCAAGGTAATTTGAGGATTAGGTACTTGTATAATACAAGTTGTATTGCGGTTTTATTAGTTATGAGGTAAGTATATGATAGTTATTTTTCGCTGCGGTGATTTATAGCTGATCGCTTTTGCCACGTATATATAAACGTTTGTATCGCACGTTTATAAATAAATTTGGATATTTTTCATAAATGAAGGCAATGTATACATTTTGTACAAATTTATATAAAATTTATAAATTGCCTTATCTAAATTTTTTTGACTAAAATCTACTTTTGCCTTATCTAAAATTTGACATAATCTACTTTTGCCTTATCTAAAATTTACTTTTCAAGTATAATTCCAGCTCTCATTAAAACGTTATCGATTTTACAATGAGTCACCGTCAGCCCACGCATATTTCCAAATTAACTCGTGATTGTTGACGTTCGTTTTAATTGGTCGTAAAACGGTATCTTACAAATAATTACGCCCAATGTTCGAACGAGTGGAAGGCAGCGGGAAAATATTCCGAGCCCGTAACTGTCGTTTTGACAAATTGATTTCCCGAAACCTCGGCTCGTTAACAATGATTTCCACGTACAACTAACTTATCACTCCTGAAATATCGGCGGTTTCCGGAAAAGGGGAGATAGAGACATGGTTTATTTAACGACTTCATCGGGCGATAAAGTTCCACGGAATGATAAAGGTCGTTTTCTCGGAGTTTCACGGTATTGAAATACTTAACGATTAGCTGGAACGAGCGCTATAAAAAAAAGCGACCATCTTTGAAGTTTGAACGTTATTGATTTCCACAATCCTTTAATCATATGGGCCTTAATGGGGAAATTTTCAATTTCTGAATCCTTAGCGCTAAAAGACTAAAGAGAGAAGCCTACCAAAAATGCGTAGGTACCTATAATGATTGTATATTATTATATTCATATGTACCTAGTTCTTTCATTAATTTTTGAAAATAAGGTGTTTCAAGAAGGATCGGATTTTTTATAATGCTCCGTCTACCTATTTATTATATTGTGAATACCCCAATTCCTGGGATATAGTGGTGGAAAATTTCGTAACGACCAACAAGGTAAAAGTTTTCGTCATAAACTTCAATAATGATGCACTGAAAAGATATATGTTGTAAAATCTGTCATGCACCATGCACGTATATCATGTCTACTCCTTTTTGTCAAACAGTAGCTCGTTTCCCTTGTTTTTGAAAATTACCCGAAACAAATGACATCACAGGCTATTAGTTCCACTATTGCGAGTCCGTCGGTTGCGCCATTTTCTCAGAAGTTACAAAGCAGAACGTCAGAAGTGATGTGGCAACGTTGGTAGCAATTCAAAAGAGCCGATACATCAGTCGCAGCTGGGCCCTGTTTTATGGTAATTGGTAAAAGTGTACAGCTGAAGGCAAGCTGATATGCCGATGAACGCTTTTTGGGGTCTGTGGGGTAAAGCAGGTGCTAAGAACAAAGCTGACGACAAAACAATATTTGTTTAATCGTTATTTAATAATCCTTGGGTTAGAAGGTGATGCTATTATTGAGGGGTCATGCGCGTTGTGGGTTTCGGAGCCTATGCTAGAAGAATCCATTGGATTTTGGGATAATTTAGGGTATAATGTTAACAAAGAACATTGTGTATGTATTTATTGAAACCGTCGACTTCTTTTCTCACTTTGGCAGTAAAAATGTGTTTGAAATCACAAAAAAAGTACTATGACTAGTGAAACTAGGCCAATTTTGACGTTCGCGGAAAGAAAATGCAAAAAAATTCCCAAGAACCCAGCGAGCCTAAAATTTGGCTCGATTTGGTCGATATTGGTTTACTAACAGCCCCTTAAAATGGTAAAAAACATTGGAAAAAGGCACAATTCAAGCTTTCAAGACGCCGAAAAAAGTTTTTTTCAAAATACCAGAAAAACAATCGGCATTGAGGCAAATTAAGTGAGAAAATCGGGGAAATACTGGAAAAATTCCAATTCCACGGCATCCCCTTTGTAATCTATACTTTTTAAGTTGCGTAATGTGGTCTGCTATTTGGGAATAAAATTAAATTAATTTACTAGCCCTACCAGGCCCGAACGCTCGGACAAGGGTCGCTTTTTTCAAAATTTAGAAAAATAATCGGCAAAATTCACTCCCAAGTGGTAGCCATCCGTTGTGAATGGCAGAATCCTTTCCACTGGAACTGAATTATGGAAATTCGTCAAGTCTGGACAGGCCGCAGACGGAATTCACACTAGCGTTCGTTTAAAAAGGCGATCCGGAGCTGACAACCGGTTGTTAGTCGGCTCATTTCCGTTGGCGCCGTTCGAAAACGGCCTAATTTTGACCGATGCCCCGTCCAAAAAAAAATTAATGGGTCTAGCGTTAGTTGTTTTAATCAACGAGACCGGGTCAGTCGACTGTGTTCTCGTTTCCGGCCACCTTTTTTCGATTTATAAATTGTTTCCTCGTCGAGTTCGCATAGGGCTGGGTGAATTTTTTCGGAATATTTCCTCATTTTTAACCAACTTCAAAAAGGCGAAGGTTACTCGAGTTAAATTCCCGTACCTAAGGAGTTTACGTCGCTTTCTCCGTACGTCTGTTCCGCTTTCACGCAAGCAATTTTGATCCGAATTGAAAAATTCATTCACTTAATTGTCGAGGGAGTCTGCAATTTTTTCAATTTTTTTAAAGGATAAAATTTATCCTTTAATATTGGTGGCGCTGCAGTAAAAATGCAGTAAACATTTTAAAAAATTTAATATTTAAAAAAACGAATTATTCTTGAAAATTCGAAATTGCGTCAGACATCTTGTTTCTCATTGTTAAATACTTTTTCCGACCTTTTTTGTTTTATGGGCAATGGGTAGGTAAAAAGACTCATTTTTCCAAAAATGCCAGATTTTAAAGGTGATGCGGAATGCTTGGAATTTTCAGGGTATTTTTCCCGGATGTCTCGCTTGGATTACCATAGGAGGAGGAATTTTTCCGGAATTTTCGAAAACGCATCTTTTGGTTCCAGATTCTTTTTTGCGGTTTACCCTTTTTCACGTTTTTGCGGATTTGAAAGGGTTTTCTACCGATTTTGATTTGATGAGAGCCCAATTAATAGGAAATTTTTCCTA
Organism: Nesidiocoris tenuis; assembly: GCA_036186465.1. Classification (NCBI taxonomy): domain Eukaryota; kingdom Metazoa; phylum Arthropoda; class Insecta; order Hemiptera; family Miridae; genus Nesidiocoris; species Nesidiocoris tenuis. The sequence goes on from AP028919.1 coordinate 6,515,143, forward strand.
GGCTAGGACCTTGGATTTTCCAGCAGGAATCGTTTTTTTGCATTTTTCTCAGACCTGGAGAGTCGTAGAAAATCGCAAATTTTTTGTGCCATGTACCTACCCAAAACCTGCTCAAAATTATTTTTTTTTTGAAATTTAAAAATTTTTTTAAAAGGTCAAAAAAATATTTATTTTAGGCCAAAAATTTGTCTTTAAACCAGTTGTCGACCACTAAAATCCAATCAATTTAGACTCATTGGGAGTGAAAAATGTGTAAAAACCTTCAAGAAATCCAGCAAGCTCAAAAAATTCAAAATCGGTTCAGTAGGACTCCCTCAAATGTCCAAAATCGCGAAAAAGGAGAGATCGCGTCAAAAAATACTAGCCAAACCGATAAAAAGCAAAATTTTCGGGAAAAACCTTCTTTCCTATAGTAAATCAAGTGAGAAATCCGGGAAAAATACTCGAAAAATTCTAAACCCACGGCATCACCTTTAAAATTGAGTTTTTTCAAAAATACGCCCTAATTATGCCAAATTGGACCCCTTAACCTTTTCCGATCGGATTGCCCGGACAATATGCACCAAGTTGGAGCAAACCAAAATCGGATCAGTGGTTCGATACGATATCGTGGCCACAAAATGTTGACCAAATTTTGTGGCCACTGATCCTATTTTGACGCTGTTGGTCTTAAGAGAGAAGAGAAACATACGAATAAATCAACAAATCAACTCGAATAATCCTTCTCCTCGGTTAGAAACGATTGATATGGTAGAAAATGTGACAACCGATTGGCAACCGGCGCACACGTTTAAAAATCTATTCCCAGCCAGCTGTCTCATTTGTGCACCAACGGTTGACGAAGACGCTATTGATAATTGAGTCGCCAACTTGGTCAAATTATAGAATCTCTTGGAAGGGGATTCGGCTATTTTGAAATCAAAATAAACCGGCGCGATTCTTTGAATCCGGCTCGGATACCGCTGCGGTCGTTTCAGCGAAAATCTCGTCTTGGGCCGTCTATTTTTGAGCGGGCGCGAATTGGAATGACTAGCTCGTCACGGGGTAGCGAGAACTGCAAAAAGGAATTTATCTTTGTCGCGAGAAATAGAGAAATAGAAAGGCGAGGGAGAGCGAGAGAGAGGGGAGGACATACTGACTGATCTCAGTAATGGCCATTCTAAATGTTTGTTCCTCGAATGTTTCTCGGGAAGACTATTAACGAATGGCATTTTGTCATCCTCGAATGATTTATCGCTGCCGGTTCGGCCAAGCCTTGCATAAGGTCAAGGGAATTATTCCCGGAGTCGATTTAGATAACAGTTGATGGCTATCTATTCAGTGTGGGCGAAGTTGGAACAAAAGTTGAATTTCTTTCACCCGAAAATGGTCGGTTTTATCTTGAAATCTGATTCGTAACAAGAGATGGTGACTCTTTTTTGGAAAATCGAGGAGCTATCAATGGTAACGAAGACTTTTCGCAGGCCTACGATACAAGGATGCCCAACGGACTTGGGATTGAAGTTGCTGACTCTCACAACGCTTTTTCAGTTTTTTTTTTATCAGGATTTTTCGTGCGTTTTAGGTATAGAAAATAAAAAAAAGACTCCAAAAAGGCGCATGAAAAACTAAACCAGTGGTGCGTAGATAACACACAATACTTCCATGTTTTGGAACGTGCATTTTTGACAAAATTTGATCATATTTTGACAGCTTTTGAGGTTGTTTTGGTCAAAAATATCAAAAAACTCAGAATGCAAATTTTAAAATACGCCCTGAATAAAAATACGCCAAGTTATCAGAATGTAAAAAATAACCAGATATTCTGCAAGATGAAACAAAGATTTCAAGACCAAGAAAGCTCAAATCGGCTCATTCCTGTGGCCAGGAAAAAATAAAATAGAAAACAATAAAAATGCAAATATATCGGAAGTACTGGGTGTTATTCAAATTCAGATTGAACGGGGTGTTAGGCCTTGCCAAGACAAACATTTTAATTCAAGAAATTTGAAAAAAGGTTGAAAATTGAGGGAGCTATGGTCTTTTTTGTAAATGACCACAGACGGACATACAGACACTTGTTCGGGAAGCGATTCTGAGTAAATGTGTGCCTATAAGTGAAAGTTTTTTCATTCAGATGATGAAGGTGGGTAGTTTAGCTGTTTGCTAAGGCGTAAAATTTTTTTTCGTATTACATAAAAATATTTCGCAAATGTCCAATAAGCATCCAGACTGCTTTTTTTCAGACCCTCACCTGTAAACAGACCCTCAGCAGCCAAATTGCATTAAATTTGCTTTTAGGACACAATATGAATATTCTTCGTAAATTTTTCAAGAATTATCATGCTTGAGGATGTACCTGCTCAATATGATGAGTAAAAAAAATTGGTTAAAAATCGAAATTTTGAAACTTGAGAAAATGGAAGTCAAATTTCTATACCTACTTTTGGAGAATCACCCAAATATGGAAGTAAAAACAAAATGTCAAACGCGAAATTTTAAACCTGATAAAAAGTCAACGATTTTTGCTAGATATGAGGATGTAAAGCCACCAATATTAATCCCCCCCAAGAAAAAAAAAAAAAAAAAAACGGGTACCCAATGGCAGATTGTCTTGACATTTCAGCGGAAGAAGAATGCCTCCTTGACGGTTGTGTCGTAAGGATTCTGCTGAAAATAAAACGAATTTCGTTCGGCTGAAATAACTTTTGCCCGATCCTTGCAAACTAGTGTTCTTCCCGACTTTGGAACAATCGTCAGAAACAATCCTTCAAAGAATCCTGAATGGGTAAATGTTTACAGGAAACCGTCGAAATGGGTCGTTCGCTAGCCGAAGAATCCGAGGGGCGAGTTTGCGAACAAATAGGAAACGACGAGGTTTTTACGACCGTCTCGCCAGTTCAACAAACTCGGCTTCAGTTGCTGACTTCAACTTTTACTCAGACGATTTCTTCCTTCTGGTTTCCAAGAGGAGGATTTCTATTAGCCAGACGGAGAGAACTGCGCTTTCACTCCTGCAAATGTTGATATTTTCACGCTCCATCCTTGAAAACTAGAGGCGCGTTCATAAATTCAGTTTATTAATCAAAAATCCATTATTTTCCGAATAAAATAACGACTTTTGTCACAAGCCAGTGATTCATGCTTGTCTTTGAAAACCTATGTGTACCTATTTATCTCCTATTAGCTCCGACGGTCAATATTGTTATTCCAAGATAACGTGTCCAGAATCACGCTTTATTTCTGCAAACGAGGTATTCATTTCAAAGAAGCATTGAGGGTACGTCCAAATTGTTGAGTCATACAGTTTTTAGCAAGCTGGTTTTTCAAGAACTGCCATCAGCAATAACATTTTCTTGGAAATTCCCAAAAAACGCGCGAGGCTCCTGAAAATTTAACTTTTGACACGGTTCCACGAATTTCTAAATGATGAAACAGAGCGAGTTCCTGAGAAAAAGCGAGATTCAATTAGCTATTCAGTGTCTACAGCAGAAAAAAGGAAATTCAAGGCCTTTCGGTTTTGCAATCACTCAGTTTTTCCGAGAAAATAATGGAGGACGTTTTTTCGCGCATGAAAACTGCGGTTGTCGTTTTCGAAAAAACTACCGTCGCTCTTGTGACACCGACAGAAATATCCAGCTAGGCACCAAAAACTAATTAAGGGTGGGTACATAAATTCAGTTCATATCGAAAATCCAGGAACGCTCCGAATGAAATAAAGTCAAGGACATTCATAGTCTACATTTACAGGTAACAACTTATCCGGAGCGTTTGCGTCGATTAACAAAATGGGTTGATGCTGCCTCAGGTAGCGTGGAGGGGCAACTAACTCGTTTGTTGAAGGAAATGGGATATGTTTTTTTTTGCCTCAAAATAATTTCACTAATTAACGATTGGGAGTCACCAGTTGTGATGTAAAGCGCGAAAGATCTTCAACTTCGAGATCAAACTCAACTTCGAGATCAAAGTCAACTTCGAGATCAAACTCAACTTCGAGAACATAGTCAACTTCGAAATCAAACTCAACTTCGAGATCAAAGTCAACTTCGAGATCAAAGTCAACTTCGAGATCAAAGTCAACTTTGAGATCAAACTCAACTTCGAGATCAAAGTCAACTTCGAGTTCAAACTCAACTTGGAGATCAAAGTCAACTTCGAGATCAAAGTCAACTTCGAGATCAAACTCAACTTCGAGAACATAGTCAACTTCGAGATCAAACTCAACTTCGAGATCAAAGTCAACTTCGAGAACATAGTCAACTTCGAAATCAAACTCAACTTCGAGATCAAAGTCAACTTCGAGATCAAAGTCAACTTCGAGATCAAAGTCAACTTTGAGATCAAACTCAACTTCGAGATCAAAGTCAACTTCGAGTTCAAACTCAACTTGGAGATCAAAGTCAACTTCGAGATCAAAGTCAACTTCGAGATCAAACTCAACTTCGAGAACATAGTCAACTTCGAGATCAAACTCAACTTCGAGATCAAAGTCAACTTCGAGATCAAAGTCAACTTCGAGAACATAGTCAACTTCGAGATCAAACTCAACTTCGAGATCAAAGTCAACTTCGAGTTGAAACTCAGCTTCGAGATCAAACTCAACATCGAGATCAAAGTCAACTTCGAGATCAAACTCAACTTCGAGATCAAAGTCAACTTTGAGATCAAACTCAACTTCGAGATCAAAGTCAACTTCGAGTTGAAACTCAGCTTCGAGATCAAACTCAACATCGAGATCAAAGTCAACTTCGAGATCAAACTCAACTTCGAGATCAAACTCAACTTCGAGATCAAACTCAACTTCGAGAACATAGTCAACTTCGAGATCAAACTCAACTTCGAGATCAAAGTCAACTTCGAGATCAAACCCAACTTCGAGAACATAGTCAACTTCGAAATCAAACTCAACTTCGAGATCAAAGTCAACTTCGAGATCAAAGTCAACTTTGAGATCAAACTCAACTTCGAGATCAAAGTCAACTTCGAGTTGAAACTCAGCTTCGAGATCAAACTCAACATCGAGATCAAAGTCAACTTCGAGATCAAACTCAACTTCGAGATCAAAGTCAACTTTGAGATCAAACTCAACTTCGAGATCAAAGTCAACTTTGAGATCAAACTCAACTTCGAGATCAAAGTCAACTTTGAGATCAAACTCAACTTCGAGATCAAAGTCAACTTCGAGTTCAAACTCAACTTGGAGATCAAAGTCAACTTCGAGATCAAAGTCAACTTCGAGATCAAACTCAACTTCGAGAACATAGTCAACTTCGAGATCAAACTCAACTTCGAGATCAAAGTCAACTTCGAGATCAAAGTCAACTTCGAGAACATAGTCAACTTCGAGATCAAACTCAACTTCGAGATCAAAGTCAACTTCGAGTTGAAACTCAGCTTCGAGATCAAACTCAACATCGAGATCAAAGTCAACTTCGAGATCAAACTCAACTTCGAGATCAAAGTCAACTTTGAGATCAAACTCAACTTCGAGATCAAAGTCAACTTCGAGTTGAAACTCAGCTTCGAGATCAAACTCAACATCGAGATCAAAGTCAACTTCGAGATCAAACTCAACTTCGAGATCAAACTCAACTTCGAGATCAAACTCAACTTCGAGAACATAGTCAACTTCGAGATCAAACTCAACTTCGAGATCAAAGTCAACTTCGAGATCAAACTCAACTTCGAGAACATAGTCAACTTCGAAATCAAACTCAACTTCGAGATCAAAGTCTACTTCGAGATCAAAGTCAACTTTGAGATCAAACTCAACTTCGAGATCAAAGTCAACTTCGAGTTGAAACTCAGCTTCGAGATCAAACTCAACATCGAGATCAAAGTCAACTTCGAGATCAAACTCAACTTCGAGATCAAAGTCAACTTTGAGATCAAACTCAACTTCGAGATCAAAGTCAACTTCGAGTTGAAACTCAGCTTCGAGATCAAACTCAACATCGAGATCAAAGTCAACTTCGAGATCAAACTCAACTTCGAGATCAAAGTCAACTTCGAGATCAAACTCAACTTCGAGTTCAAACTCAACTTGGAGATCAAAGTCAACTTCGAGATCAAAGTCAACTTCGAGATCAAACTCAACTTCGAGATCAAAGTCAACTTCGAGATCAAACTCAACTTCGAGAACATAGTCAACTTCGAAATCAAACTCAACTTCGAGATCAAAGTCAACTTCGAGATCAAAGTCAACTTTGAGATCAAACTCAACTTCGAGATCAAAGTCAACTTCGAGTTGAAACTCAGCTTCGAGATCAAACTCAACATCGAGATCAAAGTCAACTTCGAGATCAAACTCAACTTCGAGATCAAAGTCAACTTTGAGATCAAACTCAACTTCGAGATCAAAGTCAACTTCGAGTTGAAACTCAGCTTCGAGATCAAACTCAACATCGAGATCAAAGTCAACTTCGAGATCAAACTCAACTTCGAGATCAAAGTCAACTTTGAGATCAAACTCAACTTCGAGATCAAACTCAACATCGAGATCAAAGTCAACTTCGAGTTCAAACTCAACTTGGAGATCAAAGTCAACTTCGAGATCAAAGTCATCTTCGAGATCAAACTCAACTTCGAGATCAAACTCAACTTCGAAATCAAAGTCAACTTCGAGATCAAACTCAACTTCGAAATCAAACTCAACTTCGAGATCAAAGTCAACTTTGAGATCAAACTCAACTTCGAGATCAAACTCAACTTCGAGATCAAACTCAACATCGAGATCAAACTCAACTTCGAGATCAAACTCAACTTCGAGATCAAATTCAGCTACGAGATCAAAGTCAACTTCAAGTTCAAACTCAACTTCGAGTTCAAACTCAACATCGAGATCAAAGTCAACTTCGAGATCAAACTCAACTTCGAGATCAAATTCAGCTACGAGATCAAAGTCAACTTCAAGTTCAAACTCAACTTCGAGATCAAACTCAACTTCGAGATCAAAGTCAACTCTCGAGAACATGGACCTAAGGCCCGCTAGTAACATGAGATGCTGAGAGGTCCAGTGGAAAACATGAAAATGCTTCTTTCACCACTAAAGTGTAACTTTCATTCTCCAATAATTGACCTATCAAGTACCAATCGCCGCTAATGCTAATTAACCGTACCAATTTTATTTTGATTTTTCTTCTCAAATCTCTCTTATCAACCCCGATTGAAATCTATTATGAGCAGAAACTCGCCATTATTCTTTGCACTTCATTTTGAACTTAATTTTGACATTCTAGGTTCTACCGCTGGGCCGATACCATCTCCGCTAATGTATTGGGCTCCGAAGTTTGTTGGAAGTGAATTTCCACCCACAAAGGGACCGTTAGCACGAGATCGGGGTCTCCTTTTCCCTGGAACTGCGGATCGATTCAGTTCTGGCTGGAAATGAATTAGGTATATAACAAGGGCATGGACTGGGAGGGTCAACTTTGAGATCAAACTCAACTTCGAGATCAAAGTCAACTTCGAGTTGAAACTCAGCTTCGAGATCAAACTCAACATCGAGATCAAAGTCAACTTCGAGATCAAACTCAACTTCGAGATCAAACTCAACTTCGAGATCAAACTCAACTTCGAGAACATAGTCAACTTCGAGATCAAACTCAACTTCGAGATCAAAGTCAACTTCGAGATCAAACTCAACTTCGAGAACATAGTCAACTTCGAAATCAAACTCAACTTCGAGATCAAAGTCTACTTCGAGATCAAAGTCAACTTTGAGATCAAACTCAACTTCGAGATCAAAGTCAACTTCGAGTTGAAACTCAGCTTCGAGATCAAACTCAACATCGAGATCAAAGTCAACTTCGAGATCAAACTCAACTTCGAGATCAAAGTCAACTTTGAGATCAAACTCAACTTCGAGATCAAAGTCAACTTCGAGTTGAAAGTCAACTTCGAGATCAAAGTCAACTTCGAGATCAAACTCAACTTCGAGATCAAAGTCAACTTCGAGATCAAACTCAACTTCGAGAACATAGTCAACTTCGAAATCAAACTCAACTTCGAGATCAAAGTCAACTTCGAGATCAAAGTCAACTTTGAGATCAAACTCAACTTCGAGATCAAAGTCAACTTCGAGTTGAAACTCAGCTTCGAGATCAAACTCAACATCGAGATCAAAGTCAACTTCGAGATCAAACTCAACTTCGAGATCAAAGTCAACTTTGAGATCAAACTCAACTTCGAGATCAAAGTCAACTTCGAGTTGAAACTCAGCTTCGAGATCAAACTCAACATCGAGATCAAAGTCAACTTCGAGATCAAACTCAACTTCGAGATCAAAGTCAACTTTGAGATCAAACTCAACTTCGAGATCAAACTCAACATCGAGATCAAAGTCAACTTCGAGTTCAAACTCAACTTGGAGATCAAAGTCAACTTCGAGATCAAAGTCATCTTCGAGATCAAACTCAACTTCGAGATCAAACTCAACTTCGAAATCAAAGTCAACTTCGAGATCAAACTCAACTTCGAAATCAAACTCAACTTCGAGATCAAAGTCAACTTTGAGATCAAACTCAACTTCGAGATCAAACTCAACTTCGAGATCAAACTCAACATCGAGATCAAACTCAACTTCGAGATCAAACTCAACTTCGAGATCAAATTCAGCTACGAGATCAAAGTCAACTTCAAGTTCAAACTCAACTTCGAGTTCAAACTCAACATCGAGATCAAAGTCAACTTCGAGATCAAACTCAACTTCGAGATCAAATTCAGCTACGAGATCAAAGTCAACTTCAAGTTCAAACTCAACTTCGAGATCAAACTCAACTTCGAGATCAAAGTCAACTCTCGAGAACATGGACCTAAGGCCCGCTAGTAACATGAGATGCTGAGAGGTCCAGTGGAAAACATGAAAATGCTTCTTTCACCACTAAAGTGTAACTTTCATTCTCCAATAATTGACCTATCAAGTACCAATCGCCGCTAATGCTAATTAACCGTACCAATTTTATTTTGATTTTTCTTCTCAAATCTCTCTTATCAACCCCGATTGAAATCTATTATGAGCAGAAACTCGCCATTATTCTTTGCACTTCATTTTGAACTTAATTTTGACATTCTAGGTTCTACCGCTGGGCCGATACCATCTCCGCTAATGTATTGGGCTCCGAAGTTTGTTGGAAGTGAATTTCCACCCGCAAAGGGACCGTTAGCACGAGATCGGGGTCTCCTTTTCCCTGGAACTGCGGATCGATTCAGTTCTGGCTGGAAATGAATTAGGTATATAACAAGGGCATGGACTGGGAGGGTTGAGGTTGGTTTCGATGTTGTGCTCCACACCCGACCACGGAGGGTGAGAAGACACCACTTTTGATTTAATACGAGTCTTCTCGGTATTACCCTTTATAGCGCATGCGCTGTTTTCACGTCACGGAATAAGATGTATGATAGCAAACACGTAACTGAAGGGAATCCCTTTCCGCGAAGAATTTCGGAAGTAGATGTCAGCACAGGTTCAAACACGGACGGAATGAGAGAACAAAAATGGGAATAGCAATGCTGCGAAAATACGGCGTTCTGGAAATTCGAGTTAATTGAGTAGGTGTACGATTTTAATGGATTAACTTTAAGGATCAAATTGAACGCACGTTCTTGTGGCAATCGGATCCGTTATAATGTTGTTGTTTTAATGAAACTTCTTCTACTTTGTTATGATACTCGGCCAATGACGACTGATTGCTGTAGGACATAATAATATCTCACAGTAGGTGTGACGGACAAAAGTAAACATCTATGTCGCTATATTTATGTCCACCGAAAAAAAGCCTGAGGCCATTTAATGAAAAATGTTCATTTCTAATATTGTTGATGAAAAATGATTATTTCTGTATTGCTCTCCGAGCGATCTGATTATTGGAACATCCGCCTTTTTGGGGAAAACATTTTCGAGGAACCTTATGACGAATGGGGGCAAAGAGAGTAAACACGCTGAAGGAATTGGATATTTGCCCTTTAATGTCGGTCTCAGTTCCTCAGTTATGTCTCAGTTAGTCAAGTTCGAGATTTTGTGATCTGGAGGTGGTAAATAAGGGCTCGTCGGGGAGCTGAGATTAGATCTCGGAAACTGCTCGGAAACTCTTCCGCTTCGCAATTTTCCGCGAACGCCATTCAAGCCAAATTGCTTGAAATGAGTTCTTGAAAATGGTCGGAACTCGAGTTAATTAGGAAAGTACAGTCCGACCGATACAGATTTTGCTCTGTGAAAACTTCAGAGACATTCCGCGGACTTGAAGGGACCAGCCGGAAGGAAATAGTTATTACAAAAACAGTTCATTGCTCCCTCAATTCTCAACCTTTTTTAAAACTTTTTCTAAACTGGAATGTTCGTCTCACCTATCACCCTGTTTAACCGGAATTTGAATTATTGCATTACCTACTTCCGATATATTAGCATTTTTATTGTTTTGGTACACTATTTCCAGTTTTATTTTATTTTTTCCTGGCCAAGGGAATGAACCGATTTAGGCGTTCTTGGTCTTAAAATCTTTGTGTTGCCTTGCAGAACGCGTGGATATTTTTTATATTTGGACGTATTTTGATTCCAAACGAATTTTGACATTTGCAATGTGGGTTTTTTCTTATTTTTGACCTAAACAGCCAAAATCAAGTCAAAATATCGTCAAATCGTGCAAAAAATTAATGTATCAAATCTGGTTTGAATCATGTTCGGAAAATGAGATCCCTCGACATGAGCTTTTGAATAAAATTCTGCTTGAGCCCAAGATTGATGAAGATGCCTCAGTGCGGTGGCGATATTATAATAATGTGCGGTACTGTGCAGAGCCTGCAGAAATGGGGTATGTTAACTATTTTGCAGGGTGGGCCGTAATCCTCTACAAGCCCTTCCCTTATCTTGTGCTACACTGACTATTGATTGTCGCGTTCTGAGAAGGGTCATTATTGGTTTTGGCGTCACTTCCGAGAAGCTGTCGCTCCCAGGTTGCGAATAGGCTTAATTGCATTGCAAACGGGTTCCTATTGACCCAGCTCCGTAACTATTCGCTGGATCTAACGGTAATATTGGTGTAAGTAAGATTGGAAATCTGCCGGATGATGGCTCGCATCATCAAAATCTAATGCCTGTCATGGTTGATGGAGTGGCGATTGACCTGTTCCAAAAGTTTCTGAAGAGCAAATTTGTGACTGCAGATTTTTCAGAGTGAACAAACAGTAAAAAGAGGTAAATTATTTACGATGACGTTACACGGGCCTGGGCGTTCAACAGGTTGATGCGTGAGGCAGCCCCGGGTTAACGGCTCTGGGATTTATGAAGAATCGAATGTGCGAGAGAGTGTGATAAGATGCTTACAACTTTTATCAGGCCTTTTCTCAGAAACCAATGAACCGATTTTCAAATTTCAAAAAGATTTCGATTCGTTTCAACAATTTCCACAGATGTAGTACCTTTTAAGGTGGATTTTAGAAAAATTAAATGTTAATTTTATTTGTCAAAATTTTAGATCAAAAAAATTAAAAAAATCGTGGATTAAAATGTTTGTCTCGTCAAGATCGTAACGCCCCGTTTAATCGGAATTTGAATAACTCGCAGTACCTACTTCCGATATATTTGCATTTTTAGTGTTTTCTATTTTATTTTTTTCCGGCCACAAAAATGAACCGATTCGAGCGTTCTTGGTCTTAAAATCTTTGTTTTACCTTGCAGAATATGTGGATATTTTTATATTCCGATCATGTGGCGTACTTTTATTTTGGGAGAATTTTGAAATTTGAATAGTGAATTTTTTTATTTTTTTGCCCTAAACACCCTTGCAAGCAGTCAAAATATGATCGAATTGTGTCACATTTTTACGGTTCAAAATATGGAATATATATATGTAGTTAAAGTATGTGGAATAATATATAGTTTGATGTTATCTGGAATATTTTAATATTTGGACGATGATCGTTGTGTTTTTTGCCTAGAGAACATTCTGAATGTTATTGCTGGATTCCCGCCATTCTTCCATCGCCATTTTGGATCATACCGATGCTTTTCGCAACAAGAAGACGTCTGGCCGTCTGGTCTGTCGAGGGTTCCGAGTACCGCTTCGGTAATGGGACGTCTGTAATAATAGTAATTATCAGACCCCTTTTCACGGGACTCAGCTGGCTCCATTCCTTAGACTACTAAGTAGTTTTCTGTATCTACTAGGCAGACAACTTGACTACTTGGTTCTCAGCTGCTTCGAACTCGGACAAAACGCGTTTTTGGCCTACTCTTAGTTCTTTCTGAGCATTTTTATCGATAATCCCAGATTGCAACAACAGGATTATTATTACTTACACCAAGAAAATTAAATTTTTTAATATTACAAATTTTGTAATAGGGCGGGTACCTATCAGGAATATTTTTTCCAACATCTCCAGATTGACACAAGTCCTAAAAACCATGGATTTTTCGGTTGAATTTTTTTGAAATGATCATAAACTCTCACGGGCAGTTTCAAAAGGCAAAACGAAAAATATTGGTACGGAAGTATCTCATGTTATTTTTACAAATTAGTGCGGAAAGGGTCGTTTTCAAAAATAACTGGAACCATCAAATTAATCCGCGTTTCCGACGACGGATTTTGTTGAAGAATGAATTCTGATGGAAAAATAACTACAATTATCGAGTGCGGAAAGCAATTACTAAGTGGGCTGTTTGATTCGGGTTAATTTCCGAGAGGCGTATAACCGTTCGTGGAACAGCACGCACACTACGAGCTCCCGAATTGAAAAACACGAGAGAGGCTGTTTGTAGTTGGCTCGGGACCTTGGCATATTGTACTCATAACTCCACATTCATTTTTTCAGAAAAAAATAATAGAAACATTGTTCGGTTATTTATTTAGAGCGAAGCGTTTATTTCGGTACAGTGTTTTGCAGATGCTTGTTTTCCAGTAAGTTAAAAATGCAATTTCCCATGCAGTTGGCCAGGTATATGACATGAATTGTCGAAACTTTTGAAAAAAAATTGGCAAAAGTGTTCGCAACTACAGAACAACATATCGATACCTTAAATCGCAAAGGTAATATGTCCGAAAATGGCAAAATGAGAAAAATGGAAAATAAGTTTTTGATCAATTTACAAAAATAAAGATTTCTCCCATAGTTTTCGATTCCATAAAAAAATTCGCTGAATAAAAAATGTTTGTCTGACCAATATCTACAACCTCGTTTAACCAGAACTTTGGTAGCTCTTAACACTTCTAAGATAAACGCTCTTTAAATATTTATCGTTTTTCTATTTTATCGTTTTTTGGCCCCAGAAATAGATAAAAGGATCATGATTCTTTGAGCGATCGATAGGTCCTGGTGAGTAGATTCTTTCGGTACCGAAATCTCAAAATCGTTATTTTGGGACATATGCCTTTTGTGCTTTAAGGTATCGATATTATAGGCAGATGTCCCTCAAAAAGTTGTATCTGTAGAAAATCTTGGAATACCCACTTGAAAGGCAGATATTTCAGAGAGCTCGATTTCGTGTATGCCTTTCAGCCTATTGAAAACATTATCCGGGCGAAGTGGAATCACAAAAAGCCGAGGGGGTTATTGGGTATCCGATCGAATATTTACGCTTCCCAATGCGATTCCGAACGGGTTCCTGGTAGAGATCGATGGAAAATATACGAGGCCCTTCCAAATTTCAAAAACAGCTTCAAACACGCGTATATTCTTTCCGAGAAGTCCGATCGTAAACAGTGAAAGTAGGTCTATGGGAAGAACTGATATCTACAAGTGGTCCATTAAGCCTTGAGTGGAACTAAAAAAAAATTGAAAAAATATCCTGGATTTATGTTGAGGACACGAGAAGTTTAGTTTTGAGTAAGTTAAATCCACCTTAGCTTTTATACATTTTTTTGTAATTAGTTTTGGTACATTATTTCCAATAATGTACCTACCTACTTATGTAATCGGCCAAGCAAACTTTTTTTACAACACCCCATGAAAATTTTTTCTTTCACGTTTCAGAGGTTTTGGAACACGAATATATAATAAAAATTTTTTGTTCGTACGCCGTAAGCCATCAGGCGCAAAACGCCTAGAAGGAGTGGTCCAATAAAAAAAAAAAAAAAAAAAAAAAAAAACGAGCGTTAAGTAAATTTATCCTTGATGAGCACCTCGGGTAAGAGAATCCGCTCAATTCACTCTAAAGTACTAAAATGTAAAAAAAATTCATAATTTCAAAGACAGTTTTTTTTTGGGTTTTGGACCCCTTAACATTTTTTGACCGGATTCCCCAGACAATATGCACCAAGTTAGACCAAACCACAACTTTTAGGACCAACCGCGCCAAAATCTGGTCAAAATATTGTGCCCACCACATCGTATCGAACCACTGATCCGATTTTGATTAAACTAGTCCTAAAAGTTTTGGTTTGCTCCAACTTGGTGCATATTGCCCGGGCAATCCGATCGGAAAAGGTTAAGGGGTCCAATTCGGCATAATTAGGGCATATTTTTGAAAAAACGTAAAATCTCAATTTTGAAGGTGATGCCGTGGGTTTAGAATTTTTTGAGTATTTTTCCCGGCTTTCCCGCTTGATTTACCATAGGATAGGGGTTTTTTTCCGAGAAATTTTGAAAATTTTGTTTTTTAATCGGTTTGGCTTGAGATTTCTTACCGGGGCGGATGTTGTAAGGGGTGGTTGGGAGGGGTAGGGGTGCCGAGCGCTGGTGAGGGTTGAATCCCGGGAGGGGTTGAGGTTTCTTTTTGTACCTATTTAATCATTATTGTGAAAACGTACCATTTAAGCACCATTGAGCTCACCATGGACCATTACTCCACAAATGATATTATTATAAACCGGCCTACTCCAACTATTTGAACTTTATTTTCTGAGATAGCCAGACAAATAATTTACCCATGTCACTAATCTACTTAGAAGCGTTTTTACTATAATCATCGAACGCTCCTCCCTGGTTGACTACCTGGTGTGCCGCAGGTGGCCAGCCGTTCAGTACAGTGCGCCCTGCGACATTTTGGGCCAACATAGGATAGGTACCAACAAACGGCAATTTGTAGCTGCCCATTTGGTTCCTTCATCGTCATTGCAAAATTTAAACAATTTGCACAAGAATTTATATATTTTATTTTTCAGGATCAAGATGATAGCCTAGACTGGCCTGCTCGTCACCTGAACGGTGAGTGATTTTTCATCGATGTAATTTATTCTAATTAATAAAATATGTTAAGTCAAAATTGTGGAGGCGGGGTAATTTTATCGTAAAATTGAAAACCGATACATTTTATTCGTTGTTTCATATCACGAAATTGATAATTGCGGTTACGATTTTTATTTCAAACCTCTTCAAATATGAACAAAATTTTAATCTGAAAAATCAGGAGAGGCTACGGCCCGACAGGGATCGTATTTTCGGTTAAAAAGTCGTTACGTTTTTTCCCCGAAATGTATTACTATAACCATTTGCGTGTTCCTAGTTTCGAACCATCTTGATGTATTACGGACAGTTCGTACGCAACACGCTAACATATTCGTGTCCTCTGTTCTCAGAAGGTGATTATCTAGGCTAGCCAAACACTTTCGGGCCTCGTAATCATCGGTACAATTTGAAGTTTTTCTTATTTCGAAAATAACTTCGTCTATTTCGAGCCGAGGGAACCATTAGTTTTTCTGAGAGGTTGCCTATCGTAATGTCCCCAAATACGTAATGCGTTTCTCATTATTGAAAGTTGGACGAGGACATCGCGTCAACATATTTGAAATGGTTTCTCGGAACGATGACAAACCGTCTTGTCTCGAGGTTGGTGATATTAGCCATTATCTCCGCCAGTACTGATAACAATAGCATGAATGACGTTGGCCAATGTTATCCTACCGGATCCCCGGACGTACACATTCCCAATCGAAGGGCGATAATCGATTCACAGTAAACCGCCTGATGGTTTCAGCGAAAATGCTGATGGAAATGTTCGTTTGGGTTCCATGAAAACGGATTTTCGAAAAAAGTATCCAGCTTGTGAGAACTCGTGGCCATTTTCATCTCAAAACTTGAGTAGGGTAATAATTTTTAATATATTATTTGAAAATTATAGCGTTTCATGGCAGCTACATTGCCGAAACTAATGATCCAATTTTGAATAAAAACTCAAAAAATGAGGGAAGAGAAATAGTCTATTCCAATATTAAGGTATAATTGTAAGGATAGGATAGATATGTTGGATAGGAGTGGGGTTTATAAATTAAAATGTTCTTGTGGTCTTGAATATTGTGGCCAGACTGGTAGGAAATTTAGGGAAAGAATTAGGGAACATGAGGAGGACTGGAGGTTGTTGGCACAGGGTAGAAACCTGGATAAGGAATCTGCGTTTGCCAATCATCTTAAAAGTTCTAATCATAATTTCAAATTTGATCCATCAGATAGACAGTTTATAGAATTCTTGCATTTTTGTCCTAAAGGTAGGGTTTTGGATGTATTTGAAAATTTTGAAATTGTTAAAAGTAATAAATAGGTTAGGTAAAAGTTTGAATGAGGCTATACCTCAATACGTCTCGCATCTCATGGGTTTGTTTCTGTGATGTGAATGTTAAAGCCTTTTTACTTTCTATTAGGAATAGGAACCATGTACAGGGCACTAAGGGATTTTCACTCCCTTCTTGCACCTTTCACTTAGGTAGAACTTTCACCTCCGCTTGTACCTTTCACTTCCACCTATCACTTACACTGTCGCTTTAGTATATAAGCTAGATATTTCTCAATGTACCTCAGTCGTTTTTAAGTACTGATGATGGTGTAATAACCGAAACCGTACAATTATACCTTAATAGTGGAATAGACTATTTCTCTTCCCTCATTTTTTGAGTTTTTATTCAAATTATGGGATTCCACAATTTCTCCGCGAGTGATTTAGTATCTATCCAATTTTGACGTTTTTGGTTTGGCCTAAAATTTTTTAGGTAACGATTTTTTTAGCTAAAACTTAACGGGAGGTAATGATAAGTTGCAGACAAACCGCATTAATTGAACGGTTCATAAAAAGAAAAACCAATGGCAAGGAAAATCCTTTGAAACAAAAATTTTTCATTGTTTACCGAAACGGTATATTTGAGCGGGGAAGTTCCGGTTCGGAGATGTTGTTGACCCGTCGAGACGAGGCAAGGACGACTGCGTCAAAAGGGCCCTGACCTTGCCATCCTCCCATCCGAGGCCATGTTCCAAAAATACGCCCCATGTTAATCCGCCGGTTTACGAGACGCAGGTCGTCAAACCCACGTCCATTTATAACCCGAAAATGTCCGAAGGGAATTTCGAGATAGTTACAGTATCATTGTAGGTTTTATCAGGAAAATAATGGCTATAAAGTACCCATAAGTCACAGTAAATAAAAAACCAGTGGTGCGTAGATAACACACAATACTTCCATATTTTGAAACGTAAAATTGAGACACAATTTGATAATATTTTGACTGCTTTTAAGGGTGTTTAGGCCAAAAATATCAAAAAATTCACTATTAAAATTTTAAAATTCTCCCAAAATAAAAATAACATTATTCTAATATAAAAAATATCCACATATTCTGCAAGGTAAAACAAAGATTTTAAGACCAAGAACGCTCAAATCGGTTCATTTTTGTGGCCGGAAAAAAATAAAATAGAAAACACTAAAAATGCCAATATATCGGAAGTACTGTGCGTTATCCAAATTCCGATTAATCAGGGTGTTAGGGCTTTCCGAGACAAACATTTCAGTTCAAGAAATTTGAAAAAAGGTTGAGAAATGAGGGAGTTATGGCCATTTTTGTAAATGACCACAGACGGACAGACGGACACACGGACACACGGACAGACGGACAGACGGACACACGGACACACGGACACACAGACACTTGTTCGGGAAGTGATTCTGAGTAAATGTGTATAAGAAAAAGTTTTTTCTGAAGCTCCGTTCCGATTCTCGATTTTAGGACGATCACAATACTTCCATTTACTCTGTAAATATGGAAGTAATAAATAAGTGGCCTATAATATTTTCAGTGGCGAAATTTCAGGTAGAAACAGGTCAAACTGACGCTCTTCCCCGCAATTTAGCGCCAGAAAATCTAACGCATGGTATGTTGATCCATGGGTATGAATATTTTCAAGATCATTTCTCCATTAGAATAATCAATTTCTAGAGTTTAAAAACGTCAAGGCAGATATTCGTAAATTTCATTGATGAAATTTTGAACGAATATCTTCAAGAAGAAGTTTCGGATGAAAGATGAGTATTGAGGGAGATATTTAATATTCGATGGAGGATGGTCAAACCATCGCTTAGACGGGCAAAGCGGTTGCGGTGGCAGCGACGAAAAAGATTCTTCCGAACCTCTGATCCGATTTTAATTTTTCTGACCATCCTCCATCGGGAAATAATCGCCCGAAAAATCCGTTAACAGGCCAGAAAAAGTCTCATCTCGAATCCAATCTATTCTGCAAAGACGAGAGAGCTGATTTCTCAATCGGTTCGTGGGACGCGCCGTTTGCTCTTCCTAGAATTGATCGTCTTTCACGCGCAAATGGTGTCAGGCGATTTATAGACGGCCGCTCAACTCGAACGTCGTCCAGCGCCAGTTTTCTCTTCTGAAAATGTGACGGCGCAATAATGCGGCTCGCAGTTTGCTAATCTTGAGTTGAGACGCTGCTCATCATGAACGTCTTTTTCATCATAAACGCCTTTTTCAACTAAAAATTAACTAAAATAACTTTAAAATTTGTTAATAAATATTTAATATTTATTTATTTATTTTTAAATATTTATTTATTTATGTTGCGGAAAGGTCCGAAACACCATTTGAACGCCATTTTTACCATGATTACGATTGAATATTAGCAATCCCCCAACCACAAAATCATATGCCTTCTCATAGACGCATGATAACAAAAATAGTTCAATATTGAATTTTCTTGAGTGGTATAATCTCTATGGAAAGAGTAGCATTGTTGCTAGAGACCAGTATACAACTCTAGAAGATTCAATATTGAACTATTCTTGTATTGATGTGTCCATGCCAAGGCAGATAATTGTGATCCGGCCCGAAGGACCAAATGCTGAATTGTGATGAATAAACAGGACTGTCTATCCAAAGGCGAATATATTGCTCGCTACTAATATTATTCGCCTTTGGATAGACTGTTTATTTAAAGCACAATAATTGTTCAGCATTAAATGCTGGACCAAATTTTGGTCCTTTGGGCCGGAACGCAATCAACTGCTTTGGCATGGACACATCAGCATAATATGTTGATAATGCATTTAGATAATATTATTACGTATAAGTATGTATGGTATGTGTGTGTAAATTATGTATATGTGTTCACATAACAATTATGTTAACAGTACATAACCGAGAACCAGTGTTGACAATATATAGACAGCTGGCATCATTCTTCGTTTCTATGGAGACAATAAGTGAAGACACTGGAGGCAGCCTTGAGGGAGCGGTGTGCTTTAGGATCTTGAAGTCTACCTCAATAACTTAGGTAAATAGGTAAATGAGAGTGTTGTAATCGTCCTAAAATCGGAACGAAGCTTCAGAAAAAATTTTACTTGTACACATTTACTCAGAATCACTTGTGTCACACTTTTTTCCATTGGTTTTCGCTGATTTTGTGTACAGTTCTTTAAAACTAATTCTAAAACCATTTTATAACATTGTTGCCGAATGAGTTTCCCATCCCACCACGGTATGTACACACAAGGTACATTCAAAAGAGCTTGAGTTAAAATAGCTCTCATTTTTTCGCTCTCATTTTCTTTTCATGGAAAATAACGAATGAGAAAAATACGCCGAAGAAAACTCATATCTTGCTGTTCGACGGCGTTTGACGCAGTTTCTCAAAAAGCGCTGGAAAATCTATGTATGGCGCTGTCGGTAATGAAATGAATAGGTAGAGGAAAGGTACATAATCGTCATTTTCAAACGGGGCCATTTTTCGAGGAAGATGCGAAATTGTTGAAGGAACTCGGTCGTGGGAAAGCGACTTGATATTCGAAACAACTTCGTTAAAACGAACAAAAAAGTGTTCCTCCAACATTTCCATAGCTCAAAAGTTGCTCCCGGTCGCTTTTCGCCGACAGAATGGGAAAAAGGTCTCCTAAATAAGATGCTTACCAAACTGGAACTTCCAAAGAATGAAGAGAATGAGCCGATATGTTTCGACAGAAAGTAGAATGCATTTCTTTGATGTCTCAGAGCTGAAGAAGTATAGTAAACTTCTGGAGAGAGTATTTTTTATAAGGTACCTGCTCACCTTAAAATCGACAGCTTTTTTGACCCCATAGCGTAATATGCAATTGAATAAAATCGATCGAAATTCGAGGAAAAAGCATCGCACACCACAAAATAAGACAATTATTCAGATTCCCGCTTATCCAACGCTCCAAGCTGAATATTTGGATTTGGAAAAATTGAAAACATTTTCATTTGTGGCATTTCCTTTCAACCTTTATTCGTGGGAATTATTTATTTTCTGAGAACGGTTGCCTTTCGATAATTTGGATACAGTGCTTTAGGATTGATTGAAGTTCCTTTATCGTGCCGATGTTTTTCGAACTGGCAGTACAAAAGCGGAGCAATCCCGAGCATAGCCTAGGGTCGTTTGGCCAGGTATAAAGTCGAAATTATGCGGACAGACTTCAGAGAAAAGAATGCCTGGAGCATCTGCGATTTCTCGGTTCCTCCGAAAACGATGCCCTTTTGTTGTTTTCTTGACAAACGACCCGACGACTTTTTCAGAAAAACTGACAGCTGGCGGTAGGTGAGTATTATTCGGAAGACTTGGGACCCGAATAGTCTTGCTTGGAATAGATAAATTCCCGTTGGCGTAAAAAGATCATTATACTCACTTTCAACTGAAGCCTATCATATTTATTTAGCCCCTCGATTGGTTAGGTACAGGTACAGGTTATAAGTAAATAGGAACATTGTAGGGAATATTAAATTAACAAATTTTGTATCTCACGATAGGTCTATTCAGCTAGTCAAATTGAGGACTCAAACTGTGAGATAGTATATTTCCAATGATGTTATTATGGACGTAATCATAATATGATCAATCAACATACATTACAATAATACATTTTTTAAAGTTAAATAATTGCAAAAAAGTTTACACATTAACATCAGCTGATATCAAAACCTACTCCTCAGAAGCACCGATACAAAATAACAGATTCTTCTCTTCAAAAAGACTAAGCAGCTGCAACGTTGTAGGAGATCTGACAACGCCGCGCAGGGATCTTGGCACGCGCCAGGCCTGACCGCAATTGCGGACCCTTATTAGCAGAATGCAGGGTCTTCCGTTTATGTGAAATTACGCTCTTTATAGGGCCAAAAAAAACAAAAAAAAAAACAGCGTTATAAGATGATGTTATGGAGTTTTTAATCAGTAAAATAAATAAAAAAATATTTTTCTGTCGCTCTAAATGTTTATTAACTTTAATTCTCATCAACTCTACGCCAAAATAGGGAATAATAAAGGCCAAAATCGCTTGAATAAATTTCGTTCATTTTGAGACCTGCGGTGGCCGCATTTGGAACTAAACAGGGGCTGTTTGACATCTTTATGGGCACCGCAATAGGTACTGCTATCTAGACTAGGTAGGTAGATTTATCTACTTATAAGTAGGTAGGAAGATAACCCAACAACACAATAAAGTTGCCTGAAAAAAGGGAAATAACGGGAAATAGATGAAACTGAACAAGACTTATGTATGCATAATATGCATCAAGTATTGTTGTATATTATACAATAAAAACTAAAAATGCGTTACCTATTTATAGCCATAAGTGCATACTTGATAAATCAAAAGCACACTCAAAAGCAACAGGAAAATTTATTCAACCCTCATACCTTCTCCACCTCACCGTAAACACACGAATAGCCTATCTATTATTTATCGTCTCTCCACGTATGGATACCTAGCGAACAAATATCGCCAACAACCATTGGCAGCTCGTCAGAGTTTCAAAAAAGCGAACGTTCCACCGTGGAAAAAAAAAGAATGAAAAACTATGGAAACGAAACGACGAAAAGGAGACGAGAAACGACAAAGACTGACTACTGAGCTGCTGCTGGAGGCTAATAGCTTCTGCGAAGTCCCGGGTCGCAACTGGTGGGGACTTCGCCGAACTGTTTCCTAACGAAAGAACTCGCAGCTCAGGAGGAGAAAAAGTTAGCAAACAAGCGAGCGAACCAGAGAGCTCTGGGAAGCGAGTTTTATTGACGAAAACACAACTCGGTCTCTTGTCAGTTGACAGGTCTGGATTTGAATTTGAGAGTGCTTTAATATGGCGGTGAGTTTCATTTTCAAAGTCATGGTAATAAACATACAGGCATCCTGGACGTTCAACTTGAGGCAGATAGTAGTGAAAAATGCGCGGAGTTGCTGTTGGTACGAAAGCAGGCCATGGCAAAAACTCTGAAACTGAACTTGAAAATGAAACTGAAGTTGCGAATAGCAGAAGTGGCAAGTCAAACTGAAGTGGGAAGTAAAACTGAAGGTTGAAGTAAAACTGAAGTTGGAAGTATAACTCAAGGTGAAATTAAACCGAGGGTAAAAGTGAAACTGTAGATGCAACTGAAACTTGACTATGGAAGAAAAGTGAAAGTTGCAGTGAAACTGAAAGAAAATACTAAGCCTCGTCGTCCAACTCATAATCAAACTCGAAGTCAAAATCACAATGGAACAGAAACTCAAACTCACAATGAAACCAAAATTTCAAACTCGAAGTCAAACTAACAATGAAACCAAAACTCGAACCCGAAATCAAACTCGAAGTCAAACTCACAAAAGGAACAAAAACTCAAACTCACAATGAAACCGAAACTCAAACTCATAGTCAAAATCACAATGGAACAGAAACTCAAACTCATAATTGAAATCGAAGTCAAACTCACAATGAAACAGAAACTCAAACTCATAGTCAAACTCGAAGTCAAAATCACAATGGAACCGAAACTCAAACTCATAATTGAAATCGAAGTCAAACTAACAATGAAACAGAAACTCGAACCCGAAATCAAACTCGAAGTCAAACTCAGAATTGAACAGAAACTCAAACTCATAACTGAAATCGAAGTCAAACTCTCAATGAAACAGAAACTCAAACTCATGATTGAAATCGAAGTCAAACTAACAATGAAACTGAAACTCGAACCCGAAATCAAACTCGAAGTAAAACTCACAATTGAACAGAAACTCAAACTTATAATCGAAATCGAAGTCAAACTCACAATGAAACTGAAACTCAAACTCATAATTGAAATCGAAGTCATACTCTCAATGAAACAGAAACTCAAACTCAACTGAAATCGAAGTCAAACTCACAATGAAACCGAAACTGAAACTCATAATTGAAATCGAAGTCAAACTCGCAATGAAACAGAAACTCAAACTCATAATTGAAATCGAAGTCATACTCTCAATGAAACAGAAACTCAAACTCATGAATGAAATCGAAGTCAAACTAACAATGAAACTGAAACTCAAACTCATAATTGAAATCGAAGTCATACTCTCAATGAAACAGAAACTCAAACTCATAACTGAAATCGAAGTCAAACTCTCAATGAAACATGAGTTTGACTTCAGTTTCGATTATGAGTTCAAGTTTCAGTTTCATTGTGAGTTTGACTTCGATTTCGATTATGAGTTTGAGTTTCTGTTTCATTGTGAGTTTGACTTCGATTTCAGTTATGAGTTTGAGTTTCTGTTTCATTGCGAGTTTGACTTCGATTTCAATTATGAGTTTCAGTTTCGGTTTCATTGTGAGTTTGACTTCGATTTCAGTTATGAGTTTGAGTTTCTGTTTCATTGCGAGTTTGACTTCGAATTCAATAATGAGTTTGAGTTTCTGTTTCATTGTGAGTTTGACTTCGATTTCGATTAGGTATGAGTTTGAGTTTCTGTTTCATTGTGAGTTCGACTCCGAGTTTTATTATGAGTTCGAGTTTCTGATTCATCGTGCGTTTGAATTCGATTTCATTTATGAGTTTGAGTTACTGTTTCATAACCTACCTAATGTTTGGAAAAATTGAAAACTATTTCTAGCCTAAGCCCATATTTCCACCACTGTTGAACTTCAATGCTTTTAGCTGTTTTCACGTTCAACTCTCGTCGCTCAACTAGAACGCTTTTATCCTTGCGTAGTACTATCTGGGTATGAAAATGGAATCGCCGAACCCGTCGCTAATGGCCTCTCGATCGGTAGTGCTGGGAAAAGAGGATTTATCTCGTCCAAGTACGAAGTTGCGTACCGATGATCGAATGGACTTAGCGCTGACGCCCTATCTGTTTTTTTGCAGACTTTTTACACGCAGTTGTTACCTGCCACGCTTTCAATATGGGGTGTTTCTTGTTCTGCCTGTAAACGGGATGCGCGTCGGATTACAAATATTTGGCGTCGTTTCTCCAGCGAAAGAAAAGTCTGATAATGTCAATATATCGCTATATTAGGTACATCGTATGTTCACACACCTTTTTGTCGTGGGTCGCAAAAACCTCTGTTTTCAATATGCCCGATTTCAGTACGATTTTATCCGGGTTAGTGCTCTGTTTTTTTGAAAATATAAAGCGATATTTTTGGAATTGAAAAAAATATGAGGCCGGTCAAAACGAAGGTTCCTGTGATCGATTCCTGTTCGATTCTTCACTCTGCCGGCCATCAAGTCGGCTTCTAAAATTCAATTTTACTCGGAGGGGGAGTGATGTGGCGACCATTTCACTACGTCCGCTTGACCATTGACAGTTCGTAACCAATAATTGGTTACGATAATTATTATCGATCACGGGAGCATTGCACATCAAAGGTCCCACATTACTTCATCTCCTACAATACCAAACCCTTCACGCAATGATTACCTGTGAGGACCAGGTATCGCATTAATGCGTTAATAATATCGCGACCGAGGTTAAATTCCGTACCATCGCCACTCGGCCGGAGAATCCTGTTAACTCGACCGCGATTAAAATCAAAGTTCGTCTAGACGTGAAAGTGAGTTTGAAATAACCGGCTGAGGAGAGAGAATGGTCGTTATGCCGGTATTGTGTTGTAGGCCTGGGGACCCCTACGAAGTTCCGAGAAGGGCCCAGGAGCAGACAGGCATTGGCTACAATGCTCGCTCATGCGAACCGATGGACAGACTCGACCCACCGGTTCCCGGAAGACCCGGTGCCCCTATCGTGTTTCGATCCGAATAAAGAAACTCGAGAAGGAAAAGGAATCGGGAGAAACCGACGGTTGGAGAAGGATATTGCAGATATTTCCATCGGGCTGCGTGATTTTCGAGAATAACCATAGCACAATATCTGTTTACGACAGATCGAATTTCATTCGCCTTTTTGAAACTTGATTTTTCGCAGTATTTCCCCCTTGAGGCGATTTTTGGA
The DNA here is from genome assembly GCA_036186465.1 of Nesidiocoris tenuis. NCBI lineage: Eukaryota > Metazoa > Arthropoda > Insecta > Hemiptera > Miridae > Nesidiocoris > Nesidiocoris tenuis. The sequence goes on from AP028919.1 coordinate 6,540,509, forward strand.
TTTTCCGTTTGAAATATCGTCTAACGTACCTATTTGTGAAAAAATTGAAGAGTTGCTACCAACGTGTTTAGAGTGGCATACTAAGCGGGCGGAAGAGATAATGCATAAGATAGAAGCCAAAATTGGACAGACTGGAGGGCAGGGGTTACCTGAGTCGAAAAATACTCCAATAAAAAGTGACCAGAAACCCCATAATATGGGGTTGAGGATATTATCCTCAACTTAGGGACGGGTTTTCAATTTTTTCAAAGCTAGATTTTTCCAAGGTCGCTTGCATTAACTAATTTCCAAGAAATTTTCAGTATGACGGCCAATGAAAGTATGTCCTAGGATAAATCCAGCTTTGAATGAGTTGAAAAACCGGCCCTTAGTATCACTTATTTGCTGAACAAGCCTGCAGTTCATACCGATGACTCACAGTACTTCCACGTTTTGAATGGACAGCTCTACCTTAGGTGGAGCGAACTCGGCAATTTTCCCCCTCTCTCATTGATCCAGTTTCGCTTTTAGGGGGGAACTGAGAAGGCAAATAACTTGGTTTTTGATAGTAGACACTCTTCCGCTTTATAATCCCCGGATCAATGAACATCTTCCGGGAACGGGCGGTTCCCGCGAACCGGCCAACTTCTCGCTAACAACACTGCTGTTTTATTCATTTCGCTTTTGAAGAGGGGAGGACTTTTTTTAATCCCTTTTTTATACGTTGTCGTAGATGAATAATGCCAATGACGTCAGCTGATCAACTTGAATTTTCCCAAAGGAAATTTCAGAAAAAAATTCTCCTCCATCCCGTGGACGAGAAAAAGTATTTTAACTCATTATTGTGGTATCAATAAACTAGCTCAATTCTTCGCAAATTTTTACCAAAAAAAAAAAAAAAAAAAATTATTGTGGGCATCCATTTGCGCATTCTTTTCCTAATGCCACCCACGTTCTCGGTACGTTCGTTGGCTCAACTAAGACCTAGGGTTGGCAAATGCCATCAAGACAACAAGACAACAAGACAACAAGACAACAAGACAACAAGACAACAAGACAACAAGACAACAAGACAACAAGACAACAAGACAACAAGACAACAAGACAACAAGACAACAAGACAACAAGACAACAAGACAACAAGACAACAAGACAACAAGACAACAAGACAACAAGACAACAAGACAACAAGACAACAAGACAACAAGACAACAAGACAACAAGACAACAAGACAACAAGACAACAAGACAACAAGACAACAAGACAACAAGACAACAAGACAACAAGACAACAAGACAACAAGACAACAAGACAACAAGACAACAAGACAACAAGACAACAAGACAACAAGACAACAAGACAACAAGACAACAAGACAACAAGACAACAAGACAACAAGACAACAAGACAACAAGACAACAAGACAACAAGACAACAAGACAACAAGACAACAAGACAACAAGACAACAAGACAACAAGACAACAAGACAACAAGACAACAAGACAACAAGACAACAAGACAACAAGACAACAAGACAACAAGACAACAAGACAACAAGACAACAAGACAACAAGACAACAAGACAACAAGACAACAAGACAACAAGACAACAAGACAACAAGACAACAAGACAACAAGACAACAAGACAACAAGACAACAAGACAACAAGACAACAAGACAACAAGACAACAAGACAACAAGACAACAAGACAACAAGACAACAAGACAACAAGACAACAAGACAACAAGACAACAAGACAACAAGACAACAAGACAACAAGACAACAAGACAACAAGACAACAAGACAACAAGACAACAAGACAACAAGACAACAAGACAACAAGACAACAAGACAACAAGACAACAAGACTACAAGACTACAAGACTACAAGACTACAAGACAACAAGACAACAAGACAACAAGACAACAAGACAACAAGACAACAAGACAACAAGACAACAAACAAACAAACACTTGCTTTTATTATTATAGAAGATTCACTAATACGATTACGATAAACTCCGCCAAGAACCGACACTCTTCCTCGCACTTCATCTCTCCAAATTTCCAAACGAATGGTGCGTATAAATTATCTATAATAATATAATCGTTCCCTAATTTAATTATTTTACCCTGATTACCTGCCCATACCCAAGTTCTCTGTTAATCATAAAAACATTTTTTTTTCATATACTTAATTGTATTTAGGTACCAAACTAGTTTTGTCCATGTAATATATCAATGATTTTCGCGATGAAAAGAGAATCTCAGGTTTGCCCCACTTCCCAACGTTGAAATGGTCGAGAGTTCAATCTATCTGTCCACGAAGAGCCGGCTCTCCCTTTTCTACGGAAAACACTCAATGGCAAAATAATTTTCGCTCGAAAATCAAGCGAAGTCTCACGTCACCTCACTAACAAACAGTTACGCTCCGTCGGTTCGGTTTACCTGGAATTTTCCTCGATGTGATATCGATTTTCTTGAGCTCCGACAAGCAAAGATAATACGCAGAATCGTTAAGCAAACCTCCCCAAATCGTTAAAGGCTCCCCTCCCCGACGGTGTCGAGCACTTTTGCGAAACTATTGACCCAGTCTGAGATCCTCGGAAAACTCTACTCTCTTAATAAATAATAATTGATTGATATCGCAGGTTAATATTTTGTAATTGATTGTAATCGTTAATATATAAGTTAATATAATATATTAACAATTATAACCAACCATACAATTAAAATCTGCAAATAAAATGCCTAACCCATCCTTCAACAATACCTGATTCTAATAGTTTCACACAACTCTGATTATTTTTGAAGAAGCAACAGTGCCCAAATCCATCCAATTTTCAACTGGCCGATACCATGCCAAAAGTAACATAATTTTCACTTTTTCAGTTCCAATTATCGATACCTTAAAGCACAAAGGGCATATGTCCAAAAATGGCATAATGAGAAAAATGCTAAATAAAATTTTGATCGATTTACAAAAATAAAGATTCCTCCCATAGTTTTCAATTCCATAAAAAAATTCGCTGAATAAAAAATGTTAGTCTGACCAATATCTACAACCTCGTTCAACCAGAACTTTGGTAGCACTTAACACTTCCAAGATAAACGCTCAGAAATATTTGTCGTTTTTCTATTATATCGTTTTTTGGCCCCAAAAATAGATAAAAGGATCATGATTCTTGGAGCGATCGATAGGTCCTGATGAGTAGATTCTTTCGGTATCGAAATCTCAAAATCGATATTTTGGGACATATGCCCTTTGTGCTTTAAGGTGTCGATGTACTGAAAAATAACTCAGTGGTATTCAGAAAAAATCAACCTTTGTCCGGCACAGCCAATAGGTTAATTCCAAGCCTTCTTTTAAAATTTTTGATATTGTGAAAAAAAGTGTCAAAATGTTTTTGCCACGCAAGTAAGACATCTTATTCGATAAATAGTTTGCTCCTGAATCGAATGAGATCACCGATAGCTTAGCCGTTGTGGATATCTATAGTTCGTTGAAGGATATCTTGATTTTGGCACATTACCTATTTCCAGAAATAATGTACCTATGTATTTTCAGATCTATCGAAGCGTTGAATTTCAGCACGCATAATTGTTTCAATCGATAAATAACTTTTTTCTTGCTGGATCGAATGAGGTAATTTCCTCGTCGTAAGTTGAAAAAAGTCCGCGTACCGCTGCTATACCTCAGTTAAGCTCGTATCACACGTCAGACCGTTCTCCTCCCCAGCCCACGGGCAGACCAACGTAACGTCACCGGTGAAGAGAAGGGGAGAACGCATCGGCCAATCAGCGACGCTTCCGACCCCCACTATATACGACGGCAACGGCACGGCAGAACTTTCCATCGAGAGATCTTTGCCGTGTCTGCGAACGGTAGCCTTCCACTGGTTATAACGTATCGTATCGAGACTCGGGGTTTTTGTTGTCCCAAACGATATATCGATTGCATTCGTATCGGAATTTCCCTGTGACACGATCGATTTCATTATATCGCGATACTGAGTGTATCGATAGCACTCAGCTGTTCGTGTCAGGTTAACGTTTCAACGCATGGCAACTCCGTCCCCACCCTCGTGCCGGGCTGCCGTGTCTGCGGTCGTGTCTGCGGCGAACGGTCTGACGTGTGATACGGCCTTTACCCGACCAATGTAAACGGAGAATTGAAAGAGTTTTAGAACTTGTAACGAGAGGAAATATAGCAACCTCAGTTCGAGTTTTGTTGTATCGGAAACCGATTGGATTGGAGGGCTGATGGCATTTTTCGAATAACCGGTTAGTTGGTAAAGGACGGTTTCGACGAATTGTTTCACCGTGTTTTCACGTTTGCCGTATCGGTTGTGAGAATGGCGCGGTCTGCTCTACGTACGCGGAATCGGGCATTAATATTACATTTCGTTAAGGAGAATAGGCCGGCCATTATCTTTTTCTTGCCAAATAACGTTCGATAGCTTCTCAGAATTGTGAATTATTTCCTCCCGAGTTACCCCATTTTATACCCCGAAAAATAAAACGCGCGCGGGGAGAGCAAATTTTCTCAAATTTGGATTTCTCGAGTCGAAATTCGGACTGTATCCGATATGCGAGTGGTAATTTTCTGAAAATTCCATTTTTTGACAAAATTCTCTTTTGCTGATACTTATGATATCTGAAGGTCGGAATGCTCGATCAATAAACTAACAGTCTACGTTCGTCATCGGTTTGTGTTTCGAATTCAAAACTCGCCAATCCTAAACTTTACCGAAGGCAGTAGATCAGCTTGTGAGGATTTTTTTCAGTCTCTTCCACGTCAGTTCTCCCCACGTATTCCGCTCTATTTTTGGCTAATGGTCAGTCTATATTTTCGACAACTTCACATAGCACGAGAGAAACGTTTTCCTTTGCCTCTTCCTTACAAGGTCAATATGACGCAAAACAATTTTCAAGCATTCAAGTGTTCGAAAAAATAAGCCTTCAAAATGTCTTCAAGGACAAAAACGCTGCTAAGTAGATTAGTGACATGGGTACATTATTTGTCTGGGTATCTCAGAAAATAAAGTTCAAATAGTTGTAGTAGGTCGGTATATCATAATATGATAGATATTATCATTTGTGGAGTAATGGTCCACGGTGAGCTCGATGATGTTTAAATGGTAAGTTATCACGATGATGAATGAATAGGTACAAAATGAAAATACGCGTGCCCCAACCCCTCCCGGGATACAACCCTCACCAGCGCTCGGCAACCCTACCCCTCCCAACCACCCCTTACAACATCCGCCCCGGTAAGAAATCTCAAGCCAAACCGATTAAAAAACAAAATTTTCAAAATTTCTCGGAAAAAAACCCTATCCTATGGTAAATCAAGCGGCCCACATCCGCCCCTCCCATTCCACGCCCAGGATGGCACCTCACCTACCCACTGTACGCCCCTTCTTAATTTCTGTCTACGCGATTAAGTTAGCGGCTAGACGAAACGTTCTCTTTCTTAGATCTAAGAAGATTTAAAATTTAATTTTTTTGAATATTTGAAGAGTTTTTTTCAAAACTGCATATATCCATTTTCGAGTTTTGTCGGTATCGATTTTGTTTTTCGATTTCTTTTCATAGCAGTTTTGGTACCTATAAGCAATCGAAAATCGAAAAAACGAAATCGATATCGACAAAACTCGAAAGTGGATATGTGCAGTTTTGAAGTAAAACTCCTTATTTCCACTCCTGGCGTCAATCAGGGGCAGAAACTCACAACAATTTTCATGAAAGTGGTTGTTTATCAGACACCATGAACACTTTGGCTCTTTTTGATATAGATTCATCGACAGTGAACCTGCAGCACCTCGTATGTTCAAAATCCAAAATTTTAGAGTAGGTGAAAAAATTGCTGGCTGCGTAAATGGAGATGACCATGGGGACTTGGCATAGAAACGCCAATAAAATTTAATTAAATTAGCGAACCCCACGTCCAGCTTTTGGATAGTGAAAGAGTGCCAAAAAAGCAGCTTTAGTCCATTTTCTTGATTTGAGGAGATGCGCAAGTTGATTTACCAGTAGAACTCAAAAAATCATTTTCCCAAAAACTCAACTTACGAGGTTTCGCAGGTTCACTGCCCTTTTAGCCTAGGGTTTCGGGTTCAATAACTTTTTTTCTTGAAACAAACCTATATCATGGTACGAAGTAATAATAAAGATAGGTACTTGAAATAATTAAATATTATAATTACTTTCCCTTCGATATTCAGAATGCATCGATCCGGCGCCCGTCGTCTATTGCATTCTGAACTCTGCGAGGCCGATGTGCGAATGCGGACATTTGGCAACAATGCCGGCATTAACAGTTTCCAGTGACTGACAAGAACAGGAACCGGCTCGAACAAACAAGCGACTTTAAACGCTTCCACGAACGGCCAACTGTCCACAATTGCGTTACAAAAGGCGTTCGTGCCACCATTTCTCCGGATGAGAGGGAGTTCCGAGTGAAGACGGGACAAAGCGAACGATGGAGGCTTTGGCAACAATATATTCCATACGGGGAAACTGTGAATCCATTGATACAATCCTCGGTAGTCAAATCCGGCAGTCGTCTATTATTCAGGCGAGTCAATTGCCCCAAGTTCTGACAATTTATCGCTCATGTGCAGAATAGCTCGTTTGGAGCTGAATGCTTGAATAGTGTTATCATAAGTCAAACTATTTGGGTAAATGCTGGGATTTGAAGTTAATCCTGAGAGCAATCCTGCAAGAATTAGTTATTTATGCAAAATCGCATTGATGCCTAAATTCTCAGAAGGTTTTATAGGGTAAAATAAAAGTAGCGTAGGCAAAAACCGGCATCAGGATAATACAGGAATTAGCATGTCGAAAGGTGGATGAATTCTAGGAATCGTTGATGACGATGATATTTTTCAGACGATGATTACATATTTTCATCCATTCAAATTATAACTTTTCCCCCCTTTCAATTTATGTACGATTGGTGCATAACATGAACAGGTGACATGGATAGCGTGTTCTCCAATTAAGCGCTCGCTCTAAATTCCGAAAACTGTCCGGAGATGAGTAATCAAGCCTGATAAATGAAAGACAACCGACGGGGAAGTTGATTTTCCGAAAGTCTTCAATGGGCGATCTTGGATCCGTGTGGGTTCCTGTGAAAACGGCTTCGAGCTGGTGATGCGGAGAGGGTGAGGACTGGAAATCTCTCATTGTTCCATTGTGCTTCGGGTTATGGACTGACAATGGGAATTCATTAGTGATACGGATCTATTGTGACGTCTATTTTCTTCAATCTTGGTTTTCGTCAATCAGAATCGAATGACACGACTGTTCCACTGTGAAAGTTTTCAGACGAATTTCATCGGAGCTGTTCTGATCGATTGAAATTGGCCCGAAAAAATTGGCCATAGATGATCGGGGCTGAGTTTCATTTAATTTTCTGCCAACTGGTGGTTTTGGCTGGCAAAAAACGTCATGAGGGCCAAAAAATTCGTGATTTTCTCGGACTTTTTCGGCTTTTACCAAGAAACTAAGCATTTTGCCGAGAGGACCATTCTATTAAAAATTGAAGTAGACAAAATTCCCTACAAATTGTGCTAGTTGAACTTGATTTTTCACCTAGCAGTGGCCAAGATACATGGGCTCAAATATGGGCAACATTTCCTAAAATGCCAGGAAACTTGCGCTCCCGCTCAATTTGTTGCTATTTGCATGCCAGCTGATGATATTATAATTTATTTTCATCTTTCGCACTGTAATGGTATATCTTCCTCCCCTACTCCCAACTCCATACGGTAGGAATTAGTACGTAATTAATTATAACGAAGGGATTATAACGTCATGAGGGCTGAAAACCCTTGATTTTTTCGGACTTTTTGCAGTTTTTTGGCTTTTACTAAAAAACTAAGCATTTTAGCGAGAGGGCCATTCTATTAAAAATTAAAGCAGACAAAATTCCCTACAAATTTTGCTAGTTGAACTTAATTTTTCACCCAGCAGTGGCCAAGATACATGGGCTCCAATATGGGCAACATTTCCTAAAATGGAACAAACTACTAGAAATTTTGCAGGCAAAATACACTTTTGGTACACACATGGTTCATGCGCTTTATGAAGAACAAACGGTTTTTGCAGTCTGGCTCTTAGGAATAGGACAAAGCGAATCGTACTACTGGGCAAGGACTTAGTATCAAAAAACTCCCTGTTAAGTACGAAACCATCGATAAAAACGTCGGAAAATTTATTTTAAACTGAGAAAGGGTTTAACAACTGCTCTTGGAGTTGAATGACCGTACTGTAAATTTAATGTCACACCTATTTTTCGGAATCCTGGAGGATCGAGGCCAATGAGGCCCTGAATTTGTGGTGGAACCAGGAAGCAGGAGTTTCCCCATTTATCAATCATCAGCAAAACCAATTTATAGGTAGGATGTAGGTACCTTACGGTATAGAGAATGAAAAATGTCATGTTCGTAGTAATTACGTGAACAAATTCCAGACAACTTTGGGGGGCCATGGCCCCCTTGGCTCTCCCCTGGGGGCCTGCCACGTGGGTTATGCATGAAAAAACCATCTTGCGCACAGAAGAGCTAGGTCGTTCCTTCGGCAGACGAAGTGACGCCAGCTGCCCGTTGTAGCAGGGCGACTCCCTCTCAAGCATCGAATAAGGCAAGCACAACGTCATGATTTCGGTGGGAGAACTCCACCGCTGGTAATCTCAGGCCGTGCGCGAGAGAGAAGCGCCGTCGGAGCGAGCGAGAGGAGCCGACGTTGAAGTGGGAGAGCCGTTCAACCTTGAAACCGGTCTTCTGCTGGCAGGTAGAGCCTCCCATCAGTCGTCTATCAGCAGCTGAACTGCACGGGTGTGCTGCAGGATCGCCGATCTGTTGCTAATACGTGTTGTGATTGTGCAGTGCCTGTGATTTCGAATCGTGTGCAGAGATCAATTTGTGCGAATGAAGTCGAAACGTCAGGAGAGGAAAGGATTGCTGAAGAGAAAGGCGATTTTTACAAGGAGCGAAACTATGTGATGGCACCTCTTATTATGGAATACGCTAACCAGGTACCTACATGTAGCCTTACATATTTTCACCTCGTTTTGGGTTGGCAAAAACTCATGGCGAAATCATAGACTGAAAACTGAATCGACTTGAATTTGAGATTTCCCAGTTAAAGGCCCTAGCGGAATGCTACAGGATATATTGAATATATCTATCATTTTGCAAATTTTGCACCATACAGGGTGTCCCAAACTTGGCGTGAAAAATAATTGGGTGAAACTAGGCCGAAAACGGGAGAGAACGCCTCCAGCCGAATTGTTCTATCCCAACTCGTTTCCAAGATACGATTTTTCAAAGGTTTTTCCGGAATACCCACGTTTTGCTGAAAACCAGTGGTGCTTACACACGATACTCCCATATTTTGATACAAAATAAAATTTCGACGCAATTCTATTATATTTCGACTTCTTTTGATGGTGTTTAGGTTAAAAATACCGAATAACTCTCTATGAAAATTGTAAAACTCGCCCAATAAAAAAATACGTCAAGTTATCGGAGTACAAAAAATAGCCACTTATTCTGCAACGTAAAATGAAGATTTTAAGACCAAGAGAGCTCCAATCGGTTCATTTTTGTGGTCGGGAAAAAACTAAATAGAAAAAACGAATAGTGCAAATATAGCGGAAGTACTGTGAGTAATTTGAATTCCTGTTCAACAGGGTGATACAGGGTGTTCAACTGGGACAAACACGAAATTTGAAAAAACGTGAAGAAATTCGAAAACCCTTTTAGAATTAAACATAATATGCTTTAAACATATTATGTGGTAAAAACATATTTCTCTGCTTCAAAATAGTTGGTTTTCAACTTTTGAGGACGTTTCCGGTTTCAGCGTTAAATTTCCTCTACGCCAAGTGTACCAAAAACTGACATATGTACTGCGATTGCAGCTATAACATCGAAAACCGAAAAAGATTTCTGAAAATAGAAGATAATGTGCAAATCGTCGAAAACGTGATGACGTACACTTCAACTTCATCATACATTTTCGGAATGAATCACTCCCAGTTTCTCCGTCCAAGCGGAGTTCATACCTACGTATATTCGCTATATCGGACAGGAATAGATTTTATCTGTGGCGTAGGCAGTACCTGATCAAACTGTGAGAACAACCAATTTCAGCGTTTTTCATCAACGGATGGATAATATTGTTCTTGGGAAATCAATCTAGCTGGTTTTCCCTGAGCGTTTAGAAGATTTCTTGAACAACATTATTGATCGAAACGATTTCTCGGAAAAAGTTCGGTTTCCGTTTGACCGCAAATGCAGGTTCGCTCACTGGGACCGCAGATGCAGAAAAAGCATAGGTTGCAGTTGAACCAAGCAACAAATCCAAACTCCCGTATAATAGACGCCAGAGTTATTGCAGTTCCCCGTATTGATGCAATCTGAACTGCATTGAGCAATTGAGTTGGTGGTCGGGTATCAAACCGGTTTGCAATTTTCGAACGCTCAAATGCCTTATATCGGGTATATAGGCACATCATTTTCATTATATGAGGTAATGCCAATTGGTCAAAACCAAAATTATGATATCGCTTAATCAGTCAAAATGAAACCGATTCGGTCCGAAGTTATCCGACCAGAGCATTGCAGCGGTTTCATTTCAAAGGTAGGTAATTGGAGAGATATCATTTATCAAGTCGAACTTCCCGATGAAATCTTGATACGTACGAAGGAAACGTAACCGGAGAACAATCCTTTGCTCATGTTCGTTTCCATGGAATCGAGTGCAATGACCTGCCATGATTGGCCTTGAACCGTTCGCACAGGCAGCATCTCTCTTCCCGTTCGTGAATTATCAAGTTAAACTTTCGAACAACGGGGAAGTAGTTTCCAGGCGATAACGGAAGGTTCAGCCAAAAAATATTGCGGATTTTATGTTATAGGTACGTTAAACGGATAGAGGGAAGTTTTTATATGTGGTTTTTTCGGAGGAGGTTTGTTGTAATGAGGAACATGCATGAAAAAAAATAAACTGTTTTTTCGCCATCATATTCCTTGTTAGGCTTCGAAAATGGTGTTATGGTGGATGACGGTTCGGAAAAGAGGTAATTAAACGAGGAGGGAGGCTTAGTGAAAATCGCAGATTTGAAGTCGAGCGGGAAAATGGCCAGCCGCAAGGTTACACAAGGTTACACAGTGTGATGTCATCTTCCCGTGAACACCAGTGCAACCTCATCCGAGTTCATGTGTGTATGCTGTGATAGGACGACGATAACGGATTTTTTGCCGTTACGTTAAGAAACTACGTGCAGTCACGTCCGCACAGTGACGTCATACGGTTCCGCCACATTCAAAAGGGGACTTTTCATTAGCGTTTTTCACCAGGAAAAATGTTTTTTTTTTTGTTGTAGGCCATCACTACATCATTTTCGCATCCTAAACAGCATCATTCTGGCGGAAAAAATGGATTTCGTTTTTCATGCATGTTCCTCATTGGTGCTAAATGAAATAGCCATTGACGATTACCTACCTATTTTATAACTCAGTGGTGCGTAGAGAACACAGTACTTCCGTATGTAAATGTTCGACACAATTTTATTATATTTTGAATATACTTTGGAGGCTGTCAAAAATGTCAAAAAACACCCATGCAAAAACACTGAAAGTGAAATACATCAAAAATTCTGTTAGTTATTCAAATTCCGAATAAACAGGGTGATAGGCCTTGCCAATTCGAACATTCTAGTTCAAGAAAGTTGAAAAAAGGTTGAGGATTGAGGGACTTATGGCAATTTTCGTAAATGACCATAGACGGACACACCCACACTCGTTTAGGAAGTGATTCTGAGTAAAAGTGTATGGGTAAACGTTTTTTCTGAGGCTCCGATCCAGTTCTAAGATGATTACAATACTTCCATCTATAACACCAGCGACCTCTACCGGTTGTTCGAGAACTGGACTAGTTCCTTCTGTTTTCCACCCGAGAGCGCCACATCCTCACAGAACTTCCCATGGAGAGGACCTTCCTTCTCGTTCTTTCAAGATTTGGTTCTCTGGCATCATGAGGAAGAGTGACGGTCCTAGGGATAGTCTAAACGTATGCCGTTAGAGACCGCCTCAGATGTGGCTGTTGAACTATGCATCAGTGGACCTGAGTGACCTGAAAAGACCTTCTCATCAACTTATTGTCCAAAACACAAACGTTTGATTGCTGGACCGATTCCGGCCTTCGAAAAGGCTTATCAAAACTCTTATCAAGAGCCATCTAGGAAGTCGATACAACAACAGCAACCAACGTAGGACCTTCGCTACCCAAGCCCAGAGTAGAGCAGGCGGTGGTGCCATGAGTCATCCCCATGGAACAACACACTGCGCTTGGTTCTCTGGCAAGTACCATGAGGAAGAGTGTCGGTTCTAGGGTTAGTTCGAACGTTTGCCGCTAGAATCCGCCTCAGATTAGGCTGTTGAACTTGGCAACATTGGCCTTGAGGCCCCTGGAGGAACATCCTCACTGTCTTAGCATGGAACAACTGGAGTAACTCCAGTGGAGTTGTTCCATGCTCTTAGTGACGGACAACCATAATGGGTTGAACCATGGAAGAACTTTCCCCCAAGGTCATTTTCCCCCTCAAGAAGGTCATAGAGCTACGTCCTGGATCCCATGGAAGAGGCCTTATTATCAAGGTAACAGTTGATACCACCTTTGTCCAATGTCTAGGCATTATCGCTAGCCCAGCCCTGGTCTCAGCTGAGCAGACTGTCGTACCGAGAACGTGGGTGGCCGGCTATTTAGGGTTAGAGGGCGAATGCGAGAATAGGACTCCCCGATTCCCATTTTGTACAACTTCAAAACTCAAAAGCAATTTTGGCAATATCAGGACTGATTTTCATAAAGTCGTCTTTCATTCTTTGGAAGCTTCACCTCGATGTAAGACTTTCCAAGGTATGTATCCGATTTCCATGACTCGAAGAGAACACAATTCCCACAATTGACCGGTCACCTTTAACCTTAAAGTTTCCCTCGCCGCAATATCGTTCCATCAAAGTTGGATAGCCTCAAGGCAATAGACCAGCTAATGCCTGCGGGCTCACTAACAATATCAAGCTGAGAGAGCAATATGCTATCCGGTAATGTAATTTCGCATCGTGAGTTTAGTAGTCGCCTTTATTAGACGGGGTAAACCGGTTTGAAAATATCGACCGGTATGAAGCAAAGCCGTGGTTGGATTGCTCGAAATTAGTTTCCTCCGTTTGTACGTTAGAGACATGGAAATGACATGATTTTGACGGGCAAGCTACCTACGACTGTCATGATGAGTAGGTCGATGAGCTGATAAGAGACGTCACGTCAGTGATGCCATTTCTGGCATCTTCAAGAAAAAACGCAATTAACAAGGTCTGAATCCTGAAAAAGTGAACCTTCTCCAAAAAATTTCAAAAGATTCACGGAGCTTTGTGGGATTATAAAAAATAGTTATCAACTCAAGACGCAACTCAATTTCAATCCTAGGCCTTCAAACTGGAATTTATAAAATTCATACGGTGGTGGTAATGAGAAGGTGGTAATGAGAAGGCGGTAATGAGAATTCTTCAACGTTACAAGATTATCTTTCTCCCTTTCAATCAATTTACTTTTCAAATCAGTCAGGTATGACTTTATACTCACTAATTTAATCATAGAGGTTAGTTGGAACTTAATAAACACACTTGAGGAAATTAAACCCTGAGTAGTGGGTACCTAACAATATAATTCATGATACAAAAACATTAAAAACTTAGTCTTAATTCAGTTATCCAACCAGTGGTGCGTAGATAACACACAATGCTTCCATAATTTGAAACGTTGAAAAATGGCACAATTTGATCATATTTTTACTGCGTTTAAGGGTGTTTTAGTCAGAGATATCAAAAAATATATATCGCCCTGAATCTTCAAAACCGTGTATGGTGAAAACCAAAAACTTCTGGCATCTTCTGCAAACTTCAGAATAAATTTTGACACTTGAAACCCCAATGGTTTAGACACAATACGCACAATTCAACGAAAATTGATGAGCCTTAAATTCCAAACCGACACTGACGGCGATATTTCAAAAACCGGCGTTCCTAGGATTGGAATTCTCGGAAGGTATGGTAAACCACTTCTCCTGAGATGTCATAGAAACCGTGTCAGTGGGTCGTAGTTGCTGAAAATACATCAAGCATTCAATAGCTAGCTGCGGGAAGCCGGTTGAATGGATGGAAAGGCTGTTGGTCGCTTTCGTCGAGAACACGCGAATCCGGGTCAAGTTCTGACAAACGAACCTTCGCCTTCACCCAAACACCATGACAGCCTTCCTTTCCATGGATCGATAGACCTCGGAATAGGGAAAGTGCCGCTTTTTATGGGAATTTTATGCGAGACTATGGATTTTCGGATAATCCGCCTCGAAAAATGCCTCTTCCTGTTGGGGTATGGAGGATTCGTAAATTTCTCTTACTGCCCTTTTTCGTTATTATTACAGATTTTCTTTATGCTGTATCTTTCGAACTACTAAGGCTACAGAGCTCTGCTGGAGCTTAAATTGTAGCGAATTTCATGTACTTTCAGAATGGTCTTAAGGAGTTTTAGCGAAAAACCTGTCCTTCAATGACTTTTTGAAAAAAAAGGAAATGTCGGGAAAAATTCCCACCAATTTTCTTCATCCTTCCGAACTACTAAGGTTACGGAGCTCTATTAAAGTGGCAATAGCAGCGAATTTCATGTACTTTCAGAAAAGTAATATAGTGAGTGTTTGGGTGGGTTCGTCAATTCAGTTTATTCATTGAATATCCAGTATTCCCCGAATAATAATAAATTCTGCTTTTTGGAAAAAAATCGGCAATCTTCTCCAAGCTGTATCTTTCGAACTACTGCAGCTACAGAGCTCCGCCAGGGCTCAAATTGTTGCAAATTTTATGTACTTTCAAAGCTGTAATAGTGAGGTTTAGCGAAAAACCTGTCCTTCAATGACTTTTTCGCTAAAAACCGAAAGCAGCGCATATCCCGCCGTCTGGTTTCGATGTAACGTGAGTCCAAGGTCCGTGATATTCCGACTAAATGAGCACCTTCGCGCGAACGGAATTCGAACCTTCCATCACAACTAAGAATACTCGGAATTTGAACGGAGAGCCGGCCATTATTTCGTGCTGTAATTCGCGGCAATAAGACGAGTCATTTGCGCTCTTTTCCGAGAAAAGGTTTCTTTGGCTTTGAAGATCGCTATATTTGTCCTTGTCGGATATTCGGCCGGAGGTGTTCATGGATGTTGGTGGGAATTCAGACGATAGAAGTGTAATTTTTCGGTTAACAAGTAAATTTATCGACCTTTGGATTGTGCCAATTTTCGTAGGCAACGAAAGAGACGAGAATTTGAAATGAGAAAACGATTCTTACTCTCAGAATCATAAACCTGAAGTATACATTTTATAAGCATACATTTTTTAACCAAAGGTATTGGATTTTGACTGATATGGACGCTTCAAAGATCAAAAATGTCAAAAAAACAAAATGCAAATTGTAGAACACGCCGAAAATCATAATATGTCAATTTATCGTAACATAAACCAGTGGTATAACACACAATACTTCCATATTTTGAAACGTAAAAGTGTGCCACAATTTGACCATATTTTGACTGCTTTTGAGGGTGTTTAGGTCAAACATATCAATAAACTCTACGCAAATTTTAAAACCCCCTAAAATCATAGTACGGAATAATTATCGGATTTTAAAACCAGTGGTGCGTAGATAACACACAATACTTCCATATTTTGAAACGTAAAATTGAGGCACAATTTGATCCTATTTTGATTGCTTTTAAGGAGGTTTAGGTCAAAAATATCAAAAAATTCACTATTCAAATTTTAAAATTCGCCCAAAATGGTAAAACGCCACATTTTCGGAATGTAAAAAATATCCACATATTCTGCAAGGTAAAACAAAGATTTTAAGACCAAGAACGCTCAAATCGGTTCATTTTTGTGGCCGGAAAAAAATAAAATAGAAAACACTAAAAATGCAAATATACCGGAAGTACTGTGCGTTATCCAAATTCCGATTAAACAGGGTGTTAGGGCTTGCCGAGACAAACATTTCAGTTCAAGAAAATTGAAAAAAGGTTGAGAATTGAGGGAGTTATGGTCATTTTTGTAAATGACCACAGACGGACTAACGGACTAACGGACTAACGGACTAACGGACTAACAGACTAACGGACTAACGGACACACGGACACACAGACACTTGTTCAGGAAGTGATTCTGAGTAAATGTGTATAAGAAAAAGTTTTTTCTGAAGCTCCGTTCTGATTCTCGATTTTAGGACGATCACAATACTTCCATTTACTCTGTAAATATGGAAGTAAAAATATCCACATATTCTGCAAGGTAAAACAAAGATTCTGAGACCAAGAACGCTCAAATCGCTTCATTCTTGTGGCCGGGAAAAAATAAAATAGAAAACACTAAAAACGCAAATATATCGGAAGCACTGTGAGTTATTCAAATTCCGATTAAACAGAGTGTTAGGTCTTGCCGAGACGAACATTTCAGTTCAAGAAATTTGAAAAAAGGTCGAAAATTGAGGGAGTTATGGCCATTTTTGTGGTGTATTTTTATTTTGGGCGAATTTTATAATTTGCATAGTGAGTATTTTGATATTTTTGACCTAAACACCCTCAAAATCAGTCAAAATATGATCAAATTGTGTGAAACATTTACGTTTCAAAATATGGAAGTATGTTATGGTTTAAATTGAATAATTATTCCAAATTCTGTAAGTTAACATACTTGAAACGTTTCAGCAAAACAGTTGAGTCACGGCTCATGACAAAAATTGCTCAATCCCTCGATGAATTTGCCGGAAAAAAGATAAACGGACTCGCATGTTATTCCAACAATGTTACCCTCCATTCAGTTACATAATTTCCCAGATTTATCGGTCTGTTGTACGCGTGGGTGGCAACTCGGATTATCTACTCGTAATATTTGAATTGCAGCTCGAGGAATCCTGGAAAAATGTTCATTTGATAACGGGCGGATTCCGAGTTTTCCGATAGTCGCAATTAGGTATCGTAAACTACAAACGATCGATACCGCAAACGGCCTTACAGATAAAACATGAAAACCCGCGAGGGATTCCGAGAAATGATGAATCGAATAAAACGATTCCCAGGAAATGTCCCCGACAACAATTGCGGCCAGTCATTACCGCGATTCTCGGTACGCGATAGATAGGTACAATTTGTTTTTCGGTTACTCGAGTACGGGGAAAAGCGCTAAAAATCGTTCGATATTCGAAAAAAGGCGAATCAAAGCTAAATACCCGAGGAATATGTCAGGGATCGATTCTGCAACTAATTCCAACAAAAATGATTCTATAACATTTTTTTTACTACCTTGTAAATGCCACTTTTTTGAGTTTTTAGATTTTTCCCATGAATTCGATCTTAACTCACTAAAACGGCCATAACATCCTGAATGTATTTAGAAAATTCAATTTTGACCATACCGTTGGAAAGAGCGATAATTTTCCAATCACCCTACATAACCAAAAAAACATTTCGAGATGGATCAATTGGTTAAAAATTGGTCGGAAAAGTGAATTTGGTCGAATCTCAAAAATCTTTGCGTTTTTCAACTCCTGTGCTTGATACGTTCGAGTGTTTTGTATGTTCAATTCAAATTTTGAACTTTTTAAATTTCAAAAATAATTTCAGCTCAATTTCGTTTTTTACAGGAGTGGGGGTTGGTGATGTTGACGAGCTGCCCGCGGTGCCAGCATACGTTCCGCTCATCATCATGCTGCTGCCATGCCCAGTGCCCGTGCAGCCCGTCGTACCCGGCGGTCCGGCCTCCGCCCATCAGCACGACGGGCGGCCTCCAGTCGTCGAGCCGCAGCGCCGGCTGCCCCGCCCGGCCATGCCGCCGGTCGCACTCGCCTTGCTTCTGCTCGCAGTCGCGCTGCCCCGGATCGCCCGACCCGGCTCCGTCGTTGCCGCTCTCCTTCGTCATACCGTGTCCGCCGGTCAATCCGAAGCCGCACGTGCCGCTCGCCTTGCATAACGCCTCGGAATTCGATCTCCACCGGCTGTCGGTGACCGTCGGGCGGCTCAAGGCGAGCGGCTGGTATTACGAGGGATTGACATGGCAGGAATCGATAACGTTACTGTCGCCCACGAGTCCGGGTACATTCCTCGTCAGAGAGTCCTCTAACCCTAGGTGAGAAAAAATTTTAAAATCGAAATTTGATTAGATTTTTCAAAATTTTTTAGACAGTTTTTAATATTTTTTTCTTGAAAATTTTCCACAATTTTTCAAATTTTGGCAAATTTTTGTAATTTTTTCAAAAATTTTTGAATTTTTTTTCAAAAATTTTTAAAATTTGTCTGAAAATTTTTTCATTTTTTTTTCAATTATCGATGTTTTTTTATTTGAGTTATATTTTTATTAAAAAATTGTCCATTTAAATTCAACGGTCCCCCATATCTGCTTTCAGTTACCTGTTTTCGCTGAGCGTTCAAGCGGAGAAAGGGCCGACGTCCGTGCGTATCCACTACGTCAACGGATACTTCCGCCTGGACGCGGAACCTTCGATACTTCCGGCGGTGCCGCTGTTCGACTGCGTGATCAAAATGGTCGAATATTACGTATGCACGTCGCAGGAGCCGAAATCCAACAAAGACCTGGTAAGAATGACAGAAATTGAATTATTTTAATTTTAAAATAAATTTTTATTCTCGAAAGTTCGGGTTGGGAAATTTTCTTCGGTCATAGTACCCAAAGTGCAGCTTGGAAAAAGTACCATACTTTGACAAGCCATATCTCAAAAGCTAATTGAGCTAGAGAACTGCAGTTGCGCTTAAATCGTCACAAATTTATCCATCTTCAACAATAGTAATGTAATGTTTTTCTCAAATGCTGATAGTTTCCGAGATATAAGCAAAAGAGTGAAAAAAGTCCGAAACGTTTGAGGTTTTTTGCGATTATTGTTGAGTCGCCGAACGATTTTGAAGTGTCAAAATGAAAATTTGGATTCATCACCTCAAAAAACATGAAATCCCATTTCATGGAAAATAAAAAAAAAATTTCGAATTATTATTTCACTTTTCTTGTTCATTATTCGCCTTTCAACTATGAAAATTTTGTTTCTTTTCAGGTATTTTTGGACAGATCCGGCTCCAAATATTCGAGCATCCTCCTGAAGAAGCCGCTGATCAATCAGCCGTCCAAACTCCAGCATTTGGCTCGGCTCAAAGTGAACGAGCAGCAGAAAAACAACGGTGACCCAGTTCCTATCCTCGGCTTGCCGGTAACTCTGAGGAATTACCTCAAAGAGTACCCGTACACCAACTAAGCGTCACATTATTTATCATATTTATTCGCATGTCCGTATTATTGCGTTTCTATAAACGACGAAGTATAACGATGAATTTGTGGAGTATTATCGGCGACTATGTGCGACCTAAGCCAACAAATTTCTAGTATTCCATTTCGACTGCTTTGTGTCTAGGATATATATGTAATTGTCAAATTTTCCAATTCGAATTTTTTTTTGCCGAGTAGCAAACTCTGGTTTTACCATTATCATTGTTTCTCAGATGGTGCTTGTGTTTTGCCAGCTAGTCTTTTTTTATTATTGAAACTTTGGTGACGGGATGCAGGATGCTAGACTATGGTTTATCCGAATTGGCGTAATTTTTGCTATTGGTCCGTTTTTAGAAGTGTTTGCACGGAGTCTCGAAAATCGACTTGAGGGAAAAAGGGTTTTTAATTTTTTTTGTATCAACCCACATAATAACATATCTAGGATGGGAAGATGGGTGATTATCCGAAGATGGTCTGATTTCACTTCCAAAAATTTCAATAATGAAAATTCAAAATTCCGAGCTCAAAAAATAAATTTCAATGTTTTGATGTACGTGTACGTTCATTTTTCGCGCCGATGCCACTAAGGCGTGCGCATCATTATGGTAGAAAAAGAATTATTGAAAATGAGGGAGTGAAAGAGGAATGAGTGATTTGTTACCTAACTTTTGGAATGTTTTGGAATAATGAATGAGTGAAGCGCTCCCTCACGCGTGGGGGAGTGAAGCGTGAGGAGTGAAGGGTGAGGGATTGAAGCGTGAGGGAGTGAAGCGTGTGGGAGTGGAGCGTGAGGGAGTGATATTTGAGGAGTGAAGCGTGAGTAGTGAAGCGTGGGGGGAGTGAAGCGTGGGGGGAGTGATATTTGAGGAGTGAAGCGTGAGTAGTGAAGCGTGGGGGGAGTGAAGCGTGGGGGGAGTGAAGCGTGGGGGGAGTGAAGCGTAGGGGGAGTGAAGCGTGAGGGAGTGAAGCGTGAGTAGTGAAGCGTGTGGGAGTGAAGCGTAAGGGAGTGAAGCGTGAGTAGTGAAGCGTGTGTAGTGAAGCGTGAGTAGTGAAGCGTGAGGGAGTGAAGCGTGAGGGAGTGAAGCGTGAGGGAGTGAAGCGTGAGGGAGTGAAGCGTGAGGGAGTGAAGCGTGAGGGAGTGAAGCGTGAGGGAGTGAAGCGTGAGGGAGTGAAGCGTGGGGAGTGAAGCGTGAGGGAGTGAAGCGTGGGGAGTGAAGTCTTGATTTTTTTAGGCATTGGCACGTACATTTTATGTTGGAAAATGACCGGACGCACTCTTTGCACATTTTCAGATAATCACCCACCTCATAAAATCTGTTACTCAAGCCAATTTCTGGGACTTCAGCTTTTCCAGCGCACGATATTCGATAGTTTTAATTTTCTACACCTTTTATCCATTGAGGCATGAGATACGTCAATGACATGACGCGGAAAACATGTTTTAAATATATTTCGGGCTCCTTTATTTTTTCATATTTCACCGACATTGAAGGCATTCTAGTCATACTCTTCCGACCCATTCCAAAATGGAATCGGTTCACCATTCCAAAATTCATCCACGCCTATGTTTCGCTGAATCCAGTCACATTGCCGGTTTAGCAATTCATTCGAATTTCGGTCTTTTCAGCCTAATTGATTTGTAATGCACTTTTTTTGATAGACTGAACGGCGAAAATTAATCGCCCTCGATGAGCTTGGATCGTAGAAATTGTTCGAAATTAAATTAACGCAGGGTCACTTTTGCCTTGTTGGTTAGGTATAGTGTTTGTACGCGTTTTAAATGTACGGGAAAAAACTTCTCACAATTTCCCCCATGCAGCTGGATGCTTGCATGGGTTTTGGGTCGAAATGAGTTCCCTTCTCGATTTTTATCAATAAATCATTGATACTAGTCATTTTCCATATATGACCGCAGTTTTTCAATAGTTGGCCGGTGAGGCTATTTTGAAAATTTTTTTTTTGAATTGACCAACAAACCACGCGAAATAAATCTGTCGTCACTGGAATTTGTTAATAATTGCCCTCTGAAGAAATTAATTAGCGCTTATACTAAATTCAATCCCGTGCATACTTTCCCCATTATATCATGAGCTATTAGATAAACGAGTTAAGTGTTAACTAGTGTACTACCTTTAATGAGAAACGATTGCGGATGTTTTTTCGACATCACTTCCCAAAATTAATCAGGGCTAGTTCATCGGTCGCCAATGTTTTTTTACTATGTAGACCGGACTACTCAGATATTTAGGTAGTAGTTGAGTATTGGCGGTGCGTCGTTTCGCAATTTTTCGAAACCCGCTGGAGAAATTCGTTTTCAATTGGGTTCGATTCTGGTTGTTGGCGGAAAATTGCGTCATTTTAGTCAATATAATTTTTCCGAGTTGTGGATCATAGAAATTCAAAATTATTTTGAATGTGAATTGAGTGCATTAGTCCTCGACAAGTACCTAATAGCGGAGATAGTTGTGAGCTGACATGGTACTGCTGATGGGTTTTTCGTTGTCCAACAGTTTCTCAATTTTTTTATATTTATAAATATATTTTGCAATTTTCGACTCAAGGTTAAGATTTTGACATTTTTTCAAAAACAGGCCTTCTTTTTGGCCTCTATAATCCGGTCAATTTCGACGTTTGAGTAAAAACGTCCACAAGTAGGTATGTTTTTGTAAAAATGGAAATTAAACGTTTTTGCTGGCCTCTCCAGCCCGCATTTACCTAACTCAGACTAGATTTTTTTTATTAATTAATTTTATTAAATTAATTTTTAAAATTAATTAATTTATTTTTATTTTTTTACAATTACAAAAAAATTAGCCCTAAGATCGACCCATCAGCTTTACGAGTTTTAAGGTATCTTTCCGCTGAAATTCGAGCTAATTTCCATGTCAAACCATTAGGACGATTTTGATTTTTTCTCCTAATTCCGCATCTAACAATCGAAGATACTTGCAGTATTATTGTGTATTCGATGCCTAATATAACCACCGATGATTTTGAAGACGATAAATATAGTTTGTTTTCTTTATACGTAATTACACTGAAGCCACAATTATAATATAGTACTATTTACCTACATTAGTCGTGTTCTCAACTTATGAATCGGCAGGATGAAATGCGACCCACATGAATCGTCACGCGATGTATTATTTTATGAATGGATTATGAATATTGTACAGGAATCGTTATTCTAATGGTAAATTTTATTATGTATATCGTACGAGTGAGCTGCCTATAATCGATCCGATTTCGAGGATTTTTTAACGTTGTATTTTTCGAGTTCCATATTATTTATTGAATTATTTTGTAAGCGAAAACTCATCGACACTTTGTGTAATTATTTTATTTTGATTATATGTTGAGAAATTTGTTTACACCGTTTCGGTCATTAACCCGCTCACCCCAGGACGAGAAGGTTGGGAAATTAACTTTTTTTTACTTAGACTGTCCAAGTTGGACAATAAAAATTTTTTGAAGGCAGTTTAATACTAACCAACTGATGGTTTTGGAAAAAACATTTTCAAAAAAAATTCAAAAAAAAGTTAGCTCCAATTGTGCAGAAACTATCGATTGTTCGGCAAAAACGCCAGCTCGAACCCTTACTAATGGTAGTAATATTACTAATAAAAGTCCCGGATTTCGGATACGTTGTTTGGGTCAATTAGAAGGTAACCCCAATTTTCGTATTCCGATCTGGCTTGCGATCAGCGCTGTTTTAGCACTTTTTTTGGTTTTTCGCCCGCAGCTCCTTCCCATTGCGTTTTTCGGGTTTTGAGACTATCAGAAGACTTGTAGAACGATAAATTTCCAACGAAATTGGTCCAATGACTTTAGTTTGTAGGAGCAATATTTTCGGAGCTACGGACCGGCAAAAAAAAAAAACAAAAAAAAAATAGCATTTTGAATCTCCACTTCTCAAGGCACTAACTCTGAGAAAGCGTAGTCCCAGCAAAAAATGCTGGGGAGGAAAAATTTAGACAATTTAATCAGCTTCCTAGCCGGTTTTTTTAATTTTCGGTAGGAACAACCAGTAAGCGTAGGGGTAAGTTTGAAGGGAAAACGAAAACAGCCATTTGAGGTACCGAGAAGGGGAAACCTTTTTTACCCTAATTTAGGAATGCCATGCGTAGAAAAATGTTTTAACCGACAGTATCGGATTCTCCGTCGCATTATTCCCACGGATAGCGGGAAAGTTGAAGAAAAATGAAAACCGGAGAAAAGAAGCTGTCCCAGTTCCAGACATTCAGGCATTCAGTGCCGCAGTCCCAGGTGAACCGAGTCTAATGGATTTCTCAGGTGATCGCCCCGTTCGAGGAAACCTCCGACAAGAGATTTTCCACCATTCTGTTCCGTTCGCCTTTTATTCTTGAAAAACTCACCTACTCCGTTTTTTATAGGGGCAGGTATCCGGAAAAACAAGCTTTTGCCTCACTCTAGGAAAAGTGCACGTCGACAAAAACTAACGGGCGTTGCGACGGTTTTTCAGTTTTTCGAAGAAAACGACGCGACGCCGTTTCCCTTAACTGTGAAACGATCTAGTTTCCTATAACCGTTGCAGGCTACAATGCGATCCGTTTTTTATGGCTGAAAAAGCGGATGCAGGTAGGTAAATAGGTTTATTGGATATTTCTGCTTTCGGAAATGGGAGAAGTGCCAACCCCCATGACCAAGGAAGGGAAAAATACCCGTTGATACGGCGGTGAAAAATATCCACGTGTAATTTTGCGTAAAAACAAACTTTCCAAAAGCGAGAACGTCCAAATTCGTGGATTTTTAAAATCAGCAAAAAATTGAAAAATAAAAAATGAAAATTACAACATTTTGGAAGAGGAGAGGGTAATCAAATCCGTTATAGTCGGCCCTACCATAATTACAAAAAAAAAAAAAAATGGCTAGAAAACTGATTGAATTATTGTAAAACTTCCTTTCTCGACACTTCATGCTGAGACGGCATTTTCTCCAACTTTCTGCCACGAGAAGTGGACCAAAGGTCACAATTTCAGTTTTGGAAATTTTTGCCCTTATTTGCCGATCCGTAGCTCCGAATCTATCGAGCCTACAAGCAAAAGTCATGGAATCAATGTTGTTGGAAATTTATTTATCTACAACTTTGCTTATAGTCCTAAGAGCCGGAAAATGCAATGGAAAGCAACTATTTATGAAAAACCAAAAAAACTGCGAAAACTGCGTGGTCTTTCGGTGATTGCGAAGGAAGCAAGCCAGATCGGAACACGGAAATTTGGATTATTCACCTTCTAACTGGCCCAAATAACATATCCAAATCCCAGGATTCGGATATATCATGGACAATAACAAAAAAGAGACCTGTGCATTCATTCACTTAATTGGAAAACACCTAATGGCCATGCGGTGCATAAATTGCAATGGTTGTCCCTCAGTCAGCCAATAAAATCTCCCCATACGTTCAGCAGTAGTAATGAAGGTTTAATTCTGGCCGGAAATTCCCCTGATAAGATTGTTGTGCCATGAGAAGTGGACCGAAGGTCACAATTTCTCAGTTCCGGAAATTTTAGCCCATGTTCTCGGTTGAGGAGGATGTTGCTGGTTATTGGGCGACTCTATTATTTATTTATTTGTTGATTAATTTATTATTTTAGTTACGTTTTCTTAGTTTCTAAATTATGAAAAAATATAACCACTTTGTTGGCGAATCAAGAGGACTTAATCAGTACGACTGACCCATATTTGCCGGTCCGTAGCTCCGAAACTATTGAGATTACAAGCAAAAGTCATTGAATCAATGTTATTGGAAATTTATTTATCTACAACTTTGCTAATAGTCCTAAGAGCCGGAAAATGCAATGGGAAGCAACTACAGACGAAAAACCAAAAAAAGTGCGAAAACTGCGTGGTCTTTCGTTGATTGCGAAGGAAGCAAGCCAGATAGGAACACGGAAATTCGGATTATTCACCTTCTAACTGGCCCAAACAACAGATCCAAATCCCAGGACAAATATCATGGACAATTACAATAAAGAGACCTGTGCATTCATTCCCGGATGATTCACTTTGTTTTTTCCTTCAATCATAGAACCTAATAGAGGGAATACCTAGCGATCCAATTTCCCGCATGCAAGCTCGTCGCTGCGCTTTATTCGACAAAACCTATGAGGGTGGCCATGCGGTGCATAAATTGCATTGGTTATCCCTCAGTCGGCCAATGAAATCTCCCCGCGCGTTCAGCAGTAGTAATGAAGTTTTAATTCTGGCCGGAAACTCCCCTAATAACATTGTTGTGACATCCGGCCCGACTGGTATTGTCAGCTGAATAATGGAAGGCCTCCTCTGGTAATTTCTCCCCGCATAGCACACAAATTACATCCTACATTCAAAATGGATCGTTGCGGACCAGAAGCGTTCTGGGAACCACCTTGCACGAAGCATAGGTGCGTCTCGATTCTCCCACCGCCGTTCTTACGGAAGCGCCAACTAGCAATTTATGCGTTAACCTCGCAGGGCGTTTGTATTATTACTTTTCCGAGTAATAATCTGTCTTGCTATAAAAGAAAGGGACGACACATGTTATAAGAATGAAGCCGTTCCGCTTTTCATGGCGGAGAAATCGCCCCCAGCAACTCACCCTGTGGATATCCTGGAGTGGATAATTGTACGTTTGGCGTACGGACAGACCAATAGCGAATCGCCTGGGGCTCCGGATGGGCGTGATGAAAGAAACATCGCTCACCAATGGCTGCCCGAGTTGATTATTGCAATGATCGAGCCGGGGAAAATAATTCCGATTTTGAGAACTGGCGACCAGGTGCAAAAAGCGATTCCGATCCGATTCCGGGAAATCGGCCCGGCTGTTCCGCGGAAATTCTATCGAACGCTGCGCGCCATCGTCGGAGATGGCTGCTTTGGTAAGCCACGAACCGTCCTTCGCTTTCACGCTCAATTTTCCGAATAGGTAAATATAATTTTCTGCGAAATTTCGAGCGCTGCCATTAGAAAGGGATTTCCAATTGAGATCGAGAGAAGCGGCGGTTCTCAACCTTGTCCACCCACGCGTCCCCTCGGGTTTTGACTCATTATGGTGTCTCCACACGTGAAATTGGGATTAGTATGAGATGCTTCTGATAGAAAATTTAACGCCCGACATTTTCATACCTGTCGACTTTTTGCCTAAAAGCCTTATTTCGGGCGTAAAACCAAGAAAACTGCGGAAAACGCGATTTCGGCACCATTTCTTACCTCTCAAATTGACTATGTTGGCCGAAATCACGAAAAAGCGTCCAATTTCATGTTTTTTTGTTAATACCTACCTAAAAATGTCTGTAAAAAACCCGAAGTAAAATCCCCAGGGTAATCCCGAGGTAAAAACCAGGAGATTGGTAAAAAATCGCCAATTAAGTAGTCCTATACTGCACCTACCCGGAAGCTAACAAAATCGTTGTTTTAGAAGGTTGGTTTTTGAAATGTGAAAAACTGGCTCTAAAACATTCGTTTGAAATTAGACAACTTTTTTGCAATTTGCAATAGTTAATAAATATTTTTTTTAAATTTCCCCCTTCAGATCGTCATTACTTCAGAATTCCAGGTTCTCACAAGTTTATAGATAAGTAAAAATATATAAAAAATTTAATGAAAAACCTGGCTCAATTTTTTTAGCGCATATGGAAATATTGTATGTTCTCTACGCACCTGTTCGTTGGTAAGACTTATCTATACTTGTATTGATATTTTTTACAGCGGAATAATTCAACTTCAGTTTCATCCGTGGATAGGTATTTACTTGAGCGTAGGAGTATGAAATACTTTTTTAAAAATTTTTCACCTGCCTGTCACCTCCGCAAACATTTCGGCCAATTTGCGAATTTCTCCAAACCTCCCGCCCAACTGGCGGCGACGAGTCAATTAAATATTTCCGCTTCCCCGAGTATATGAGGTTGTAAAGCAAACATTGAACCCCTTTGTCGACGATGTGAAAAGGGGCAAAAAACGCTAGAACTTTGACAAAGGGAATACAGCGTTAATAAAGAGATTCCGTGAAGGGCTTCTGTTAACCATGTTTACATAAATAGCCCTTTAATTGTGGACTGCGTAATAATTACCCGGTAACAATTATAGTTACTTGCCAAGAATAGCTCGTCCTACGTTTTGTTGTAGTGTTTTAGAATAGCGATGGCCATCGATAGTCAATAATTTTTATGTTTTCCTCCGATATATCGATATTTCTCCATCGATGATGCAAGGGCCGATAGCAACAGGTATCGATAGTTCGTAGCCGATGTCGTTCAATTGAGATCCAGCCGGTATTTTTCAAACCGATATGTCTGCTATATTCGAAAAATATGTGGTTCCTGAAAATTCCCAAGAAATTGAGTTCTTCTGGCTGGAATATCGATAATATCGATAAATCGAATAAATATCGATAAATATTATTTATCCATGATAATCGATATCAGTGGTTCGAAGGATCGATAGGAAAATTTAGTACTTACCTTGTGTATAGAATTGTGTTTTTAAGGTTATTCACTACAAATTTGGTGTTTCTACTACCCAGGCACCCTTTACCTAGTATTTTCCCTAGTATACAAACAATACCTAATCGATAATATCATCAGAATTGAGATTCTTTCATGGCCAAGGGACGGAACTGAGAAATATTAAGTTAACTGTTCATTTTACTTTCTCTTACTTCAACCGGCATTTTCCTAAAACTATCGATAGTTTCAGGTCGATACTATCGGTGGTGCATACTATCGATAGTTGACCTACGATATTATATCGGCATCAATATTCTATCGCCGATACTAACAAACATCGATTTATTAGGTATCGATGGCATCCCTATTTTTGAAAATAATCCTGCGTTGTTGGTTGGAATAATTTAAGCCCGAATTTTCACCTAATTCTACCAATTCCAACTTTGAGAAAATCGGAGGTGGGGAATGGTTCATCCTCCATTTGTGTTTTTCACAATGTGAACCGATGGAGAAGGTGACTCTCCAGGGGAATCAGGGTTCACTGTCGCAAAGTCCAGAGGCGGCCTCTAGCGGCAAACGTTCCAACTAACCCTAGAACCGACACTCTTCCTCACGATGCTCGTCCAACCAAGCGCGTTGGTCCTTTAAAGAATTTTTCATCGAATGAATAACTTATCAGTGTAATTTTGAATCCTCCGCTCCCGCGGGGCGTTATTACGATTCCGCGAAAAAGAAGAAAAATTCGTTTTCCTGCGGGGAACTTTCCAGTTATGAATATGCTCCAGTTCGATGGCGCTTTCAATCCGACGCGAATCTACCTTAAAAAGGTCTTGGCGGGGCTTTTCGCCGAACGGTAAATTGATATTTTCCCCAGGAAGACGGCATCCCTGAGCTCCGTGCTGTTTGTTCGGCTTAACTCGAAGCTTTTCTCCGAATCCAATTTGCGGCAGTGGAATTTTGGGAACCGGGAACATTGAATCCCCGCCATTGCGAGCCGTCCTCTTTCGAAAATGGAACCGCAAATTAATTCCCTTTCGTCTTTGGCGCGAGCTTTTCCGCCGATACCGAACAATGCGCGGGGATTCTCCGAACCGAAATTTAACGGGTATGAGTTAAATTTTGTTCATTCACCTACGCACTGAAGTAATTAAGATAGGTTTGAAAACATTTCAATTATTACAGGTCGCAGTGTAATTCGCCGAACAGCGAAACAATTCCATTTATGGCAATTAGCGCGATGCATAATGCCTCGGGGATTAAAACCGAATCGCAGTCCCGACGGGAATTATTTGGTTTTTCGCGTCGAATTTTGCGCAATCGCGTTTTGTATCAGTAACGCCAGTAATGCTACCTGCCACTGTGCTAGTTGTTCATGTCATTAGAACTGCGCAGCTCCTCGCGAAAGAATGTTCGAACTTTTTAGGCTCTTATTTGACTTAGGGATGGGATAAAGATAGGTATCGGAATATCGGTTTCGAAAATTTGGTTTCGACATTCGATATTTCAACATCGATATTTTCGGTTCAATATAGATTTTCGGTTTCGATATTTTTGTTTCGTTATTCGATATTTTAATTTCGACATTTTCGTTTCGATATTTCAATATCAATATTTTCGGTTTGATATTCGATATTTCAATATCGATATTTTTGTTTCAATATCGATATTTTTGTTTCGATATTTTTGTTTCGATATTTCAATATCGATATATTTGTTTCCATATTTCAATATCGATATTTTTGTTTCAATATTTCAATATCGATATTTTTGTTTCGATATTTCAATATCGATATTTTTGTTTCGATATTTCAATATCGATATTTTTGTTTCGATATTTCAATATCGATATTTTTGTTTCGATATTTCAATATCGATATTTTCGTTTCGATATTTCAATATCGATATTTTTGTTTCGATATTTTAATATCGGTTTTTTTAATATCGATATTTACGTTTCGATATTTCAATATCGATATTTTTGTTTCGATATTTCAATATCGATATTTTTGTTTCGATATTTCAATATCGATATTTTTGTTTCGATATTTCAATATCGATATTTAAGTTTCGATATTTCAATACCTATCGATATTTAAGTTTCGATATTTCAATAAATGTAAATGATGGTTTAATTGTTTTAACCCATAGGGCATCACAAGGAGTGGGTTTAGTTCTCCAATATCATTTAATTCCGAAAACCCCGAATGCCAGGGATGACATGAATCATAAGGCTATGGACCAAATTTTTCATGGCACCTGTGGGAATCGAACCCACAACTCTCAGGTATAGCCTGCAGCTAGGCAGACGCGCTAGCCACTAGACCAACCCGTGAGCCCCTCGATATTTTTGTTTCGATATTTTAATATCGATATTTACGTTTCGATATTTCAATATCGATATTTTTGTTTCGATATTTCAATATCGATATTTTTGTTTCGATAGGTATTTCAATATCGATATTTAAGTTTCGATATTTCAATATCGATATCTAAGTTTCGATATTTCAATATCGATATTTAAGTTTCGATATTTCAATATCGATATTTAAGTTTCGATATTTCAATATCGATATTTTTGTTTCGATATTTCAATATCGATATTTTTTGTTTCGATATTTCAATATCGATATTTAAGTTTCGATATTTCGAATTTTCAATATTTTGAGTTTTGATATTATTAGGTTATCGATATTTCTCCTGCGATATCATCGGGTTTCAAATAAATAAAACATAAAATGAATTGAGAAGCTAGGTCAATAAAAATTTGAGTAGGTGAGATAAAAAAAACAGAGAATGTGTGTTTGATTTAGCAGCCATTATTAACGGTTACGGTTTAGAATGATTTTATTTTATCAGGTTCACAAAATGATGATGATACAAATAGTCAATAACGCAGTGGGAAAATGAAAACTTTTCGGGGCTGTGGCCCAGCTTTTGGGCTGTGGTGCCCCGAAATTGGACAATAGATTCTTGGTGTAGGTTTCTGAATAAAATATTGTTATCGATGTTTTTTATCCAGGACACATCGATGCCTAAAAAACATCGATGGTTCGGTTACCTTCAGGACAACCAACAATCCGATGGACGATGTTCAATTCATTCTATTTGCACGGTCACCATCAGGGAAAAGGTTGACGGAAATTGTTATCCTGAGTTGACAGACTGTTCCAGTTCCCGGTAAACGATGAATCGGAGTTAGGAATAGACCGAGGGTAACGAAGTTTCGTGCTACATTAGCAAGGCCCTCCGAGTAATGAAACTGCGATGATTTATTTTCAGGTAGTGACACAGGTACGAAAATGGCAGTTCCACCTCCGATGACAAGTTTGAAACAGATTGGCCGCCAACTCGTGCTGCAAGAAGATATTTATATCCAGTAATGTTTTAGGAGCGAAACAAATTACCAAGCAATAAAAAAAACGCTGCTAAGTAGATTAGTGACATGGGTACATTATTTGTCTGGGTACCTCAGAAAATAAAGTTCAAATAGTTGGAGTAGGTCGGTTTATCATCATATCATTTGTGGAGTAATGGTCAATCGTGAATTCAATTATGCCGAAAAGGTACGTTTTCACAATGATAATAAATAGGTAGGTATAAAAAGAAAATACCTGGCGGCTGCTTTCAAAGAAATATTTCCTGAGGCCTGGCGGCAAGAAGGCAGCCATTTTGTTAACCGCGTTAACAGGTGACAACTGTTATCAAGATCCGCCCAATTAACATAAGCTGTCCAATCCCAGCTTCACACTTTCAGTTTCTAATAAATCTGAGCCAATAGACGACGAAAGAGCCGGTAGGGGTAGGGGAAGTCCCCTACTTCCCCACCCTACCAAGATCAAGGGTGGGAATGTTACAGCCGCCATTTCGTATTCCTCACGCCTTGAACCGATTGGAACATGTGCCGTGAACCCATGAAAACTGCAAAACCGCAATTTCAGCAGTGTCACTGCCCCCAAAATTGACCCTGTTGACCAAAATCTCGAAAAAATGCCAAATTTCATGTTTCATAGTCAATATCTAAAGATTCCCGCCAAAAAACCCCGAAGTCAAATCCATCATTTTTTTGAAATTTTTCCTAGGCTAGGACCTTGGATTTTCCAGCTGAAATCGGTTTTTTTCATTTTTCTTAGTCCTGGAGAGTTGTAGAAAATTGCGAATTTTTTGTGTCATGTACCTGCCCAAAACCTACTCAAAAATATTTTTTTTGGAATTTTAACATTTTTTTTAAAGGGTCAAAAAATATTTTTTGTTTAGGTCAAAAATTAGTCTTTAAACCAGTTTTTGATTACTAAACCCCAATCGATTTTGACTTATAGGGAGTGAAAAATGTGTAAAAACCTTCAAGGAATCCAACGAGCTCAAAAAATTCAAAATCGGTTCAGTAGGATTGCCAAAAACGCGAAAACGCAGAAATCGCATTAAGAAATTCAAGCCAAACCGATTCAAAAACCAAATTTTCGAATTTTTTCGGAAAAACCACCCTATCTTATGGTAAATCAAGCGAGAAACACGGGAAAAATACTCAAAAAATTCTAAACCCACGGCATCACCTTCAAAATTGAGATTTTGTGTTTTTTCAAAAATATACCCTAATTATGCCGAATTGGACCCGTTAACCTTCTCCGATCGGATTGCCCGGACAATATGCCTCAAGTTGGAGCAAACCACAACTTTCAAGACTAATTTAGTCAAAATCGGATCAGTATTTCAATACGAAGTGGCTGGACGAAATTTTTGGCCAAAATTTCGTCCGTCCACTTCGTATCGAACCCCTGATCCGATTTTGGTGCGGTTGGTCCTAAAAGTTGTGTTTTGCTCCAACTTGAGGCATATTGTCAGGGGAATCCGATCAAAAAATTTTAAGGGGTCGAAAACCCAAAAAAACTGTTTTTGAGATCATGACTTTTTTTACATTTGATCGTTTTTGAGTAGTCTAGAGTTGATTCAGAGGATTCCCTTATAGGAGGTGCACGTCACAGGAAAATTTGCTAAACGCTCGTTTTTTTTTTTTTGAAATCGGACCACTCCTTCTATGCGTTTTGCTGCTGACGGCGTACGGCGTACGGCGTACGGCGTACGGCGTACGGCGTACGGCGTACGGCGGACGGACAAAAAATTTTTATTGCAGATTCTTGTTCTAGAACCTCTGAAACGTGAAAGAACAAATTTTCAGGGGGTGTTGTAAAAAAAATTTTCTTGAACAATTACATAGGTACATTATTTCTGGAAATAATGTACCAAAAGCAAGAAGAAGCGAGGATTTTTAAAATATTTAATTTTTATTTACTTGAAGACTCCTTTAGGGGATTATCGTGGTTAAAGTGGTGGTACATTGGTGAAAACCTGAAATTTGTATAAGATCAGGGCCTTTCTTAACACCTAGTGGGAAAATAACATTTTTCCAAAGCCGTACCACTAATCCGAAAATGTTTGACTTACCATCCATCACTTTCTCGCCTTGAATGCGTTTTAGGTGGCGTTGATCGATCAAAGGTTTGGCACCAAAGAACCAGAACGACTAAACCTGGGGCGTCGCGACGTCTAAGTAACTTGACGCCATTCTCGTTCTCGTTCTCACCTTCATCCGATATTCTGACTTCCACCCACGAAGCAAGAATGCCGAAGGAAATTCTACGCAAGTGTAATCCGACGCAATGGCAGATCTCTGACAATTTCCCGCCTTTCACGCTCGAGGGTTATTGCCCTTCGTGACGGCTTTTTGACTTTTTTTTACTACC
Organism: Nesidiocoris tenuis; assembly: GCA_036186465.1. Lineage (NCBI taxonomy): Eukaryota > Metazoa > Arthropoda > Insecta > Hemiptera > Miridae > Nesidiocoris > Nesidiocoris tenuis. The sequence goes on from AP028919.1 coordinate 6,574,048, forward strand.
ATATTTACAGAGTAAACGGAAATATTGGAATCCTGGCACACCAGAAGCCACCCATAGGAAAATCGCCCATATCCCCATTTCCAGCATACTTTTAACAAGAATAAATTTAACGAGACGCTAAAATTTTTGAAAAATTGCTAAACGGCACATAAACAGCACTTTCCTATTTAAAAAAATTAATCTGAAAAAAAAAACAAATTTGCTAATTGGTCGTGGATTTTGACGACTCAGCAGTCATGACTGCTTCAGAAAAGTATTTTACTTTGCATAAATGCGTTGTTGTAGTTGTTGTTACCCACGTTGAAATCGTCCCAAGAACAGTCTTCGTTGTTGTAGTGGCTAAACTATTCAGTCCATCCAGCTCCAGTTGGTCGGCACGGAAGGTATCAACTGTCGAGAAAACTGTTTCACCGCAGGGGAGAAAAAGACAATAAATTAATTGGCCGCTATTCTAAAATATTACAATGGTAATAACGGGTAAAACACCTTGGAGAAATAATGGGGGTCTTCTATCTGGCAGATGCGTGGTTGATTTTTTTCTACGCGTTGGTAAGCTACCTACTTATTAGTGGAACAGAATTGTAATAGGTACATCATTATGCTCACATTCTTTTTCGTGCAAACCATGGTGATCAATCCAAGCATTAATTACCAACGCATTTTTGGAAACGGTCAATCTCGTAAATACACGTACTTTCCCATGAATAATTTTCTTCGGTAGTTTCAGATCAGTAAAGTGGAATGGGAGGCGGTTAAATTTTCAATGCCGATGCACTCCGCACAAGCAGCAGAATAAATGATCCGATAAGAAAGTAACACTATGCGTCGTTCAACGCCGAATTCAGGAAAATCATCAAAGTCAGCATCTCCGCCAAGATTCAAGCGGGCGTCAGCTCAAACGCCTACGCGTTCCAAAAATGCCGAAGACATCATCAAAGGCAATGCGATCGTCGTATTCAGCAAAAGCTGGTGCCCATATTGCGTTCTGGCCAAGGAAATATTCAGCAAGAGAAATCTGAAACATTTGGCTGTCGAGTTAGACTTGGTTGAAAATGGCGCCGACCTCCAAGCGTCTTTGTACGCTACAACTGGCCAGAAAACTGTGCCTAACATCTTCATAAATCAAAAACACGTGGGCGGCTACGACGAACTGTCCCAAATCGCAGAGAGTGGCACGTTGGAAGATTTGTGCCAGGGCCGCTCCATGGAATTCGAATTCGACCTGATTGTCATCGGCGGCGGATCCGGCGGGCTGGCAGCTGCCAAAGAAGCAGCCACCCTGGGAAAGAAAGTGGCATTGTGCGACTTTGTTGTTCCCACCCCATGGGGCACAAAATGGGGCCTCGGAGGCACTTGCGTCAACGTGGGTTGCATCCCCAAAAAATTGATGCACCGAGCCGCCAGCATTCGCCAGGATTTGAACGACGCTGACGATTTCGGATGGCAAGGCAAATCGTCCGAATCTGTACATGCTTGGGAGACGTTGGTCGGCCGAATTCAAGGGCACGTCAAGTCCCTCAATTTCGGATACAGAATATCGCTCTCGGAGACGGGAGTAAGGTATTTCAATTCGTTCGCCACGTTCGTCGACAAACATACGATCAAATTGGTCAAGGGCGCAGAAGAATTACAAGCGACGGCGAGAAATTTCATCGTCGCCGTCGGCTGTCGTCCCAAATATCCAAGCGTTGAAGGCGCCCGAGAACTTTGCATCACATCGGACGATCTGTTCAGCATGAGGACCCCACCGGGGAGAACATTGGTTATCGGGGGTTCATATGTGGCTTTGGAATGCGCCGGATTTCTGGTCGGTTTGGGGTTCGATGTAGTTGTCATGGTCAGGTCAGTCCTTCTCCGAGGTTTCGATCGTCAGATGGTCGACAGGATCGAAACCCACATGACGGCTTACGGCGTGAAATTCGTCAAGAACTGCACAATCAGCAGCATCAAGAAGAGCGAGAAACTCAATGGAATCATGGTCGAAGGTGAAAACAAGGGGAAGAAAGTGTTTTCCCAAGCGTTTGACACCGTCTTACTCGCTATTGGGCGGGTCCCTAACACAGAAAAGTTAAATTTGGAACCGATTGGTGTTCGGTTGAACGATGAAACTAAAAAGATAACCGTTTCACCGGACGACAGGACCAGTGTCAGCAATATATTCGCCATAGGCGACGTTGCCGATGGAGTGCCTGAACTGACCCCGGTGGCGATCCAAGCCGGGAAATTTCTAGTTCGACGTTTGTACAATTTCAAAACCGAGCTTGTTAACTACGATTTCATTCCCACCACCGTCTTCACGCCTTCCGAGTACGCCTGCGTCGGGTACAGCGAAGACGATGCGATCCGGGAACTTGGGGAGGGCAACGTCGAAGTGTACCACCAAGAATTCAAATGTTTGGAAAGCGTGTTGAACAGCAGCAGTAAATTCCATCCGAAAAATTACGCCAAGTACATCACTCGTAAATTCGACGGTAAGGAGGTCGTTATCGGAGCTCACATCATCGCGCCGAACGCGGGTGAAATAATCCAAGGGTTCGCTCTCGCTATCAAACTTGGCGCCACCAAGAGCGATTTCGATTCTTTGATCGGAATCCACCCGACAGTGGCCGAAGTCTTTACGACGCTCGAAATATCGAAATCTTCTGGAAAATCCGCAGCAGCGGCCGGCTGCTGAGGCTAATGTGCGCTCCAACTGCGACAGTTGGAGCAACGATTGTATAAGATCGACGAACGACTGAGATTCTGGGCCAAGATATGACTGGAGATGAAGAAACCCATTTTGGGTGTTATCTTCACGATGATATGACCCCGAGTTCTCGTCTTTCACAAAAAAATGCTCAGGATACAACACTTGATGTCAAATGCCTACAGCAAATTAGAATTATTTGGTATCATCAGGCAGTCTTGGAAACAGTCTAAATATTCTGCTGCACGAGCAAGCTTTTTTGATTATTTTTGATACAGGGTTTGTTCCAGGAGCGTGAGTGTGGGCATGAGGTAAACAGGTTTGTTTGGCAACTTAGGTGAAGTTGCTGGGGCGTTGCCTGCCAAACCTGTTGACCTCATGCCTAAACTCACGCTCCTGGAACAAACCCAATTATAGGCATAGCATCGCTCATCTATCATATCTTCTTGCAACAAGCCGTCGTGGTCAGACTCGCTCGATCTGGATGTTCCTCGAACACGTCATCGTACATTCTGAGTGGTTTCGCCTGATTCCCAAAATCTTCAATATCAATTATAGTAGCATGAAGGAAATAATCACGGTTCAAACATCTCTGTTCTTGAGCATTCCAGCACGACTAGTTCAGGAGCGGTTGAATTCGTGGAAGCAAATTAATGTAATATCTGCAGGCTATTACGCCGGTGGTTCTGGAATAATCGGCTTCATTCTCCAATTAAACTGGCACTACGTATTGGCGCAATTCCCTCGGGCGTGCAATAGGTACAACTGCGTTCTCAAGCAAGAGGATCATTCGCCTTTCAATGGTAAAATGTATACCTAGGTTTACCTATCTCGGACATGCATAACTGTCCGTTTCTAACAATTCAATGCGCTTTGCGATGGCATTATTTTATTTGCAATCGTGTTCCAAATAGTGACCGTTGTCATCCTCTTCGATAACGACAGTCATACATTTCGATTGCCTCCTGCCGAACGAGAAAGCGGGGGCTCGCTTTTTGAACGCATTTGTTTTGGGGTGGTACGAGTTAGGAGCTGGAACGTCTTTATTGATTGCCGGCTCCGCACCCCGGCCACCTGTGGGAATCGAGGATCATTAAACTTTTAGCGAGGCGGCTAAAATACAGGAATTCCCTATGGCATACGATAGATTGTTTACCTAAAGGAGCTGCCGGGGATTTTCTCATGAACTTTTTGTCATCGTAAGTGTATTTTCCAGGGCCAGGCCCGCTTTCTGCATAGAATCCGATTTCCCTGGGACGCGATTTTCTGAAGCACATTAATCACAGTTAGCGTTGCATGTAATAATTTGAAATCTATGTGATATTGGATCATCATTTTCCGGGCATAGGTAGCGCTGAAGGTTGTGAAGGTTTCATTTCACGTTATCAGTGGGTTTGTTCCAGGAGCGAGCGGGGGCATGAGGTAAACAAGTTTGTTCGGCAACTTCCCAGCAACACTAACAGAAGTCACGACACAAAAGTGTCGTTGCTGGAGTGTTGCCTACCAAAACTCTTTATGCTCACACTCCTGGAACAAACCCATTATTATATCATCGGTAGGCTCCTCATCTTGATTGAGAGATTTTTGATGATGAGCACAAAAGGGTGCTCACACTCTTAAGGGAAATACTATTTATGAAACCTATCCTGCTTTCCATGGCCCCAATTTGAGGTGAAAACTTGGAATGGTGAATTCGTTGGTATCAAAACGACAAAGGTTACTCACATTTTGATGTTTCCCTTGGGCATACGTGTTAACACGATGGACTTCTCGAGGTTGAAAACAATTATACCCGGAATTCTCGAGCATTAAATTGTGTAACAAGTAATATACATCAATCTAATTTGTAATTATGGTTATAGATGCAACGCAACAGTTGTTCAGCGACCCTCAACATTTCAAATAACTCACATAACTGCCGCTCTTGAATTGGGCAAACGAGGCAGTCCGTATCCAAGTGCGGGTTCGGCACTGTAATTGGCTGGCCCAGGGCTGACATCATGGCTGCCGAGTGCTCTGGGCCTTCCAAGAAGAACCGGCCTTGGGTCGCTCGGTATGGTTAGCGTGGATTTTGGGAAATAAGCTCCCGGCCCAGGAACCTCCTCTTTGGCTAGAGAATGTGATAACGTAGAGCAAAATGAAAACCAGGCTACTGTAGGGTCAGATTGGATATGGCAACTCCACAACGACACTTATTGTCAATGGGGCGTTGCCTACCAAACCTGTTTACATCATGCCTGCACTCGCGCCCCTGGAACAAACCTATTGATTTGCAGCAATAATTTTGTGTTTAAATTTACATAAGTCTCGAGGCCGACCAATAACTTTTGCCTTGATTCCATCAGCCGGTCCAAACCGCGTCATCCCCCTCGCATTGTAGTTTGCTGGCCCTGGACTTTCCTTTAACGAAATAAATTTGATGGAGAAGCTTTGAGGAATTGACACCGCGCATCTCAAAGATGACCTTCGATAAACGTAACTACTTATAGCAACTCTCTTGCTACCTCAAAACTACCGATGACGCGACTTCTTCCACAAAGCTTGGCAGCTGGTGCTTTGGGTCTCGTCACGTCATGTCCCACGTAACCAAGCAATGGTGGCAAATTGTAAAAGGGCACATCTGCAGAAGAGGAAACCTCGAATTGAGATATTGGTGGAAATAATACATATCTGGATTGAGGAGGAGGAGGAAATAAAAATGGTCCAATACCACAAAATTATGAAGGGTTTCCGGTGCAAGAGGATATAGGAACCTATTACTACCATAATACCGCATTACCCCACGTTACAACCATATTGCTACCCCATATTACTACAAATTCCCCATTATCTCTGGACGTACTCGAGTTGAAGTCGCAATTGTATTTTTCCGTCGGAACATTTGCCAAAAGGCCGTCCATGGTCATTGTCGAACGAAGAGTTACTTGTATGCCCACAGATGATTTGTAACCGTCTACTCCGACGGCCATCGAGAAAACAATTATCCTAAAATTCTAAAAAAACTGCTACATCAGTGAAGAATTTTGAAGATAAATGTTCACAACGCATGACGTTATAGCGTTCCTACGAATGCTCATTAGATCAATCATGGTTTTGTGAACCATGGATTTTTAAATTGAAAAAAATAACTACCATTTTCTGTAAGGCCAAAACTAGAAGGATCCATTGTTGAGAGATAGAGAATGTGCAAGCGGCGAGACTTGGGAAAGCCAATGAAATTTATATAGCCGGTTCTACGCCGGTGCCACTTCGACCAATTACAACAATATATTTTTTACCAGTACCAACAATAGGTACATTTTCAATATTTTGGCCCCTGTTGAAAAAAAAAAAAGAAAAAAATGAAAATGAAAAAAAAAAAAAAAAGAATGGGAGTGGCCTTTGAGACAGAGTTTGTTTTCCAACTTGAAAATTCTTCTCTCTCGGAGAATTATTGCTTGGCTTTTACAATTTATGATACCATATTCACCCACTTATTAATTTGTTCAATACAATTTCCTGATGTTCTTCCTTCTGAGGTTCTCCTTTATAATTCAATCAATATAATTCATTCAATCCAATCGTTGCAAAGGGTTATTTAAAAATTTATATTTCAACCAGCCTTGGAATGTGATTGGCTCTTGTTGAAATAAAAGACTCATCACTTCAATTACGATGGAGTTTCCCTTTTCGAGAACTGGGGAAGGCCAAGGTTAATAACGCTGATCTCACATAAACCGGTAGGTAGTTTACAAATTACCGTGTTAGCATTTCCAAGCGAACCTACCTGTTAGCTTTTTTGACAAAAATAAATGCTGGAATGCCGTGTATTTTAATTTTAACGAATGGCCCTTCCCAATATGCCTATCTCCAATTTTAGATAAATGAATGTTTAAAATAATGGGTATATATTATTTTAATATAATAGGTATATTATATTGTTAGAGACAATATACTGTAATATAATATCAGGCTTTATTTTCTGCAGGGTTTTTCTAGGTCATAATATGACCTACATATGATCTACATATGATGTAGATTGATATAAAACTCGCCAACGTACCCTTTTCTATACCATTTTTCAATTTTTGCTATAGGTACATAATTTATAAATAATACTGATAAAAGGGTACTGGTTATAATAAATCATTCTGAGCAATTTGAAATTGTGGAGATAAAATATTATTTTATTATCATTCTATATTTATATTTATTATTATTATTATTTTATATTCATAAATTATTATTCTATTTTTATTTATTATTTTATTATTATTATTATTAATTTATTATTCTATTTTTATTTATTATTTTATTATTATTATTTTATTATTATTATTAATTTATTATTATTATTATTTTATTATTATTGGTATAAAATATCATAAAATGAACTCCTCGAAAAACGTCACCAATAGATGGCAGGTGCTTCACAACTGCGCCAGCGTTACCATTCATTGTACACTTCCTCAATCAGCCTGCGCATTTCTTCGGGGAAATTTCTAAACAGTATTGCGCACTCGAAAGCGTCGCCGTTTGACGTCAACCCCGGAATGGGAAAAATGTGAATCACCTGAGGCAATCGTTTGCGTCCGAGCAGAAAGACGTCAGTTGGCCAATGAATCATCCCCCTTTTGTGCCTTAAAAACGAACTTTTTCGAAAAGGGGTGATGGCACGATTCTACTTCGAACCGGTTTCTTTTCGGGTGCAGTCCCCTTCCATTTCGTTAGAAAAGTGTTTATGAAGTCATCTGTTCAGTAATAGACTCGGATAGGAGCCGCGCCGGCTGACACCTGTGACTAACAAAGTTAGGGCGTTGTTTCGAACGCCGAAAATTCGGAGTAAAGCGGTCACAATACGCAGGGCGCTCGGCACTCAATATTTTTCATTCTCCTCAATGATGGGCTGAAAGTATGTGTACTGAATATATCGATACCTTAAAGCACTAAGGGCATACGTCCAAAAATGGCATAGGTAATGAGAAAAATGCAAAATAAGTTTTTGATCGATTTACAAAAATAAAAATTCCTCCCATAGTTTTCAATTCCATCAAAAAATTCGCTAAATAAAAAATGTTTGTCTGGCCAAGATAACCTCGTTTAACCAGAACTTTGGTAGCACTTAACACTTCCAAGATAGACGCTCTTCAAATATTTGTCGTTTTTCTATTTTATCGTTTTTCTATTTTATCGTTTTTTGGCCCCAAAAATGGATAAAAGGATCATGATTCTTGGAGCGATCGATAGGTCCTGATGAGTAGATTCTTTTGGTACCGAAATCTCAAAAATGATATTTTGGGACATATGCCCTTTGTGCTTTAAGGTATCGGTTTATCGGTATACTTGAATTGGGCTAGAAAAAGAATTTCTTTCTACTAATTTTTTCTTAAATTCGGACGTTTCGTGGCCAGTTTTTGCAAAGCTCGACAAGGGTTGGAACATTCGACTTGAACCCCCGCGGTAGCCGTCAAAGGACGTGTACAAATTGAATGATTGAAATTGGTTCCTCGAACGAATTTACAAGAGCGAATCGGCTCCGGATCCAAATTAGCACACAATCGACCGGCAGATCCAAAATGGGCGCCTCTCAGGCGCAAAATAGGGAGCCTTTTCATCTGCCGCCTCCGCTTTCCGGCCTTCCAATGATCGACCCTCTGGCGCCGTTCACGTGTTTGCTCAATTGGAGGCTTCCTCCTCATCGCCAGTCGCCGGATCGAATGAGCTGGAATCAGCAGCGAATTGCTCTTCCTGCTGTGACCGGTTCGGCAAATCGAATAAGAGATGACAGCCTTCGAGACGGTGATCTCAATTTTGAAGGAGAGCAATTTCGGTTCATTTTTCTTAAACCAGTCGTGCGTAGATGACACAAAATACTTCCATATTTTGAAACGTAAAATTGTGAAACGATTTGATCATATTTTGCCTGCGTTTAAGGGTGTTTAGGTCAAAAATAACAAAAGATCGCTATCCAAATTTTAAAATTTGCCTAACATAAGAATACGCCTCATTATGGGAATATAGAAAATATCCGAATATTCTGCAAGGTAAAACAAAGATTTTAAGGCCAAGAACGCTCAAATCGGTTCATTTTTGTGGCCAGGAAAAAATAAAATAGAAAACACTAAAAATGCAAATATATCGGAAGTAATGTGAGTTATTCAAATTCCGATTAAACAGGGCGTTAGTTCTTGCCGAGACAAACATTTCAGGCCGTGATCTCAACTTTCCTGCATTCATCCATTCATTCAAGGAGATCGTGGTAAACATATGACCATTTGTCAAAATCGTCCTGAAAAGGTTAAAATACTGAAGTCAGTCCACGTGTTACCTTCATTAAGCTTGTTTTTCACAAACACGTTATAAACAACACCTAAGTCATAAGGGGTTTTGATGAGTATAATCTTCTCTCTGTGGTTTTTATCGTAGAGCTTTTTTTAAATGAATAATATTAATGACGTTGCCAATAACAGCAATAATTTTGAGATGTATCAGTTATTGGCCATTTGTTGGCTTGTGTTTATTCTGAGGTTTAACACTTTTCAGATTTTTTCTCGGAATATACCTACCTGCTCATATTCGGGCTTTTATAGCCTCCTTCCTACTTAAAATGCTAGTCGTACCGTATAAAATAATATTTTATTTATATAATATCCCCGGGTGGCCAATATTAAGATCATGGGGCCAATAACTTGTAAAAATGAGTTATTCCAAAAAACCTCAAAAAACAATCATTTGGACACAAAATTCAGGAAAAATTGGTATCGGATCACATTCCTGAAATGTTAACTCCTCCAAAAATCAAAAAAGGTTTAAAAGAATTTAATTTGAGTACATTACAGCGAGAAACACCCTTAAGTGGCCAATAACTGGTGAAGTTACATTAACTATTTTTCTGATCTATTTTCCTGATAGTTGACTTGAAAAACTATTTTTCAGTTTTTCCGACATTTTTCCCACTCATGAAAGTTGATAACGAAAAAAAAATTGTTTTTATTATTTTGTCAAAAAAGTGGCAGACATTTATTATCAGAATTTTTTTTTAATTAAAATTTAACATCTCCAAACTCATAAGAAGTAGGGTGGAACCAATTTTAAGGGCCTGTTCGCCTGGACGTTCAAATATTGGCCTTGCGAACCTTTCATTTATTTTTTACGACGCCGCCAATATTTTCGGGAAATATCGGGTACGTTTTCCCCGTGACCGGACAACTCTTTTGTTTCGATACCGCGAACCGAAACAGGTACCGGGAACGGCCGCCGATAAATAATGCCCCCGGCGATTTTGTCTCTTTTCCGAGTAAATTATTTCGTCCTGCGATTTTGCCGGCACGCGACTACCGCGAATCGTTCTGAATGAAGGGACAGCAGCGTTTCGTGCCGGGAAGGAAAAATCCACCCCTAACCCCCCGACGCGGCTTATCAGATTGATATCGTTTAGATTTCCAGGAATTCATCCGCATACTTCCTGCCGGGACGATTGTGCGCAAACGCGATGCTATTTGTATAATTTTGGGAATAGACCGGGTCAACAGGGCGAGCCCATTATACGTCGGCGAATTACCTACAATTTACGTTGGGAATAAAACTTTACGAAATGTTGCGAAAAGAGTTCATTATTCGGGCTCCAAACGGTAGTGGCTATAGCCTCGACAGCAAAAATCAAGAAAAAGCCATTTTAACTAATTTCATTTACTTGCTAACCGACTTAAAAAATCCTCATTTTTAACATTCTTCAAAAAGGCGGAGGTTACTCAAGTTGACTTGTACGGATTTCTTTGTCGCTTTTTCGGTATGTTAGTTCCACTCTCATCCAGCCAATTTTGATCCGATTTCACAAATTCTTTCACCGGGATGTCGAGGAAGTAAGCCATTTGATACTACAATTTTTTCCACTTTTTTAGGATCAATATTTGTTGATCTACAGCCAAAAATGTAGCAAAAATCTCAAAAACATGAAAAATGAAATATTTTTGGAAATTCGAAAATTTTTTCATTAGTCCTTTTTTAAATTCATTTCAAATTCACCATCTAACACTATTTCCAACTTTTTCCGACATTTGGTATTTAGGCACATTTTTATTTGGGTTAATTTTTTTCCAAAAATTTAAGACTTTAAAGGTGACCCTATTCTTTTGGAATATTTGAGTATTTCCACCGGAGTCCTCGCTTGATTTCACCATGGAATAGGGTTTTTTTTTAATTTTCAAAAACATAATTTTCGGTCTCAGATTTCTCAATGCGGTTAAAAAAAATAATAATTAAAAATTCAAATAAAAAAAAATATTTTGACAGCCATTTTTGAAACTATACTTATGGTAGGACCCTTTCCACTGAATAGCTCAGTACCTAGGGCAACTCATCACATGAACATCCAACTTCGAAGTTTCAATGTAGCTTGAAACCTAAAACCATTGAAGGCACCGACTTCAAATTTGGATCTTCAACTGAGCAGTTGTCCATGGTACTTAGTCGAAGAGTTTTAAGATAGATAAACTCCTTATTTCAAAAATGGCCGTCAAAATCGTTACTTTGTGTTTATTTATTTTCTTTGTTTTATTTTATTATTATTAATGATAATTAGGATTATTTGGCATTAAAATTATTTTGTCTGATATTCACACAGAATGACAAACCATGAAAACCCCGATATGATATCAAACAGTAGGATTTTCATGCAACATCACCATTACTCATTAGGTCATCATGATTCATTAGGTATTTTATCATTCAGATCAGCTGCAAAAGAAGCAAATTGCGACACGGTTCCATCGCTGTATGAAACAGAAGCTCTCAAGAGAAGATTCGATACTCGGAAGAAGAAATCCTTCTCTCTCGGTCTATCAGTATTCTTCTCGGTCCCTCCCATCCGAGAACGGGACATGAGGGCCGATTTTGCTGAGCAATTGATATTCCGAAAAGCGCACGTAACCTCTTTTGGTTCGATGTCACCTTAGTTCCGGGGAACCGGGGGTGTCAGCGAGACGGACGGTTTTGCAGAACTGACCGTAGATCACATTTACGATGGACTGTCCGGTCATTTTACGCTGGAAATTGACGAATCACGAATTATCAAAATAGGTGATCCATCATAAATTGCTATTTTAATATTTTTCGAATATATGAAAAAATGCTGGCATCTATTTTTGGAAATATCATCTAGCAGCTCGTTAGAGAAGAATTTTAGACGATTGCAGAATTTCAGAGTTTTGATAACTTAGTTAGGGGCTTCCGTATCCGAAATGTCGGCAAAACCTTTTGATTTTGACGAATCAATGCCGCACGTGGGGCAATGGGCTCCCCCCTCCGCCGCACCGCCAAATTTAGGTAATTATCGAGGTATATTAACAATTTATTGCGAGCATACAAGGATTTAATAATTGAATAATTAACCAAAATGGTGAGTAACGATGAAAAGTAACAACTGGTCAAAATAAAGTTTCAATTAGATAGGGCTGCAATATTAAATTTTAGAAAATCACGCCAAATTTGGGCATTCAGCTCCCTCTGTACGTCGAATAACCGTACGGGCTCAACAGCAATGGAACGTGATAGTGCTGGCTTCCATCCTCGATATTGAATGTTACCTGTAACAGTATAATATATTATTTATATAAAATATTATTTTGTTTTATATAAAATATTTTTTATTTAATATTTATTATATAAAATATTATTATTATATAAAAATATTATATAATATTATATAAAATTATTTATTTTATAAAATATATTTAAAATATTTTTATATAAAATATTATTTTGTTTAACGAAAATCAGCAATAGAGAGTACGTACTTAACTAAGTCGAGCACTCACTTCAACGTAAGGATAAAACGTTTTCAAATTTCTCGCTGCAAAATATTCGCCGGTTTCGAATTTCATCATGTGCACCCCGGCAGAAATGGAACCGGGAGATGTAAGACCGGGTAAGCGGCCGTCCGGGTTCGTTCTCCTGCAGCAACAACAGTGCATCAGTACAACAGCAACAACAACTGGATGTTATCATTGGGTTTGTTCCAGGAGCGCAATCGTGGGCATGAGATTAACAAGTGTGTCAGGCATAGGGATGAGCATCGATTGGAAACTATCGATAGTTACTATCGAATAATCGAAGGAAACCATCGATTGTTAAAAACTATTGGTACAAAACTATCGATAGTATCGATACTTCTTTGTTCAAGCGAAGAAGTTTTAAAATTGAATAGATGAATAGGATAATTCAAGTATCTATCTTTGCTATTTGCATGATACAAATTTCAGTGAAACCACTGGTCAGTTTAGTCAATCAAAATCAACCAAAAATAAACAAAAAATGCAATGACCAATTTTCTATTTAAAAATAGGCTCAAAAATGGGATTCAGATTCAACTCAATATCGAAGTACCTTACTTTTGTCGTGTATTATATTCGTGTATAGTTCTTCCAAAACAGCTACTCTGCTCAGCACAGTTAAACAGAGTCAACCGAACAACTGAATTATCTATATTGATACCGAGTGATGAGGATAAAGAGAAGATTCGATACTATCACATTGAAATAATCGATAGTGGTGAATCGAGAGTGATGAAGATTCGATACTATCAAATTGAAATAATCGATAGTGGTGAATCGAGAGTGATGAAGATTCGATACTATCACATTGAAATAATCGATAGTGGTGAAAATCGGTTCTAAACCATCGATGGTAAAAATATCGACTATCGGATGCAAAACATCGATAGTATCTACCATCGATGCTCATCCCTAGTCAGGCAACCCTCCTGGAACAAACCCATTTTGCGTTTTTTGTTTTAAATCCCTAAATTTTCAAATCACGTCTTGAAATTTTTTTCGACAATGCAAAAATCCATATCCAATTTTACTCCTCTCACCCGGAATTCAATTTCGTCCACCCGGATCCGTCGGAGTTTTTCTTAAACAGCGTCGCCGCCAGTCCGGATGCAGGAAGTCCGGACGCTAAATCCAAGACGTGGCTCGTTATCGGAATAACGTCTGACGACTGCGAAAAATTGCTTCGGTGTTATATCATAAATATCGAATCGAAAAAACCTAATTTTTGTTAATTCTACATTCCCAAAAATTCATTAATTTTCGAGCCCAAAAAAGCTAATTGCCAGGATTTAATAAATTTCATAAGAAAATCTTACGCTTCAAAATACTCTAGCATTTTTGTCTTCAATCCGAAATTTTCAAGCCTACCCTATTTCCATTATCTTTTCATTTCGGAAAGTACGAAGCGCTCAACTGAATTACGTAATAGAGTTCCAGGTACGAACCATCGCAGATGTAGGTGAGGTGGCCAGATGCCGCGAAACTACTTCAAGCCGATCCCCTGCCCCTGACATTCTCTAAGCGACTGCGCATGTCCGAGCGTTGACTTTCCGAAAAGGCTCGCCGACGATAAGATACGGAGATGCGGTACTCAGATCGAGAGGACCACTTAACCACGAAAGCCACTTAGGGCAGTAGTATAAATAAGGTTAGTTACTAAGCCTGTCCTTGATCGAACGTTCTGAATAGCAAGCCTTTACTTCCATTTGATTCTACATTCTACCATGTACCTTAATAGATGTTTTATTAAAGGTCCGAATGAACGAAATTGGTGCGGAGCTTAATTATATTCCCTTTACCGCCTACAGTCAAGCCAAAGTGTGCTTTGTGCTAAAGGTGGTCTCCGAAATTGAGTATTCCACAATAGAGTATTCCAGCCATTCCACAGAATTAAGTTGCCCACTCAGGATCCGATTGCTGGTACTCGTATTCAAATTATTAACTATACGGATAACTAATAATCAAACTCATAGCCAAACTAATGTTCATAATCAAACTCAACCTGAAACACAAACTAATGCTCATACTCATAATCAAACCATAGGTCAAACTGTAGACGATGCTCAAACTCATACTCATAATACATACACTAATACACAAGTTAATACTCAAAATCGAATTCATGCTCGAAATCATACTCATGATAGATAATGCTCAAACACAAACTGAAATTCATAGGTACTCATAATCGAAGTCAAATTCGAACGGAAACCGGACCCGAGACTAATGCTCATGTATCAAACTGAAAGTCAAACTCAACATGAAACTCGAACTCATACTCAAACTTGAACTAAAACTTAACATCATCATCACACCCGAACTAATTCTGACAACTAAACTCAAACTGAAACTCATTCTCATAATCAAACTCAAAGTCAAACTCGAACTGAAACTCATACTCATAATGAGTCTCAAACTTGAACTGAATCTCATAATCAAACACGAACACAATCTTATAATCAAAGTCGAACTGAAATTCATAGTCATAATGAAACTCAAAGTCAAACTGAAACTGAAACTCATTATCAAACTCAAACTCTTACTCATAATGAATCTCAAACTCGAACTGAATCTCATAATCGAAGTCGAATTGAAATTCATAGTCACACTCAACGTCAAACTGAAAAAACATAATCAAACTCAAAGTCAAACTAAACTGAAACTGAAACTCATGATCGAACTCGAACTGAAATTCAAACTGAAACAGAAACCCATAGTTAAACTCCAATCCAAACTCAAACTGAAACTCATACTCATAATGAATCTCAAACTCGAACTGAATCTTTTAATCAAACTCGAACAGAATCTCATAATCAAAGTCGAACCGATCGAAGTGAAGTTCATGATGATGATTCATAGTCATAATGAAACTCACAGTCAAACTAAAACTAAAACTCAATCTCATCTTCACAATCAAAATCAAATCCAAACTCGAACTTGAACTGAATCTCATAATCGAACTTAAACTCATGATCGAACTCGAACTGAAATTCAAACTGAAACTGAACCTCATGATCAAAGTCAAACTGGAACTCATAATCAAATTAACAATTAGTGATGCTCATGATCAAAGTCGAACTGAAATTCAGAGTGTGACTATGAATTTCAGTTCGACTTTGATTATGAGATTCAGTTCAAGTTTGAGACTCATTATGAGCATGAGTTTCAGTTCGAGTTTGACTTTGAGTTTGATTATGAGTTTAAGTTTCAGTTTGAATTTCAGTTCGAGTTTGATCATGAGTTTCAGTTTCAGTTTAGTTTGACTTTGTGTTTGATCATGAGTTTCAGTTTCAGTTTAGTTTGACTTTGAGTGTGACTATGAATTTCAGTTCGACTTTGATTATGAGATTCAGTTCAAGTTTGAGACTCATTATGAGCATGAGTTTCAGTTCGAGTTTGACTTTGAGTTTGATTATGAGTTTAAGTTTCAGTTTGAATTTCAGTTCGAGTTCGATCATGAGTTTCAGTTTCAGTTTAGTTTGACTTTGAGTTTGATTATGAGTTTAAGTTTCAGTTTGAATTTCAGTTCGAGTTCGATCATGAGTTTCAGTTTCAGTTTAGTTTGACTTTGTGTTTGATTATGAGTTTGAGTTTGAGTGTGGGTTTCAGTTTCAGTTTGACTTTGAGTGTGACTATGAATTTCAGTTCGACTTTGATAATGAGATTCAGTTCGAGTTTGAGATTCATTATGAGTATGAGTTTGAGTTCGACTTTGATTATGAGATTCTGGTCAAGTTTGATTATGAGATTCAGTTCGAGTTTGAGATTCATTATGAGTATGAGTTTGAGTTTGATTAAGAGTTTCAGTTTCAGTTTGATTTCGAGTTTCATTATGACTATGAATTTCAGTTCAACTTTGATTATGAAATTCTGTTCGAGTTTGATTATGAGATTCAGTTCGAGTTTGAGATTCATTATGAGCATGCGTTTCAGTTTGAGTTTGGTTTTGAGTTTAATTATGAGTTTCAGTTTCAGTTTGGATTTCAGTTCGACTTCGATAATGAGTTTCAGTTAAGTTTGACTTTGAGTTTGATTAAGAGTTTCAGTTTCAGTTTGACTTCGAGTTTCATTATGACTATGAATTTCAGTTCGACTTTGATTATGAGATTCTGTTCGAGTTTGATTATGAGATTTAGTTCATGTTTGAGACTCATTATAAGTATGAGTTTCAGTTCGAGTTTGACTTTGGGTTTCATTATGAGAATGAGTTTCAGTTTTAGCTTGATCATGAGTTTGAGTTTGACTATGAGTATAAGTTTCAGTTTTAGTTTGAATTTGATTATGAGGATTTTCAGTTGAAGTTTGATTTTCATTATGAGTATGAGTTACAGTTTTGATGTTGAGTTTTGTTATGAGTCTGGTTTCAGTTCGAGTTTGATGGTGAGTATGAGTTTGATCGTGAGTGTGATTTGAGTTTGATTATTAGTTTCTGGTTTGTACATGTACAAGTTTTGACATAACGCATTCGTCACCCATCCTTCCCTGAGGAAGGAGTGGGGACGCCGCACTGTGCGTGCTGGCACAGTGGCGCAGCCTCGAGTTTCTCTACGCACAACCGCAGTCGCATAATTTATCTCGAACGCACGCAGTCGCGCCTCTTATCGCAACCCAAAAATTCGGTCGCAAACTAATTTCCAAAATCGCGGTCTCCTACGCTGATTGAACCAGCGCTTTTCACGTTCGAGTTGTCCGTAGTCGCTAGTGGTAGGTCGCGCCCGTTCCCCTCAAAAAACACATTTACACAGACACACATACATACAACAAAACCACATTCATACACACATACACACGCACACAGAGGAGGAATCGCCCAGGACGACCCTGCCACGAGGCCGAGGAGATCGAACAGCGCCAATCGGTGAGTACATCATCCACTATTTTTCTCACACCCGCATCAATAATTTTCCCTTTAATTAATTTTTCGAATAAAATTAAAGGGTGGTCCTTCGGTATTAACGCGCCGAAACATTGTTCCTTCGGGCCTGCATCGTATCTTAGGAGACTTTCGACTATCGCAGGTAGGATAGCAGTCGGACAAATCGCATCTGGTTGCACTTGTCGCCGGGCAACAAGTCGGACGTTAGCTCTTTCGTCGGCCCTCTCGGTCGCGCTCGTGTCATCGCGCCCCTTTTCGTACCGGCTCGGCTCCTCCCGTTGGTAAAGGCCAACTCGTCGTCGCAGATCGCATTAGGTCAATTTTTCCCCACCGGTAGGGATTTCTGTCCGGCTGAACATACCGTTTTTCCCGTCGCTAACAAACAACAACATTCAAGGCCGATATTGAACGTTTCGTTGTTTGTCAACATTCGCTCGCGCAATCTAAATAATTAACTCGGGCAAAATGAGCACACTTCCGCAGAATTTGTTGTCGATACAAATTAAGAAAAAAGAAATGCTTTTTGCTCGAATGCAAGAACTGTACGACCTTTCACTCAAAATGGCTCGGGACCCGACTAGAAGTCAGACGTTCATAGCGGCTGCTAGAAACGCATCAAAAATTCGGGAAGAATTTATCGCGGCACTTGATCGATGTCAAGAGCTTTCTTTCGATATTAAGTCCGATTATGTTCCGTCGTACCAAGAAGTGGGTGCGATTGAAGAATTATATGCTGCAGTTAATCATACTCTAGCTGTACTGTTAAGTGTGCAAAGCCACTCGCCAAATGGAAATGAGAAGGGGGCTAAGGGTGGTCATGCAGTTGGTGCTAAGCTCGAGACAGTCCGTTTGCCGATTTTTTCTGGGAAATTGGAAGAATTTCCTACCTTTATTCAATTATTTACCACAATGGTAGATGCAAACCCGGCATACACGGATGTCGAGCGGGTTAGTCATTTGTTGTCGCATTTATCAGACTCTGCTAAAATGCATTGTAGTTCAATTCCCCCTACTGCAGAAAATTACAAATTAATTCTCAACGCACTTAAAAATAGATTCGAGGATCAGCGCGCTTTATCCTCAGCCTATTTAGATAAAATTCTCAATTTTAAAGCGCTTACAACTGAGTCTGAGCAAAGTCTGGATAATTTCTTATCGCATTTCGTAGAACCAGTCAATGCGCTCAAACAAATGAAATTAGATGATTTGGCTGACCTTCTATTTTTACATGTTGGGCTTAAAAAATTAGATTTCAACACCGCTAGGGCTTTTGAAAATAGTAAAAGATCTGAGAAAGAAATTCCTAAATTTGAATCGCTGGTGTCATTTGTTACTGAACAGGCAAAAATCCTTAGTCGAAGTGGAGGTTATAAATTACCCACTTACGGAAAACCGCAAAATGCGGTTCAACAGAAACCGAAAAATTCGCATATCAACTATTCTATGCTGGCGCGTGAGTCCAGTGCTCCTGTCCATCCGCATTCCGCACCCGGACCGTCCAGGTTCCCCTCATCATCACAGAAGTGTCAATTGTGTCAGTGTAGTCATGAGCATCCGTTGTACGAATGTGTTCCGTTCAAGAGAATGTTGGTACAGGATCGGTGGGCTTTTGTACGCAAGCGTGGGGCTTGCAAAAATTGTCTGAGTCTCATCCACCAAAGTCAGGACTGCAAGTCATCGTCGAGTTGCCGCATTGAGGGCTGCGGGCAGCGTCATCACAGCCTCTTGCATCGGCCCTTGGTAAAGCCTCCTCCCTCCTCCGCAGTAAAATCGCAGTTCACGACTGGGCAACCGCCTCAGGATTCGGGCTCCGGATTTCCTCCACCAGGAAATGCTTTTCCCTCAGCACCAACCCAGTCCTTCTGCTCAGTCAATAGCCCAGCTGGTAGTTTCCCGCCGTCCACCGTGCTTCTGGCTACAGTTAAGGTGATTGCTAGGGATAGCCAGGGAGAACTTCATGAGTTGCGAGGGATTGCAGATCCAGGGTCGATGACCAGTTTTTTGTGTCGCAAAGTATGCAATAAGTTAGGCCTGCAACTAACGCCAACGCAGTCAGTCGTGAAGGGGATAGGTACGTCGCCGCTAAATATTTCTGCCTGCGCAAATTTCACATTCTCCTCTCGCATAAATCCCGCTCATGACTACAGCGCCCACGTATTAGTCGTGGATCGATTGGCTGATCGCATTCCCACCATGGCGGTACGCATAGAAAATTTGGCGCATTTAAAGGGTCTAGCCTTGGCGGACACAGAGTTCAACGAACCAGGTGAGATCGATTTCCTGTTGGGATGTGACCTATGGGCTAATGTAGTCGGTTCCAAGAAAATTGTGGGGCAGGTCGACGAGCCTGTGGCCATCGAAACTACGTTGGGCTACGTTGTCATGGGTCGAGCAGCGGTCGATTCTTCAGCCGGCGCCGCCGTGTGTCTGTTTGTTCAGGATTCGCTCGATACGCTTGTCAAAAAATTTTGGAGTTTGGAAGAAGTTCCAGTTCGTCGCTTGCTGAGTCCAGATGAGGTGAAATGTGAGGAGCTATTCAATTCCTCCTATAGTCGGGATGACGAGGGTCGTTTCACCGTCCGCTTGCCCTTCCGCCTACCGCCAGAGATGCTGGGGTCGTCGCTCTCTGTCGCAGCATCGCGTTTCCGGTCGCTTGAAAGAAAATTTTCCAGAGATTCAGCCCTTGCGGTCTCTTATGGGAAAATGATTAAGGAGTACGAGACAGACGGCACATTAAGTCGAGTGTGCTCTATTCAAGAAGTAGGTAACGAGCTAGCCTACTATATGCCGCACCATGGGGTCCATCGCCCTAACCATCCAACAACGCCTTTGCGCATAGTTTTCAACGCTTCAGCCGCAACAAGCTCGTCGTACTCGCTCAACCAGCTGATGTTCGTCGGGCCAAAGCTGCAGGCAGATATCTTTGAGGTCCTAATTCACTTCCGCCTATTTCAATTCGCAATCACCGCTGATATCCGTAGAATGTTTCTGCAAATTAATGTCGCAAAGGAGGACCGTAGATTTCAGCGCCTGGTCTGGAGGTCTGATCCTGCTGAGCCGCTTCAGGTATTTGAGTTAAATAAGGTGGTGTTCGGAAACGCAAGCTCTCCTTATTTGGCTAATCGCGTCGTAAAGCAGCTTGCTGCACTTGAGCGGGCACGGTTCCCTATGGCAGCAGCCGTCGCAGATAGGGACGTCTACGTCGATGACGTTGCTTCATCGGTTGATACCTATAACGAACTGACCGAACTTCACCGTCAGCTCGGTGAGATGTTTGCTTCGGGAGGCTTTACCTTGTCAAAGTGGGCTTCGAATTCGGCCAAACTCATCTCCACCATTTCACCGGAATCTCGCCTCATGTCCGACGTCGATTTCGATCACGATACTCCGTCAAAGGTTTTGGGTGTGCAGTGGTCCCCAAGACAGGACCATTTTTCGTGTGTAGTCGACCTTCCAGATTTGCCATGCACCAAACGCAACATTCTTTCCGTAACGGCACGCATATTTGATCCTCTTGGACTCGTCGCACCAGTGACGCTGACGGCCAAGCTACTCATTCACAGACTGTGGCGAGAAGGCTGTGGATGGGATGAAACTCCCGCAAATTCGGTGGTGCAAGAATGGGAAGGTTATAAACGCGCACTTCCGCTTTTGAGAAATGTTTCTGTCGGTCGGCATGTGGGTGTGGTCTCGGGCTCAGTCGCAACGCTAGTCGGATTCGCTGATAGCTCCACCAAGGCATACGGTGCCTGCATATATGTTCACACTGCAAACTCTGGCCAATCTCCAACAGTCAAGTTGCTTTGCGCAAAATCGCGAGTCGCTCCGCAAAAGGGATTAACCATACCGCGCTTGGAGTTGTGCGCGGCCTTATTATTGTCCAATCTCATGAAAACTGTCCTCAACGCATATACCCCTCGCTATCAGTTCAAAAATGTGGTCGCTTTCACGGACTCGAAAGTGGTTCTATGCTGGATACAATCTGACCCATCCAGGTGGAAAATCTTCGTGGGTAACCGCATCGCCCAAATTCATGAAAATTTAGCCCAAGAGCATTGGAGACACATCGCAGGAGAGGACAATCCTGCCGACGTCTTATCGCGAGGCATTAAGCCCTCGGGTCTGTTGGAGCATCCCTTATGGTTTTCGGGTCCCCCATGGCTCCAGCGGGAGTTGGAAGACTGGCCCATTTCAGTTGAGCAGGTGGCAGAGTTGCCAGAAGCTGAAGAACGCCCAGCCATCCCCGTTTTTCTCGCCGTCAAGCCCCCAGAAAGTGTTCTCGCGGTACTTCTCGATCGCGTCTCATCATTTCGCAAGTTGCTCAGGGCCACAGCCTACGTTTTCCGCTTTTGTAACAGGAAAAATCTTGGACTGCCATTCGTTTCTGCAGAGGAGCTAGACGGGGCGTTGAAATTCTGGGTTGTGTACGTGCAGCGCGACTCCTATGGGGCCGAAATAGCAAACCTAGATAGGGGAGCCGCCATCTCCAACTGGCTCAACCACCTTGATCCGTTTCTGAGCGAAGGCGTTTTACGAGTCGGAGGCCGTCTGCAAAATGCCGCATTTCCATATGAGCAACAACATCCCATACTTCTTCCATCGAAAGGAAAATTTGTAGAGTTGTTGATAGACCAGTACCATATCGACCTCCTTCACGCTGGACCTCATGTTTTGCTCGCCAACCTCCGTCTAAAGTACTGGATCCCAGCCGCTCGCACCATGGTACGATCTCGTGTCCACAAGTGCAACACTTGTTATCGCACTCGCCCAAAACCGGTCCTTCCTAAGATGGCCCCTTTGCCCCAATTTCGAGTCACCGGCAATCAAGTTTTCGAGAGAGTGGGCGTTGATTACGCTGGGCCTTTTCACATTACTCCTCTTCGTCGTCGAGGACAGCGCACGCTGACAAAGGCCTACTTCTGCCTATTTATTTGTTTGGCAGTAAAGGCGGTCCACATCGAGTTGGTGTCTGACCTGTCCACCGAAATGTTTCTTGCCGCGTTCAAGAGGTTCTTATCCCGCAGAGGCCCTTGCCGATTTATTCTGAGTGACGGAGGTACGAATTTCATCGGAGCTCGGCGTCGCTTAAGCGAGTTGGATGATCTCGTCGGATCGAGCTCATTTGATAAATCGATGGGAACGGAGTTGGCAGCTCATGGAATCGAATGGAAAATAAATCCCCCCAACGGACCATGGTTTGGCGGAATTTGGGAATCGAATATCAAAACCGTCAAAGGGCACCTGCAGAGGATCATCGGAAATCAAATTTTAACCTATGAGGAGTTCAACACAACACTTGTTCAAATCGAGGCTATAATGAATAGCCGACCGCTCTGCGTCCTCAACAGTGATCCTAGCTCGCCTACCGCACTAACCCCGGCGCACTTTCTCACAGTCGGAGCCTCCTTGGATCGCCTGCCGACCGAGAACGTCCAAGATATCCCCGTCAACAGACTACAGCGCTACCAATTGATGGACAGAATCGTCCAGGAGTACTGGGCGCGGTGGAGGCAAGAGTATCTCCATACTCTTCAAGCACGATCGAAGTGGACACAAGATGCAACTCCAATCGAGGAAGGAACGGTGGTCGTACTTATGAAAGATAATGTTCCTACACTTTCCTGGCCTCTTGGGGTGATAGAGCGATGCCACTACGGTCGGGACGGGGTCGCTAGGGTTGTGGATGTCAGGACGCATACCGGGACGTATCGGCGCCCAGTGGGCCGCGTGTGCCCTCTCCCTACACAGTAGGGATTTGTGTGTTGGATTGCCTATTATATTTCGTTAGAAAAAAAAAAAAAAAAAAAATTAAAATAAAATAAAAATCTATCTCATTAACAAAAAAAAAAAAAAAAAAAAAAAAAAAATTGTTATTTATTCTTGTAACTCATCTAAATTGTGTTCAGAAACCATCGTTTCAGGGGGGGGGGAAATGGTTTGTACATGTACAAGTTTTGACATAACGCATTCGTCACCCATCCTTCCCTGAGGAAGGAGTGGGGACGCCGCACTGTGCGTGCTGGCACAGTGGCGCAGCCTCGAGTTTCTCTACGCACAACCGCAGTCGCATAATTTATCTCGAACGCACGCAGTCGCGCCTCTTATCGCAACCCAAAAATTCGGTCGCAAACTAATTTCCAAAATCGCGGTCTCCTACGCTGATTGAACCAGCGCTTTTCACGTTCGAGTTGTCCGTAGTCGCTAGTGGTAGGTCGCGCCCGTTCCCCTCAAAAAACACATTTACACAGACACACATACATACAACAAAACCACATTCATACACACATACACACGCACACAGAGGAGGAATCGCCCAGGACGACCCTGCCACGAGGACGAGGAGATCGAACAGCGCCAATCGGTGAGTACATCATCCACTATTTTTCTCACACCCGCATCAATAATTTTCCCTTTAATTAATTTTTCGAATAAAATTAAAGGGTGGTCCTTCGGTATTAACGCGCCGAAACAGTTTCATTTCGGTTTGAACGTGCAGTTTGATTGTGCGTTCGAGTTTTAGTTTTATTGTGAGTTTTAGTTTGATTATGGGTATGGATTTGGGTGCATTATGAGTAGACCTGTATGAGCTGTACCTGTATGAGCTGGAATTTCAATTGAATTTGATGTTTGATTTTTGACGCTATGTCCTCGAAAGTCAGAAAAATGTATCTTGTACCGGAGAAATAACGTGTTTTTTTTTCTAAGCATGGTTTTCCTATGCGGCTGATGGCGTTTTGCCCCATGTCGGTCTAGTTTCGCCCATATTTTCGTTCTTTATGTTCGGGGCACCCTGTACATCAGAAAGGTTCAAGGTTCGTTCTGGAGTAGTACGGCCTCACGTTCGCGCTCGATAGCGATTTCTCCGCACTCTCTTGGGGCCTGTCCGAACTACGTGGTTCGAAGGCCAGCCAAGGATAGCGTACTCTACTTTTCAAACTACTTGAGTTTAATACTGGGACACAGGACGAGATAGTTGTCGCTTATTTTTTGACGATGGCTGGAGTAACGATCTGCGTCTGAATGGTTGGCAAAACCAAGAATTAACTCTCAGTAAATTATGCTCTACTATACGGCCTACCAACGGTTTTAACCCTGTGGTACTCGACTATCTGTGAACCACCGGTTGATTTTGGCAAAGAATTTGATAAATATGACGGTCGGTTTGTCATTTGAAATAAATCTAGTATCAAAGCACCGGTAACTACTATTGACAACATTTGCGTGGACTTGCATAATATGCGATATTATGAAAAAATGCTAAGTAAAAATAAATTTACTATGAAAGTGGTGTTTTAATGATGACCCAATCGAAAAATGAATGAACGAAATTCCAAGTTGAAAATTTTCTAGCTTCTATTTTTTCGCCAACAATCATATTTATGGTCTCCGGCGGCTGAAAATTTAATATCCGTCAAATCGGTTCGAATCTCAGACGGCTGCAGAGATCGAGTTAGGTACTTAGCCCGCGCCTGCGCAATGGCACTCAGATGAAAAACGCTTTTTGTTCCACAAGTGCGTTATACAACTGCAAGGCAAGTACATCCCAGTTACGCAAACAATGATGCGTAGGATCGTATGAATTACTTGTAGTGGTTTACTTTCAAAGAACTTCCCTCAGGGCGTGGAGCAGAATCACAATGCTTAGCCAGAACCGATGATTTCTTTTTTATTGTTGACCTGCTTTTGACCTATAAAAATGATTTTGTTCACTATTGTTTGTTGTTCATATTTAAAACGCCAGGGGCCTCCTCTGCCAACATTCTACCGCAGAACGTTCGTGCATTGCGTGTCATGCATCGTGCACTTCGAAGGCGTACAAGTATGACCAGATTAAGTCATCAGAGCCTTGAAAGTTTTTTATCCTTGTTTCCCACCGTCTCTCTCAATCGAAAAACGGAAAAGAGAACTGATCGATCAACTTCTAACGAGTTAAGTAATGCGCTGTTTGTACCGGGCTCGAAAAGTGTTCCGGACAAGTCGGTAACTGCAGCCGAGATCGAGCTTAGCCATCCATCACGGTTTTGATTAATTATCCAAGCCGATCAGGAACCGGCGAGAAAACGAGCCATTTCCACTCCTGATGACCTGTTTTTGGTTTTGTAGCACCTGAAATTGTCGAGTGATACTAACACCTCGGCGATGAAAGTTTTTAATG
Source organism: Nesidiocoris tenuis (assembly GCA_036186465.1). Taxonomy (NCBI): domain Eukaryota; kingdom Metazoa; phylum Arthropoda; class Insecta; order Hemiptera; family Miridae; genus Nesidiocoris; species Nesidiocoris tenuis. The sequence goes on from AP028919.1 coordinate 6,599,574, forward strand.
AGAGCGTTTCATACATTAAGAACCTTACATAACTGAATGTGTGCAAAATTTTCTCTGATTGATGCATACGGGGTGTCTACCTTTTCGATGGTCAAAAATGAAGAGTAATGCATTATGCAAGTCGTTTCCGACAAATCTGACTCGCAGACTTTTTTTGTATGCATAGTAAACATGGTGTGAAAGTTTGAGGTGAAAGAAAAGTAAAGCTGAAGCTGAGACTGATCCTTGGATAAAAAACTACTGCTAGTACTAAACTTAGTACTACTAGGTTGCTTTTTCTATTGAGAATTTGATGGATTTTAGTACCCCATTTGAAATATCGGGTATGGGGCTGCCTTTAGCCCATCCGGACTTATCGCACTAAGAGCTTTACGTCATTTTCCCATCAGACGGCATTCACTTATGACTATTACGCGATTTACCATGCGAAGCGAATCACAAATTGCTTCCAAAATGCGGGACAGCGTTACTACGTGTGATCACGTATGTTGCCGATAGTTAAATGATGAAGTGCTAGGTACCTGCGTATTATATCACAGCTAGAAGTCACAGTGAGCTTTGCAATTGTGAGAATATCTATCTATTCTTTTTTTCATTCGCAGGAGTGACAAAGCCGATTATTTCGCTAAGCTAATCAGCAATTGCAACGGAGGCAATTCAGTGCAACTAAATTGATTATGCACGCGAAGCCTTAATGAATTCGACTTTGTAACGCCTGAGCAATTCGCCGATTGTGCGTCGAAGACTTTCGAGTTGATGGGCCCATGGTCCAATGTTAGCCTAGATCGGATAACGATTGGCCTCCCACGTCCGAATCGCGTAACACAAGAACGTTGGGCAAGTGCAATGCTTTGATGACTGTCCTGTTCTGCTATTTAAATCCACTCACGTAGTAGAACAGCAGCAGATAGAACGAAAATGAATAGAGTCCCGGCGACAATGACGGGAGTTTTCTTTTCTCGCGACTGTCAACTGTCTGAAGCTTTGCATGCTGCCTTTTAGTGGGCATTTTGAAATGAGATCTCGCTGGAACGTGACTTTTTCCGAATTAAACGATAGGGCGCCCGTAAGCGGTTAAATAACTCGTTGAACAAAAATTTAAGACCTAATGCCGATTTCTCGGGAATTTCGGAGGGCAGATGTATAACGAAGCCATAATTACCCAAAATTCTGCATTTAAAAAATGTCTGGACATGAATTTTAAACCCACCCACTATGAAACTTTTTAAAGACTTACGCCCGGTTTATTGACAAAATTTATCAATCCGATATCCTAGGAAGCTTCAGATAAAATTCACCACGGTAGTATCCGTATCAAATATGAAAGTAAAAATCTCGTTGGAAAGAGCTTTAGAAAGCTTTCTTGGATATCGGATGGATAAATTTTGTCAATAAACTGGGCCTTAATGTAAACATCGACGAAGGTTCCTGATGAGTCGTTGGTTATAAGTGATAGGCGGTTTGTGAGGGGTGATATGTGTGATGGGTGACATAAGTGATGGGTGACATGTGGTGGGTGATATGTGACGAATAAAACATGATGGGTGAGTACAGTACACAATAGAGGAGGTGTCTTTTAAAACTGAACATGTCCACTTAGAAAAATTGGCGTTTTATGAGCTTTCCTACGATAGTATAGTGCAAAACATAAATAAAATATCTTTTTGTTTGTGACGGAACAGCAAGTAAACGCGCATTGGTAGAATGTGCTGTCTCTAATTGCGAACGGTAGAAGCAGAAGGTTGCTTGGGGACATTCTTATCTATCGATTCTTATCTGGACTACTCGTTTTTTGGGTTCCTGTTTTTTTCTGAACCTTTTTTCTTGTGAATTTTGTAAAAAATAAAAACGTCGTATTGCATCCAGTTATACACTTTCCGCCCCGTGTTTTGCGTGAAGATGTGGCTCTAAAATTGAAATCCGCCCACCTTTTACTTCACATTTTGGCATCCCTTGTGGGGAAAGGAAACTAGTGTAGAATTTCGAGTGCGAACGCGTTCATCATGGTGCCGGTGGAGTTGAAACGGTTACGTGTTACGCGAGCTGCTTTACGGCGAAGTTTTACCATATCGTCAAAAGCAGTCGAAGAGGACATGACCAACGATTCCGGCGCAAGTAAGGTAAAAGAGTCTTTTGCTAAATTCGAAGACAAGGCTTTGCGTTTGTTTGAATTGGACTCCTCATTCTTCGAACAGGCTCTTCTGACGATCCCTGAGTCAGAAGCAGATGAGAACGAATTCGAAAAGGAGTTTGAGCAAACTGAATCTTACCGCGATATTTACAATGCTGTTAAAGTAAAAAAGGACGAATATTTACAATCGTCCGATGATGGCAGCTCGAGTGTTTCTCAAGCATGTTCTACCGGTCGGAGTAAACCATCTCGACTTAAATTGCCCAAACTTGTACCTAAAAAGTTTGATGGCAATTTACGAAATTGGATTTCATTCTGGACGATGTTTCGTCGCATACACGAGAGTGACGAATACGATGCCGAGGAAAAATTTCAGTACTTACTGATGTACCTAGTCGAAGACTCAGATGCTTGGAATATGGTAGTCAGTTTCCCGCCGTCTGCGGGCAACTATGAGAAGGCCATTGAGCAGCTAAAATCGAGATTTGGTCGCGATGACCTTCTGATTGAGTTGTACGTCCGAGAGCTACTGAGACTAGTTTTGATTCGTTCCAAAGGTGAAACGATGTCCCTACGATGCCTATATGATCAGTTGGAGACACAGCTAAGGGCTTTGGAGACGCTTGGGGTTACCCGTGATAAGTATACTTATTTGTTAACTCCCTTGCTCGAGTCTGCTCTTCCCGATTCAGTACTAAAAGAATGGGAAAAAGAATTTCTTGTAACCTCAAACCAGGGTACCTCTAAAAGCGAGGGAAAATTGGATAAACTGATGGTTTTTCTTCAAAGAGAGGTTGAAAGTGAAGAGAGACTTTCATTAGCGCGCGATGGTTTCAGTGATGAACAGAAACCAGCCGAGCCACTTTGTCAAAACAAATCTTCTTCGCCCCTTTTTAAGAAGATCACCAATCCAAAAGTCATGACAGCCGCAGATCTGGTCAACATCAAACCCCCCTCTAATCGTTTGTGTATATTTTGTGATAGTTCCACACACTCAACCGAAAATTGTTTTGAAGCTCGTTCCCGGTCAAACGAAGAAAATCAGAACATTCTTAAAGAAAGAGGTGCGTGCTGTTTATGCTTGAAGGCCACTCACACAAAGCGAAATTGCCGGGCTAGACTGAGGTGTATCATTTGCGAAGGACGTCACCTACCTCTTATGTGCCCACAGAGAAAGGCTAGAACCGATTCATCCAGTCACTCATCAGAATCGCCGAATCACAGCCTTTCGAATTTTTGTTTGGATTCTGTGGTAATGCAAACCGTCACAGTTCGTTTGAGAGGCAATCAAAGTGTCACTATACGTGCATTGTTTGATAGCGGCTCCCAACGATCTTACATAACGAAAGACCTAGCATCTCGTCTCAACACTACCCCTCTGGGTGAGATACAAATCGAGCATGCCTTGTTTGGCGGTACAGTCTCAAAACCGCAGACACACAAGTGCTACAGAATCAACGTTGAGAGCATGAGCAAAGACTACGCTTGCAATTTTGAAGTTTTAGATTCCGAGATCATTTGTAAAGCAGTACCATCCATTCCAATGGAAAATTTGTTGCCCGATTTGAGGTCTCATGGTATCAAATTAACTGACCGTCAAGGAGGACCAATTGATCTTCTAATCGGAGCTGACGTCGGAGGGAAACTCATGACTGGCCAAAAAATTCAATTATCCTGTGGTGTAATTGCTTTCCATACCCTTCTAGGATGGACCTTGATGGGTAAAATTCCAGCATCCAGCCCACACAATATTTTGATGACAAACGTTTCACTTATGTCGACCCATTTCTCAGAAGAAGATCTCTGGCGCCTGGATACAATCGGCATCGAGGATTCAGCGCAGATCAAGTCAAAAGAGCAGCTAGCAGATGAGGCAAGAAAACACTTTGAAGAGACTGTTCGTATACTTCCTGACGGACGTTACGAAGTAACTCTGCCTTGGCTAGACTACCCTCCAACCTCAAGTAACTACGGTTTGGCCTTGAAACGATTCCAGTCGACTGCGAAGAAATTGGCTTCCACAGGGCTTGAAAAGGCCTACTCTGATGTTTTTTCCGACTGGTTAAATGACGGAATAATACAGGAGGTTCCTCAAGCGCAGTTTGACGACGGACATTTTTGCCCCATCGACCTGTAATAAAGAATTCACTTACTACGCCTGTGCGTCCCGTTTTTGACGCCTCCGCTAAAGAGAAAGGGGGTCTTTCATTGAATCAGTGCCTTGAAACTGGGCCAAACTTAATCGAGCTCATACCAAGTGTTCTCCTTCGTTTTCGGAAAGACAAAATCGGCCTCATTGCTGATATCAAGAAGGCTTTCCTCCAGATTTCCGTCGCCAAAGAAGATCGCAAGTACTTGAGGTTCTTCTGGCAGAGTGTTGACGCAAGCACAAAGGTTTTTGAACATTGTCGCGTGGTCTTCGGGGTGTGTTGCAGCCCCTTTCTACTTGCTGCTGTCCTAGACCACCATTTGAAGAGGTCTATAGCTCAAATAAGGAATGGCGAGTTAAATGTGCCAGAATCAATCGTCCAAAACGTGCGAAAGTCCATGTACATAGATAACTTTGTCGGGAGCGTTTCGACTTTAGACGAAGTCCCCAAGTTTATCCTAGTGGCCTCTCATGTCATGTCCATGGCTTGTTTCGAACTCCGCGGCTGGGAACATTCTTTTTCTAGTTCAGAAAGCAACTGCGCGGTTCCGGTCCTTGGGCTGCAGTGGAACAAGGAATCGGATCTCCTCAATATTAGTTTACCCGATTATTCCGATATCAGCTGTTCCAATGTAATCACACGACGACTGATGCTGTCCGCCGCCCAACGACTATACGATCCAATTGGTTTTACTTGCCCGGTTACTGTGATCCCAAAGGCATTGATTCAACAATCTTGGAGAGATGGTGGTGATTGGGATTCTCCTGTATCTGAAATCCTTAAGAAAGAATTCATTGATTGGTTGGCGGACCTTCCAAAGATTGTTGGGCTACAATTTCCCAGATGGTTGTCCATTGACCATGACATAGAACGAAGTTCGCTTCATGTGTTTTGTGACGCAAGTCAAACCGCTTATGCGACAGTCATCTTCATTCGAACAGAGAAGGGTGGGAAAATCACTCTTCGTATGGTCGCTGCAAAATCTCGTCTGGCTCCATTGAAAAAGGTCACCATTCCCCGGCTTGAACTTTTGGCGGCTACGGTGGGAGCTCGATTGGCCACCAGTGTTCTACGGATCCTTGATCCCGTGGACCAGGTTTATTTCTGGAGCGATTCGTCAACTGTGATCTCTTGGATCGCCCGAGATGAACCTTGGGCCGTGTTTGTGGCTAATCGCGTAAAGGAGATAAATTCCCTTGTGGATCCGTCATCTTGGCGTCACATCCCAGGACATTTCAACCCAGCGGATCTCCCAAGTCGCGGTTGTACAACAGACTTCCTCCTCAAGTCAAAGTGGTGGGAGGGCCCACAGTGGTTACTGCTTCCCGAAAATGAATGGCCTAAGACAATGACAGATGTAAACGAAGAAGAAGTTGTTGCTGAGCGTCGCAAAACAGCTGTAGCCAGTACTAATCTTACCTCGGATTGTTTTTTACCACTGGGAGTGAGTAGCTACTGGAAGCTTGTCAGAGTCGTCGGCTGGATAGGCCGTTTCTGCAATAATGCTCAACACCGTGCTGCTTCCGTTCAAGGTCGTTTGACTGCAGAGGAGTTGAGACGAGCAGAAAAGCGGGTCCTGAAATCGATTCAACTGACATCGTTTACTAAAAAGGATCCAACTATTCAGAAATTGAAGCCACGTTTAGACGACGATGGCTTACTGAGGGTCCGAACGAAAATCTGGGCTAGACAAGACTCGGAGGACTTTAGAGCGCCTGTAATCCTTCCATCATCTCATCCTGTCGTGACGAAATTGATTCGTTGGACGCACATTCAGAATGGTCATATAGTCGGTCAACCCCTCCTTAACGTGCTACGCGAGAAGTATTGGATTATTAGAGGCCGTCAGACGGTGAGAAGAGAGATAAAGAATTGTGCCATCTGCCAACGTTTCGCCTCCAAACATTTCAACGCTGAAGCTCCTCCACTTCCAGAGACTCGAGTCCGAGATGCGTCTGTGTTTGAAGTGACTGGCACAGACTTTGCGGGACCGCTTTACTTAAGTGATGGTACCAAAGTCTGGGTGTGTGTCTTCACCTGTGCGGTTTTCCGAGCTGTCCATTTGGAGCTGGTTGATTCTCTCTCCACTGAAGCGTTCATCATGGCTTTGCGCAGATTCATCGCTCGACGAGGAAGACCTTCCATTGTATACTCGGACAACGGGGCCAACTTCAAAGGAACTGCAAACGCCCTTCGTGAAGTGGATTGGGCACAGATTCAAAATCATTGCGAAACAAAGGGCATTGAGTGGCGCTTCAACCCACCCAGTGGGCCCTGGTGGGGTGGTTTCTTCGAACGCATGGTACAAATGCTCAAAGTTCTTCTGCGAAAAAATCTCGGACGTGCTGGCCTAAAATATGATGAGTTACATACGGTCATCTGTGATTGCGAAGCCTGGATTAATTCAAGACCCATCACATACCAGTCCGATGACACCCAAAATCCTTTACCGATCACGCCGATGATGTTCCTCCAGGAGATTCGTGAAAGCGGCGTACCTGATTTGGACCAGCTGGACGCAAGCAGTCTGACTCGACGGCTACGACATCGTCAGAAGGTTATGGTGGAACTTCGCCAACGCTTCCGTGCGGAATATCTGGGCCAGCTGCACCTAACTTCGCGCTTTTCAAAGAACACCAGGGAGCCTATGGTGGGAGAGGTCGTGATCATCGAAACGGAGAACTGTAAACGTCTCGAATGGCCTATGGCCATAGTTGAGGACGTTGTTCGAGGGCGCGATGGAAGAGTTCGCGTCGTGCATTTGAGGACTTCAACTGGAAAACTCCAGCGTCCAATCCAACGAGTTTTTCCCCTGGAACTCAACCTGGACTGCTCTTCGCATTCTTCTGATGGTGATTTCGACTGCTCAGATCCTGGATCAGACGCAGAGGACCCCCTCGGTTCACTGAAGGAAGATCGGAAGATAAAGAAGATACCTGACGCCGTTGGTGTGACAAGGTGTGGGAGGAAAGTTAAAGTGCCCGCTAGATTCAAATAATTGAAATGTTGCTTTATTTAAGTTGTCTTTATGGGCAGATTAGTGCCTACTGTTTAATTCATTCTAAATTTGGTTTTGATTCGTTTCATTCATCAAGGTGGGAGTGTGTGACGGAACAGCAAGTAAACGCGCATTGGTAGAATGTGCTGTCTCTAATTGCGAACGGTAGAAGCAGAAGGTTGCTTGGGGACATTCTTATCTATCGATTCTTATCTGGACTACTCGTTTTTTGGGTTCCTGTTTTTTTCTGAACCTTTTTTCTTGTGAATTTTGTAAAAAATAAAAACGTCGTATTGCATCCAGTTATACACTTTCCGCCCCGTGTTTTGCGTGAAGATGTGGCTCTAAAATTGAAATCCGCCCACCTTTTACTTCACAGTTGTTGTTTGTTTAATGGTAGTCGACAAGGCACATTGTTATCTTCACTTTAGGCATTCGAGACCATTTTTGACGGACTCCTCATCTCAAAAAATCATAGTATGGTAGTCCAGAACTTGTTTTGGGTTACGGAATATTTTTCTATGATTTTTTTTCAACTTGAGGTGGATATGTCTCGCATAAATCGTACTAGGTAAGTGGTGGTAGCTTTTACTCTGACTACACGATGAAAGATGGGAAATCGTGGGATCTACAAGTCGTGGGACTTCCGTCTTTGGAAGCGAAGGCTCGACGAGACCAGTGGCCAGCGTTACTCGGCCAGACGAACGTCCATTGCCGCTTTGCTAAATTCGAAATTACGACTTCGAAAAACGGGGTGTTTCGTAAAACAAGGAGGGGGGGGAGGAGAAAAAAAACAAAATTTTTGTCGACATTTTCTTGAATAATGTTAGCTGCTTTCTTTTGGCATCCTGTTTCAAACTGTTCTTCTTCATCATTTTCAATGTCGGTATACTTAAATACGGCAAGTAAAGGGAGAAGAAGCAAAAACCATTTAATGGTTTTTCCTACTTAGTTTCTACGCTTCAGAAGCCGGTGCCTGGTAAAATTATTTGGCGGATGTCTGCTGTCTGTCACTTCCCAAGGCAGTCTAGGCGCCAGCGCCTGGTTCTCCAACTTCAAAGAGGCCGGACGCATTCTTCACTTTCGTTTCAACTCCGTTTCTGTGATTATGCCAGTTGGTTGATGAGGCGATGGACTTTTTAGATAAAAATAAGAGAGCTGGAAAGTTTTCCTTGCACTGACCACTGAGGCAGTGGTTTCATGTTGCTCCGCTTACCAAGATATATATTTTTGCTGCCACTGCTACATCCATAGAGAGCCCTTGCAATGTAACTTTTGAAAGAATCCTATTATATTTCAATATTTCGCGCAAGGTGTTTCTGCAACCCTCCTCTGGCTGAACCTGCATGAGATGGGACTATAAATGACTAAATTTTAGGGCCAGGCATCGGCCACTGAAAAAGAAGTTGTTTGCTTCATGTTTACCTATAAATTAGGTATGAATTACGCAATAAATATGCCATTTTGAGATATAGCTAGCACACAATCCCAAAATCTCCGTTTCATTTAAATCATTGCTACGTTCGGAAATGATAGGCTAGAATGGTCGCAATGAAATTACAAGGTTGACAGGATCTTCGATCAGGCGTGAACTTCGTGCCAGTGAAAGGTGTCCGGTTTATGGATCCAGGTCCCCGGGTCTTCTGGGGGCGGGGTTTCTTTCCAGGAAACGGACCTGTGCGGTTTCGTCTGCAGAATTATGCCCGCGAGCATAACAGTCTCCAAAAATTTATCGCATTCGTCGCCGAGCTGTTGGAATTATGTTGTCGTAAAACACTCGGAAAAGACGATCTACTCCGTCGAAGATGTCACTGTTTTACGGCGAAATTGTAAAACACGGCCAACTCATATAAAAGGTTTATTGCCGCTTTTTCAAAGTTGCCTACTTACCTATCGTCCTGAAAGCATTGGAATTACGAGGCGATGTCCAAGCTCATGCGTGCTTGATGAAATTAGTGCTGATTTCACCAGAATATTTTCACCAAGTCAGACTGATTTCAGTAATTTTTTTGATTTTTGAGGTAGGGTACGTAAATTTTTGAGGCAAGTGCGTTTCTTCGTCCCCTCTCTTCATGTGGCCACTTTAATTGATTCATTTCCAAGGAGGTAATGAAAAGAGTCTTCTATTAATGTCTACGGAAATACGTGATAGGATCGTCGGTACGCCAAAATTCAAAGTGTGACTGAAATGGAAGAATCACAAAGACAGAGCTATGGGGAACTTAGCCCTACTTACCCCAAGCCAAAGGGCGTAACTGAAACATTTATTAGCGATTTCGTCCAGTGGGTGGGTCCCCGACGGGAGCAGATGAAGAGGATTATTATGCTCTTCATATTTGATATTGTAGTTAATTCATATTTGATCCTGTAATATTATTACGCACATTTTTTAAGCTGATGCCATTGATTATGTGGGGGAGATGATCACAACAGCTACCTACAGGAGGCCATTGATTTCTGTACCAACACACGTTTCTCCAGTTAGGCCAAAATGTTCATGGTTTGGTGCAGGATAGAACCAGAGACCTCTCGCATGAGAAGCGGAAGCGCTATCAATTGAGCTATCAAGTTACCTACAATCTCGTGTCGAATTTCCAATACCCCTTTCAGTTGTTAGTTTCCGCTCTAAGCGCAAAGTTGTTAGTTTCCGCTCTAAGCGGAAGACAACACTAGTGACCCCTACCGGATGTTTGAGAACTAGGCTAGTTCCTTTATTTGCCCCTCGAGAGCGCCACAAATCCTCACTGAGCTTCCTCTGGATTCGAGAACCTTCCTTCCAAGATACAAAACATCAATGGTCGAGCGGACCTCCTGAGAAGGTCGTCACGTACCCAGGGAATCCAAATTTTCTGGAATTTGTTCACACAAGCACTACGAACATGATATAATGGTATATATTTATTTTCATTTTCAATACGGTAGGAATACCAAAAGCCATATCCTACCTATAAATAGGTTATTTCATAATCACGAATTTTTAAAAGTGATTTAATTTTTGGCCCCCCCCCCAAATTAAATCATGAGTAAGGACCTGCGTCACGCTATTATTCCGAGAGCCTCCAGGCCAAAATCGCCCGAACAAGTATTTTATGAGATTGTTACATTACAAATGCATTATGCGGGGAAAAACATTTTTGATTGATTCGCCTTCAAGGAGGCGATTTATGTTATTATTGAATAAAAACCACCAGTCACCCACTGAACACGAACTTGGTTCGAATATTGATAAGTTCGATCCTCTTCTCAACCCAACCCACCCGAATTATCAGCTCATCTCCAAACGTAAACACTCGTATTAATAATACGCTATTATCTCGTCACGTGTTCTCACTTGCTCGTCCTATCTACCTACAGCCTATTATACCTACAAGTGCCCTCTTGCTCACTCATCTAACAAATCGGTAATAACTATTATATCACCGATTTTAATCACGTTACTCAATATGTGTCCAACTTGGTAAGACTGGAAGAGCGAACCGTAATTTCATCAGATCCCATTATACGTCGGAATGATCTTAACGATGCGTTGTCTTCGGCTGCGGGCGTGTCGAAGTGAGAGTTATCGTCGGCCTTGGCCTTCGTGGCTCAAAAACGAAAAGTGGGTAGAAAGAAAAATGAAAATCGATGCCCAAGATAGTGAAGCAGGTCGAAAAAAGCGGCCGGGATGGTGTAACCGCGGATGACATCTGATGTAATCTATCATAGGCGTCCTTGCTCATCTAGGCTTGAAAACCAAGAAGGCGATGACTGAGCTTTTTTGGAGGCTTTCCTGCTTGAGGTGACCTGACCGCCTTTCGGTCAGTTGTCGGTCGCGTCATGGTAAAAATGGGAGGGAGTTGTTGTTGAAAATCAATTTTTCGAAGGATTCCTTGAAGTATGTACTTTGTAGCCAGTTTCCGTCCTTGGCGTGTATAATATATGTCGTAAAAGGGGTGGTGTCCGAGACAATTTAACTGAACACGTCCGAATCGACACTTTAATTGCACCTTTTACAATACAATTTTGCAATACACATCTTACCGCAAGTCCCTTCTCGAATTCCGAAAACCAAACTGCGTCGTCATCTTCAGTGTTGCCTCTCGTGGCCCTTTTCCGAAGCTCTGGCTCCAGCCCAGTCGCTAGTTCGCTCTTTCAGGTGTAGGTAGCGTTCTGAGGTCCGATCGAGTAGGTACTTTCCTTAGCTGAGGCGTGTAGCGCCGACATATATAACTTAGTAATATTACATACATACATATTACCTACAATATTACATACAAATACATATTATGTTACTAGTACTAACCTTACTATTTTTGCAATCGCACAAGAGGGAGTTGATTGAAGATTCTTGATATATCTGTAGTAGAAAGGGCGTTTACCCACGATAACTTCAGTTTGATGATCATTTCAAAAAATTTCTGTCTTTTTATTTTTAAATATTTTTATTTTTTAATTTTTTCAAGATTTTATTGCGTTATCCGCAGATTTCACATAAAATTTGTTTACTTTTTTATTTTCATCTAATTGTTTTTAAAGCCGATTCAATTTCACAAGCACCTGATTTCATTAATTGATTTCCCCTTAATTTCACCTGATTTCACAAAAACTTTGTAACTTTTTAGTTACCTATTTTCATCTAATTTTTTCAAGCAAATTAAATTCTTCAGCAAATAATTTCACTTTCATTTCATCAGCGCCTTACAAGCACCTATATCAAAACGCTTCCACCTGAGTTCGTATAATAATATTATACTACATATTATGTTTTTCGGAAGTGCTACCTTGCCTCCTGGGAATGAACTGCCTACTTCCATTGCGCAACTTCCACTTCAGCAAAGAAACGGCCGCTGACAAAAGAACGACATTGATATCCATTTCTTCCTATTCAGACTTCCATCCCGTATCGGTCGTCAGGGAATTTCATGGTTTGTTTTCCGAATAGCGAGCAAGGTAATAAAAGGCAGACGTAGAAATGACAACTTGCTATACACCGAATGTTTCATTGTCGAAATGAATAGAAAACTCGATGTCTCCGGATCGAAGGCGCCTCGAGAACTGCAGGTTATGGGCCCGGACGTATCCGGGATCTTTGGGCAAAACGACGTTACGAGAGGCGTTAGACGATGCGAATCTACTACCCACCGAGGTTTTGATTGATTATGACTGAGTGGGCCGTCACCTGGCAACGCTATAGTTGCTATACCGAGATCTGCTTGTTCTTGGGCTTTTTCGTCTCTCGAACTTAGGTAACGCACTGTGCATCCTACACCTCGATGCGGTTACATAGGCTTCATGAATTTTCAAAATATTACAAAAGACATTGATGATTCACATCCAGAATACTAATCATCAGAAACGCTTTCTGAACAAATATATCAACAATTCCAACATTTTCAATAATCTACAACAATTATTCAATTTTCAATAATCTGTGAAATTTATTTTTAAATTGAAGTAGGTATCTATTTTTAAATATTTTTTTAATATTTTAAAAATAGATATATCTGCCATTTATCTGCATATATGCCATTTTTAAATATCTATGCCAAAAATAGGGGCCCTAGCCATAGATATTGAAAATATTTGAAAAATTCAGACAAAATAAATATTTTTAAATTTCCATGCCAAAAATAGTGGCTCAACCCTTCGTAAATATGGAAGTAAAAAGAGGAGTTTTCAGATTTTTTGAAGGATGATTTGTTCAGGAAAATAAAAAAGCACGGAAATGCTTGAGGATTGATCATCGAAACAAATACGTGCACAGTTACTCATGTCAACACCCACGACCGGTTCCTTATTTCAGACTTTTTACAACACTTACAAAATGTTCCAAATCATTTACACTCTGTCGACGCAACCGCCCACGAATTGAGATTAGGCCGTTGCCCAATTCCTCGTCGCCTGCAACTTAACAATCATGTATCACGTTTCAATATCGTTGTACGTGATGAAACTTACTCACAAAGGACCCTATTCGGCATTCGACGGACCGTGATGCCAGTTATTCGATGAGCCCGATCGGTGTGGATTTAGGATGATTCGGTGCTTTTGGAACGGAGCCCGAGCTTACCGCAACCCGCCCATTGCCATTGCTGACCGTATGAGCATAGTATGGTAATGAACAGTTGTTACGTGATGGCCGAGTGGAAAGCGTTTTTCGAGAAGGCCTGTTGGCCCATATTGGCCGTGTGCTATTTATGCCGGATACCATCGGCCGAGTTTGTGGGTGTATAGAGACCAAATAGCATTGGTTTTAACCTAAAAAACAGAGCAGGTACCTGCCTACTTCAAAAAATTTTAGAATTCAAAAAAATTTTTTGAGTAGATTTTGGGTGATGGCATGACACGAAAAATTGCCAATTTCCTACGCCTCCCCAAGACTGAAAAAATGCAAAAAACAGATTTTGACTTTTTTGGCGTTTTAATCTTCAGCTATTGTCTGACTAACAAGAAATTTGGCGTTTTTTCGAGATTTTGGTCAACTGGGTCGAGATTTTGGGGGTAGTGATACGGCCAAAACCACGTTTTTTCGCAGTTTTCTTGGCTTTATGGCCAAAGTACAATTTATGGTATAGTAAGGTGTTGGGCAAAAACGTGATGGAGAAGAAAATTTCGGGTCTTAAATTTCCTATCAGATGCATTCCCACCCTTGTTATGAACTTTTTGCACGAGGGGGTCTGTTTATTGGCTCGGAACTGCAAAACTGCTATTCGTCTATTACACGTCGTATGGCGGGAAGTGTGGGAAGGGTAGGGGTGGATCGGTTTGGGGACCTACTAATAAAACTGGACTGTGGATCCATTATATTATTATATCATCACATTATCGAGTTATATTTAATATAACTTGATTATACATAAAAACTTAACCTATCAATAAATTTGAATAGCTATCTTCAACTTTTCAACAAAAAATGTTCCGCAAGTTCTGCTGACATTCATCTAGAACGGGCTTCCCATTGCAAATACCGTCGAATAGGTTAAGTTCGGGGAAAACCATTAGTCAATAAGTAACACATAATCGTCGGTTGGTCCATCGGTGAATAGAAGACGTCTTGTTGAGATGGGCGTTGTGCAACGGCGTTCAAGACTATCAAAGAAAGCTCACCTCAAACCTCGCGGCAGACAAGTAGACAGACACCTATACAACAATAATGGGTTTATGATTGAGCATTGACTCGGGAGGACCTTGGACCGACAGTCAAGGCCGTTGGTTACGGACGAAATGGAATTGTAACAATTTCTAGTTACATAACTGAAGGGATAAACTGTTTACTCAACTTCGAGAGAAGGATGCACTCGTTAAGGGGTTTCTTGTTTGAGTAACGTTTTAAAAATAGTTAGTACACCCAAGTCGGATCGTGGGAAGACGGAACAATTAGAGTAGTTAGCTGTTCGTGACCGATTGGGTGCTCGAAAGGTTCTATCGGGCATGCGATTTAGGACGTGCCGCCCGAGACCGAAAGGATGCACTTTCCTCGACTGTAGAACTGTGGGGGATTTTGAGTTATCAAAAATGGAATGTGTTCAGGGGTAAAGGACATGTATACTAAGAATCCCCAAATTTCCCAGTTGGGAATAAGTGCGGAAAGAGGGATAAATGTTCCGTTTTTCAGTTTTTCACTCATAACTTGAAAAGGCGAGGTTGGAGCGAGAAAGTGCACCCATTCAAAATTGAAGTCGAATCAATTTCCTACAAATTGTCTTCCATGCACTTTTCCCTCACCCCAACCGTTTCAGAGATATTCGCAGTCAAGTGTGATTATTTTCAAAAAACGTTCTACCCCACGTTTTGGCGCCAAGTTCTCGTATCGTCTAAACTGTTGGTCTTAGCCCAAAAGTCCTAATAGAAAAAGTTATAGAGGATTTAATTTCTCCCAGGAATATGTGTTAATATTCCCATTTATCTCTTCACTGTTGCCAGTTGTAGAGATTCAAAGATTTTCATGAGCGATTCTTTAAAACGAAAATTCCTAGAAAGTGATAAGATATAAATTAGCATATTGATACGTATTCTTGAAGGAAATTAAATTTCCTACAACTTTGTTCATTACAAAATTTGAGCTAAAATCAATGGTTCAGACGATAAAGCCGAACTTTGAAGCAAAAACAAGAAATAGAACGTTTTTCGCAAATCATGATAATAATATTACTTGTGCTAATAACTCGAAGAGGGGCGGTCGGACGGAAAAAGTGCCTCTATTAGAAATTGAAGTACGATAAATTTACTACAAATTTTGTTCCGTGCACTACTTTCCTGACTCCAACCGTTTCAGAGATATACGCAGTCAAAAGTTACCGTCCTTGAAAACACTTTTAATCCCACGCTTTGGCGCCAAGTTCTCGTATCGTCAAAACTATCGATCTTAGCCTAAAATTAGTAATAAACAAAGCTGTGGACAATTTCATTTTCTTAGAGATAGATAAAATCCTCAGTTGCTTTTGTCGTATTCAGTAAACAATTCGGTAAATCCACTGTATTCGGTAAATTCAGTAAACAAAATATAATCAGGACCTCAGACTTGACTAAAACTTTGAAATGGATGTTCGATGCGACAATCCGAGATCTCGACTGATCGACTGAGATACCGAATTATGCGAAATGCTACCGAGCCCCAGCAATGCGGTAAGGGGAGGGACCATAAGTGGAGGGTCAACTTCCTACACTGGCCGACCGGGTCGCGCTTTCTACCGGACCCCAAGTTGGGATGTTATTTTGCAATCACGGAGGAATGAAAATTCCGATTATTATGCAATGTTCTAGAGAGCCACCTGTCCATTGTAAGGACGGTTGTTGCGATACGTGCGTTGGTGTTATTGATGGTGCCCATTAAAAGTTTGAAAGTGATTACATGCCTAGCTACGAAATGAAACGCGAATTGAACCAGATCGTAAACCCCAGATAGTAAAAAACGGCGAAGTCATTCACGATTGGAAATTTTTGCCAATTTTGAGGCAGAAGAAATTTAATTTATTTTATTGAATTTTGTTTATTAAGAAATTTTTGAGTTTTCTTCATTTAGACATTTATTTTTCATTTTTTTAGGTATAGGCAACTATTTATTTCAAAAAGTGTGTTTTTGGGTATTTATACTATTTGTCTTATGATAAAAGCCCAACCTGGACGGACAACATGATTTTCATTTTGGACTAAGCGGCTGCCTCTTGGCATATTTTGGAACGAACATGTCCACAAATCATCCAAAATGTTGAACATCAACAGTAAAACGGCTTTCGTTGATTGGCTTTCGGAATGCGGCGGGATCATGTTCGGACCAAAGTGATACTGGAGAGACCCAGTTACGATCATTCATCCTGCTGAAAGCTGTCTTGTTAACTCCCAGAGGCCCCAGGGCGTCCTGTAGATTGCCAGGCGCATGAACAGTTCATGCCTTACATGGGTCGGCTGTTTAATAACTGATTGCGCAACCCCCTCTGGACCAGGGTGGTGAAAATAATGTGAAACGAAGTGATAAGGGTTGAAATGATTTCATGCTTATTCAGGATTTCAAAGCCAATGGTATTGGGACACTTCTAAAAACGCTAGAGGAGAAAAAACACGATAATTTTGAGCTGATTTTGAATTAAATCGTCCAGCTGGCATCCCAAATCTCCCTTTCAATGTAGGTAGAAAAAATCATAACAGAATTATTCGCCGATCCCGCGGAACAAGTTATTTCCGCCCCATTACCCAACATCAACCTACACCCAGTGACTCCGTTATCGCGTGGTCTTTCGTTTACGAGTCTTCGACGCCGAGATAATTTTATTTTTTGTAAATTATCGCCTCCTTCGAAGAAATTCAATTCCGGGAGACGCGGACGTAATATGCGCATACTTGGAACTGGACTGTGGGAGTGTTGGGTGATTTTGGAAAAGTCGAACTCGAATCTGAAACTGGACGTGCGAAAAGGAGGTTTGATTTTAGTAGTTCACTCGAAATTCTCGGTACCTAGGTATGCGCGGTTTCTCAAAATGCAATTATCGTATAAGTATTTTCAGCTGAAAATTTGTTTTCGACTTTTGAACGGCAGTTGCGGTTGTTTGGAGTTAGTTATTGACTACGAGTGCATACTCGGGATAAAGAAAATTTCTTGGAAAAATTTGTCTAGTTTAAAGCTGGGTTCACATGAGCGTTTTTGTCTGCGTTTAGTACGTCCTGCGTCAAGTCCGTTCACGCACGCGTCAAGTGCGCAAAAACGAGATGGTGTTGACATGTTGGAGATGCGTCGTTACTCAATTATTCTTGCACCAAGTTCGGAACTTCCCGGATTGTAACTAACCGATGAACGCTAAACGTTTTTTCGGCTATTTCGCTAAACATATTTTTCGGATGATTCCAAGTGATACGTTCACCAATTCGTTCAAACCAGTCTATAACCACGGACTTTGACAATTTTCGTTTGGAATTTTCATTGAATTACACGTGGAGTTTTCTGAGGGGCTACTTGTTTTTCAAAAGGCGGACAGCTTCCGCGATCCACTGGAACAACTAAGGGGTTAGAGGGTCAAAGAAGCCACTGATGCCATTGCAAGTGAAAGCTCCCGGCCTCAAGGATCGCAAGTGTTGTGAAGTGGATCTCCAGACGACTCGTCCCTTGCATCCCAGCGAAGGCCGGGCTTATCGAGTTCTCCTGGCGGGGAAGGAAACGGACCAAGTTGCGCAATCTTGCGGGGAAAGCACGTCAAGTGCGCTCTTTGACTCGAGTGTCAGTAATGTAATGCAGATTATCGAATCTCTGCCCGATGATATTACTCGTCAGCAACTTTAGGGTGCATTGCACTTTTTTTATCGATTGATATCCTTAGATTATACCCATACATTTGAATCGCTAGAAAAATATTCTTTTTGGGTCATTCTCACAGAAAGGGCCAGTTTTGAGTGCTTTGAAAATCATCCTATTGCGTTGAGAGTTGAGTTGAGTTGAGTTGAGTTGAGTTGAGTTGAGTTGAGTTGAGTTGAGTTGAGTTGAGTTGAGTTGAGTTGAGTTGAGTTGAGTTGAGTTGAGTTGAGTTGAGTTGAGTTGAGTTGAGTTGAGTTGAGTTGAGTTGAGTTGAGTTGAGTTGAGTTGAGTTGAGTTGAGTTGAGTTGAGTTGAGTTGAGTTGAGTTGAGTTGAGTTGAGTTGAGTTGAGTTGAGTTGAGTTGAGTTGAGTTGAGTTGAGTTGAGTTGAGTTGAGTTGAGTTGAGTTGAGTTGAGTTGAGTTGAGTTGAGTTGAGTTGAGTTGAGTTGAGTTGAGTTGAGTTGAGTTGAGTTGAGTTGAGTTGAGTTGAGTTGAGTTGAGTTGAGTTGAGTTGAGTTGAGTTGAGTTGAGTTGAGTTGAGTTGAGTTGAGTTGAGTTGAGTTGAGTTGAGTTGAGTTGAGTTGAGTTGAGTTGAGTTGAGTTGAGTTGAGTTGAGTTGAGTTGAGTTGAGTTGAGTTGAGTTGAGTTGAGTTGAGTTGAGTTGAGTTGAGTTGAGTTGAGTTGAGTTGTGTTGAGTTGAGTTGAGTTGAGTTGAGTTGAGTTGAGTTGTGTTGAGTTGAGTTGAGTTGAGTTGAGTTGAGTTGAGTTGAGTTGAGTTGAGTTGAGTTGAGTTGAGTTGAGTTGAGTTGAGTTGAGTTGAGTTGAGTTGAGTTGAGTTGAGTTGAGTTGAGTTGAGTTGAGTTGAGTTGAGTTGAGTTGAGTTGAGTTGAGTTGAGTTGAGTTGAGTTGAGTTGAGTTGAGTTGAGTTTGAGTTGAGTTGAGTTGAGTTGAGTTGAGTTGAGTTGAGTTGAGTTGAGTTGAGTTGAGTTGAGTTGAGTTGAGTTGAGTTGAGTTGAGTTGAGTTGAGTTGAGTTGAGTTGAGTTGAGTTGAGTTGAGTTGAGTTGAGTTGAGTTGAGTTGAGTTGAGTTGAGTTGAGTTGAGTTGAGTTGAGTTGAGTTGAGTTGAGTTGAGTTGAGTTGAGTTGAGTTGAGTTGAGTTGAGTTGAGTTGAGTTGAGTTGAGTTGAGTTGAGTTGAGTTGAGTTGAGTTGAGTTGAGTTGAGTTGAGTTGAGTTGAGTTGAGTTGAGTTGAGTTGAGTTGAGTTGAGTTGAGTTGAGTTGAGTTGAGTTGAGTTGAGTTGAGTTGAGTTGAGTTGAGTTGAGTTGAGTTGAGTTGAGTTGAGTTGAGTTGAGTTGAGTTGAGTTGAGTTGAGTTGAGTTGAGTTGAGTTGAGTTGAGTTGAGTTGAGTTGAGTTGAGTTGAGTTGAGTTGAGTTGAGTTGAGTTGAGTTGAGTTGAGTTGAGTTGAGTTGAGTTGAGTTGAGTTGAGTTGAGTTGAGTTGAGTTGAGTTGAGTTGAGTTGAGTTGAGTTGAGTTGAGTTGAGTTGAGTTGAGTTGAGTTGAGTTGAGTTGAGTTGAGTTGAGTTGAGTTGAGTTGAGTTGAGTTGAGTTGAGTTGAGTTGAGTTGAGTTGAGTTGAGTTGAGTTGAGTTGAGTTGAGTTGAGTTGAGTTGAGTTGAGTTGAGTTGAGTTGAGTTGAGTTGAGTTGAGTTGAGTTGAGTTGAGTTGAGTTGAGTTGAGTTGAGTTGAGTTGAGTTGAGTTGAGTTGAGTTGAGTTGAGTTGAGTTGAGTTGAGTTGAGTTGAGTTGAGTTGAGTTGAGTTGAGTTGAGTTGAGTTGAGTTGAGTTGAGTTGAGTTGAGTTGAGTTGAGTTGAGTTGAGTTGAGTTGAGTTGAGTTGAGTTGAGTTGAGTTGAGTTGAGTTGAGTTGAGTTGAGTTGAGTTGAGTTGAGTTGAGTTGAGTTGAGTTGAGTTGAGTTGAGTTGAGTTGAGTTGAGTTGAGTTGAGTTGAGTTGAGTTGAGTTGAGTTGAGTTGAGTTGAGTTGAGTTGAGTTGAGTTGAGTTGAGTTGAGTTGAGTTGAGTTGAGTTGAGTTGAGTTGAGTTGAGTTGAGTTGAGTTGAGTTGAGTTGAGTTGAGTTGAGTTGAGTTGATCAGTTCGAACTCAGATCAGTTCGAACTCAGATCAGTTCGAACTCAGATCAGTTCGAACTCAGATCAGTTCGAACTCAGATCAGTTCGAACTCAGATCAGTTCGAACTCAGATCAGTTCGAACTCAGATCAGTTCAAACTGAAGATCGAACTGAAGTTTGAACTGAAGATTGAACTGAAGATTGAACTGAAGATTGAACTGAAGATTGAACTGAAGTTTGAACTTTAGTTTGAACTGAAGTTTGAACTGAAGTTTGAACTGAAGATTGAACTGAAGATTGAACTGAAGATTGAACTGAAGATTGAACTGAAGATTGAACTGAAGTTTGAACTGAAGATTGAACTGAAGATTGAACTGAAGATTGAACTGAAGTTTGAACTGAAGATTGATCTGAAGATTGAACTGAAGATTGAACTGAAGTTTGAACTGAATTTTGAACTGAAGTTTGAACTGAAGATTGAACTGAGGATTGAACTGAAGATTGAACTGAAGATTGAACTGAAGATTGAACTGAAGATTGAACTGAAGATTGAACTGAAGATTGAACTGAAGATTGAACTGAAGATTGAACTGAATATTGAACTGAAGATTGAACTGAAGATTGATCTGAAGATTGAACTGAACTGAACGTCACGGAGACACCGGAGTGAAGTTAGCAACGACCCAGCAACGTAAAAGTATATTTAGATGTCACGGAGACAGGTACCGTTGCTAACTTTATTAGGCACTTCATAACGACCCATCTAAAGATACTTTTTATCATAAGTAGCCCCCTCGGAAAATATTTGTGTCAAAATGACTTAATTCTGACACTTTTCACACCATGTTTGCTACCGACAAACAAAGTTTTGAACAATTGAATCAGGAAGGAAGCTCATGCGTTCGACATTGATGAGAAAAACTATACTTCGTGCTGATGCGTTGTTGTGCAAGTTGGCGCTTTCACTTTCAAGGGCCTGCTCTGATTTCCGATAGGGAAGACTTCGCGTGATGGGCGTTAACAAAGAGCCATATTACATTGGCGCGCTGAATAAAAAACACTATTTAGTGGCCCCCCTAGGATGCGCTAGGAATAAGTGAGCCGAGGCCAACTTGCATACAGATCAGCGCATATCCTTATCGCGTAACGAAAAAATTCGGTGGCGCCTGCAGAGTAATTTTAAGATAGGGGGTATAGGAATTTATTTTTTAGAAAAAATATTTTGATCCTTTTTATCTATCTTGAAAATTTCCTTAATTTTGGAGTTAGCTTATTTTTGGTTTGGTCAGTGTTGCCATCGAGTAGCAGTCTAAAAAACAATGAAAATATTATGGTGTATTTTTTTGGCCTTCTTCTCATAATGATCCTAATTTTCTCAAAGTAGACAACGGGCAAAAAATTTAAAAATTTAACTGTCGACGACAAAACTTTCTATGGATGTACCAGTATTGGAAATTTTTAAGTTTTTATTTTATTTTTATTTGTTGCTGATTTTAATAGCCTGTAATAGTTCTTAATAGGTTTTTGCCGTTAGCGATGACTCGATATTTTGGAAAATCGTCACTTAAGATCCAACACCACCTAACTCAATTTTCCCAAGTTTTCAGGATGTACAAAAACCTAATTATTTTAACTTGGAAATACATTAGGCGGTGTTGTCTCTTCCCTATCTCCTTCTTCACTGGTTGGTTCAATCTCCTTGGCAGTGTTACTATGATATCGGCAATTGAAAAATCTATCGAGCGGTGTGTCCAACTCATTTTCGCCGAAAATTGAGTTAGGCGGTGTTAGAACTTGAGTGACGAAATGTTGAAATTTTGACTCAATCTGTTGACTTGAAATGTCGACTCGATCTTTTTGGAACATTTTGGAAAATCACCTGTTGGCCTCAGTACTTTATTTCTGAAGCACCTAAGTTGGCAATTTTTAAAATTTTTATTTTTTCAATAGCCAGTAATAGTTCTTTATAGGTTTTTGTCATAAGCAATGACTCAAAATTATTTCACGAACCCCTGAATTCAGTGCTGCTAAGTAGTTATAACTAGCTCCTAACCCGAACCTAGCTAAAAATCTATTCAGCTCAACGGGGTGGTTATTTTCTTCGGGAAATTGAATAGCTCGGTCTAGTGTGCAATCTTTTTGGAAAACTCATTCATATTTTCCCTTCGACGGTTTTGAAAGATGAACGGCCGCCGCGCCGGTCGGAATTAGAATAACAATAAATAGAAGGTTGCGTGTCTTTCGGACGCTTAGCGATTCGTTCCGCCATTCTGAAACTTGCCGGCTCAACCTTCTGGCTATTTTCCGTCCCGAGATTCAAGGAGCGACGTTTCATTCATCGTTTTCGAAGGTTCATTGAAGAATTTTCCCTCTGGGAGTGCGACCGGTCGAAAAAAGACTAACAAGTCCGAAAACGGAGTATTGCCTTATCTGAAGTCAGAACGGACACGTGCATGTTTGATCACTTGAATGGAACCTCGCATGCACTTAATTGCAGCATCGATTATTTGTGATTTGCAACGTTCAATGGGAATTGCATGCATGGACAGAACGGAAAATATGTTGGACTTTCTCGCCAAAACACGCGAATTCCAACTTCTGCCATAGACGAGGCCAATTTAAATTTCAAATCTACGGGTCGCCGGTTTCGAGGAACTTTCTCGAGTTGTGAGTCATCGCAGGATAATCCTATGCTCCAATGTCCTATGATATTTTTATGGTTGATACTTCAGAAAGGAGCGGTTCGGGGCATGTCCTTCTTTTCAAGCTCACCGTGTCCGATCCGAAGTATTTTGAAAGTGAAAAAAAATGTTTGCTGGGTGTGAACTTGAAAGAATTGTGGCCCCGATGAGTCAAGAATTTTAATGGGTCCAAAATCATGGTATGAGATTTACTTTCAGTGCCAACTCGCACTAACATAAAGAATATTTTTTTTCGGCTGAAAGCTTCAAACGAGATAATTCAATAGTTTTGTAACAAAAACAAATTTTTTATTGCTTAATTATTTATGAGAAAAATAGTAGATACTAGTTATAGTAATAATTTATTTAATTTTTTAAAAATTAAAACATTAAAACAATTTTTTTCATTTAATTTTTTATTTTGAAAGATTGATTTATTTACGCGAGGGGTCCTGCCTAATTAAATAGCTTTGAAGGCAAATTTATGATCATACGTAACAGCTTGTCCCTTGTCCTAGATGAGGCCTTTCGTCTAGTACTTAACGGCAAGTAGGCCGGTATTTATCCTCAGACGAAAGATTTATGTACTGAAATGCCCACTAAATCATTTAACAATCTTCTTCATGAAGGACTGATAACCCACTGAAGACGTTCCATTCCGTATTTCACCTACATACACATTTCAAAATACTTCTTCATTTCGTGCACGTAGGTATACGTTACGTATGTTATCGAGGGGCGCACGAAATTATAATGAACGGCGGGACTCGTGAGAGGAGCAGATTGGACGTTTAAGGGGCTCCAGCCGTATAATCTCATCTTCCTAGAAATTCGAGTAACATGTGTTGTGCAGTCCCAGATTGCTCAGTACATCTCCAGTTACCGTCTCGTAACCCCTTGTAAGTAGTACGGAAACTATGTCAAATGATGACCGAAAGTCAGGAGGGTTCACACTGAAAACCTGAACCAGATTGACCTATATCCTTTTTTTTGTGTTGCCTTTTATTGTTTAATTGCTGCTTTTTTTTGTTTGCATTTTGTTGTTTTTAGTTTAATTTTTACTGTATTTTATTATCTTGATAATCTCTTATTTTTTTAGTTATATAGGTACCTATAAAATATTTTTATCAATAATATACTTTGATCTTTATGCATCCTTTGATCTGGCGATTTCATTACTTGGATGGCTAATGCAAAATTCGAAATCGCTTTAATTACACATTCTTGGAAGGTATAAAGTTATACAATTTTTGTATCCCACAAACTCCACGCCATTAGGTAATTTTTTAATGCTCGTGTTCCTAAAAAACAGCCGTTCAGTAAATCAAAGGCCAGTAAAATTTTACGAGCACCCGAGGCGTTTAACCTGCGCCAAACTTAACATCATTGCTCAACACTGTGCTATCGATTCCTTCATTGACCTTTCAGGAATTTCAGTTAACTACAATCCAAAAACTGACGAAGAACCTAAGAAAGGAGGTCAGTTTTGGAGAAACGAAACTTTTGCAGCAATCCCGACTCTATTGTTACATCACGAGACCGAGATTATATGCCGGCCCAACGAAAATCGAAAAACTATCCATCCCCGTCTCTTTCTCCAATCCCTCCTCTATCCCCATCTCCAACCCCTTCACCATTCACTCCTCCATCCCCTTCTCCAATCTCTTCTCCATCCATTCTCCATCCTCTTCTTCTCTCCCTTCACCATCTCCTTCTTCATCACCTTCTGCATCACCTTCTGCATCACCTTCTGCATCACCTTCTGCATCCCATCTCAATCCCCTCCTCAATCCCCTCCTCAATCCCCTCCTCAATCCCCTCCTCAATCCCCTCCTCAATCCCCTCCTCAATCCCCTCCTCAATCCCCTCCTCAATCCCCTCCTCAATCCCCTCCTCAATCCCCTCCTCAATCCCCTCCTCAATCCCCTCCTCAATCCCCTCCTCAAACCCCTCCTCAAACCCCTCCTCAATCCCCTCCTCAATCCCCTCCTCAATCCCCTCCTCAAACCCCTCCTCAATCCACTCCTCAATCCACTCCTCAATCCTCTCATCAAACCCCACCTCAATCCCCTCATCAATCCCCTCCTCAATCCCCTCCTCAATCCCCTCCTCAATCCCCTCCTCAATCCGCTCCTCAAACCCCTCCTCAAACCCCTCCTCAATCCACTCCTCAATCCACTCCTCAATCCCCTCCTCAAACCCTTCATCAAACCCCTCATCAATCCCCTCCTCAATCCCCTCCTCAATCCCCTCCTCAATCCCCTTCTCCAACACCATCACCAACACCTTCTCAATCCCGTTCTCCAATCCCTCCTATGTACCCTTCTCCATCCCATTCTCCAGCCTCTCCTCAATCCCCTTCTACGTGCCCTTCTCCGTCCCATTCTCCAGCCTCTCCTCAATCCCCTTCACCCTCGCCTTCTCCATCCCCTCCTCCATCCGCTTATCCAACCCCTTCTCCATCCGCTCCTCCACCCTTCTCCACCTTCTTCTGAAAGGGCCATGAATGATTCAAGTACGAAAAGTAGGTAGGTGCCTACGCAGAGCTCCACCTTTTTCTGGATAGACTTGTTCTTACGTGATATTCCTACTCTTTTTCTGGCCGGAACTTGCAGCCTATGCAGCCATAAATTTCGATCTCACTTTTCGTAGTATACTTTTCTCTTTTTTCCATTAATTACCCCCCAGACACGTTACAGCTCTTTGAACAGCTCATCCCGGCGCTCCACTGATTTTCGAAACTAGTTCTCAGATAAAATTCGATAACAAGTCCCATTGGGCAATTCCCCGATTTATCAGCCGGAAAGATTTATTCAGCTCGGTTCTCCCCATCCTATCATTACCCGACGCATCGGTTACTAAATCTCAAAAGACAATTTATTAGACTCCCCTGGGCGTTCACACCAATTTTGGGCTCATTGCGAGTCGTGATTCGGGCTCAAACGCCATTGCGCAATACGCTTTTTAAAAGGGATACGTACACAGCGTCCATTCCTTTCCTTACAAGGCAGGTAAGTAGTCGACTCATGTCTAAAGGTTTTGAGGTTTTCATTATTATACAACACTCGACGAAAGGTTTTTTCATGCATTCTTTCCGAATGATTTCCAACTTTCAGCCATCGGGAGACGGCCTCATTGCAAAACGGAAATGTCCCACTGTGGACGTTATAGTCGTGAGTGGCAATACTTTTTCTCAGGTAATCTGAGAACGACTGACTCCATTACTCCTGTGCTCCTGTGCCGAAGGGAAGGTTTAAGACACTCAAATCAATGCAGTTTGAGGATAGAAAAAAAACCACCGATGAAAGTGCTCATAGGGTAGAAGTACTGTGTGTTATAAAAAATCTAGGTAAAGGGGTCTATAGTTCTTGATGTTTTAATGAATTAAAAAAGTTGAATATCGACTTTCATAAGAAGCGTGTATTTATACTGTTCATAAACAGTTCATAGAATCCTCATTCTTTGATTAAAGCAAAGTAAAATTGTTTAAAGGCCCAGATCGTCAAAAAATTATTTTTTCCTCAATCCGATTATTTCTTATAGGCCTACTTTTAACATTTGATTTTTTTCTGGGTAAGGAGTTACCTACCTACTTTTGAACGAATTCGAGGTGGTCATACACTTGTCTGGGTTTTAAGTCGTCTAGTTGAAAGTTCTCAAAATGTAAGTCTATTCTCGAATAACCGAACCTTAGGCAAGACCATTTCCTGTATAAATGGTAGCTATTCAACACCTGTTGCTCGGGCTTTCGCTGTTTTATCGTCAACAGAAATATAGTAATCTTTGGCAAGCTGACAGATATTGCAGTGTAGCTCAGCCGTAACAGTTGGCTTAGTGTGTCGTCAAGCTTCTGCAGCTTTGTGCATAGCAGGCAGGTACTTCATAGTAATTCCGATTCATGGTACCTACCAGTTCAGCAGTTCGGTTTTATCTTAGTCGTTAAATCTCCGCTTCGGCATTGCCAACAGTCGGCTCGTCCGAGTTGGTGCAATTTCGTCTTTCGATGTCGCCTCGTGTTTTGCATGTTGACTGAAGAATCCCAAATGAGACTTTTATGGACAAGAGCCAATTTGCGTCAATTATCGTGAAAGAACGCCGCCGAAACCGCCTGTGGTAATAGGAAGACGTTCAGGCATTTTTTTGGAAATGATGATCTGCTGAAGAGCCATAAAAATGCAAACCGATCATGAATCAAATAAGTAAAATTAGGAAAACGGGGGAAATTTTTTCACCCGTGTGTCCAACAGCAGGGAAAATGTGCCAGTTCAAGGACCTTTTAGCTGCGACTTTTGGGACAATCGGGAAAAAAGTGTAATTATGGAATAAAGAAAATCACATATTGGATGGGAAATAGTCATAGAGAATGTAATCTTTGGGATTTGTCTAACAGGGAGAATTGACAGAAACGAAAAATCGTATTTTCTATGACCTTTTTCCCTATTATCCCACCAATTTGGGATTTTCTCCAAAAAATACACCTTTTTTCGATATTTTCAAAAATTGCAGAAACTATTTTCTAAGCGGCATATTTTCCCTACTGACAACTGTGCAGCTGAATAAACAAATTAAAATAACTTTAACCCAAAAATTTCAGAGTTGTTGATTTACAAAAATCATGGACAACACCGAAGCGTCCTTAAAGAATTTACCATTAATTTACCATAGTTTACACTATCGCTAAACTCGTGATTTTGAAGGAAACCACCTCGAATATGAACTTTTAAAACATTCCTAAACACTTTTTAGAGATTCCGCACGCATTACGGTTCAAGTATTTTTGGCGCACTCGCTGAAGCCGCATCACGATTCGTCGCTCAATTGAACCGCGGTTTGCGGTTGGCTACCAAGATTCGACAACCTTATACTTTCGCTGTTATTTTACGCTTGGAATGATTCATAAGCAAGTTTACCATCGTTGAAACAAGTCAGTTCGACCACCATACTGCATGATTTGGTAACGTCAATTCATGCTAGGGAGCCTCTGTCCCCTGTCCTAGCAAACCCTTATATTGGCAAGACTTTTTTTGTCTCAAATTTTCGCAAAAACTACTTTTTTTGTAGTAACTACCTACTAGGAGTTGACTAGGATAGTTAACCCCTCGTAACTGTTCAGGACCTAAAATCAGCCAAAATACCAATGAGCCTTATGGGGCCTTGTGGGGTCATTGCCAGAACATAGGGGAAATGAATTATGAAACCATTAAATGGTTCATAATTTTATGAATTATTGAAACGAATCTTTAGGAATTTTCAATTATTCGAGTCCACGGCCAGCTGATGGAAATCATCCTTGATTTTTCCACCAAAAGAATTTAATCAAAGGGCCCCGATAAAATCGGCATTTGGCGAAAGGTGCAGCTCGGCCGTTGGACAGTCGTGGTTAGCCTGGAGTCGTCACGACCCGACCATTTTACCTAAATATCGCTGGCAGTTTCCATACGTCGTGGGCAGATGATGATGCCTCTCCAGCTGCTCTGTTATGGACCGTGACTATGGATTAAGCTGTTACGGGGGCTGTTCCGAAGATCGGTCAGACTTTCACCCCCACGACGGGGTAGATTAATTTTGACCCCCGAGTCATAAGATTTTGGCATCCCAAACATTCAACAATTTTCACCGCCGAAGTTTGAATCATTTTATTGGAGTAACATTTTTATCGTAAGCTACATGTACCGTACTGATAAGAAAAGCTGCTTTTCAAACCTCTAAAATGGTAATATTTTCTTTTGTTCTATGTAATATTTATAATTTGTTCTATATAATATTTTATTATAAATAATAAAAGGTTCTTTTCGAACCTACCATGGTAATATTTGAAATTTCTTCGACTATTCAACCACGGATTTCAAAAATTCAGCATAGTACTATCTAACTCGAGGGAAGATACCTATATCCGAAAAGGAGTAATTTTTTAATAGTAAAATCCATGGATAAGCCTCGGAAAGTATTAATTCATTTAGATGTGCACATTTGGCCTAAATCGACAATGGTATAACGCGCTAATAAATAAAAGCATTTCTTGCTCCAGCAAAAAAGCGACCATTTGCGTTTCATCCCCTGTAAAATAGGAAGGTCAAACCTTGGTATTCCCGAGAGCGAAAGAGCCGTGAGGCAACAAGTTGTTAGCAAGTCGGCTTCTTGTACCTTCGCCCTGGCAATAATAGCTTGCTCACACGTCGTAACCCGGTTAAAGACGATTTCGAGGCGCTAACAATGCTCGAATATTTTGAATTCTAAAAACGAACCGTAATTTGTCAGGCTGGACCTGTCGACATCGGGAGCGGGAGGCAGTTGAAGGGTTGCATGAGCAAACATTTTGGTTTGTACTTTCCCGAATTTAAGAGATTAAATAAAACAACACAATAAAACCGACTCATAAAAAACTAAAACATAAAAATTAAAAATAGGTACCTACCTACAAATGGAAAAATACTAACAGCAATTCCAGTGGCGACTTCAGAAAATTCTTTCCCTGAACATTTTAGGCATTTAATGTCGAGGAAGTCTCCTATTGGATACCACTATTTTTTCTTTTTCTAGGATCAATATTGTAGGAGCAGCAGACAAAAAGGTATAGGGTAAAAATGAGGAGGTGTCTTTCAAAACTGAACATGTCCACTTAGAAAAATTGGCGTTTTATGGGCTTTTCTAGATCGTATAGTACATAAAATACATCATTTATAATTTTTTTTAATAAATAGTTTTATTTATTGAATATATGAATAACTAAATAATAAATAAATAATTTATTTTATGTACTTACGGTCGTAGGAAAGCTCATAAAACGCCAATTTTTCCAAGTGGACATGTTCAGTTTTGAAAGACACCTCCTCAACTGTTCGAAACAAAGTTTTGATGTTTTTCATTGTACGTTAAAAAGTGAGAAATAAAATCATTTTAATAAAAAATAAAACCAACCCCAAAAAGACGTAAAAATCAAAATCAAATTACAAATACAAAATATAAGTATAAAAAAATATCCTCAGACAAATTTTAGGGATGATAAGAAAACTTTTTTTGTGATGAATCGTTGGCCGTGGATTATTTTTACCAGAAGAAAACTTTTTCTGCATCTTGAAGATAAGAAAACTATACCTATCTTAGGCCCCTTTCCGCTGAATAGCTCAGTACCAAGGAAAACTCCTCACTTGAAGATCCCTTTTTGAAATCGGTGACTTCATTAATTTCAGGGCATGAGCGACAGATCAAATGAAGTCGACGACTTCAAAGAAGAGTGTTTAATTAAAGGGATTGTTGTCCTTGGTACTGAGCTATTCAGTAGAAAGAGTCCTGCGGCAAGTAAGTAAAGTTCCTTCATTTCCAAAAATGCTATCAGGATCTTTTTTCTTTATTTGTGTGATTATTGTGTGTATTTGTGTTTTTTCTTTATTTAAATCATTAAATGATTAATAAATTTTATTACTTTTTAAATTTTCACACATCTTTTTGGAGCCGTTTTTTGGTGATTTTTTGGTACTTTATTTCTATTTTTTCTGGATGTCGAAACTGGGGAATGACTGGGTCTTAAGTATTTCTTCTAGTTCCATACCCCTGATATGCTCAAAAACTGTAACCCATTTCCTGGTTTTACCTGTTTTCAATTGCCGAACGTGCCTACTGCAATGGACTTCTTGCAAATTTACGTTACATAAGATTCAGGTCAGACTTTTATTCTCACGTACATCATCGAATGGCAATAGGAAGTTGGCGATACCGGCGCGTTCACGTTTGGTCAGCCGGTCATCTCATAATGCGCTGACCCTCAGTTTGACCCTCCGCTGCCCACTCGGAACGGCTTTCACCATCCCCCCCAGCTATAACCTGACGACTGGTTGTAAAAAGGGGTAAAATCGTCTCAGAATATCGCTAATTGGTCCGTCCGACCTACTTTATCATACGGGTATTATGTCAAAGCACTCGGTCCTAGCCAGACAACCGCTGGGCTCCAGGTTCCAAAATACCGGTCTCCCTTCGGCTGATCGAAGAAAGTTATTAGCACAACTGGGCGTCGTTCGTATGTGATAAGCGATTATCTTTTTGATGTAACGCTTCGCCTACTGACGTAACGCAAGCGTTACTCCTTTTTTCAGGTCAGTTACGCGGTTGGATGGCAATGATTATAATTTCGTCCCAACACGAATTTGACTGAGGTGGAGATGCTGTAGATGCGACAAGGATGTAAACCTATGCCCGTCACGCGTGATGTTTTGAAGTTGGCCGTTACAGTGGTGTAGATAAAAAAATATCTTCAAGGACAATACTTGAATGGCAAATTCTTGTTGAGAATTGGTTTTTTGAGAGTGATGGTGGAGTATTTCAGGTCACGTCATCGTAGGGCACTCTAGTTTGAGGCAATTCATCTTGGAGCACTCTCTTTGAGTCAAAACATCCTGGGGCCCCTATTCAGAGGTATGTTATTTTGGGGCACTCCACTCAAAGACATGTCATCTTGGGGCCCTGTACTCATGAGGCGAGACATCTTGGGGCAATCTATTTGAGGCTAGACATCTTGGCGCACTCTATTCAGAGGCATGCCATCTTGGGGCAGCCCATTTGAGGCAAAACATCTTGGAGCAACCTGTACACATGATGTTTTGAAGTTGGCCATCACGTGTTGGTGCATATTTCGTCAGTTAGTTCGGTGTAGATAAAAAATTATCTTCAAGGACAATAGATGGCAAATTCTTGTTGAGAATTGGTTTTTTGAGAATGATGGTGTGGTGGAGTATTTTGGGTCACGTAGGGCACTCTAGTTTGAGGCAATTCATCGTTGAAAACGTGAGATTAGGAGTACCTATCTCAGAAAAATTGTTTTTGGGTTTTACACTTTTGAAAATAACAGCATGTCGGCATGGAAAAAGTTCTATCCAAGCCACTTGATCAATTCCAGCGTATACGGATGTTATCATATTTCCGCTTCCTTTGCAATTAATCAAGAAGATAATACTACAGCTACCAACGAAAATTCGGGCTCTTTTCGGCCGGTAAGCGGTCCGCTATATTTCTCCCAACCTCGTTAACACGTTTTTATGGAGGATTTAATACAGCCAAATTATTATCGAGGAATTTTATAAATTATCGATAAGCTGCAGGCAGGGGCAGTGAATCAAATCCTTAATGGAATGATGAACGATCGTTCTCTCTACTGGTGATCTCTTGAAATGTCGACCTTAGCTGGAAACTGAGGCGTCCGTTTTTTAAACGGGCCAGAGGCGCCAGAGTCCGGCGTTGACCTTTTGGTGCTCAAAACCAGAAGCTATTTTGACCACCGGCCCTTTTCTGACTTTGATATCTTCTTCGGGCTATTTTCGTCTCGTTATCTGATCGCTTTCACGTAATGATTATGAGAATATATTACCACGGCCCGTCCGAATTTATTTTTAGATGCTCCTCTTCGAATTTTTCCGGAATCGGTAAGATTCCATCGCAAAATTATCGATCAAGCAATTTTAACGATTGCGACGACCGACAACAGGGCAAATTATTTTCTGGGAAAGTGAAAAAATCGTAAATTTTCGAAACCTTAGCTGAAAACATGTTTTTTTTGGCCCATAATTTTAGGCCTAGATTTGAAAAATCTGGGATCCCCTGTCTTCGAAAATTGACAGCTGTTAAAGCAGTTTGAAATTTTGTTTTCAACGCCACGTACAAATTGATAATAAATTTCAACTTTTGGCGGTATCATGCTGAGGCGTGGACGAACGTTTCTCATTCAAAACGAGAAATTCCTACAAGTCAGTCCGCATGTTATCGATTCGGGTCGTTCCTTGGCCGAATTTGAAAATTCCCTTCCGGAGTCGCCCTTGCCCGAGGTTCGCGCATTG
The DNA here is from genome assembly GCA_036186465.1 of Nesidiocoris tenuis. Classification (NCBI taxonomy): domain Eukaryota; kingdom Metazoa; phylum Arthropoda; class Insecta; order Hemiptera; family Miridae; genus Nesidiocoris; species Nesidiocoris tenuis. Next base: position 6,632,245 of record AP028919.1, read on the forward strand.
CGCAATTCGAGTCCGCAGGGGGTGCGGCTGGCTCGTCGCGAGTTTTATTAATTGGAAGCGAGCAACCCTGCACCCCTTAGCTACTCCTCTGATGGGGGCTTCTCGCCATAAGAAACCGGGCTGCTTTTTCTTTCCTTCGCTGCTTCCGAGATCTTCGTCGTTTTTTCACCGGTTATGCAACCCCCGCCAACTACGGTAGATTGCACTAAATTATAACCCAACATCGCCTTTTGACCTCGATTTCGGTACGAAAGTAATCAACAGTCAACACGTCCCTCGGTGGACGTGATCGTAACCCTTTCGTCGGGTTTTGATTGATTATTGATTATGTATTCCTTTGAGTTGAGGGATTGCTCGGAGTTCATGGTGGTCCGGCCGTATAATAATGATGTTTTTGTAAAATCTTGAAATTGAAGTTTTTGCGTTGGATTCGTTGTTGACATTGGATTCCTAAAAATATCAAAAACCCTTTGAAGAATTCATCATAATATGCAGGTTATACGCAGGTTATACGCATTTAGTTTGATGATTAACTTAGAAAAGCACACTGTTTTTAATAAATTATGCTATATTCCCTTCGCGATCGTTCCATAATAGTCTCAGTGCACCGCCTGGGTTTGAGGGCAGCCACATCGATGTGGTCAAATAGATGGTATTCATTTTACCCACCACTGCTGCCAACGGATGATAAACGCAAATAAATTACGCAACGGTTGAGGATTCTCAAAAATCCGAGCACAGGTATGAGTTACGGCTTTTCGAACGGTTTAGACGGTCCCAAACCTCCGCAAACAACTTCCTCCACGACCGAAGAAGACGGACAGCTATTCCAAGCATGCATGGGACAGACGTCGACTATAAACCTGATTGCCGGGACGGCTTGAGGTGTTCATGTGTCAGGTTCGACCTGTCGAACGAAGGGAACGACTTGCGATATAGGAAGTGGATCACATTCTGAGAACTTCCGCTAACGCCTAAAACCTCCCAGGTGAACTCCATGGGCTGGAATTGTCTATAACGAGTTGCGCAACCCAGCAAAACAAACCGGTATGCCCGTCCAAAGGGAGGTACCTGTAGTGATCGTCCCAGCTGGTTTTCTCACCTAATTAACGTTTATACGTGTATTATCGTGGTCCATTATAGCTGAGTCGACTTTTCTGAGGCTGACGGACGCTAATGAAAACGGAAAGTGTGTCAGTCAATTGCTCGATTAATAGTCGGCTTCCAAGTTATTACGAGCTCCGCGGGACGTCAGATTATAAACTACTAATCGACTCTCTGTCTTTATTTGTAAATGTTGTTATTTAACGATATTACGTGAATTCGAAAGACGGGAATCCGTGAATTGACAACACTTGTTCGACGTTCTGCCGTGGATTGGAATTTTGACTTTATTGATCGTCGGCGCTCGCTCAAACACCGAGATTTCAGTGATAAATCACGTTTTTCCACATTCAAACCTCAATTTTTCAGGTAATGAGCAAAATAAATGCAAAAACAACTACACCACTGGAAAGCTGACATTTTGGGCTAGTTTTTCCTGGAACGTGCGGGGGTTTTTTTCAATTATTCCATTTCGAAAATAAACGTTAGAAAAATTGTTATTTTTGAAAATTGAGCAATTTTTGACTTTGGCTCAATTTTCGGCTTATTCAACTCAATGTTAGAGAGCTGTAAATACCATGATTATATAGGAAATTTAACGGCCTTTTCAACAGTATATTCATTTTTGTAATTATTTCAATATTTAAGGCACTTATGGCCATTTTACTGAAACTAAGTCGAAAACACGAGAAAAATCTTCGAAGGAATAAAAGTGTACTTTTTCATGGGCTCACAAAAAATTTTATAGAACAAAAATTGTAGCAAATGAGTTGAAGTATTGACCCCTTCAAGGAGGGCAATCTCAAATGTGGACACCCAATCATGGACACTCAACTATCAACTCAATTATGAAAGACCTCGGATTCGATGAAAAATTGATCATTGCTAATGATTTTCAAAAAATTATCGGTTTTCAGGCATGGTAGGGGCTGTACGTCCCTCCACTGAACTCAGGGGTTAGTTCACTCATCTAAAAGCAGGCGTAACTCTATACTTCCTGTATCTCCTTGTGTTCCATGTCTCGTGTATCCTTGGAGGTCGCCCCATTGCAAGGGGTTGGTCCAGTGAAAGCCGTTCTTCGTTTAGGAGACTCCTTGCAACCCTTCCTCGTTGAAAGGGGCGCACTCGACTATCTCCGTGACATTCGGACCGGGCACGCATTTGACCGATCGTGCTAACATACATATTAGACCTGACATTAGGCACACTTTATGCCGGTTATTGTTAATCTCCCGAGAGGTATAAATGCAGCTATTGCTCAAATTCCGAATTTATTTAAGCACCGTTATTGTGAATTATAAGAAAATAACATTTTAAAAAATTCGATCCGAAATTTAAAACAGTTGGTTGAAAATTTTGAAGAAATCACCGACAATATTTAAAGTGCTATCTGCCCATAAACCCGTTGAATCGTTGACATATTGTCAATAAAACACACATGCTGCATAGACAGGAACTATTACGACACGATTATGCTAAGTCATCGTTCGTCTGCGGTTCTTTTTTTGCCACATTTTCCGACAGCCACCAATACAAAACCGAAGTCATCAACTTGATGGCGCACCAGTCTTCGGCAAGCTTTCTTCTCCCTTGATGAAGTTTGGCAATTAAGTTTCCTTCTATTAGGGGGCGAACGCTATCCGACTTCCTTATGACCTGACGGCGAAGTTGTAACATCAGCCTTCTAACTCATAAATCCCCGTCCTCCCAAGAGTTAAAATGGAAGGTAGTATAAATAGAGGTTTTCTATCGATTTGGAATACGCAACACCATTACCTAAATGTATACGGAGAGAATGGGAGTAGGTCTTGTGATAGCTTTTTACTCAAAATGAAAAAAATGGTTCCACGAAAAATTTTACCCGTGTTTGTTCTTCAATTTGTTTTTTTTTTAATTTTTGTGTACCTACATTAACAATTTTTTTTACAAATGAAACTTTTTCTTGTACACATTTAATCAGAATCACTTCCTGAACAAGTGTCTGAGTGTCCGTCTGTCCGTCTGTGGTCATTTACAAAAATGGCCATAACTCCCTCATTTCTCAACCTTTTTTTCAAATTTCTTGAACTGAAATGTTTGTCTCGGCAAGACCTAACACTCTGTTTAATCGGAATTTGGATAACGCACAGTACTTCCGATTTCGGGTTAGCCACTTATAGCATTGAACCCACGATATCATACCATACCATACCATGCCATACCATTTGCGCATCTATGATGGCGTCATAGTATGTGTCATGTAGTACAACATCAATAGAGGAGTTAGCCAGGATAACTCTACCTCATAAGTGGACCTACTTTCTCAAGAGGTCCTTACGTTCAAAGTTTCAACATGTCCTAACAATACCCATCAACCAACACCGACACAGACACAGACACAGACACAGACACAGACACAGACACAGACACAGACACAGACACAGACACAGACACAGACACAGACACAGACACAGACACAGACACAGACACAGACACCGACACCGACACCGACACCGACACCGACACCGACACCGACACCGACACCGACACCGACACCGACACCGACACCGACACCGACACCGACACCGACACCGACACCGACACCGACACCGACACCGACACCGACACCGACACCGACACCGACACCGACACCGACACCGACACCGACACCGACACCGACACCGACACCGACACCGACACCGACACCGACACCGACACCGACACCGACACCGACACCGACACCGACACCGACACCGACACCGACACCGACACCGACACCGACACCGACACCGACACCGACACCGACACCGACACCGACACCGACACCGACACCGACACCGACACCGACACCTACACCGACTGATGGGCTAGCCCATAAAATTTCCGGTTTGTTCAACTTGACGCATATATTTTGAGGTGTCCGATCAAAAAGTCTTAATAATGTTAAAATTTTTTTTTTTTTTCATTTCGTTTATTTTCAATAATATTGTTCAACATTGGTATATGTTACACATGTTACACCGCATTTTTAGTGTTTTCTATTTTATTTTTTCCGTCCACAAAAATGAACCGATTTGAGCGTTCTTGGTCTTAAAATCTTTGTTTTACCTTGCAGAATATGTGGATATTTTTTACATTCCGAAATTGTAGCGTTTTTTCATTTTTGGCGAATTTTAAAATTTTAATAGTGAATTTTTCGATATGTGACTTTTTTAGACCTTGGTTTTTATGGAGGCAAACTAATTTTGCTGCGGTATGATTTTTTACATCTTTTACTTCGAATGGTATGTATACAATGTGTGTAGAAGTCAAACTCAAAAAAGTCCTCTCGAATACTCGGATTTCCAAGCGAGAAAGCGACTTAATCCGGGAGCATCTTTCGAAAATGTCACAATAACCGCCCACTTTCGTCCTGCTGATTTCGACTCCGTCGTTTAATTTATGAATCGCCGTTTCATATTTCGCGAGCATTCCAGGTTTTTTATAGCGCAAAAACGTATCACCTCAGTTTGCCAACATTATGGGCGGCGAGTCTTGCATAATTTACAAATACGCGACAAGGGTGTCCTTTCTCCGCCAGGCGCCATATAAGCCTTTTTAAGGATGACCTTGGTTGTCAACCTTTGAGCATGAAATCCGGCGCCTTTAGCGATGGAATGTGGCGGTTTTTTGTGCAGAAGAATGCATACCATGTTGGTTTTTTCTTTTTTTTTTACCGGAATAAACAAGCCTGCAGAGGTGGGTGCTAAAACTATCCTTTCCTATAAAATAACGTACCTAAAAAACGTTTGAGAATATGAGGTTTTTTGCCCAAAAAGGCGAATGAACGAGCGTAATTAAATTATCGCTCAAGAATATCACCCAATAATGGGTATGCAGATTCGGTAACAAGAGCGATACGTTTAACGGTGGGTCGTGAGTGAACGTGAAGCCTGATGGGCGACTCGACTGAGACGGATCGTGATCTTTGGAAAATGCCGGAAGAAATTCGCTTCCAGTGGAAAGAACATTCCAGACAGACTTCGATACTTAGAACTTTCCAGTCGAAACCAACCAGCAATCATTGGATTGATAGGCAGTTTCAGACGCACTTCATCCTTCATTAACTGATTCGGCTTGAAATCTCATCTGGAGTCTATTTGGAAGGCCCGATCTTTTAATGATTTTCAAACGAAGGAACTACCTATTTGACAGGTTAAGGGTTTTACTACACGTCATGATTTTTCGTTCGCTGTATTTCAGATTTTTTTGTTTTAATTTGTTCCGATCTTTCATGCAAATGCCATAATAATATTATGGATTCTATAATATATTCATAATTATGGATTCTATAATATAATTCTAATAATATCATGGATTCTACATGATATAATATATCATATTATGATATATTATATCATGTAGAATCAATTATGAAGAAAATTACATTTCTATTCGATACATTATTTGTTTACTACCAACCCATGTATATTGTGCTTCATTTTAAGCCTGTGAGAAATTCTCAAATTTATGTTTGATCATTTATCAAATCTGCGATGACTCAGCAAAATAACTGACGATTCCTTCAAAACCAACAGCCTCTCAGTTGATCTAAGCTTTCAAACTGCTACATGCAGGCAACTATGTAACAATAATAATTTCGTGTTTCATGCTCGGTTGGGTCAAGTTTCGTAGACAATTATTCTACCTCGTTGAGTATGAATGTTACGAATAAGTGGATCAGCAATCCTTCTCGTGTCGCAGTCATTCTGGTGGACCGTTTTCATTCGATTTCATGATATATGGGGCAGAGGAGAGGAACCGAGTGAGTAACATCCTTTTGTAATTTCTGGTCATGAACGGATGGGGCAAAATTGGTAGTTATGAAATAAGATCGAGAAAAAATATTTCACCACAGTGAAGTAAAGAATTTTCGTCGATAGGTATCCAAACTAGTTATGTAGTATCCTGTATACTATAACATTCAATACTGCTGTATCAGTCTTGCGTTAATAGCAGCAGGTATGTGGCTCAATATTTTGAGACAGTCAAGGTTTTGATGCAATTCGATGAACAATAATTTGGAATCATTTTCACAAAGTTCCTATAGGTATACGCCAACAAATCAATTCGCTTGAGTGCCTGGATAATTTTTCAAAATGTAACGATTTTTATACCAAAAAGTTTGACACTTAAATGGCTCCGAAAATAAGTTCGCATTTTTGGCCAAACAGCCCGGCATAATATTGGCATAGGCTTATATCATTACGGTCAAGGTACCGCGGTTCGTCGAAAATCTTTCCCTGTCATACATAGCCATGGTTGCACTTACCATTAGTACAAACAACATTGACGAACCAATTCCAATTATTACAGCGCAATTGGACTGTGCCCTCAGCGTACTCCTACTCGTATTATGTTAATAGGGAAGATAATGAAAGATTCAAAAAGATTCATATCTTGCGACTTTCCACGACTGGAGTTCCTGATTTCCGCGTTATGATCGCGATGGCCTCATGTACCGACATAATAAAACCAGTGGCAAGTAGATAATGCGTTCGGTCTTTCGGTTTTTCTATTCCCCACACCTGTACATTTTTCCCTGGAATAAAACTTATGCTTACTTAATAATTTTGGGCTTGTGGCACCCATCAGATTGAGTTGGTGCCATGATGAAAAAAAATTCCCAGCATTCAGCTCGAGAAACCGTATTGTTCAATGCACATACTTACTGCAATTATCTATATATATTACCAGTTATAGGGCTGGGGGGGTATTCTATAACCTGAAAGCAATATGTCTTTGGAAATCCATATCGATTTGCCATGGCAAATCTAATGACAACGTAATGACAATTTGTGTAATGAATCGATAGCGACTGCCAAGACATATTGCTTTAATTTTACAGAATAGGCCCCCTGGCTTTTTAATTTTTTTTTCAAGCTAGATTTATTCAAGGACGCTTACACTGCCATATTTTCATTGACATTCTGAACATCTCTTGGAAATTAGTTAATGCAAGTATCCTTGGATAAATCTAGCTTCAAATAAATTGACGAACCTTCTGTAGCCAAGACAGCTTCGGCTGCCAATAAGGAAATCGAAGATTTGTCCGAATCCAAGCTACAATCAGCTAAGGTTGAAGATTGTTTATTTGCTCTGCAGCAAACGTGATGAGTTCGGTCCATTTTTGACACGGAGGTGCTAACATCTGAGCCTCGAGGCGTGATATAACACGGGCAGTCCCGACCACAGCAGTCACTTTCGGCCACCCACGATCTCCAAAAGATGTTTGTGTTGCTTCCTTTCTTCCTTTGCGGGTCTTTAGAAAGGGAATCGTTTACTTTGTTGACATTTCGCTAAAAGGCAGCATTCGAATGCACCGATGTCAAAACAGTAAAGTGTAGCCAATTCGCTTTCTCTTCCTATTGATTTTTATGGGAAATGAATTGATTTTTTTCTCGCCTTGAATTATGACAATGAGATTTTTCTTAATTGAGCATAGGACAGTACAGCATATAACAGTTTCCAGTAACAGACGTTTCCAATACTTCCATTTACTCTGTAAATATGGAAGTAAAAAACGGCGAAGGAGATTTCTTCCTGATAAAGGAGATTTTTTCGGGTGATTCATTTACTTTTTTCGATACTGTTTCGATACCTTATAATATTTACTGATATTAGTAAAATATCGATCCCACGGTATTCGATACGAATATCGAAAGCTAAGTATCGATATCACTAAATATCGGAAGTATCGAAACTACTTCCACTTACTACTTCAAATTACTTCAGCCTATAGCTAGTTAACTGGGCAAGTAGATTTTTCAAAATTTAGCTAGTCATTCAATGCCTCCAATATTCCTTTAAGCCTTCGATGGCTCTAATCAGGGATGAGCATCGATAGGAAAATATCGATAGTCACCATCGAATAACCTATCGAAGGAAACCGTCGATTGTTAAAAACTATTGGTACAAAACTATCGATAGTATCGATATTTCTTTGTTCAAGCGAAAAAGTTATAAAATTGAATAGATGCCTAGGATAATTCAAGTATCTATCTTTGCAATTTGCATGATACGAATTTCAGTGAAACCACTGGTCAGTTTAGACAATCAAAATCGACCAAAAATGAACAAAAAATGCAATGATTAATTTTCCATTTAAAAACAGGCTCAAAAGTGGGATTCAACTTAATATCGAAATACCTTACTTTTGTCGTATTCGATACTATCACATTGAAGTAATCGATAGTGGTGAAACATCGGTTCTGAACCATCGATGGTAAAAACATCGACAATCGGATGCAAAACATCGATAGTTCGATAGAATCGACCATCGATGCTCATCCCTAGCTCTAATCAACAGACTGGGATATTCCCAATTTCTTGCCACATTCTTCCCTCGAGGAAGTCAGAATCGAGAAGATCCAGGAATTGAGCCTCTTTGGGTGCGGAGAGCAAAGCAGAAAGCGGCGCTCAACTCGGACGTGGGAAGAGACTGACAGCGGTGATGAAACCGGCGAGAAGATTCAGTCTCGGGTTTTCACAGACTCGCCTAATGGATCCCAAAATGATGGCAGTGGAGTTACGGCGTGTAGAATGAGGCGATCGTTCGGATTCACACGTGTTCCGCATAACAGAACATTTTGCAATGGATACTGCCAAGACAATTGGTGCAGTGGAATCGTGTTAAACAGGCAATTGCTGGGATTGGAGGTGCGTTACATGCCCGCGTTTTGTTCGTTAGGTACATATCGATACCAGAGAGCAAGAAGGGCGAATCTGCTTCTTTACTAAATAGCAGATTCGCCCTTCTTGCTCTCTGGTATCGATATCTATTATTTGAATTATGAAAGTTTAAGTGATATAAGGATCACTTATAAGGATCAGGTTTTAGTGATATAGGATATAAGTAAACGCAAGAGAATTATTATCGATTACTGATTGCCAATACCGATGATTGTCGCTAAAATATCGTTAGCCGATACCAGCCTCGGTTCTTTGACCCGTAGACAATTATGTACCTGAGCAATTTGAGAAAAATGCTAAAACATCGCCTTCTACCTATCTTGATATATGGAGTTAAATTTTTTTTCAAGATCAAAAATCCGTCGTCCATTAGTAGCTGAGGAAAGGCGGAACTTTTACACTTTACTTAGCACTACTTGTCGGCCATACCTATTGCCTAATAGACATGTAGGATGTTGGTATGCTTAAATAATTCCCATGAATGATCGACAAAATAGGGGGGATAATTTTCAAGACAAAATATCATTGTTTCGGTACATGTTTCACTTTATTGAAAATGACACACTTTTAAAAAATCAAACTTCATGTTTGAAGCACCAGTACAACAAAACTGACTGCGCCCCCAAGTATCTGAAACGAAAAACGAGTGGTGACATTGATAATGAAACATCGATTTTGTTTTGAATAATAGTTACCTACATTGTTAGTTACCTACGGAATGAATAAGAGGGCGGTCCAGGTCAAAAAACCCGCATGAAAAAATGACCGTGTAGTCGAATTGGATGTGAACCATGAGCCTGTGCTGAAAAAGTAAATTGTCATCGAACCTTTATCATAGGGGTGGGTCATATGCACAATGTCATATAATATTGAGACAAATTTCTTGCACATAATATGTGTATATGAGTATATTATACTAACTTTTTTGTCCTTTTCGATTTCGGGACAGTTAGTTAATATCCTCGAGAGCTCATAGTTGAAATCCAATGACTGTAACAATGGAACATACTTGAATAAACATGCTGGGACTTAAGACCTACTATTTTATTTAGGTACTTCTTAAATAATTTTTTTTTTTTTTTTGACCAAACGTACAAAAATTTTACCTTCAAACATTTTTTTTTTCTACGTCCAAAGCTCTTCTACTTGACATTGTGACCTTAGATATTTGATATTTTCACCTTTTTCCTTACTGAAGCGCAGGGGTACACCGTCGTAAATAGGTAGAATATCCAGAATATCGAGAACCCGACGAAATTCAGCGACTCCAAGGGGAACGCCCCGGACTGATAAAACAATCCCACTTTGTACAAGGCCAAGACCACAAAAAAAGACGTGCTGGCAATCATCAAAACGCATGAATTGCGGTAAACATCGTTCAGCAATTCGCTCGCTTCTGTGAAGAGGAAATGCGAATCCGAAAGTTTCATAAGTTGTAATATGCAATCGATATTTTGTACCTATTAATGACGACATTGATTAATCGATTATTGATATATGTACCCCCATGTCGATATGTCCAATAAATCACTTGTGTAAGCGATGTGGTTTCGTGCACATGGCAGTTATCCCGATCCCCAGTAATTTGGGTGGCTTAGCTTCCACAAAGAGAAAAAGTGTAATATTTATCCCAGGTTATGGGCCCAGCGAGCCCCAGTGAATAATCAGTAAATCACGCGAGTGATATCCGGTACCAGTGGCCGAAAAGTCGCCGCGGTAGTAGTCGCGTAAGTAACGTTCGCGCTCGGAACATTCGGAAGCAAAATGTCGGACAAAGAGGCCTATCCCCAGCTTGGAAGCTCCAACTTTGCGAATTGGAAGTTCCGTGTCTTACTCCTGCTGGAAGAGAAGAGGTGCCTATCAGTTCTAAAACCCCTCGAGGACGGAGCAACGGAAGATAAGAGGAAATCTTTTTCATCTCTTGATGTGATCGCAAGATCCATAATATCGAAATGTGTTCCCGACCGTTTCATAGAGTATATCATCGAAGCAGCTACCGCAGCAGAAATGCTCGAAGCGCTCAGTCGAGTGTTTGCCAGAAAGAGCACCATGTCGAAACTCATGATTCGGAAAAGGCTCCTCACGTTAAAATGCAGCTCTGATCTACAGACTCATTTCGTTAATTTCGACGGTCTCATACGAGAACTGGAAACAATGGGGACAAAAATGGAACAGGATGATAAAATTTGCCATTTACTTATGACGCTACCGACAGCGTACGATAATGTGATAACCGTACTAGAAACGATGGACAGCTCCGACATTACAATCGAATTCGTAAAATCCAAACTCCTCGACGCTGAAATGAAGCAGAGACAGCTCATCACGCAAGGAGAATCAGATTATGGTTGTGCATTTCATTCGAAATTCGTGAGAAAATGTTGGGAATGCGGAGACAGTCGACATCTACGGGATAATTGCCCTAAAATTCATCGTGAAAATCGTGGAAACTCGTATGGAAACGAATACGGAGTCGTGAATCGCGTTCGTGGCGCAAGAGGTCGTGGCAGTGCTAGCCGGAACTTCGCGAGAGTGTGACGTCACGTTTTCGTGCCGTTAGGTTGGCAGCAAGACTCTGGCTAATAACAACCTTGTTATCATGGGCGGAGACGCTGCGACGGCGAGTATTTTGAAATTAGCAGTGATTTTTTGATGTCTTACAATCATGGCACTCAAGATTTTTGATTTAATCGAGGCTTTCGGAAGTGAGAAAGGTGTTTTTCGGAAAGGTGAACTGAGTTACGAGGCGAACCACGTACTCCAAGTTACTTACGACGGCGCTGGCGGTGAATACGGTGTGCTGAGGGCCAACCCAGCCAGAGAAAAGGATTTGAATAAAAACTCAAAAAATGAGAGAAGAGAAATAGTCTATTCCATTATTAAGGTATAATTGTATACCGGTTTCGGTTATTAAACCATCATCAGTACTTAACAACGACTCGTTAACGTTACAACGAGTCGTTGTTAAGTACCTACTGATGATGGTCTAACCGAGACCGGTCTACAATAATTGTCTGCTATAATTATTATACCTTAATAGTGGCTATTTATACCTTAATAGTGGACTATTTCTCTTCTCTCATTTTTATTCAAATTATGGGATTCCACAATTTCTCCGCGAGTGATTTAGTATCAGATACTAGATACTAGATCAGATCTAGATTCTAGAGAAAAGGATTCTATAATGTTCTGTAAATTATCCTTTTTTTCCTTATTACCACTGAGATTGTACATTTTTCGAATTATATTATTTTCTTTCCTTATGATCATGAAGTTCCTTATGCTTATCTCTAAAATAGCAAGGTGACGCGTTTCAAAGAACTAACTAGGTGCAATTTTTCGAAAAAAATTATTGTTACTCTACTTTTCAATAAATTTGACTGTCTTCAGTTCCTGTTTGTTTGCTTTGAAATAAAAAATAATACTTGAAGCTTGAAGCTTTTTTTTCTTCCTACTCTTACAATTATTGTTTTGCAATATCTTACAATAGTATTATACTAGATTATAATACTAGTATTATACTAGATCCTCGGTCGTCCGTGTCTTTAAACAGGGAACAGAAGAAAATTTACTCATGTCCAAGACATTCCATCAAGAGTGAGAACAAAGAAAAGGTTAGGGTAGGTATAAGAGCTCTTTATAGGAATCTTTTTATCATAAAAAATACTTGAGACAGGTATGCATTCAATAACAATACACGAAAAGAAACGAGATGCAAAAAAACCTAGAAACAATGCGTACAACCAATAGACTAGAAATCATTCTTCTTTGTTTTGGGTGTCCAGTGGCGATTTAAGTGGAAGTCGAGGATATTGTCACTTTTCAGTCTGCCTACCACTCGCTTAATTTCGATTCGTGCTCTTGCAATGCCAGGCAGAGGGTATTGTGGATTTCAAGTCCGCGATATCATTCGAGGGTGTCACAAGATCACTCGAGGGGGCTACGCAAGTCTTTTTTGTTCTTCTCCTGAAAAATGAAAAAAAAACAAATTGTGATAGTGACATGTAGAACCGTAGGTATTTACTTGCGTACATACACTCGTATAGCTACTTCGAACCAACTTAGCGACGTTTTGATCACAGACCCGGCGCTCTGATGAGAGCACGATGTTTCAGCCTCTCCTTACTCCCTCAATTTTTGTTACAAAACCCACTATCTACCTATTTTGAGGATGCTTTCGTTTTGCGGAGATGCTTGGGTCTACCACGTATAACGTTCGCGGATGGATGAAAGGAAACTACCTTATTATTCTAGAACGATGTGAAGTAGGCATGTCTTAAAACAAGCTTTTTCCCATACACATAGCTCTCAAAACTAACTGTTCAAGAAAGACTACTTATTCGCTTGTTGTCTCCGAAAATGTGCTGAGCAACTATCCAAAGCATAGGCTCCGGATAGAATAATGAAAGGAATTGACACAAAAAAGTAAAACTGAACAAGTGAACTTACCTGCTCATATCACGCCAACGCTTGAAAGTTTTTGGATCCTTCGGAAAACGGAAAAACTGGCATGTTTCGTGCATTTCCCGATGATTACAACCATACGCGAAGCACTGAGACATGTTTCTCGCAGTCATAATAGTTAATAAGTAATAAAAATGAGTTTAAATAACTGAACAATCATGCAGCCCGCACCTGAACGGCACTGAACGAGGTTTGTTATGAGCCAGAAAGGTCAGGTTACCCTGGGATAACAACCGATCGACGTAAACTCCCTAGCGCAGCGTAATCCGAGACGGGCCAATATGGCGGAAGAAGTCTTCGATTCAAACCTCACCTCAGACGAAGCGGAAAGAAACGTGGAAGAATGTACGATGGCATTCGTCACTCAAGCCGAAGCCAATGAGATTTCAATATCGGATCATCGACAGAGGAAGATCGAATCGACAAGTGGTCAGAATCGAATAAAGCTGGTAATTGATTCAGGCTCAACTGATCATCTAGTGGGCGAATCAGTGTTACCACTCATGACGAACATTCGCGAATTACCCGAAAGGATCCACATCAGAGTAGCCAACGGTCAAAAACTGATCGCAACGAAGAAAGGTAGCCTGAAAATCCAAGGGGAACGATGCGCAATTACGTTGGACGCCCTGATCGTACCGAACTTGACCCTGAATCTCCTCTCAGTTCGAAAAGTAAACAAACAAGGTTTCGATGTTGTGTTTACCGGTGATCGCGCATTTATCAAAGACAAAAACGGAAACATCCACGTCAAATGCAACGCAATTGGGAATTTATTCGTTGCTGAATTCACCGTGAAGACTGAATATAGCTGTGCGGCCAATAATTCGAACTTGTGGCATCTTAGACTCGGACATGCACACAATCAGTACATTCGAAAAATGAAGTTGCCTACATCGGACGAAGTTTGCGAATCCTGTCGCGAATCGAAATCAGCTTATCTTCCATTTCGACCGACATCCAAACCGCGATCAAGAAGAGTCGGCGAATTAGTTCATTGTGACATCGGCGGACCAGTCAAAACTCCTACAAATCAAGATGAACGTTATTTCATGGTACTTGTGGATGATTATTCCCACTTCTGCACCGTATATCTGCTGAAATCAAAATCCGAAGCGGAAACCCATCTGAGATCGTACATATCTGGACTACGAGCACAGAAAGGTATTTACAGTAGTCGTATCAGAATGGATAATGCTGCAGAATTTCGCACAAACTCATTTCGAAAATTTTGCCGAATTCGAGGAATAAAAATGGAATACAGCATCCCTTATTTACCCCAGATGAATGGAGTCAGCGAAAATATACAGAAAACTCTCGTCGCCAAAGTACGCTGCATGTTTTCAGATACAAATTTACCTCGTCACCTGTGGGGCGAAGCTATAAGGACAGCAGCATATCAGCTGAACCGTACACCGTCTTCTGCAAATGGAGGAAAATTACCTGCGTTACTTTATCATGGGAAAGCAGACCTATCCAGATTAAAAGTTTTCGGATCTAAAGCGTGGGCGCACATTTTACCAAGAAGCGCAGATAAATTCGACCCGCGTGCAAGACCTGTCAGAATGGTTGGATACAATGAAAATGGATACAGACTCTACGATCCAGAGACAAATTCAATCGTCGTATCTCGTGACGTCATATTTAATGAAAATGACTACGTGTTTGGAAATGAAACGCGTTATTACTCTCCAACCGAAAATGATTCTTCGGAGCAAAACATCGAAGAACCGGAGCCGGAACCTGAAACGTCAAAAGTGGAAAAACCTGAAACCTCGGAAAAACGTCTAAGAAAACCTCCTCAAAAATTCAAGGACTATGAACTTTATTCATCGGAGACGTACACTGCATACTGTCTTCTCACCGGCGAATCTCTGAAAAACGAAGAAAAGAAACTCGCTATCGAAAAAGAATTTTATGCTCGCGCAAAATTCAACAAAAATGTCTTACCTGATGTAACTTGAATAACCTATTATGACTTACCTGATGTAACCTGAAAAACCAAATGTGACTTACCTGATGTGATTTAAAAAAAATAGGCTGTGGAAAAAAAAAAATAATAAATAAATAAATAAATAAATTCTCTCGATAATGAAAAAAAAAAAAGAAGAAATAAATAAATAAGAATCTCGCTCATTAGAAATTAAATTTAAATTTAAAAAAAAAAAAAAAAAAATCTTTTTGTTGACAAATGAATAAATAATTTTTTCTGTAAATTAATGCTATCAAAATATCAATTGAGCGGGAGTGTTGTAATATGCAATCGATATTTTGTACCTATTAATGACGACATTGATTAATCGATTATTGATATATGTACCCCCATGTCGATATGTCCAATAAATCACTTGTGTAAGCGATGTGGTTTCGTGCACATGGCAGTTATCCCGATCCCCAGTAATTTGGGTGGCTTAGCTTCCACAAAGAGAAAAAGTGTAATATTTATCCCATTTTCGCTTGCACCTGGAATACAATGTTTCTAGAATCAAACGTTATTTCGAGTGAAAATAGTACCTATCCGGTAAAAAAAAATAAATAAAAAATAAAAAGCCGTTCCGGGCGCTCTCTTTTTGCCCGACAACCGAAGTGGCCCAGGGCGTGCCCTGCCGCCTCGGGCACATCGGACTCGGCCAAGAATCTTCACCTGAGCCGACTTCTATACAGACGATCCTGCGTATATTTTCGTTCAATCGGTCCAATCCATTGCCCAACTTAACGACGAACGAAGTGAACTGCAACGAAAGTCCGGCCCATGAGAGGTGCAGGGTCAACAAGTTGGCCAAATCCAAAACAACGGCCGGCAATGAGCGCATGCGCAGAAGGACGACATATTTGTTGACGCCACAAAAAACAGCAACAGCAAGAGACAGCCAGCCAAATAAGTTGAGGCCTCTTATCGAGCGATCACCGATAAATTCATCCTCCACTTGAATCCAGTTTTGTTTTACTAAATTTTCAGCTTTCTCGAGTTTTCTCAAAAAATCGCTCAAAGATCCTCGTTTCTTCACAATCAAGATTACACTCCCGAATAGCATTATAGTTGACGACACTCTGAGCGAAACGTCGACAGCTTTTGCTCGAACCGATTCTTTGCTGTTGAGTGCAGATCGCAATACTAGAGATTGAGTCATAGCTAAAGTTGACATCCAAACTATCGAAAATAACAACCACTTTTTAGAAATTAGGAAAGTCCCTTTGTCCTTTACCATTGGAAAAACTCCTAAAAGCCTGCACACTGGCAATACCGCCGAATCGCGTTTCAGAAATTCGAGCATTGTTTGACAAAACGTTCAACGAGTATCGCGGGCTTTCAATTATTTTATGCTAGTATGATACGAAATGTATCCTCCTTCGAATTTATTATCCTAAAAGCAGATTAGAAGGACAGTAAGCGAGCAATAAGCGTCGCATACTAATGTGCCCATTAAACGATATTTTCCATCGAACACGACACGAACGTTTGCAATTCGGGGCATCAGTGATAAATTCCTGTTGTTGATCTAATATTTTCCGGAAATGTATTCCTCTCTATCCAACAGAATGACGACTGTCTAGTGCCCACAGGGTGCATTAGTTCCATTCCTTCCGTTCGAGCGCTGTCCGCGCTGTTCCAGTCAGTCCGTACAGCTCGTTGCTAACTGTTCCTTCAAGCATTCCAGGTGACATGGATGCTCGCTGCGCTCGCATCTCCAAGACAGAAAAACATCCCTCATCAGTCCAATTCGACACACTCATCAGTCAAACGCTAATCAAGCAAGATATTTTATAGCCTACCTACTTATCCGAGAAAGTGTTGGATACACCAAGGCGTTTAATCCTAAGGCGTATAATGTTACTGGTGGCAAAATTCTTGTACACACAAGAAAGAAAATATAAAACACCGGCGTACGCAGACAAGCAAGATCAGAATGTTCGAACTTGTTGACAGCAGCAGAGCGATAAGAACAACCCTCTTTTTTATCACTGCAGACAGGTAGGTAGGCTATAAAATATCTTGCTTGATTAGCGTTTGACTGATGAGTGTGTCGAATTGGACTGATGAGGGATGTTTTTCTGCCTTGGAGATGCGAGCGCAGCGAGCATCCAGGTCACCTGATCTGTACAAGGAATGTGTGAAGGAACAGTTGGCAATGAGCTGAACGAACTGGTGGCACAATTTTAAAATTGCCATAAATGTGTTCCTAGACGTCCCTAGAGTCCGAAAATTTAGAAAAGAAACACGCAGAGGAACAGCGCGGACAGCGCTCGAACGGAAGGAATGGAACTAATGCACCCTGTGGGCACTAGACAGTCGTAACAGGATGTCCCCCCAGGATGTTCCCAGGATGGAGAAAAATATCGATATATCAGAGGAAAATTTCGATATTTCGATACTATCGATGGCCATCCCTAGTACCTAACCTACTTACAGAACGAAAAAACGAAGGGTTACGAGACGAAAAATCGAAAAAGCAGATGCACGAAAATATCATCCGTTCAATCATCGGCTAACGTGGACAGAATCGACGCTAATACGGAAGATATTACGGGGCATTACGACGATGACGAAGCCGGAGAGCGACGCTGGAAAAAATGCCCGGCTCGTTCGCCATGAGTTCACGTTTTTGTAAACGAGGAGAATCTTCACCGGAGGAACTTTCACTTTGGTCAAAATTTTTATGGAGTAGCAGAAAGGCGCAACAAATTGGCGAAAAAAACGGTTTCCTTGAGCCCAAAAATTCGAGGTATGAGATCGACGTGTATAGGTACGTCCTGCAAACTTAACCGTGATTTTGAGTTGGAATCCTCTGCTGGTCCAAAGGATCCATTCCGATTTCAAAAACTTCCCCTATTCTATTCAATCCTGAAACATCTCAAATCAACCTTGATGACGAACTGTAATTTGATCTGAAACTTAAACTCAAAGTGAACTCAGACTCGAACTGGGACTCAGACTGGAACACAAGTGCTCAAACTGTATGTGAAACAATCTGAAACTCAAACTATAATCAAAGTCAAACAAAACTGAAATGAAACTCAATCTGAACATCAAAGTCAAATTCAATCTAAAAGTCAAAGTCAAACTAAAACTGAAACTGAAAATCAAAGTCAAACTCAAACTGAAATGAAACTCAATTTAACATCAAAGTCTCAACTCAATCTGAAAATCAAAGTCAAACTAAAACTGAATGTGAAACTCGAAGTCAAACTCAAACTGAATGTGAATCAAAATTTGACATTCAAACTGAAAATCAAAGTCAAACTTGAACTGAAACTCAAACTGAAAGTAAAAGTCAAACTCAAACTGAATGTGAAACAAAGTTTGACATTCAAACTGATAATCATACTTAAACTGAGTTTGAGTTTTGTGTTTCAGTTCGAGTTTGAATTTCATTTTCAGTTTGATTTCAGGCTAAGTTTCAGTTTCAGTTTGACGTTGAGTTTGACTTTAAGTTCGAGTTTCAGATTGACTTTCATTCTCAGACCAAGTTGGAGTTTAAGTATAAGTTTTACTTCGCATTCGATTTTCAGATTGAGTTTTATTTCAGTTTGAGTTTGACTTTGATTTTCAGTCCGAGTTTCAGATCGAGTTTCATTTCAGTTTGACTTGGAGTTCGATTTTCAGATTGAGTTCCAGTTTGTTATTGGAATTGAGTTGAATTTCAAGTTGGAGTTTGAGTTTCGGTTTGATGTTCACTTTGAGTTTCAGATTGAGTTTCACTTTCAGTTCGAGTTCGTGTTCCAGTTTGAGTTTATCTTTGCGTTAGGGTTTCAGATGAGTTCCAGGTTGAATTCGATTTTCGGATTGAGTTTCAGATTGAGTTTCAGATTGACTTTCATTCTCAGATCGAGTAGGAGTTCAATTATGAGTTTGACTTCGCATTTGAGTTTGCCCACATTGATTGTAAAATCAGTTCGAGTTTCAGATTAAGTTTCACATTCAGTTTGAGTTTGACTTTGATTTTAAGTTTGTGTTTCAGCTTCAGTTTGGCTTCGATTTTCAGTTCGGGTTTCAGATTGAGTTTCATTTAAGTTTGACTTTGAGTTCGTTTTACAGATTGAGGTTCAGTTGGTTATTGTAATTGAGTTTCATTACAAGTGGAGTTTGAGTTCGAGGTTCAGTTTGACTTATGGTTTGATTTTCACTTTGAGTTTCAGATTGAGTTTCACTTTCAGTTCGAGTTCGTGTTTCAGTTTGAGTTTATCTTTGCGTTAGGGTTTCAGATGAGTTCCAGTTTGAATTCGATTTTCAGATTGAGTATATTTTTCAGTTCGAGTTTGAGTTACAGTTTGACCTTGAGTTCGAGATTGTGTTTCAGTTTCGGTTTGAGTTTCGGTTCCATTAGTGAGTTTAGGAGAATTCTGTCGGGCATAAAAAAAACCGACAAAACTGCCGAAATTTAGCTTTTATTCTAGTATAACTTGGCTTACATTTTGATAGGCCGTAAATCTAGATTCAAAGCATCTATTAGCCAGCGAGTAGGTGAGTCCATTAGTGGCCCTGATCTTTTGGCTAACAAACGGAAAAGTGGTATTCGGTCAAATCAGGTATTCCCCTCGATTTTCAGGTCTTCAAAAGTGAAAACCTACAATATTTGCGTAACCGAATTTGATATTTTTTTCCAAGTCGCCTGTTAGTATTAGGGAGGTTCAATCTGTTCGATGTAATTAGACTCAAAAACCGAAAAAAGGAGAAATTGGAGCATTTAGGAAGGAAGCGATTAAAAGATGCCGGACCGAGGCAGGAATTCGCCCCATCTGACACCTTATGGCGCTAATGACCTCGCCGATCGGCCCCGAAAATGAAACGGAAAGCATTTCTGACCCAGTGAACGACCTGGCAGGTGGATCCCCACTAAGCCCCGGGTTGGAAGGCCCCTGCCCTCAGGAGGATCCTTCTGGAAGGTAGAACCTGGAGGATGGCTACCCCCGGCAGACACGAAATACGGGGGCTACTACCCTCTCTTGACCCCCTATAAAGGATTGTCACTTCTCTACGCTCCGTTAGTCTTACCCCCGACACTCCTGCAGCGAGCATGGGACGTCACCGAGTGGTCAGTAAATTTGTGGAAATTTGCGTATTTGAAAAAAATTTGTAAAATGTCGATTGTCAAATTTGGAATGGCCGCAAATTCAAAAAGTGCCGATCGATATACGGTTCAAGTGTGACGGACTTTCATTTCGCGCGTTTGATTCTCCCCGCGTTGCTCTACTTATTTTTGAAAATTGAAGTGCCTACTGTTTACAAGGACTACAGAAGAAGTACCAACGATTGCCACTGGACTACGGACTACGTTTATTTCCTTCCAACAGGACAGGACTACGTTTTACAGCACGGAACAGGACTTAACAAACATTAACTTACTATAGAACCACATTATTTTTAACATTTTTTTTTCAAACATTATCATTATGAATAGATACTTTTTTTGTTACTTACCTGTAGATTTAAAGGGGGACTTGCCATCATTATACTATGTCAATTTAAATGGCGACCTCGTGCCTACGGATCAATTTGATTAAAATTTAATTTTAATAGATTTTGATTCAAATTTCAATTGAAAAATGAGGTCTTTTCGATTTTTTGGGTCAATAGGAGTTTCCTTGAAAATTTCCTTATCTCATAAAATGGAAGAATTTTTTGTATCAAATTAATACAATGTATTAATCCCCTTACAAAAAGCTACTTTCGATTTTTCAGTATAGAATTGAAATTTTTAAAAATTTGAAAAACGCTAGGACCTAATTTTCATAAATGTAGATAATAAACAGTCTTGGTCACTTTTGATTGACGTGAATGAACCTCTGACATGAATAATTTTTGGGTACCTCCGATTTATGTTAAAACATCCGAAATAACAGGAATACGGCACTGGGGGGTTGGGCATTTTTTGATCGTTTTTAAAATTCCGTTCAGACATTTTGGTAACGATTTGGGACGTTGTTGCAGGCGTGGCTGTGCATAGCAGCGCTCACTGCGACCGTTGCCCTTGTCCATGGCAAAGCAGTTGACCTGAGCTTGCACCTCACACCTCCTCAGTCGCCGCAAATTCAGCCCTTCAATGTTCAGCAGCAATCTGCCGTCAAGTGAGTACCGAATTTATGCCAAAAATATATTTTTTAGAATAATTATTATTCAGGTAGGCCGAAAAAAATTATTGACGATTTATTTACAATTTATTAAATTTATTAACTATTTATTCATTTGTGGCAGAAAAAAAAATTTGGAATAATTATCATTCAGATAGGCGATTATTGGCTCGTCAAAACAAATATTTCTGGAAATAATGTACCAAAATCGGGGTTGAAATTTATTTAGTAGGTTAGTGGGCAAATATACTTCAGCAGCGTAACTATTATACGATTTTTCATAAAAATTTTGTACATCGTTTTATACAAAAAAAAAAAATGTTTTTTCTAGTGTAACCAAGTAAGTACATAATTATTCAAATAGGTAATTATTTATTGTCGTCAAAACCGACATTTATTGGAAGGTAAATAGGTACTTTGGCAAGTATTTAATATCATATTAAATATTATATTAAATACTTGCCAAAGTACCTTATGTATATTAAATTTTAATAGAACAGAGTAGCTATTATGAGATTTCTTTTAAAATTTTTGAACATTGTCCAATTCACTCATATCCGTCTGATAGGTACACAAATTGGTAATGTTTTTTATCACTTGTACTATGAACAAAATTAGAAGCTTTGGCCCCACTATCTCTATAAAAAAATGAAGTTGGAAATAAAAATTGAAAAAATGCCATTATTGAAATTTTTTGAGTTTGGAACGTACTTATTTAGATTAGAAAAAAAGGGAGTACCTAATTACGTACCTAAATTGTGAATTTGAAGGCCTACAATTTATCATCGATTTGTGATAATTATGTACTCTCGTATCGTCAAATTGAACGTCGCTTTCAAAAACCTGAACAATAAATAATTCAAATGTTGGAATGACCGAGGAACTGACTAAAAAAATGTTCAGGGATTTAATGTAGTTTGAAATTTTGATATTTTCATCTTACGAAAGAAGATTAAGGTACGGGTTTTCAATTCAATTTAAAGTTAGATTTATCTAAGGACACTTGCTAATTTCTAAGAAATTTTCAGTATGACGTTCAATGAAAATATGTCCTAGGTAAAATAAGCGTCCTTGGATAAATCTAGCTTTAAATTAATTGATAAACCGGCTCTAAATAACTATAACTTATGTGAGGTGAGGGTGGGAGCGGTTGCCCATCGTACTCTCATTTCCTTATAGTTTATTAATCCAATCAATCCAACCCAAGATTAATAAATTATAATAAAATATTGATCACCTCCATACTCAATAATTTATGTGCCTCAGATAGCGAGAAATGTCAAGTTTCGAAAAAGCGAAATTTCCCGATACATTTGCGGTTCAACGTCTTTTAGAATGGACATAAAAACGAACGGTCAAGTTCAAAAAGCGGTCAGCCAAAGCCGCAAAGCGCTTTCACCGCTGAACCGTTTTTTCTTCGCTAAGTATAGATTTATGTACCGCCTTACGCAACCAATTAAATCTAACGCACTCTAATCCGCGTAACACGGACGTGTACAGGAAGTTCAGACCTGTTCGACTTCATCGGGCTGCCTTGGTTAACTAATCTCGAAAGTACTGATTGTAGATAGTCCATTATTTAACAGTGTTCATAAAATCCTGAAAGCTTTCAAGAACCAGGGTTTAGCAAAATAGGTAAGGTAATAATAGGTAAGCTAATAAGTTTTTGAAATAGGCAAGTAAATATTCTCTGTATACTATTTTCTATACCTACTTTAAAACGACGCATTTCTGATTTGTTTTTTTTTTCTGAATCTACGTAAAAAAAAGTCAAAAGGATCAGGATAAATCGGGTTACTATTTCGAATTACGGATTTCTATGATCCTAAATTACATATAATTGAGAGCCTTTCATTTTGAGTCGCACATTTCTCCTAAAATTGGTATTGCTAACCCAAAAGATACAACCCCTCTTTTCACTAGCTTAAAGCAGTCAGAAAAACGTTTTGTTTTTGTGCCAATAGCTAAAAATTCTCTGCACAAAAGTAATTTTTTTTTGAAAAAATTTTCAGGATTTTTATGAGGACTTAGTTTTTTCAATTTTCCTTCGCGCGGAATAAGTCTTTTCATACATTCAATTAATTTGTTAAAAAATTATGCGTTATTAAATATTTATTGTATGCAGGTAGTTTATTTATTGTATGGTAGGACGCTTTTTGAATTGGTCTTAGAAAATTATGTACCAAAATTTCATTTCGCGGTTTTTAAAAATGAAATTGATATTGTCTAAGAACACGTTACATAGATAAAACCTCTTTAGCTTGTTCCTGATTATTGAATTACTGCCCACGTACATACCTATGACGTAACCTGTGGGGAAACTAATTCACTTGATTCTCACCGGACCTTACGTAAAAATTAAGCGAAACTTGAAACTGTTCCGCTGGAACGGCTTGGGACTTACTTGACTACTCGCGCATCCTAATTCGATATTTTGGCCCGAAGAAGTTGAGGGCTTGTTTTTTAGCGAAGTCTGAGAAGTTTTCGAATTATTCCCGACCTACCAAATTGTCTATTCCGTCGAATTCTTAGAAATAGAAGGGTCTTGGAGCAGCACCTATCATACTTTTTAATCAAACTCGTGCTTGAACCAAAATATTTCAATTTTTCCCCCTATGTCAAGTAAGTTGGGAAAAAATTGAAAAATTCTCCCAACAAAAATAAAAACTATGCATTACCTACCCATTTTCAATCGACTTTTTCAAGTTAAAAACAAACAAAAAACAAGTTTTCATTGTTTCTCTGCCGTTTTTGCCTGGTTATTTCAATGATTTATTGACAGCTTCAAACAGGACGATTTGTCCACTTTCATCTCTTCAAAAGGCTGGAAAAACGGAAAAAGCGAAAGTTTTCCAAGCCTAGGATTGAATCATTCCGATTTCACGGTCGGACATCGCGGAAGAAAATCGAATCGCCAGGGGGGCTGATCGTTTCATTTGCCGGCCTCCGATGGAATTCTCACGATCTTTAGATCAAGATAGGAAACGAGAATTTTAGAGGAATATTTTTTTAGAAAGAAAAAAAATTTTTTTTTTGAAATTTTTTTTTAGAAAAAAATTTTTTTTTTTAAGAAATAGAATTTTGAAAAATTAAGTAAAATACGGGTTGGAAGGAGAAAATTGATTTATTTTATTTTATGAAGGCTATAATAACTAGGTATTAGATCAAGTTCATATAATTTTGTAGCTCATCAGTCAGTAGGAAACTCGAACAGTAAACATGAGTTTTTTAATTTTTTAAATTAATGATTAATGATTAATTTTTCATGATTGACGACGATTAATGATTCATGATGACGATTTTCATTATTGATGATGATAATTGATTCATGATGATTAATGATTAATTTTTAATAATTAATGATTCATGATGATTAATGATTAATTTTTAATAATTAATAATTCATGATGATTAATGGTTAATTTTTAATAATTAATGATTCATGATTAATTTTTAATAATTAATTTTTCATGATTGACGATTCATGATGATGATTCATCATGATCGATGATGATTGATGATTCATGATGATTAATTTTTAATGATTAATGATTCATGAAAATTAATGATTAATTTTAAATTAATAATAAATGATTAATTAATGATTAATTTCTTTAAAAAATTTTTGTAATCATGAGTTTTTAAATGATTAAATGCAAATTGAAAAAATAATCACAATACATCATTAAAAGTTGTATTGTTGAGGTAGTAAATGGTATGGAGATTAATTATATCTTAGGTTATTGACAAAAACTATGGAAAACTAGGTAATCAAATAAATAAGATTAATAGCATTTTTGAGGAGCGAGACCGAAGAAATAAAATAAAATTGGTATACCGACATAGGCGGTTATGAATTTTGACTTTCCTCGCGAGGCTGGCGAATTGATTAATTTCCTTTCGCCACGGGCAGCCTATGCCTGTGTTGAGGTTGGCATTTACGAAGAATTAAAGTCAAGTTAGCAGAAAATATTAAGCGCGAAAAAGACTTGCGTCGTGTTGTACTATAATAAATTGCAAAGCTTTGAGAATTTATTCGTGATTTATAAGCATCGTTTTTCACTTTCGAGCGATTCTTTCGGCGGAGTGACTTTGGCCCATTATAAGGCAACTGTAATCCGTCATAGGTTAAGCTGATAGAAAATATGAAAATTTTTAACTAGTTAAAGTTCTGATTTTAATTCCATTATGCTTGCTTTCAACTTATTTCATGATTTTTCGAACTAATTTTTTCATCATCTTGAAATGTTTGACTAATCGGTGAATTAAATGGACACTGATTGAAAAATTTTTTTTTGCATTATTGCAAAGTGAAGATTGCGAAATTTAGAATAGGAAATCAATTTCTGGGGGCAGGGTAAAAATCCACGGTTGAGGTGCCTGGAAAATCGTCAAAATTTCATTTTTCTATTTTTGATCTAACCCCCTACCTAATCGCGAGCTATTCTCCGGAACTCGACTCGACAACTTTCTTCTTCGAGCCGTGGAAAGTAGTTCCGAAAAGACTGGAAGCTGATGAGCGGTCGGCCTTGGCTGACAACACAGGTAGCCTAAAAAGCCTCAACTTCTTTCTACCCGTCGACCTTCGAAACACGTCAACAACGATTTCGGGTCATCGACATTTTTCGCTCAGTATTCCTAATAAATCGCCGGATTTTTTTTGTCGATTTTTCGCCTAAGTCAAAAACTTATTGCAAAATTTACCTAACAAGGTGGATAAAAATATACTCCAATGACATCGAGAATCGGTCCAATAACGCAAAAAATCAATCAGATCAAGCCAATATGGCAATTAGAACAAAAAAACTTTCCATAATATCCGAATTGGCAAAGAACACTTGCCTTATCCTTTTGTAAGCTTTCGTCACGCTATTTCGCTTCCAGGAACATGTCCCATTCGTAGGTCAAAACGTCCCCGACACCATTGGCTCCAGGATAGTCAGGAGCCTGGAGCCAGTGAAGGAATACCATTAGTGACGCGTCCCTGGTTTTCCAGGTTCCACTTCATCCCTAACACCCGAAGAGAGTCTGTAGGATTGTTTTGCTTGTTAGTTCCAATGGTCCATCGACACTTACGAGGTAGAAACAGGTGTCCTACCGTCTGGTGCTGTTCATCGGCGCCACCGCGCGTCTCTACTTACGCCATGTCACCGGCTGGATATCCAGGACATGCATTTCTCTTTTCTATCCAGAATGATCTGGCTAATTTTTTATTAAATACGAACTTTTTTCCGAAATGATTTTTTTCGGTTTGCTACAACGCTTTGCGCTTTTTTCCAACAAAAATTTGAAAAACTTGAAATAATGTCAGTTTTTTTCTCATGACGCCTTATTGTATAAGATAATCTCGCCATTGAAGGTTTAGGAAATATTTATGGCTCCAATTTGAAGCAGAAGACTGGTTTGTAGCTCAATATTATCAAATTTTACCAAAATTTCGCGAGTTTTGAAAATAATATTTTTTATTGGCATTAACGATCAATGTGTGCAAACATTTATAAGTATTTTCGCTGCAAACAGTCCATAATTAATCAAACGGCTACTAAATAGCACGATATAGGATGCGTCATAATATGACATATTATGTGTCATCTATTTTTACGCCACCCCCTAAAACCGGAATGACGTAACATTTTTTTTATCCGCGCCTAAAATCCAGTTTTGTTCTATCACGTAACTTGGCTTAGTGACCCATTTGAAATGAAAGAACAGATTTTCGATACAGCTGACCCGTCGATGAACAATGCACAAAGCCTCCGACGCATCGCCAAAATACCAATGTCTGTTCTCTTATCGATCAGCATACAATGAGGACCGAAGAGCCCACCCATCGAAAGCATGACTGATCAATCGTTCTTAGAGTTGGGCTCGAAACAATGAATTCTTTTCAGTACAATAACAGTGAAAGTCCATATGCATGCTTCAATCACTTACTACATCGTAAGAGTTATTTTGGGACCCGCTCCTCCTTCGAACCTCACCCCTAAAATCATTGATAGTTTGATAATGTCAATCGTCTATGCGCAATAACGTCAATTCGCTATAAAACTACTACAACATGACATATCATTTTATGTTACAGTCAAGAAGCAGCTCAAACACCCGCTCAGAAAAGGATCGATTTGAGCGGCGGATACGGAGGTGACGGCGGACACGGTGGCGATGGCGGCCACGGCGGTTACGGACCTCCCAGTGGCAGCTACGGGCCGCCCAGTGCGAGCTACGGACCGCCGAGCGACAGTTACGGACCACCCGCCGGCGGCTACGGCGGCGGCGACGCCCATCACGACGATCACCACGACGATCATCACGACGATCATCACCATCACGAGCCCAAGGGCTACTGGAAGAAGAAGCTCATCTGGAAGCCGGACTGGGTGAAGGAGTGGAAGGTCGCTTACAAACAGGTCTCGAAACCGGCGTGGAAGAAAATCTGGAAGCCCATCTGGGTGCCGACGACGAAACCCGGGTGGAAAGAAGTTCAAGTGCCGGACTGGAAGAAAATCTGGAAGCCCGTCTGGGTCCCGACCAAAGTTCCCGTATGGAAGGAGATTCAAGTGCCCGACTGGAAAAAAGTCTGGAAGCCAATCTGGGTGCCGATAAAGGTTCCCGCCTGGAAGGAGATTCAAGTGCCGGAATGGAAGAAGATCTGGAAGCCAATCTGGGTGGAAATCAAGGTACCAGCGTGGAAGGAAATCCAAGTACCTGACTGGAAGAAGGTCTGGAAAGCGGAACTGATCAAGGTTGGCATCCCTGGAGAGAAACATCTCGGCAAGGACGAACACGGCTGGGAGTACACGTCGCACGATCTGTGGAAGAAGAAGGTCGTCTGGAAGCCCCTCTGGAAGAAAATCTGGCGCACTGAGAAACAGCAAATCTGGGTTCCCTCGAAGAAACTGGAATGGAAAGAGGACTGGAAACAAGTCTGGAAGCCAGCGAAGAAGCAGATCTGGGTCGAATCCAAGAAGCTCGAATGGAAAGAAGAATGGAAACAGGTCTGGAAGCCCGCCAAGAAGCTTATCTGGGTCGAGGACAAGAAACTCGCGTGGAAAGAGGACTGGAAACAGATCTGGAGGACCGAGAAGAAGCAAATCTGGCTTCCCGACAAGAAGCTCGAATGGAAAGAAGACTGGAAACAAATCTGGGTTCCCGACTGGAAGAAGACGTGGGTCCCAGCGTGGAAGAAGGTCTGGAAGCCCGTCTGGATTTCGGAATGGATTATCGTCCAGGAAGACCATCATCACCACGAAGAACACCACGGATGGGACAGGAAAGACAGCGCCGTCGCTGCTGACACCAGCAAGCAGCCAGAAATCGGTGTCGTCCAGGCCCCTCCAGCTCCAGCAAGCCAAGCCATTAAAAAATGAAAAGACTGATCTCTCTCCATCCTCGTTCTTCCCCTTCGCCATTCCCACTCCATTTCCTCCCCCACGAACGTTGCCAAATCTTCCTTAGACGAATTTACCTTCAACCATACGACGTCATTTGTCCTATGAGTACAAATCACAAAACTGTGCCTTGAATAGCTTTAGTCGGACCCAGACGCCTTCTGCACGTCTGGTCTTGTAAATAATTGTATAAACATAGTTATTGTTAAGTTTTGTTATTTTAAAGAGAACAATCCCCCCAGCGTTTGTTCTATATAAATATTTATTCGCCAATTCGATAAAATTGCGAAAGGAACAGGACCAACCTCTGACAGAATAAAAAGTTACCAGAGCGTACCGTTTTTCATTTTCCCGCTCAAACCCGAAATTCACTGTGTATCCAAGTTTTATTAATCCAAAAACTTATTTATTTGGTAATTAATTTTTATGATTGATTTTCGGCCCTTTAAATAATTCTTGAGTTAAAAAAAATAATTTTCGGATAGTTTCTAAATATGTGAAATAAAGGAAAAAATGGCAATTTTTTAGCACTTTCCTGGATGGAGACAAAATTTGTCATAAATTGTCTCCAAAGTGTGGGCCAGGAAAAAATTCCAAGTAATGATGGATTTTTTTTGTGGGATACATTTTAAAGGATTGGCTGAAAAACTAGACATTTAACGGGTTTTTCGAGACGCTGATCAACATGGTCAATTTGAGGGGGTGAAATCACAGTTTTTAGCAGTTTTTTGGTTTTACGGCTGAAATGTGGGTTTTAGACAAAAACTTGATATGGAAGAAAATGTGGGGCGTTAAATTTCCTATCAGATGCTTCAGCTGCAAACCCCTCGTTAAGGACTAATAATACTAAAAAAGAATCGGCTTTTTTTCTCGCAAAAAAAAGAACGGCAGACATTTTGTGTTTGGGGCAGAGGATCATTTTTGCAGCCCTTGTAGTTTCTTACAGATAGGGGCAGAAGTCGTTGAGGGGTTATAAGACAGGTAGGGTAGTATCCATCAACATTTTTATCATAAGATTCCGATGAAGTGCCATGATTTGAGTAACAATTTGTGCTCCAATGATACGATTCTTTTACCAACTTTTATTTTATTAGACCTTTATTTTCTTGGGCACCCAGAAAAAACGTTTGGTCTCTAACTAAGTCATTTACTTACTTGTAAAGGTTCACAAAAAATAAAAATAAAAATGTACTCACGTCACTAATCTACTGAGCATTAAATGGCCCACGAGGTTTTTTGAGGTTGATCACTCGCAAATGCTCTTCATTAACACTTTGATAACTCTTTATTAACAGTGACAAAACAATTCCAGGAAATAAATTAAATGTAAGCAATTCAAGCAATGGAACAAGTATTTATTCAACGGTGAATTAAATTCTGTTAAAAACTACAGAGAACTCTACAGATTGCACTTGATTGTTGACAAGCATAAGTTTCCGGTGAGAGACTAATTTTGGAAAAATTTCATCTGGTGTTTAAGACAACAGACTATGATAAACAGTAAACAAACAAGGTGTTGTTAAATCGGCGAGTCGCAGATTTTGTTTTGTCCTGATATTTTTCGTTGCGCTAGTTTTGAGAGTGACCTTTAATCAGCAAGTTTTTTTATAACGGCTGAATACACTAGAGGTTACGGGATTCCTATAGAAAAACCGTAAAAAAAACATTTACAAAATTTATGACTTATAGTCGATTGGAAAATTCCCATGCATGAGTATTCACAGATTTTGGTAACGTAGGAGAATATCGATCGAAATGCAGGCGATTGATAGTAGGAAGAAAACACACGAATGTTTCTTCGGGCCAGCATAAAATAAACATCTCAGTCTTAACGCTGAGTTTTCAACATTTAGGCCATTTTTCAACAGTCCACTTAAACAATTCCACGTTTCCAGTTTAAACAGTAACATCGAACATTGAACGATTTTTCGGTAAAAAATAAATTTCAAACACGAACCGAATTTTAACGGAATAATTATTTAGAGGTCGGATCGACCTGCGACATCGGGTAGACACGATTCCGAGCCGGTGGGTACGTTGGACAGCGCGTAAAGTATAGTTATAGCAAAGCTAACGAAGACGATCATAAAAATTAGCACCAATTTCCGCCAACTCTTCAGATCGGCCTCCACCTGGGAGCAGATATCGCTGACGTGGTTCATCTGCGAAACAGTAACAGTAACAGTATCAGTATCAGTATCAGTATCAGTATCAGTATCAGTAACAGTATCAGTATCAGTAACAGTATCAGTAACAGTATCAGTAACTGAATCAGTAACAGTATCAGTATCAGTAACAGTATCAGTATCAGTAACAGTATCAGTAACAGTATCAGTAACAGTATCAGTAACAGTATCAGTAACAGTATCAGTAACAGTATCAGTAACAGTATCAGTAACAGTATCAGTAACAGTATCAGTAACAGTATCAGTAACAGTATCAGTAACAGTATCAGTAACAGTAACAGTATCAGTATCAGTGACAGTATCAGTGACAGTATCAGTGACAGTATCAGTGACAGTATCAGTAACAGTATCAGTAACAGTATCAGTAACAGTATCAGTAACAGTATCAGTAACAGTATCAGTAACAGTATCAGTAACAGTATCAGTAACAGTATCAGTAACAGTATCAGTAACAGTATCAGTAACAGTATCAGTAACAGTATCAGTAACAGTATCAGTATCAGTAACAGTATCAGTAACAGTATCAGTAACAGCATCAGTAACAGTATCAGTATCAGTATATCAGAGCAAGTTTGTTCTATTTTCGGTCAATTTCCACCAATTTTCATTATTAATGAGCAAGCATCGGACCTAAACTTGAGCAACTTACGCTGACAAGAAGCTGCGAGATTTTCTGTTCCATGTCGCTGGGAGGTGTGGCCGAGCCGATAGCGCCGTTCGGCTGCGTAGATTGCTGACTGACGTTGGAGCCGATGTTGCACTTCAATCGATGCTCCTCAACATCATGTTTGTCGTTGTTCTGAACAAAAATCGAGATGCACAGGTGTAGCCGGTTGCCACGAAAAGACGCGGAAAAAAAATTTAGTCTAAACATAAAAAATTGGTAGAAAACGGAAAATGTTTACAAAATTTGTATCTGAAAAACAGATGGAAACGCGCCACATTGTCGCAGTAATGTGACAAACCACCGAAAATTGCTAGCGAAATTTCAGCGTCCACTAAGTGTACCCCCCCCCCGCATCACCAAAAGCGCCATAGCGCACACAGTAAAAATGCAAACCTTCCAAGCATCGTTGATCTGCCCGGGTGAAGGATTGTCAGTGTCCAACGGAAGAGTCATGACGAGGAACTTATCTTGGACTATACAGGCGGCAGTGTAGCCGCTCAACAGGAGAACATTGATGCTTGCTGATTTACCGACGGCGAGAGCTCCGTTGTAGGGGCGGACACGGAACTTTTCCGGCGAAGTCGTCTTGACCTGTACATAAGGAGGCAATCAGTTGAGATGATCCCAAAACGTAGCTAAGGAGTCAATTTTGGGACGATATTCAACCCCACGTTATTGAAGACTTAACGATTTTCACACTGACACACTTGAAAACGGTGAGTATTCAGTAATATTACTAAATTACTAGATTTCTACATTACTATATTCAAAATTACTATATTACTAGATTACTAGATTAATATATCGTCACTTAAGTTCTAACACCACCTAACTCAATTTTCCCGAGTTTTCAGGAGAGACAAAAAACTAATTATTTTAACTTGGAAATAAATTTCCTGAATTCCCAATACGTTCTCACGATCTCGAAGGGTCTCTAAATTGGATTCTACTCTTAAATTTCAAAAATAAGCACTAAACTCGAAACCAGCTGAGTTGGGCTGTGTTGCTGTTTGAAATCCTTAATTAGGCTGTGTTGCTCCCTGCTTTCCGTCCCTCAAATATAATGTTTTTATGTAAATATTTGTTTATTCTATAGGATGGGAATGCATCTGATAAAGAATTTAACACCCGAAATTTTCTTCTGCATCACGTATTTGCCTAAACCCATAGGTGCTTAGACAGTAAAACCAAGAAAACTGCGAAAACCCCGATTTTGGCCTTATCACTCCCCCGAAATTGACCAATTTGACCAAAATCTCGAAAAAACACCAAATTTCATGTTTTTCAGTCAAAATCTAATGATTCTCACCAAAAAAGCCCGAAATCAGATCCATTATTTTTTTCAATCAGATCATTAAATTTTTCCAAGGCTCTTACCTTGGATTTTTCATGTTTTCGTCGTAGAAAATTGTAATTTTTCTGTGTCATGTACCTACCCAAAACCTACTCAAAAATATTTTTTTTGGAATTTTAGAATTTTTTCGAAGGGTAAAAAAACTTTTTTTTTACTTCAAAAATTAGTCTTTAAACCAGTTTTTGAACGCTGAAATCCAACCAATTTTGACTTACAGGGAATGAAAACTGTGTAGAAACCTTCGAGGAACCCAACAAGCTCAAAAAATTCAAAATCGGTTCAGTAGGATCCCTCGGATTGGCAAAAACGTGAAAAAGGAGAAATCGCACTAAGCCAATCCGATTAAAAAACAAAATTATCAAAATTTTTCTGAAAGAAACCCCTGTCCTATGGTAAATCAAGCGAGAAACCCGGGAAAAATACTCAAAAAATTCTAAACCCACGACATCACCTTCAAAATTGAGTTTTTGTGCTTTTTCGAAAATGGACCATACTAATGCCGATTTGGACCCCTTAACCTTCTCCGATCGGATTGCTCCGAAAAAAAATTTCCTCGACCAATTACATAGGTACATTATTTTTGGAAATAATGTACCAAAAGCGGGGAGGCGTCTCAGCGGGAACTCGTCGGTCGCGATTTGAATTAGGTGGTGTTGCCTCCGCTTCCGCTAGATAAACGATTAGGCGGTGTTGTCTTTTCTTCCTCTCCTTCTTCACTGTTTGGTTCAATCTTCGTGGCAGTGTCACAATGATATCGGCTATTGAAAAATCTATCGAGTGGTGTATCTAACTCATTTTCGACAAAAATTGAGTTAGGCGGTGTTAGAACTTAAGTGACGATATTACCATATTACTATATTACCATATTACTATATTACTACATTACTATATTACTACGTTACTATATTACTATATTACTATATTACCATATTACTACATTACCATATTACTACATTACTATATTACTATATTACTACGTTACTATATTACTGCTATATTACTATATTACTATATTACTATATTACTATATTACTATATTACTATATTACTATATTACTATATTACTATATTACTATATTACTATATTACTATATTACTATATTACTATATTACTATATTACTATATTACTATATTACTATATTACTAGATTACTAAATTGCTATATTACTATATTACTATATTACTATATTACTATATTACTATATTACTATATTACTAAATTGCTATATTACTAGATTACTAAATTACTATATTACTATATTACTAGATTACTAAATTGCTATATTACTAGATTACTAAATTACCTACATACATAAAGGCTCACCTTAAACGTGATAGGCCCATCGGACGTATTCGTAATGGTGAATGAGCCCGATACTTCGATGCCTTCTTGGACAAAAGTGATGGCATAGTTTGGGTTCAGCCGCACCTTGGAATTACCTGCAATCAATTAAATAATCAGTGCATTTATCACAAAATCAAATAAATGTTGAAAATGAGAAGATCGAATGGTTCCCGAAGAAAATTGGTAGAATTCTAGATGGTGTAAGTACCGCTGTAGAATCAGTCACTAAAAGAGTTTTATGATTTTTGGGGCATTCAGCAAGACTGAGAAGATAACACAGCGACACTATAAAATTAAATTCAACAAAAATTTGATATTTAATATTTGAAAATTTTGATAAATTATATTTTGATATTTAAGATCATCGCTTGACAGTTAGTTTAAAACAATAGGTAAGCATTATTTGCACACTCGAAAAATGGCGCACTCGAAAAACGGCATTTTCATGACCCGACAACTCAACCCATGCACTGGTCCGATTTGTTTTCAGTGGTAGGTAGGTAAACATTGTAGGTCTTAAGATCAATAACCAAAAACGTTGATTCGGAAAACAAACATTTTGTTATTTTTTCTTTACTTCTTGCCATGCTCAACATGCAATCATTGGTGAAATTTGAAAAACTGCTTTATGCCTTCCCTCAATTAGTTTTTCAGGATCGCCAGCTCAAGTAACTAAAATCGGTTAAGTAGTTCTGAGTGAAAGTGCAACTCAGAAAAGGGGTCCTTCTGGCGCCCTCGAGTTTGAGTTTTCCGATGGCTGATTTAGAGGCGCCAACTCGGCCCATGGCGCCCTCGAGTTCGAATTTTTCAGTAGGTTATTTGATGGCGCCAAAACGGCCCAAGGCCCCAACTTCCCGATTAATCAGCTATTTGAAAAAAATCGTGACAATTTTTTTAAATGCGCTAAGCTCTCAAGAAAAACGTCTCAAAATTCGCAAAAAACGGAAACGCATACCTGTAACGCGCGATCGCTTGTTCGCAGACATGGGTGACAACGGGGTAAACACGTAACTGGGAACTGACCTAGAGGCCCAGAGTTTGGGTTATATTTAAAAAAGTGGATCCGCGCCAGTCAGCGCACATTACTGCCATATGGGGCCCACCAATTCTCTAAAAGCTAAGAGTACCCCCGGCATTATATTTTTAGAGAAACAGAAGACGCGAATGCATTCGGTTCGAAATAGAAGATGGCCGCCCGAAATTAAGTTATTTGTGCTCCCGAGTACGTGAGTCGTTTCGTAAATAACGGAGGGAGGAAAAACATTGTTTTGCTTATGTCGACTGCGACTGGACTTTTTTGAGAAATTTAAGGATACGCGTGAGTGGGGTAAAAAATCTTCTATAATAGGGTCGATTCTTCAGCTCGTTAGCTACAATTTTCGTTCTATAAAATTGTTTCTGCGCCCAAAGGAAAGTACACTTATTTCTCCACGAAGATAATTTTCGTGCTTTCGACCTTGTCTCAGTAAAATGGCAAAAAGTCTCATGAATTTCGGACTAATTACAAAAAGGAGGATACCGTTGAAAAGGTCGTTAAATTTCCTATAAACTATGGGTATTTTCAGTTTTCTAACGTCGAGTTAAGAGAATAAAAAATTAGACCAAAGTCAAGAAATGTTAAATTTTTTAAAAATTGCTATTTTTTGACTTGCGTTAAGGATGAGAAAAAAATGGATAAGTCCCGCGGACGGTCCGCAAGGCACTGGCCCAGAATGTCAGCTTTTCAATGGTGTAATCATTATTTGAGCTATCTCAACTTTTAGAATGTAAATCTACGCTTGGATGCAAAAAAACGTGTTCTTTCGTGCTGAAATTTCGTTTTTTGGAACTATAAGAACGTCTCGAGTTCATTAACATTTTCACGCTGAATCCACTGGTGTAAAAAAATGATTAAATGTATTATTTTTTGTTTAAGCGATAAACAGAAGGATAATTATGGTGAGCTCTTACTCGATTGCGTTCTCGGCCCTCCTGTGTCGAAACAATATCCGCATTCGTCGCTCATTATTGGAACACTTTCGGTTTGAGAATAAATTTGATGTCAACTGGCTACCTAATCGAACCATTATGAGTAAGACGACTGCTAAGCCGAGTTATCAACTGAAGGAGCAGACCAAGACCAAGGACGCACACTGTTGACGCCCGATCACACGAACGTTGTCTTAAGAGAGAATTATTCGAAAATTATTTTTGAAAAATCGAGAAAATCGAAAATTTTGGAGAGAATTGACATATAAAGTTCAAAATCGGCTCAGTACGATAGAAACCCTCCATCTTTTGTTTTCCTGCAAAAAACGCCTTATTCCTCTCAATTTTTAACCGGTTTCTTCATTTTCGACAAATTTTTATCGCACTTAATTATTTGTCTAGGCGGACCCGAAGTCCTGATTAGCCAGAAATGTGATAACGGTAATCCAGCAATATGAGAATGGTTTTCTATTTTTCTACTGACCTAAAAAATTGATCGATTTAGGGTTTCAGTTCTTAAAAAGTCTGTTTTGGGTAATAGGTAGGTTTTATCGTTCAATGATTATATTTTTGCGAAATCTCGATTTGCCAATCGTCAAAATAAGTCAAAGAATTTGAACAGTTAAAATTTTTATTCAAAAGGTTATGCTAAAAAACACGGAAGTATCGTGTGTCATCTTACAATGTTTTTTGTGAACTTGCCACAAAAAAAACGCTGCTAAGTAGATCAGTGGCATGTGCAGATTAGTTTTCGCTACGTCCGAAGAACTCTGCAAATTTTGCACAGGGGTTCATTTTTCGATTGCTAAGACAAACTTCACGATATATCGGTACTCCTTAAACTCAGAATTTAGTTGTTATTATTCTATGATTTCAGTATAAATTTGTATTTTAGAGGGGGATTTAGAGAGACGTTTTTTCAACCCGGCAAAAAATAATCATCCTCTTTGCTTGATAAATACTTACCTATCTATCTTTTCAACGCAGCAGATCGTTTAATTCCGTTAAATTCACCATTTAATCTATTCTTAATCACCTTCATTATTAACTGAATAATAATAATTATTAAATTCTCTGAATAATGAATGAAATTAAAAATGCCTCAGAACCATTGTTAAAGCCTGACTCCCTTTCATGTTGCCAAGCGCAACTGGTCGTAGTGTGAGTGCGTCACCTTGTTGGTGTAATAGGCTAGTGGTCGTAAGTAGATCAATCAACCGTATCTAAGAGCCGAGGCCAAATTCTCAAATTTTTTCGATTTTTGTTTTGCTGATTTGTATAATGCGACAAAATTCTTTAAATTGAAGATATCGGGAGGACAGAAGTTTTTGTGGGGATTCCAACGAGTGGAAAACGATTTTTGTGGCTCTAGTCGTTTTCGAGTTATTCAGAATTGTAGAAATTTTAAAAAACTCAAAAATGTCTCACTAAAACTGCAATAACTCCTAAACGGTTAGAGCTACCGCCGTGGCGATGGTCTCATTCGATTCGGCATAGAAAAATCTATAGAAAATGATGCGTCACATGCCTATGTTACAAATTTCCAGAAAAGCACGAATTTTTTACCTCTTCAACAGCTGTTTTACTGGCCTTAAAATTAAGGTAGGGTTCTGTCGAGACGTTAGGACCAACTAGATACGGAACTTGATTTTTGGTAAAAATTTCAAAATTTTTCGATAACTCCTTCCCCCTGAAAAACCCCGGACGGCGGACGGCGTACGGCGGACGGCGGACGGCGTGCGGCGGACGGACAAAAAATTTTTATTGCAGATTTGGATTCTACACCCCTTGAAACGGAAACCAACAAATTTTCAGGGGGTGTTAAAAATTTTTTTTTCCTGACCGATTACAAAGGTTCATTTCTTAAGAAAAATGAACCAAAATCTATTTTTCCCCCCGTCAGTCTCGCGGGACAGAAATTCAACAATGTGATTCGTCCTATGCCGTCAACGCTTCTCTGATTCAGATTATTGGCCTAATCTACCTCTTTCTCCATCCCCTTCAAACATAATTCCCCCTCTCGCTCATCGGTGGAAGAAGCCAGTTTGGCCCTCAAGGCCAACTCAGACAGTCCACTCACGATGGAGCAGCCAAGAATGACCAGCATAGAAATGGAGATTTAAATACCACAATATTTTAGCTAATTTAACTTATTAAAAATACAATTTGTTCAATAGCTACTATTTAATTACTCAAATAAACGAATATGTTAATTTAAAAGGTTCCCTGTTAACCAATCCAAATACGATCAACGATCGAAAAAACTAAAAAATTCACTTATTAATTAATTTTACTTGTTAAAAATAGAATTTCTTTAATAGCTACTATTTAATTACGCAAATAAACGTATATGTTAATTTAAAAAACTAAAAAATTCACTTATTAATTAATTTCACTTATTAAAAATAGAATTTCTTCAATAGCTACTATTTAATCACTCAAATAAAAGAATATGTTAATTCAAAAAGTTTCCAATTAACTAATCCAAATACGATCAATTATCGAAAAAACTTCGTAAAAAAATATGGAATTGAATTCCATTCAAATTTTGTGCTTTATCCGCTAACCCATAGGAGAGATGTAACAGCCGATAATAATAATAATAATCCTAAAAATTGAAAAATGTACTCACCCCCACCAAAACTTGCATCGTCCCTGGACGAGTCGTCGTTCGATGACATTTCAAGAACTTCGACCATTTGGTGGTTGGCGAAATGGACCTGCAAACAATGATCAGACTGTTAAACCAAAAATTGGAATTTTTAATAATCGAAATAATGATAGTTTTCCATCGAATTCAGTATTGATCAAGCGTCGGAAGTGACAAAAAGCGAACTTGGAAAAAGATGAAGGACAACTAAGCACGATGACTTCATGTCTATTGATTATAAAATGAAAATTACTTCTAGACACGAATAGTCAAATAGGCACAAAGGCCATCAGTTACCTACCGAAGTAAACGTTCGGGTACAGGTATAAATCAATATTTTAGCCTTGAACGAAATTCAAACTTTTCTTACTCACGATACACTCCACCAAATTGATTGAAAATTGACCCCTCGTCGCTTTTCAAAATGAGCAAAATTTAAATAGTTAATCATTGGCCAAAGCGCAAACCCCGCTATTTTTTTTTCTCAACCGCAGGTTCGTAAAAGATTCATTCCCAAAAATTTTTTCACACCACAACTTGAAATTCTTAATTAATTTACCAAAATGTGAAGATGCAGAATCAAAAAGTAACAATTTTAATTTTTATATGCCTATTTTTGTATTGCCTATTTAATTGTTTTGGTATTGATATTTGAATAGTCGAAAATTCTAGAATACCTAATTATTTTGAGTTATTGCAATACTAAATTATCAAATTAATTACTTTGTCGAGAGCAAACATTTTTCGAAATATACCTGTGGATTTCTTAGATGGGAGACCTTTTAAACTAGAATAATTCTAAATAATAATAATTGTTATTATATTATTTAGGTGACAGATTGATACTGGCGATCAGGATTTTCAACGGTAAGAATTTAATTGATGAATTATTGAATGTATGGGAATATACTACAATTATTTAGATTATCACCTCAACATAACTTCTTAGGTAGGTTCCTATTGGATTTTTGATAGGCAACCGTTTTTGGATGATTTAATGATTGAATGATAGAATTGCTGAATTACAATAAAATTATTAAAACATCAAATTATTGGAATATTGAATTGTTTGAATTACGATTAAATTATCGAAATATCGAGTTATTGTAATTATGGAAACCAAATTTTTAGGGTTATTAAACTCCTTTGGTTTAAATTACTTATGTGGCTTTGTGGTTAACTGAGTTCTGGTTAAAGTCAGACAAAAATTTTATTTTTTTGCTAGAAAATAAAAATAAAAAGA
Organism: Nesidiocoris tenuis; assembly: GCA_036186465.1. NCBI lineage: Eukaryota > Metazoa > Arthropoda > Insecta > Hemiptera > Miridae > Nesidiocoris > Nesidiocoris tenuis. The sequence continues at coordinate 6,672,395 of AP028919.1, forward strand.
GACGACATACCTAATGAAACATTGAAGTACTGCGTGTTTTCATGGATATTCGACTGTTGGGCCACTGACTGGTTTCCGAGATTCGAAGGAACGAACTGAAAGGGGAGTGGGATGTTGCGCAACATGTAAATAAACACCGGGGGATAGCCTAGTCTGCGATTCGATACCTGCCGGAGGTTCACACGGCCTAAAATGTGGGCGTGCGACACTTTTAGCGACCGGTGAAAAAATTGGGCGTTTTGGGTGTTTAATTATTTTTAAATCAAATTTGGGTTTAGGAGGGGGTTTGTTGCAACAAGTCGGCCAGGTTTGGGGATTGAAACATTGAAAACCCTGTAGAATGAAAGATTGAAAACGTATTTTTTAATCTAGACGAAATTTAGTAGGTATTTACCTAGTTTTATCTACATTTTCTCGTTAAACGAGCAAGATTTTTAGACTAGCAACATTTTCACTAAAAGGGGCGAGTAGCACTCAATTTTGAAAAGGTCGGCAACACTTTGCAAATACTCTTCATCTACCTTTCGAAGAAGATCCGACACTGAACTTAGTCGAGGAATATCCGCGACTCGATTTCCGATCGATGGCCAACGTTCGTGACTTTTTTGCCTGACATATTTCCACCCCCATCCACACTAGTGATCGAGTCAACAGGAGATTTGCGACACGCATTTGGTACCTATCATACCTAGACTTACTTATCATTTTAAAATGAAAATTTTTCAGTTGAATTTTTGAAAGATCGATGGATATTTTTTGTATTACGATAATTCGACGTATTTTGATTTTAGGGGGGAGGGGGGTAAAATTTGCTTAGGGTTTGAGACATTTTTGATTTTTTTTAGCCTCCAAATCAGTCAAAATATGTTCAAATTGTGTCAAAATTTTACTTATCAATACATGGAAGTATTGCGCTTTATCTAAGCACCACTGGTTTCATTTTCAGCCGTTCATGACAACAGAACTTTGAAAAATGATTAATCACGAGGCTCTTGTCACTTTTCTGCTCTAAGTTCTCCTTTCGCTGTGTATACTTTTTCGTTGCGTAAACAGTTTTGGCGTAAGAGGCGAAAATGAAAAAAATCTGAAATTTCGGCTAGTATTTCCCCACTTTTGTAGAAAGGTCACATGGCAGAAGTGGAAAATACCTTTTTCTTATTTTCATCTTTCACCCACTCGGCAGGGGATGGTTCCGGAGTAAAGACGAACTGGTACTCGTCAGTGCCACCCCAGGCTTTGAGGGCTTGCGACGGTTCGACGTACTCCTTCAAAGTTCCTCGATTGACGAATTTGATTTTCTGAACTGCTTTCGCGGGGAGCCAGCTTTTTATTATTTTGAAAGCGGCTGCAAAATATACGAGATTATTACAAGTAACTAAAAAAACTGTTATCATAGGGTTATCATCGCACAAATATGGGAAAACTACTCACCGTTCAGCACCCAGGGCATTTCGAAGATTAATATGTAGTTGAGGAAATTGGGGTAGTACATTTTGCACAGGTTAATCAGATATTTGGTATATTCCATATCCATATTGGTCAAAGTCGTGTTCATCATGTCGAAAAATATGGTTATCTGATCCGACATACTGAAAACAAAAAGGAAAAACGTCGTAGTTTCAACGCCTTTTCTAGAATTAGCGATAATGTACCGTTTAGAGTTACCAATTCACTGAGACTTAAAATCGCTTATGCACCAGCTACCCAAGGATGCAAAACAATTCTACAGTTCTTTGACAAGTTCCTTGAATGTTGAATATGACATAGATGGATTCGGAGTTGCACCAGATTTCGAAGTTGCAGATTAGTCGACCGATTTGGTTCATTTTTGGCAATATGGTGATTCCTTTTTTCCCACTTTTATTTGGTAATTTCGATTGCCAAACTTTGAAAACAAAGTGATTTTAAGCAGGGGAATGTCGAATAATTTGACTCACCGTTCTGCTCTTTCAAACCAATAGATGACGCATTTTTTGAGTTCTTCAAAGTCCTTCTGCCCTTTGACGTGCTTACAGCATTTGAAGATAAATAGGGGCTTCATATCCTTATCCTTATTGTGAATGAACATGCTTCCAGCGGCGAGGTATTCGAAATTGAGGTTGTTCACGGACAAATCTGAAAAAATTTTGTCATTTTATTATTTTGGGAATAAAACAAGAATATCAATACATGGTATTGATACATCGATTCATCTGATACGTTGGTATATTGGGACAGAACTATCGATACGATGAGCATATTGAAACAGAATATCGATACGATTCGCAAGGTTAACTTTCGTTACCCTCACAGCTGAGGATGGTGAAACTTATTGCAACTTGAAACATAATTACCATTGACTTGATGCGTTTTACGCCATTTGCAAGTCTCTTTCATCATAGTTAGGGCATCTTCGACCTCCATATCGTTGTGGACGAGGAATCTCTTCAGCCAAGCGTCGTCGGAGTTGGCACGGGCAACATCTCTCGGATGGAAGTCTGGAAATATTAAATATTTTCATTTTAAATAGAAATGGAATTCTCAAGTTTTGTAGTAGGGCGCCAATTAGTCATTAATTAAAGAGGAAAAACATCCTTCACCAACCCAATTTGACGTACGCATTAGGGCAACGCAGCTCGGTTTTTTAAATTAACAATTATATACATGAAATTACAGGGAACCAATAGAGAAAGTAAGGGGTATCATCGACAGATGCCCGATGCGTATGTCGACCTGGATGAGGGATGTTTTCCTCCTTGGAAGATCCAGAGGGATGTTTTATGGCGTCAACATGCTGGTAGGGGTTCGGGTGGCACTTGAAAACGATAGAGCAGGACCCTGGGTGGCAGTTGGGTGAAAAACGGAGATGGGGTGGCAGTTGGAAAGCGCCCTCGTTAATTTCATGAAATCGTTGGCGATCTCTCATGCCTTTAGGTATGGCATTGGTAATAAATTTGTTAGAGTTACAGTGCAAAACGAAAACCGTAAAAATTCGAGTTACCTAGTCCCTGAACTTGAACTTCTTCAATGAAACGATTTCGTAGCTTTTGAATTTCTTCTTGCGAAGGCTCCATAGTAGATCGCAGAACTTGGGCTCAGCTACTTGGAGATGAAAATCGAATGTTAACGTTCCGTCTTTTCACATTTGAACTTCAATCCTCTCGTTCTGGAAAATACTTGAAAGATAAGGTACAGTTGACCGAGACCATTGATCGGTCCGATTGGAGGGGATCCAGGCCTCTTTACGTCAGGCTGATGGCAAACAATGAAAAAATCAGTAAAGCTAACAAGGTTGAACAATTTGATTTACGGGTTGGTTGATTTTCCGAGAGAGAGAGAGAGAGGCGTATCGCGATTGATAAGCTAACGATAAGGGGTGATAAGGTATCGTCTTCTCGCTTAGTGTTCCGAGAATTGCTGAGGTGGCCATGAGTTCTTTCATTTTGACGTCGCTGAAAACTTAGTATTTTACGGATGGGATCGAAGGACTAATGACAATTTTTGACAGATGAGCATGTCAGTTTATGCAAGAATGGAATGAACGCCTGTCAAACTTACTTCTACAGTAGCTACTGAATCCGACATTTAAAAGGTACTGTAGGGTGCGAGTCAACGCAAGTGTAAATGATTTACACTTGCGATAATTGTATATGTATAAGCGCTGAGCTTACCTGACTGTCAGATGCAACCGTAAGCAACAGTATTTCAATTCAACGATCAATAAATTTCAAATTATTAATTTATCAATATTATTGATCGTCGAATCGAAATACTGTTGCTGACAGTTGCATCTGACAGGCAGGTAAGCTATTAATATTCAAGCTCAGCTTAATCATATTTGTGGGGAAATTAACTCCTTTTCCCCACAATCTTAGAACGCCTACCAACTGAAGCTAGGCTAAGCCAGCCCAGCATCCCCCGAAGCTTGGAGCAGACGCAGCGCCGCAGCAGACGTACCCGAGAGGACCATTCGTCCAAATATCATACAAGTCCCAGCCCATCCATGCTTTATTTCCAAGTTTCGGGCTAAGAATTCCTCGCTTTGCAAAATCCCAATTAAGGGAAGTGGTCCCACTAATTTAGAGTAGTGACAGTTCAATACCCCGACATACTCGATACTTGGCATCCAATGAGTATCGAAGTCTCAGTACTGATATCGATATTTTATTGAGTTTGAACTCAAAGTTGACTATGTTCTCGAAGTTGACTTTGAACTCGAAGTTGACTTTGATCTCGAAGTTGAGTTTGATCTCAAAGTTGACTTTGATCTCGAAGTTGAGTTTGAACTCGAAGTTGACTTTAATCTCGAAGTTGAGTTTGAACTCGAAGTTGACTATGTTCTCGAAGTTGACTTTGAACTCGAAGTTGACTTTGATCTCGAAGTTGACTTTGATCTCGAAGTTGAGTTTGATCTCGAAGTTGAGTTTGATCTCAAAGTTGACTTAGATCTCAAAGTTGACTTAGATCTCAAAGTTGAGTTTGAACTCGAAGTTGACTTCGATCTCAAAGTTGAGTTTGATCTCGAAGTTGAGTTTGATCTCGAAGTTGACTTTGATCTCGAAGTTGACTTTGATCTTGAAGTTGAGTTTGATCTCGAAGTTGAGTTTGAACTCAAAGTTGACATTGATCTCGAAGTTGAGTTTGAACTCGAAGTTGACTTTGATCTCGAAGTTGACTATGTTCTCGAAGTTGACATTGATCTCGAAGTTGACTTTGATCTCGAAGTTGAGTTTGATCTCAAAGTTGACTATGTTCTCGAAGTTGAGTTTGAACTCGAAGTTGACTTTGAACTCGAATTTGAGTTTGATCTCAACGTTGACTTTGATCTCGAAGTTGACTATGTTCTCGAAGTTGAGTTTGAACTCAAAGTTGACATTGATCTCGAAGTTGAGTTTGAACTCGAAGTTGACTTTGATCTCGAAGTTGACTATGTTCTCGAAGTTGACTTTGATCTCGAAGTTGACTTTGATCTCGAAGTTGAGTTTGATCTCAAAGTTGACTATGTTCTCGAAGTTGAGTTTGAACTCGAAGTTGACTTTGAACTCGAAGTTGAGTTTGATCTCAACGTTGACTTTGATCTCGAAGTTGACTATGTTCTCGAAGTTGAGTTTGAACTCAAAGTTGACATTGATCTCGAAGTTGAGTTTGAACTCGAAGTTGACTTTGATCTCGAAGTTGACTATGTTCTCGAAGTTGACTTTGATCTCGAAGTTGACTTTGATCTCAAAGTTGAGTTTGAACTCAAAGTTGACATTGATCTCGAAGTTGACTTTGATCTCGAAGTTGAGTTTGATCTCGAAGTTGACTTTGATCTCGAAGTTGACTATGTTCTCGAAGTTGACTTTGATCTCGAAATTGAGTTTGATCTCGAAGTTGAGTTTGAACTCTAAGTTGACTTTGATCTCGAAGTTGACTATGTTCTCGAAGTTGAGTTTGATCTCGAAGTTGACTTTGATCTCGAAGTTGACTTTGATCTCGAAGTTGAGTTTGATCTCGAAGTTGATCATGTTCTCGAAGTTGAGTTTGCTCTCGAAGTTGACTTTGATCTCGAAGTTGAGTTTGAACTCAAAGTTGACATTGATCTCGAAGTTGAGTTTGATCTCGAAGTTGACTTTGATCTCGAAGTTGACTTTGATCTCGAAGTTGAGTTTGATCTCAAAGTTGAGTTTGAACTCAAAGTTGACATTGATCTCGAAGTTGAGTTTGATCTCGAAGTTGACTATGTTCTCGAAGTTGAGTTTGATCTCGAAGTTGACTTTGATCTGGAAGTTGACTAAGTATCGATATCAGTAAATATCGGAAGTTTCGAAACGTCACTATTTTTGAGTCGTTAGTGCCTAATAATACCAAAATCGTTCTTCAGAATGTCTAATCAATCCGTCAACATACCATCACATTGGAGTTGCGCGCAAATAGCGGAAGAGAGAGAGGATACATTCAGCATCCAACAGGAAGCACATACTTGAAAATGAATTCATGCGAACAGTGCGAGGTTTTGCTGTCTTCCAAGTCCCAGACCGTTCTGTTTTAGACCCTAATGGCTCCGTGGTTGCACGAAGTCCGTTTGACGCAAAGCGTGTGTACTACTATGCTGGTGTCGTTATGGTTGACGGCAAAATCTGCCCTGTCCTTGAAATGGTGACGACGCTGCAACAATCGCTGGATTACTGCTGGACTTCCGGCATTTCCTTTAATCAAATCGACTACCCGACGATCCTTTCAGCGACATTGATTGCTCCCTTGTGATGATCGCCGGCATTTGCATGGCTTGGTTGGTTATGAAACACTAACAGCTTGTTTCAACAGCTTGCAGAATGAAGTAGAATTCGTCCATACACGCTGTGTTGCGGGCACTTCATGCACATGATTTCAAGGCGGTTGAGGAAGATTGACAACGATCCTCACAAGCGTAGCGTCTACAAGGCAGCCATCAAGGCCATGATCAAATGCAACAACTGGAACACATTGGTTGATCATTGCAAGGCTACATTGTGCGTAAGCAGATTCAGTTCAAAGTACACAACCGAAGCTCTGCAATTCATGCTTTTCAGCCCCATGGCGTGAAGAGCCTGACAGCAGGTTCAACCACATTGTTCACAAATGAAGGGCAAGATAGATAAAGCAAATCCGCCTGTACTTGCTCCAAGAAAGGAAGCAACTACAAAGCAATGAAGTAGTTGTTGAACCAGTGCAACCCTCTGCGCTTCCACCATCCGAAATAGCACTCTTCCCAAGTGAGCCAGGTCACCAACCACTCAGACGATGGCGCAAATAATGCACCTCACACGGACGAACCAACTTAAGTTAGTGATTCCGAGAATGAAGTTCAAAAACTAAGGTTAAGGCCCCCGAAACTGCGTTGGCGTAATCGAACCGAGCGATGAGTCATGCGATGAATTAATCATGCCGACGTTTGTTGAGAGAGCTGACACCGTAGTCTCCCGGATCGCATCACCTGTGGGGCAAAGCACTGTTTTCTCCCGAACTCCTCAAGTCTGGGCAACTGACCCGATTTGCGCCAACGACCAGAGGGAAACCTAGGTGCGATGTTGAGTTTTAACAGCATAACCGGAGATGTTATTTCAGGGCTTGGATAAAGTATGTCCCACCCAGACCGTGCACGTTTGACACCCGCCAATGACCATTGTCTTTGCACGGATGAGGAAACGCGAGTCAGTGGGAGGTTCTCTTGTTCTTCGAATCGCGCAACATGCGACCACAATGTAGCCCTCCCACGCATGAAAACCCTGCCATGATCAAAGTAAACGCCTCTCTCCGTAGGAAACCAAGACGAGGAAAAAGAGAGGGGTGGCGCCGTACGAATAGGCGAGATCGAACTTCCTGTTTGCATACAGGACAGACGTTCGTAAGGCGTTTGACGACTACAGGCGAAGAGAAACAGTAAAAACCACGCTCATAGCTAGAGGGCACATGTGCCCTGTGCGATTCAAACGCAAAAACATTCATGTTTTAGGAGCCTCCTTTGTTGATTATGCTCAATGCAAATAGGGATGGGATATCGATATCGATAATATCGGAATATCGATATTTTCCTTGCGATATCCGATATTTCATTATCGATATTTTGATTCCGATAATATCGGAATATCGATATTTTCCTTGCGATATTATCGGTTTTTAAAAACTCAACTGAGAAATGGGTAGCTAGCGCAAGTATTAAATTATGAACAGGTGAGCAAAAAAATCAATGAATTCGTGCTTGATTTTGCAGATTTTATTAATGAAACCAGGTAATCATAAATCCGTACGTGAATATCGTATCAGTATTCGTATATATGTGTCAAAGGTTGTGATGTAGGTAGAGAGGGCTAGTTGTTGCATCAGATTCTAATTTCTGTCTGTACTTCATCTTCTTTGACCAGCAAGCAACTTGTTCACACTTTTAGACCCTATAAACTTTATAGGTTCATTTAGTTTATACTATACTAGCTGTACCCGCCCGGCGTTGCCCGTGCAAAAAAATAAGGAAATGCGGATAAGTGAATAGCGCAGGAATCTCTCTCTCTCTCTCTCCCCCCATAGCTATAGCTGTACCCGCCCGTGTCCCCGTTTGCCCGTGTTGTCACTTTTTTCACTTAATTCACTTTTTTCACGTTTAAAACTCACTTTTTTCACTTTTTTAAAACTTAAAAACTCACTTTTTTCAAATTCACTTTTTTCACTTTTTTAAAATTTAAAAAAAAATTTTTTTTTCAAAGATTGAAAATTGTGCTTCGAGGTCTTGTTGCCAGCCTCTTTGTGCTTCCGTGTAAAAAATTCCAGGTCCCTGCGTGCGATAGATTTGGCTGGAGACAACCAACAAACAAACACTTGCTTTTATTATTATAGATTCACAGTTGATATTTAATCTGATCATAGCAGCCCCACATAAAAGTATTGAAGATTATTCTGCCATTTAACGTGAAAGAGGTAACCTGAATAGTTTGGTGATCAAAACTGAAGATAATGTTCCGATATTTTTGGCCGATAATATCGGATATCGATATTTTTATTTGATATATCATTTGATACCGATATCGATATTATTCTTCCGATATCCCATCCCTAAATGCAAATTCAAAAACTGCAGAACTTACCGTATTGACTACTTGATAACGCCTGGCCGGAGGGAAATGACATGCTCGGTAAGTTTTTGTGGTAATACAGATTTGAATCACGTTGGCCCAGCAACGGTCTATCCGCTGAGGGGTGAAGAGCGGCAAGTGGTCAAAAACAAATTGCTACAGACCAGACCAACGTTGGAGCAAGATAACTATTTTATGCAGCCGACGAGAACTTCCCAGTAGGGCTGGGAGTGATTTCACTTCACCGGTGAAAATCACCTATTACCGACATTTCACTGCTACCCCAATCACCTGTTACTGAAAAAACCCCGTTACTAATTTCACTGCAAAAAAATGAAGAAGGAATTTGCCCGCGGGAGATTTTTTCAGGAGAAATAGAAAAAATTGAAAAACAGCTATAATTATCACTGATGAACGCACCACAAGAGACTTGAACGCAAGCATTAAAAAGCTCATTACAAGTTTTGAGAAGAAAACAATAGTGGAGTTAATTTATAAATACCTAATTCAATTTCACTAGAAACTGGGCGAAAAAAGGATACCCAACTTGAGATTAGATGAGTTTGAAAATTGTTCAAGCAAAAGGAATCAATTTATCCAAAAACGAGACGAGGAGGTGATAGGATCACAGGGGAGTTACAAATAATACGAATCACAGGCGACTTACAAACGCGCCAGATCACGAATAACAGCCGATAACGACAGGCAACTAGTTGAGCACAACAACAAGGAGGAGACTGGATCACGCAGGTGACTGGATCACGTCAGTAACATGGCTGCTACCGATAACAGGGCACATGACGAATCACGGCATCTGCCAACTAGGTGAGCCAATCACCGATCACTGCAGAGTAACACCCCTGTGACAATCACTGGGGGTGATTGAGTAACGGGGTATTACTCAATCACCCCCAGTGATTTTCATTCTCTGCAGCCCATAGGTGATCGAGAGAGTGATCCAGGGAGGTGGATCCGCTCTGATTTTAGGCAGGTTGTTGTTGTTGCTCATCTCCTTGTTGGCATTTACCCCTAAGGACGTAGTTTGTGTTGAAATCTATTTTTTTTTGCAGCGTAGTTGTTAGTTGAATCTGATGATTTTGCTAACGTTAAAATATTTATGAAATTAGTTTTTTGAAACTGTAACATGACCTTAGTGTTAAGGCTTTTTTTGCCAGAAAGTGAAGCGATTTGTGCGTTCTTGGTCTTAAAATCTTTGTTTTACCTAGATACGTGGGTGTCCTTTATGTGTGGGAATTTTTTATATTCTGATAACTTGACGTGTTTTGATTTTAGGCTAGTTTGGTTAGTGAGTTTCTTGACATTATCGATCCAAACAGCCTCCAAAGTAGGCCAAAATTCAGTAAAGGTGTGTCTAAAATTTGCGTATTAAAATATGGAAGTATTGTGTGTTACCTATGCACCACTGGTTACCCCGTGAAACTAACGTAAGAATGAGGTAGGTCCTAGGGATGGGAAAAAAACGTGAAACCGTTTCGGAGAAACGGTTTCATCAGGAAAAACGATGAAACCGTTTCAAGAAGGCTACAGTAGCCGTTTCAAAAAAACGAAAGACCAGAAACGAACGAGCCATTTCCCCGTTCCGGTTTCTCCGTTTCATTCCGTTGCGGATGTATGGAACATAGATGCATAAAGAAACCGAAACCGAAGCAGAGAAAGGAACAGTTCACTTGAGGCCAGCTACAGTTCTTTTGAAACGTACGTTTAATTCATGGATCACGTTGAGGCCGAAACTGTTGTTTTGAAACGGTTTCGCCGAAACGGTTTCAGGGTAAGACGAAACTGTTACATTTCGTTTCTTGAAAGAAACTGAAACGCCCATCCCTAGTAGGTCCAAAGTTCGTTAAAAATCGTTGAGCCGCCCTGACAGTGATTATTGTCACCGGTGATTTCACCCTGTTACTGGTGAGTAACAGGAACTTGGTAACAGGTGATTGGAAAATCACCGTTTTTCCCAGCTCTACTTCCCAGCTGCGAGAATTATGCATTATATTACACACCATGTAGATCCACAACTCAATTTCCATTCAAGATGCTCATGCTTACATTAATTACGTGTTCATTTGTGTGATTTGGCTGACTGAAAATTCAAGCCATCCTAGGCCTCTGAAGAGCAGACGAACGTACCGAGAACGTAGCCAGCGCTAGTACACATGTATGATGGCGCACGTGAGCCCAGAGATCCACCCAGTGTAAACATCCCTGCATCGTTGGGATGCTGCCACGCTTCCTCGTGATAGATTAGGAAACTATTGGGTGCTGCTATCTGTTGGCTCTTGAGAACACTGTTTGCGAATGGCGCATGGGCAGCGCTGCTGACTGAGTGTAAACCTCACACCTTTTAACGTTACGCGGACCTTCCTTACAGCTCCTTATATTTGGATTAGTGTTTTCTATTCTATTTTTCCGACCGCACAAATTATCCGATTTGAGCGTTCTTGGTCTTGAAATCTTTGTTTTACCTTGCAGAATCGTGGATATTTTTTATATTCCGATAATGTGACGTACTTTTATCTTGGGCAAATTTGAAAAGTGAATTTTTCGATATTTTTGACCTAAAGACCCTTGAAAGCAGTCAAAATATGATCAAATTGTGGCGCACTCTTACGTTTCAAAATATGGAAGTACTGTGTACGGCACTTTCTTGTTGTCAAAGAAATTAGGTAATAATCCAGGACTCGTCCAGAGTTGACCAAACCTTCAGAAACAAATCATTCGGAGAATACAGTTGGTAGAAAATCATGTGCGACACGATGTTAGCAATGCCTTGGTGAGCTATTTGTAATAAAACAAATAATGCAAGCGCACGCAAATTTTTGAACTTTTATCACTGCAAGCACAGGTCACACGTATTCACTTTTTCAAAAACATCCGTAACCTTTCTGACTATGCTGCGAGCGCTGGTGGAATGGACGTCAGAAAAAGTTTCAAGCTTGCTGTCGCGGATTTTTGAAATCTTTTGTGACTCAGGTATAAAAATAAGAAATTCGAATTAATTATTAATTTCGGAGGATACCATTTTCCATTTTTTTAAGTGAACTTAATCGCTAACGATTTTGCGAAGGTGGCTGAAGTTGCCCCGGGCGTGCCCTGCCGCACCTGAGGAAAGGTCTGGAACTGGTCAGTCCATATCGCTTATTGCCTCAACCCCCAAAGTTATTGAGGATCCAACGCGTTGGGACTATAGTCGGTCACACACTATTCGGTTGCTGTTGGAGGGGGTAAGAAAATCAATTGCTGAGATTGGAAGAGGTGGCGTCGGCTTTGAACCCAATAAATTTGATTGGGGTTACCAATCCACGTTCCCATGCTCATCCCCTGCAACAGCCAGCAATCGTGTGTGGCCGACTTGTGATTGTTAGGTCACGAGTTCGTTAGGCAATGGTTTGCCATCTTAGGGAAGGTATTTAGAGATAAGGGGTCAGTAGTGAGACTCCAGAGCTGAACTATCGTATTATTGGCTACAGAGCTAACCACAATGGTACACTTACGTACTAAGGAACTGCACAATTCTACGCTGAGAGCAAAATTAACGTTCTAAAATACGATTTATCCGGCGCTTGGTACCTCGCAGCAGTTTCTGCACTATCCTTCAGTCCGCAACGTAGAAATTCGCTCTGAAAATCGCTTGAAATTCCCCCGTTGGCGGTGTTTCAGTTGCTCGTCGAAAATTGGATGAACCGGCAATACCTTCTGGGCAGCTCAGCTTAGCCTTTAGCTATTGGAGCCAAGAGCATTGAGCTCGGTCAGCTTAGTAGGTAGAAGTCGGAGAAAGTTAATGGTGGGAATCCAATCGGAATGGTCGGCAATAAATATCTGAACCGGCGGTAATAAAGTTTCAATTAGGTCTTTCAGTCTCTTCACGACGCGATGCCGAGAGCCAAAGAGTCTTCAATGGTGAAAACTCGCAACTCGGAAAAGCTCGAGGTTCATTTTACCAGCCGAGGCTGAAGTCATCGACGTGACTTTGAAAATAATTATTTGGTCTTGCCCGACCTAGGTAAATTATTACTTCCATATTTACATGGTAAATGGGAATATTATTATCGTTCTAAAATCGAAAATCGGATCGGAGCTTCAGAAGAAACTTTTACCTGTACTCTTTTACTCGAAATCGCTTTGTCTGTGTCCGTCTGTGGTCTTTTACAAAAATGGCCGTAGCTCCCTTAATTCTTAACGTTTTTTCAAATTTCTTGAACTGGAATGTTTGTGAGTTAGATTATTTCAGGTTATTCGCAGAATAAACATTATCCCCGAATAAGTAGTTTCTTGGAAATGTAGACAATGAATTACCGTTGCAACTTACCCATGGGAAATTTTATTCGGAGAATAATGGATATTCGATGAATAAACTGAATTGATGAACCCAACCTAAATTAAATTTAAACATGTATTTAACACCTATACCTTCCCATGACCGGATAAACTTCCTACCCTATGATGTATGCAGGTACATTAATACGATAAACGTAGGATAATAACTTACTGACATAGGTACCTGCGACTATGCGGAACTGAACATTCATCAACTTAGCTCCCCTTGTGATTAGGGTAGTTCGTGGGAAACATCAACTTCCTGTCAATGGAATGGCTAGTTGTTACGTCGAAGAAGACGGCATGATGAATTTACGATCCCCCACCGCAACTCCCAGCTCGTCATCTCCATCGAGCAATTTCCACTTCCGACCGAGCGAAATTGGTTTAAACTGAGCGAGAAAATCCATTTGTTGGATCAAGTAACTGGACGAGGCGATAAGCTCTGGCATCGCTGGGGAAACTTGAACGCATGATAAATGGCTCAAATAGCCTAATTTATGGGCCCGGGAAACGTCGGGAAGAAGGGTGTAATGGGACAGTTTTCGTGGCGTACTGGCAAGTTTGTTGTGCGGCGTGTTGGATCCGGTCCCGAAAGTGATTGACTTGCCTAGAACCGGTCGGGGCGATGACGAATAGGACGGCAATTTCCGAACGTTTTCTGGTGCAGCTCTTTTCTAAGGGATTGGATAGTTTTTTAAAAAATCCCCTCGGCTCGAAACTCGTTTGTTATTCGATGTCATGAACGAAGCCAGGGAAGCTTGGCTGAAGCATGTGAGACAGTCACGGTTGAGGCACGGCGGGTTCGAATCCCACTGAAGCCCTGAATGCTTGTGACTTCCCCTATTTCAATATTACTACGTTCTCAGAAAAGTCCATCCAACATGTCAGGCCCTTATTGGGATCATAAATCCTAACTTGAAGCTAATTATCTATTTCCAACCCTCATTTTATATTATTGGAGCAATTTTTCAAAAATAACGATGAAATAGGGATGTTTATAAGACTTGTAAAAACATATGACTTCTATTTTACTAGGATTCTCTCCAAAAGGCTCTGCCGCATACACATACCAATACAACTACGAGGTCGTTCCGCAATTCACGAATAGAAAGTCGACTGAAAAAGAAAACGGGCTCATTCGCAATGAAGAGACTCGCGTTGTTGCCCCAACGGACCAAGAACCTGCGGAGTCAAGCATTCATAAACGTCAGAACCGACGAAAGCGCCATCAGAGGGTATGCTACGTATCTAGTTCGTAACCGATACAATAGATTGCGTTGCTGAGGCGACCTTCTCGCTAGGTCTGCTCGACCATTGGCAGTCCGTACCTCAACATCCACTAACTTTAAACATTCTCATCAATTCATCAAACCACTGATACCCGTAACCATTTATCGATAACCATTTATCGATAACCATTTATCGATAACCATTTATTGATAACCATTTATCAATAACCATTTATCGATAACCATTTATCGATAACCATTTATCGATAACCATTTATCGATAACCATTTATTGATAACCATTTATCGATAACCATTTATCGATAACCATTTATAAATAACCATTTATCAATAACCATTTATCGATAACCATTCATCATGAACCATTTGTCAATAACCATTTGTCGATAACCATTTATTGATAACAATTTATCGATAGGTAACCATTCATCAATAACCATTTATCGATAGCCATTTATCGATAACCATTTATTGATAACCATTTATTGATAACCATTTATCGATAACCATTAATCAATAACCATTTATTGATAACCATTTATCAATAATCATTAATCAATAACCATTTGTCGATAATCATTTGTCAATAACCATTTGTCAATAACTATTTGTCGATAACCATTTCTCAATAACCATTTATTGATAACCATTTATTGATAACCATTTATCGATAACCATTTATCAATAATCATTCATCAATAACCATTTGTCAATAACCATTTATCGATAACCATTTATCAATAACCATTTGTTAATAACCATTTGTCAATAACCATTTCTCAATAACCATTTATCGACAACCATTTATCAATAACCATTTATCAATAACCATTTATTGATAACCATTTATCAATAACCATTTATTGATAACCATTTATCAATAACCATTTATTGATAACCATTTATCGATAATCATTCATCAATAACCATTTGTCTATAACCATTCGTCAATAACCATTTGTCAATAACCATTTGTCGATAACTATTTCTCAATAACCATTTATTGATAACCATTTATTGATAACCATTTATTGATAACCATTTATCGATAACCATTTATCGATAACCATTTATCGATAACCATTTATCGATAACCATTTATTGATAACCATCCATCGATAACTATTTATCGAAAACCATCTATCAATGGAGACATATTGATATAACGGAGGAAAATATCGATACTATCGACTAACGATGGCCGTCCTTAACCTCAAAATTATGGTCCTTTTTCCAGGGCTGCCAGAGAGCTAACAGTCCGTTAAATGGAATAACCAACAATCCGAAGGAGGCCCATGACGATTGGCGAAATCGAACTGGTAGGTATGCACCATTTTTTAGAGCACCAGCCAAACATTGGTTTTTCAAAACGATTTAAAGGTTTACCATTTTATTCCAGTCACTGCGTGTCCTGCTATAGCAAGATATGACAGAGATAACATCGATTCAGAAACAATACAGTTCGGTGCCTTGTCGATTCGATTCAGTCTGAACCTTCGCTTTCTCATGGATGGACCGCGAGATAAAATACCATCGCCTCCTTCATACGCACAATTAGTCAGAGATTGGGCCCAATCGGACACGAACGCATTTTGGGAGCACCAATTGAAGCGAAAATTGAAAACGGTCTACCAACAAATGGAGAAATGGAGAGCTAGAAATAGGATTTTCTCCGTGACCGTAAGCGGTAGTCCTCCTAATTTTGAGGCAAGTCCAACGAACGTTTTGGTCCGGAGGATCAAGGAGAAAATGGAAAAGTACTTCGTCGGAGTGTTGGAATTGGGAGAGGTACATTTGGGATGGAACGGAGTCACTCGAAGACTGATTTATATTGGTAAATCACCCGAGTTTATTGTGCGCGTAGTTACCAAAAATTATGGATTTCACTCGATCTAGAAAATGTATTTTTAGCTTCGTAACTAAACGATTCGAAAACTTTTTGGTGAAAGTGACCATCAATCATCTGTGTAGCTGGATTGCTGGTATTTTTCCGCGTATAGCGAAATGCCATTTCTTTTATCAGGGCCATCTAAAAAAGTTGTGGAAGAAAAATTCCTAGCTGGCATAAATTCCAAATGCGAGCGCATGCCGAATAAGCTTAAGGGAATGAAAATTTCAAAGTCGCTAACTAAGATGCACTTGACGGCTCAAAGTACAGCCAAAAGGCCGTATTCTCTAACCGAAGAGCTGTCAGACTGGGAAGAAAAGTAATACTTGAAATATTGCAATTGTTTACACCCTGTGACGAGCAGATTACAAAGTGCAGATTCTATTTCAGATATTGGGACAAACAGATTCACCGGTTCAAAAGGAAATCGGGCAAGGCCAACAAGAAAAGATTACGTTCTCTAGAGCAGGAAAACCCGGTGACGAAAAGGGAAATGGCTCTCATGGAAACAAAATCAGCGAGCGGAAATTGTGATCGGAAGCGATCTCAAAGAAAACGTACCAACGTCACGTTGGAGGGCGTGCAAAAACCAAAACGCTCCAACAGCGATAGCAGGCAGCACGAAGTGAGCGGTACCATTT
Organism: Nesidiocoris tenuis; assembly: GCA_036186465.1. Lineage (NCBI taxonomy): Eukaryota > Metazoa > Arthropoda > Insecta > Hemiptera > Miridae > Nesidiocoris > Nesidiocoris tenuis. The sequence goes on from AP028919.1 coordinate 6,689,072, forward strand.
TTTGGAGAACGAAAATCAGATGAAATATTACACGCTTCGGTGTCAAAGCAACCATTTTTGTAGGTCCAGCCATCCGTCGTCGGTGGTCTTAAGCGCCGTCAGCGATCCAAGAGGATGGTAATAATGGAAGCGAAATGCCGAAATATGATGAGGAAAATGAAACAGCAGATTTGAAAATCGGGAGATTTTTGGTTTATAAGCCCACCCCTGACTCTTACAATACACGAATCGAAAGGTTACGGAACAAATTCGGGTCACTTGGTCGTTTTTCAGGATCTAATCCTCGCAACAGTGTAGGCTATGTTGAGACAATAGGTCAACATTCGAGGAAAGAGGGAGAACTCTTAATCGGAGATGGAGAGAAAATGAAAATTTGTGAGTTGGAAGTCAGTTCACAGGGGAGCCAACCCTCCCGCAGTGCTACCAACTTCCACGATACCCTTTGTCCGAGGCTAATGCAAGCAAGAGGCGGTGGACATGAATCATTGCGGACAAGGGCCTGTACCGCGGGTCCTCGGAGGAGAATAGGACCGGGCTAACATTCGGCTGGGGAAAGGGGTGGGGGGTTGCTTTAATAATGTAGTGCTCCTGCTGCTGCTGGGCTGCACCGCTGGGCATAGGGCCTCCTGTATCGTTATAAACCTCCTTGTTGGTCATTACAAGGACTATCCTGTGCCTGACGACCCACACAGCGCTTACATGCCGCCCCACACGGATACACATACACCCCGTTTAGCGCTCGTTCATACATAAGCGACTTTACTGCCTAGGCAAACTGCACTTGCTACGTACGTCAGTAGTAAATAACGACGAAAATTTTTCGAATCTTTACGAATTTTTACGAATTTTTTGAAATCGACCAATAAAATGTACAAAGGAAGCGCAGGCGCGTAGAACGGCTCCTATGCCTAGGAATTTCTGTGAATACGGCCTGATATTCACCAAAATGAATATTTTGGTGATTGAAAGAGGAGTGCGGCGCTGCTTCTACGCGGTAGTGCGTCGAAAAAATGTGTTCCGCCAAAGCGTAACTATCGATTATTATAATCGTTAGACGGGCTGACCCAAATGCACTTTTCGACGCAAGGACTGATGAAAAATTTTCGACGTTGTGCCGGGGGGGGGGGGTGAATTTTTTGACGCTTTGCCGTGGACTATTTTTTGAAAAACTGTTGGTGAACTTGATCGGAAACCTCAGCAAACGCTCGGTACGTTACGAAATATTGCATTGATGAATTTTTGAATCTAACATCTGTATTATGCAACTAGCTTTTTTGGTCAGGTGATTTACATTATTCCAACACGTACCGCAAACGGTCGTCAATTTTAGACATGTAAGCAATGCGTCGCAATATCCACACATTCAGATGATTCCTCGCCCGTTCCCCAAGTCCATCTATTCTCCACATCAAGTGCAGGTAAACAGTGAGCTCTACAAATTGGTAAACACTTCTATCGCCGCTTTCCCTTCCATTCGGTCTATCCATCTCATCTCCAGCAACGGCTGTGCTGAGCCCGTGTGTGAGCCTGTCTAACATATTGGCTCAAGATAACCTCGCACATGAGTTCGAGCTTGGTTCACATGGGGTGGAAAATTGAACGCGTTAGAATCGATGAACAATCGGAATCTACTGTTCTGGAGAAAAATATTTATTCTTCGATGAATAAAGTTGAAAACCTCTTCAATAACTAATCACTACATACCAAATGTAGTAAACATCGAAATATTGTAAGTTTTATACCTACATAAAATGGGTTCGGCATAAAATAAATGGTCGTACAGGACCACAAGAACAGCCTGGCAAGTATTGGTTCTTGCAATTCAAAAGTTATGGATTTTTGTGATGCGCCTTCCAACATTGCGTTGATGTGGATAATCGCGGCTGCAACAAATATCCACATCCCATATGTTATTTTATTCCAGCTAGGCTAAAATCCATGCGCAAGATTTACATTTTCCAAATGTTTTTCAACGGGGGCAGATGCTTTCCCCAAATGGGACCCCAGGCTTCTCGCCAATCAGAAGGCCCCGTTTCACGCCTATTCTTGCGAGAGCTAAGCCGCCAGCTCAGAGGCGAACTGAATACAAATCTGAACTTGCCGTTTCTGGAGCTTGGCGCGCCTGTTCGAGCACAATCGGTTCACCCTTCAAGAGCTTCGCGCCAAGTCTTCCTCGTTCCGATCAGTGCGAACGTCAAGTTCGAGGACGTCGGGATTGGGGAACTAATTTCAAACCAATTGCAGTTTCCTGGTCCCGTCCAATAGGCTCGAATCTTATTCGCCTCCTACCCCCGTTTGATAAGGGAGTCCCGTTCATTTCGTACACCTTCACATCTGAGGAGCTACTGGAACTGTCAGCTGCACATTTTCCGGCCGGATAAAAACGGCTTGTGCAGGTTGAATCGTCGCGTTTTTCCACAGCCAGGCCGCAAAATTCTATCTACCCTCTATCGGAAAATGACGATGGAATCGCGATCCCGTCCCTTCACAGAAGCACGAAGCCTTCGTCGTTGTATTCCATTTCAGGAAGTTTTGTCTATTAAATAGACAAACAAACAAATTTTGTTTTTTCTATGGCCGTATCACAGACATTTCCCCCCATCCCACCGACCGTCTGGACAGACCAATGCATCGCATTCATGAAAAATAAATTACCCTCATTATCTTTCCAAGATTCGCCTTAATCGTCTCAAACACTGCTTTTCAGGTCATTGATTTCAATGTGACTTTGAGCGCCTTCCGCCTTTAAAGCAACCATAACTGCAGAACTAATTTAAAGTGTTGAGCGCACAATGTCAAACTCAACTTCGTTTTGCTGGTGGAAAAATCGTTATGGGGAAAATTTCGCCCTCGTCGTCAAGCAAAGTTGCAAACTTTTGACATTTCTTCTTTCCAACCCTTAAGCCGGTCTGAAACTCGAGGGACACGTCCTTCCGAGTTTTTCAAAAGGGGGAACCTCAGGTGCGGCGGGTGGGGGGGAAGTGATCAGGGCTCACGTCAAACTGAAGTGTGAGAGGGATGAAAATGAATTCTAATGACAGTCAGCAGCTTCCACTGGACGGGGGTGAAAACCGGTTGGCTGGAGGGGGAAAACGAAGAAGAAAAGTTAAGAAAAACGTTAAAGTTGAAGTTGCGAAGTTAATACTTCCGCAATCACTTGCAGGAAAAAGCTGTTGTGAAGCAGTAATTGCGTTAGTTACGGCGATATAACCGAGATCTCAAAGTTCAGTAGGAGCGAGTCGTTTTTGAACAATTTCAATGCGTTTATTTCCTGAATTATTTTGGAGTCCTATTCTCACATTATCCTTCGAAGCGGCCGAGGGACGTTCTCGGTAAGACTGTCTGCTCTACTATTTCCTAGGCGTCCTACCAACGATGGTATTTTCAGTAATGTATATCGTATCGTATCGTATCGTATCGTATCGTATCGTATCGTATCGTATCGTATCGTATCGTATCGTATCGTATCGTATCGTATCGTATCGTATCGTATCGTATCGTATCGTATCGTATCGTATCGTATCGTATCGTATCGTATCGTATCGTATCGTATCGTATCGTATCGTATCGTATCGCATCGCATCGCATCGCATCGCATCGCATCGCATCGCATCGCATCGTATCGTATCGTATCGTATCGTATCGTATCGTATCGTATCGTATCGTATCGTATCGTATCGTATCGTATCGTATCGTATCGTATCGTATCGTATCGTATCGTATCGTATCGTATCGTATCGTATCGTATCGTATCGTATCGTATCGTATCGTATCGTATCGTATCGTATCGTATCGTATCGTATCGTATCGTATCGTATCGTATCGTATCGTATCGTATCGTATCGTATCGTATCGTATCGTATCGTATCGTATCGTATCGTATCGTATCGTATCGTATCGTATCGTATCGTATCGTATCGTATCGTATCGTATCGTATCGTATCGTATCGTATCGTATCGTATCGTATCGTATCGTATCGTATCGTATCGTATCGTATCGTATCGTATCGTATCGTATCGTACTATATTATATTTATGTTATTCTTATATTATAACACCTTTGAGTATTTCAGTTAGGCATTTTTTTTAGTACTGGCTCTCCATGGGCACTAGACCCTGGGTCTTCGGAATCCAAGTTTGACCACCCCAGTTGAGGAGTGGTGTATCTGTGAAACCGACACCCTTCCTCATGATACTCGTCAGGGAACCAATTCATTGGGTATAACATACATAATCACGTGCTCGGTTCCACAATTTTGTGCCATAGTAGCATACCAAAAACAATTTACCATGCCGGGATGGTAAATCCTGCATCAAATTTCATGGAATTGAACCTTCTGTCAGCATAAGAGAGTCTCCACAGCAGCAATATCATGTACCACCAAGGACTGAATTCTTTTCCGAACTTCTCCACTTGTACGAAACTTTCGTCCGATCGTTCGATCATTTTTATTCGTTCGAAAGCTCTGTTGTTTCTTCGAAATTGGGGCGCTGGGATTTGTAACTGCTCGAGGTGGATGCGATGGGAAGCAATGGGGAAAACAAATGACGAATATTTTCTCTTCCTATCTGTAGAAGTCTGGAGCTGTAGGGCGGTGGAAAAGTAGACGACAAGCTTTGTGGTGGAGGGAAAGACGACACTGAGTGATCCCCTCCAATCGCTGGGTGGGAGGTTGGGCAAATCCCCTAGAGCCCGGTTGATTAATCCCAGCAGCTTTTCCTTTGGCGCATACCCCCCATCCCGTTTACGATCCTGGATGCAGGAGTTGGTTGTGGGAACCCGTGAGGGAAATAAATTATGAATTTGGTAAGACTGGACGGGGTACGGCGGGAGGGACCGTAGACGTTGTAAGCTGGATTTGTGAAGAGGTAGGTTGAAGTATACCTGGTCATAAATTTTGTCAGAGGGTTTCAGATAACTCGCCGAGCGGGGACCCATCGACGCGAATAATAATGCCTCGGTTGAGGGAGGCCGGGGGGTTCCTGGGAAGAAAACTAGAAAAAACTGTCGGCTTTTTTGGTTGGAACTAGCCCGCATTTTCCGGACCTCTGACTCCGGTTAAGGGCTTGCGGAAATTTGGTGAAAAATTAGCCGTCAAGTCGCTTTGTGACATGAGTACCTACATTATTGGTCTGGGTATCACAGAAAATGAAGGTCAAATAGTTGGAGTTGGGTAGGTTTATTATCATATTGTAGGAGTCGAAAAATTTGTATACAAATAGAAAACGCTGCTAAGTAGATCAGTGGCATGTGCAGATTAGTTTTCGCTATGTCCGAAGAACTCTGCAAATTTTGCACAGGGGTTCATTTTTCGATTGCTAAGACAAACTTCACGATATATCGGTACTCCTTAAACTCAGAATTTAGTTGTTATTATTCTATAATTTCAGTATAAATTTGTATTTTAGAGGGGGACTTAGAGAAACGTTTTTTCAACCCGGCAAAAAATAATCATCCTCTTTGCTTGATAAATACTTACCTATCTATCTTTTCAACGCAGCAGATCGTTTAATTCCGTTAAATTCACCATTTAATCTATTCTTAATCACCTTCATTATTAACTGAATAATTATAATTATTAAATTCTCTGAATAATGAATGAAATTAAAAATGCCTCAGAACCATTGTTAAAGCCTGACTCGCTTTCATGTTGCCAAGCGCAACTGGTCGAAGTGTGAGAGCGTCACCTTGTTGGTGTAATAGGCTAGTGGTCGTAAGTAGATCAATCAACCGTATCTAAGAGCCGAGGCCAAATTCTCAAATTTTTTCGATTTTTGTTTTGCTGATTTGTGTAATGCGACCAAATTCTTTAAATTGAAGATATCGGGAGGACAGAAGTTTTTGTGGGGATTCCAACGAGTGGAAAACGATTTTTGTGGCTCTAGTCGTTTTCGAGTTATTCAAAATTGTAGAAATTTTAAAAAACTCAGAAATGTCTCACTAAAACTGCAATAACTCCTAAACGGTTAGAGCTACCGCCGTGGCGATGGTCTCATTCGATTCGGCATAGAAAAATCTATAGAAAATGATGCGTCACATGCCTATGTTACGAATTTCCAGAAAAGCACGAATTTTTTACCTCTTCAACAGCTGTTTTACTGGCCTTAAAATTAAGGTAGGGTTCTGTCGAGACGTTAGGACCAACTAGATACGGAACTTGATTTTTGGTAAAAATTTCAAAATTTTTCGATAACTCCTTCCCCCTGAAAAACCCCGGACGGCGGACGGCGTACGGCGGACGGCGGACGGCGTACGGCGGACGGCGTACGGCGGACGGACAAAAAATTTTTATTGCAGATTTGGATTCTACACCCCTTGAAACGTAAACCAACAAATTTTCAGGGGGTGTTAAAATTTTTTTTTTCCTGACCGATTACAAAGGTTCATTTCTTAAGAAAAATGAACCAACATTTCTTAAGAAAAATGAACCAAAAATGTACAAAAATAAGTAGATCAGTGGCATGTGCAGATTAGTTTTCGCTATGTCCGAAGAACTCTGCAAATTTTGCACAGGGGTTCATTTTTCGATTGCTAAGACAAACTTCACGATATATCGGTACTCCTTAAACTCAGAATTTAGTTGTTATTATTCTATAATTTCAGTATAAATTTGTATTTTAGAGGGGGATTTAGAGAAACGTTTTTTCAACCCGGCAAAAAATAATCATCCTCTTTGCTTGATAAATACTTACCTATCTATCTTTTCAACGCAGCAGATCGTTTAATTCCGTTAAATTCTCCATTTAATCTATTCTTAATCACCTTCATTATTAACTGAATAATTATAATTATTAAATTCTCTGAATAATGAATGAAATTAAAAATGCCTCAGAACCATTGTTAAAGCCTGACTCGCTTTCATGTTGCCAAGCGCAACTGGTCGTAGTGTGAGTGCGTCACCTTGTTGGTGTAATAGGCTAGTGGTCGTAAGTAGATCAATCAACCGTATCTAAGAGCCGAGGCCAAATTCTCAAATTTTTTCGATTTTTGTTTTGCTGATTTGTGTAATGCGACCAAATTCTTCAATTTGAAGATATCGGGAGGACAGAAGTTTTTGTGGGGATTCCAACAAGTGGAAAACGATTTTTGTGGCTCTAGTCGTTTTCGAGTTATTCAGAAATGTAGAAATTTTAAAAAACTCAAAAATGTCTCACTAAAACTGCAATAACTCCTAAACGGTTAGAGCTACCGCCGTGGCGATGGTCTCATTCGATTCGGCATAGAAAAATCTATAGAAAATGATGCGTCACATGCCTATGTTACAAATTTCCAGAAAAGCACGAATTTTTTACCTCTTCAACAGCTGTTTTACTGGCCTTAAAATTAAGGTAGGGTTCTGTCGAGACGTTAGGACCAACTAGATACGGAACTTGATTTTTGGTAAAAATTTCAAAATTTTTCGATAACTCCTTCCCCTGAAAAACCCCGGACGGCGGACGGCGTACGGCGTACGGCGCACGGCGTACGGCGTACGGCGGACGGACAAAAAATTTTTATTGCAGATTCGAATTCTACACCCCTTGAAACGTAAACCAACAAATTTTCAGGGGGTGTTAAAAATTTTTTTTTCCTGACCGATTACAAAGGTTCATTTCTTAAGAAAAATGAACCAAAAATTCATCGGAATCTTGCGATTAAATTTTCACCATTTTGATAAATAGATAGACGAGTAATGGTCGAAGGTGAATTCAATGATGCTGAGGTGGTACGTTGGCACAATGATGAATAAAAAGATAAAACAAACGTTGAAAGATTAAACAAGAAAGTGATACCCGTTGACGAGGTCTCATAGGGACAAAAATTTCTACCTGGGACCGGCTGCTTTCTAAGGAAGGGCTAGACGAGGGCCCCCATCCAATTCGCCACCTCTTTACACTACCGTTATTAACTCCGCCCCATTAACACAAGCTTGATTTGCTTCGATTGACGGTATAAAAAATACGCCCGTAATATCGATTATCCTCCACATTTAAGACAGTTCTCATTAGGTGTTGGGAAATGGAAAATTTTCGACGGCTCATGTCATGACGCCATTCCAGGCGCGAGAAAATGAAAATTCTTTCTAAGATCCAGAGGGGCTGGAGATGGGCCTGAAAGGGAAGCTCGGATACCCTTAGAAATCTTCACGACTATTGGAATGTGCCAAATTAACTTTTCTGACCGTCCGCCTGTTCCCCGAACGAAAACCAGGCCAATTCCCGTTCGATTGTCGCCGATTTCGTTTTCCGAAGAATCCTGCATTTTTGGCATTCTTAGCAACATTGTTAGGGTGCCATGCAAATTTCTGCAAATGGGAGGTTGGAGCTCCGAATTCAAAGCGAAGTCGGTGCTATGATTCGACAAAAAAAGTATGGGTAATCAAATTATGCATTAAGGTAACTGCCTATTTCGTTCTAGGGCCAAGATCTCAAAAAGTTCTCAGTGTGTTGTATCAGTTTGAGGTTTAGTTTTAGCTTCATTTTCGGTTTGAGGTCCAGTTTCACTTCGAGTATCAGTTTGATTTCCTGTTCGAGTGATAACAAATTTGCTGAAGCGTTTGCTCGTACTTACAAAGTTACTCCATACTGTCAATGCCTATTCCTTCAGTTGGCTGAATAATAATTTTCTCCTTTTTAGGCGCCGTCTCACTTTTCTGCTAAGCACCTTCACTTCAAGTTCTCTAAACCATCGGGTAGGGACATAACTTCGGACCAAAACATCGGATAGCACTTAACCTCCCATTCCGGGCTTAGTTGGTCAACCCAGCTGAAAACAGTGGTATCCATTCCTTCATCGGCCATTCTAGTTTTCTATATTGAAATTGCTCGATTCCTTCGCCTAATTTAATCCTTCCCAAACTTGATTTTCGGGCTGAGCTGAACCGAAAAAGTGATTTTTGAATAAATTCATCAACCCCTAGACTTACCATGAAAATACATGCTGGCTCACTTTGGTATCAAATTCTCTCTACTTTTCCAACCGAGTGATGGATGGTGTACGAAATGGAGCAAAGGCTTGTTCAGAAAGTTCACTCGCACCCGGTCCAAATTATTATGCGGCGTCACGTTTTGAAAATCTTATTCGATTTGTATACGCAGCGAGTTTGTAGCTTGATGTGGAACAATGTGGATTTATGCCGGTTCCTATTCAAATGAGTCGCCCCCTCGTTTCTGTTGATTCGGCTGCGTTATTTTGCTGAAATAACGCCAGCTAAAATGATAATTGACAATTTTTTTTTGTTGTTCTTAGGTAGGGAGGAGTAGGAGAACTCAGACGACTCATAGGCCCTGATGAGTACTTTCGGTACCAAAATCTCAAAATTGCTATTTTGGGACATGTGCCCTTTGTGCTTTAAGGTGTCGATGTAGGATAGTGTATGGTGTGATTTTTGGCTTTTTTATTTTTCCGTTCGGTAGCAATTCTTTTTGACACTGGCTTCATAAAATGGCTGGAACTGATGGATTATTCGATTTACTGGTAATCTGGATGTTCGGCTCGTGTAGAACCGCAGACAAATCCTCTTTGACCGGCTGTTTGGCCCTATTTATCGTCCCAGGAGACAATGAGATCTCGATTCAACTAGACAATAGGAAACCCTTCAGGAAACCTTTGAGCGACGGATTGGTGCGTCTGGAGGCGATTGTTGGCGTAGCCTCCCAGGCTTACATCGGCGTTGTTTCTCTCGATGCCACGCAGAAAGAAAATTTCCAGGAGTTATAGTCAAATTAAAAATTAGCTGAGAACGTAGGCGGACTTTAGGGTTTAGAGGAGAATTTGAGAATAGTAATCCCGCGACAACCCTTTTTGCAAAATTTTTCCTCCAGAATCTTCAGAATTATTTTCTTCTTCTTTTGTCTGGTACAACAGTTCAAAATGATAATAAAACTTATCCGTCGATTGATAATTAATTATTCCCCACCTAATATGAAGCAGTTTTGTTTAAAATAAAATTACCTTGCAAGGAAATGGAACAGCCGGCCTTCGTCTGGTAATGATACAAAGCTCCGTTCGGAGAGTTCGCCGGAAAATCGACAGCAATTAGAGAAGAGAGGACCAACTTTACCCGGTGTCGACCACGTGTCCTCCACGTCTCCGTGGCAAAGTTTACCATTCGATTTGAGAACTTTTAATGGGAAACCGCTCATGCATAGTCGGAATTTCTTACCCGGCCCGTATACCGGACCGAATAGCTCAATACATAACGTGGGGGCTACTAAAGCTATCCCGACTTTCCTGTACGACTGAAACTCCGTGTACCGAAGAAAACACGGCATGCTTTGGGAAATTAGATAGCTTTAATTTGCTTTGGAAGCTTCGCACGATGCCGAAAGAGCCATTACGCCTCGCCAGGGAAATAGTTTGTCGTGCGAATTTCCCAATTTCGATGCGACGATGTTGGTGCCTTTAATCGAGCTCCACCTGTGGGAAAGCAATGGATGACTCCGAGGGAAGATGGGATCTATTTCTGAACAAATGCCTGGTACGGCGAATAATTTTTTTGGGAATCAACGTAAAATATTATGTTGACTTATATGATGACTATATTATAGTCATTATGAAGTCGACCGATCAAGACGAGCGCCAGGATCAGGCAGTAGGGCGAACGACCTGAAAACTGGGACGGTTGAAATTCGGGTCAATTGAATTTTAGGTTTTTGGAGAGTTCTTCATTTTTGGAGGAAGCACGTCCTCTCGTCCTAGCGTCCTCTCGTCCTAGCGTCCTCTCGTCCTAGCGTCCTCTCGTCCTAGCGTCCTCTCGTCCTAGCGTCCTCTCGTCCTAGCGTCCTCTCGTCCTAGCGTCCTCTCGTCCTAGCGTCCTCTCGTCCTAGCGTCCTCTCGTCCTAGCGTCCTCTCGTCCTAGCGTCCTCTCGTCCTAGCGTCCTCTCGTCCTAGCGTCCTCTCGTCCTAGCGTCCTCTCGTCCTAGCGTCCTCTCGTCCTAGCGTCCTCTCGTCCTAGCGTCCTCTCGTCCTAGCGTCCTCTCGTCCTAGCGTCCTCTCGTCCTAGCGTCCTCTCGTCCTCTCGTCCTCTCGTCCTCTCGTCCTCTCGTCCTCTCGTCCTCTCGTCCTCTCGTCCTCTCGTCCTCTCGTCCTCTCGTCCTCTCGTCCTCTCGTCCTCTCGTCCTCTCGTCCTCTCGTCCTCTCGTCCTCTCGTCCTCTCGAGAACGTCGTTCAGTTGTGGCGCTGCGTCCACTCATTGGGTTATGCTGGTCTAGCCTACCCTTAGTTGGCAGGCGTTACGAGAATTCATTTTTCGTACAACCAAGGAATAACTCGAATAAGTAAAATGCAAATGCTCAAAGCGATAAAATACAAATTCAGTTCACAGGGTTGTATTTTAGGCTCATCTAACCATTTCTGAAATACGAGGAAACATTGAAACTATTTTAAAAATATGAAGATTTCAGAGGGGCATTCAGAAAGTGATAACGTGCACGGAACAAGCAAGAACCACCAATCATTTCTCGTGTTTTGAACGATGATCATCGTACTCTCGGTGACTCCATTAATATGGAAATGAGAAGGTGAAAAAGGTGAAAATTTAATTTCCGCTAAATTAAATTAACTTACTTTTCTCCTTCGGGAAAAGAGCCTTTTCCTGCCATATGCAATAATTGGTCGCATTTCTTCCGCCAGGTGTCTTCTAATTAGTTATCTGAGAACCGAATAAATTTCCCTCGGCTCTAAAAAAGGCGAGCGTTCGAAAGGAACAAATAATGGCGGATATCATTAGCAGCAGGTAATGCAAGACAACAGAAGTCCAGAAAAATAGTTCGGCCTTATTAAGGGAAAGGGGAAAAACATAAGCGAGTTGCAAGGTGACTCAGGTGTCTTGCAGAGCAGTGAAAATTATAATGAGGAGACATTTAGTTTTTCACTTCACCTCTCCTCTAACAGGGGAGGATTTTTTCTTTTTTCTCCCTAGTAAAACATTATTATCAGCCATGCTTGGGACTTTTCAGCGTAAAAGATGGCAACGTGAAAAACTTGGGCGAAGCATGACATTACTGCAATTGGTAGGTAAGAGAAAAAATCTAATTGATAATAATAAATTTTTGGAGGTTTAATTAGTAATGATAATGATTTTTTTTGTCTGTTGCCAATCGTTATCTGAAAAGTGAACGGAAAAATTATAACTATTGATCGTCAAAGAGGAGGTGTTTTTTGGATTATTGGTGGCTCACGAAACGTTAAAGATACCTACAGAAATGGATCCTAGGTAATAATTTATTCTCGCGCCGTTAAATTTCATCATAAATGCCAAAAATCGCCGTTAGCTGATGGAATCCTTACAAACTGACTTATAATGCTCGGATGGATTTGAGTCTCGCACATGAAAACACACAGAAGTTCTAGCAGTCCGGCTCGGAGACGTTTTTCCCCGTCGCCGAACGCTCTTCGACTTGAGGCGATTGATCAAAAATGAACTCGAAGAATCGGAGCTCAGCCGAGAGAAAATCGACTGAAAGATTCGCGTAGTCATCGGACCGTTTTCAAGTCCACCGAGGGAAAATCGGCAAGGAAATTTATGCTTTTCAACCCTCCGCCGCTCCGCCGAAACTTTTCGGGTTTTTGGAACACCGCCCGGTGAAACGTCTCCAAACTAACGTAATTATAACGGTCCAATAAATAATATCTGTCGGGCATTTCGCGCTCGTCGTCGGCGATTCGTAAATGAAAGAATAAACAGAATGAAGGGATTCAAAGCGTTTGAAATACTTCAATATTACCAATCTTCTCGATGGTAGCTAGTGATTATTTAGTTGAAACTGCGAGTCCCGAAGCATGCTTGTTTCTGAAATGGCAAAATAATAAGCCATAAGTGAATTGATTATTGAGCCATAAATGCAACTTGTGCAACGAATTCGTTCTAGCATTTTATCGCTTTGAGCACTTTCATTTTACTTATTTGAGTCCCGTGGTTGTACAAAAAATGAAGGCTTTTCTGTAGGAATTAACGCCATTCCTGCACACTCCGATAGCGCCTGCAAACTAAGCATAGGCTAGACCAGCATCCCCAAAGAGTAGACGCAGCGCCTGGCGGACGTTCTCGAGAGGACCTTGCGTTCAATTCGGTTTTCCTCAAGCATAGTTACCATACTCAACCATACTCAACCATACTCAACCATACCCAACCATACCCAACCATACCCAACCATACTCAACCATACTCAACCATACTCAACCATACTCAACCATACTCAACCATACTCAACCATACTCAACCATACTCAACCATACTCAACCATACTCAACCATACTCAACCATACTCAACCATACTCAACCATACTCAACCATACTCAACCATACTCAACCATACTCAACCATACTCAACCATACTCAAGTTTACTAGGTTCCTTCCCTTCCTGGCGCTCGAATGTTTTGCTATGGCTGTGCGTGGCGCATGCGTAGCTTTGCCATGGGAGGGTTGTTACTTCGAATTTGTATGCCCCAGGAGGGCCATGCCCAGGGAAGGCTAATAAGTCGTATTTACAAGAGGCAGTGCAATACAATGGTATTGTTTTTTTTTATGCTCTATTTTGTTCTCTACACAATGTAGTATTGTGTTTTTGGTCTAAATTTGGGTTTGTCCAAAATTGTCTAACTGACAAATTTGACTTAAAATTGAGACAAGGTCTGGTTTTTTCTGTCAGTGCTTTCAATTCTTTCCAATCCATTACTATCTACTTAATTTTGGTAAATTTATTCCATTTCTTTTCTTGTGTGCAAAGCTACTCTCTCTGTGGTCCCCCAAGCGACCACTGGGCTAAAAATGTCCAAACGTTTGGTTATTGTTATAAACCTAACTAAATATCCATCCGAGTTCTGAAGGGACGAATATCGTTTGAATAAAATCCTCGGTCCGCCAGTGTTAAGTAAATCGTCCACAACTGTCCTCCGTAGACAGCAAAAAATCTTTTTTCGCCTCACGTTTCAGCCTTTTGCCTGAACTCGTCTCTTATGGTTTGGCACTCACAGCTTTAAGCGTTTTTCCCTTTCGAAAAAGACCGGAGTGAGACGTTTGCGAGGACGCATTTTTTTACAGCTTTGTAGCGCGTATATCACAAACACGGCCTCGTCGGAAGAGTTTCAAAAGTAAGTTTTTACAGCTCCGAAGTTGTTTTCTTTTTTGCGCGTCCGCAGGCTTCTCGTTGAAAAACGTGCGCGCGTGCAAGAGTGAAATGTCTGAAAGCTTGCGACGAGCGATACTTTCGAATTGCCCGCTGTATAATTTCGAAGTCCCCGCATGTTTTTTTTTTTCACGAGTTTTTGGCAAATTTTTTTCAAAAATTTGAGAAATAAAGGAAAATTTTGAAGCGGTACCTAAGGGTTTTGTTGTAAATTCGCACAGCCGGAGAAGCGGAAGGAACACGTTTAAAAAGTGATTCTGGGCAAAACTATGTGAGTAAAATTATTTTATGAACCTCCGATTCGATTTTCAGTTTCAGGACGAAAGGTAAGGGCTGGTTAGAGACCATACCTAGTCCCATTTACTCCGTAAACAATATGGAGGTAAAAAAATGAGATAGCAGGTAGTTTTTATTAACCCGACGAAACTTGAAAATCACTCAATGAGCCCACGATCTTTTAACTTTGAATGATATCTTCGGTTACGATTCGTAGCCAATAAAAATGTCATTATTCAGACATTTTCGTCACTCTACGACTAAATTTACGATACATAACTCAAACCGGTTGCCTATCGATCTGTTGCTCAACGCCTGATCTTATTTCCTTCGTTGAGTATTTAGGACATAACCGATAGAGCAGAGATTTATGGACCTGAACTCGAGATCGCCTGACTCATAAGGCTGAGTCAATTAGAAAAATATGTCGACCAAAAAATGTTGAATGCGTTACAGGCCTAAATGCTGACCGTGGAATGACGGGTCGTATATTCGGTGCTCGAGAGCCCATTGATTTTTATTTGGGGAAAAAACAGCTGAGTGTTCATGGCCAACACATGTGCCTCCTTTTACGCTGACAAGAGCATCCTTGACACGAGTGAGATGCCTGCTAAAGCCGAAACTGCTTGACAGTATTATTAATAGCTTCGGCGTGCAGGTCGAAGTCCGATGTGACTGGAGTGACATGTTTTTCAAGCGACGGATCTATGTTAATGATAATAGTTGGAACTATCGGCAAAGTTGGTGAAATATCTCCGATAGAGTTTTACCACCCAAGAAAGAAATGTCTACATTTTCGATGGTTAAAAATGAAGGATTTTTTCTCTGAAATTTTTCGCAGTCTTAAAAATGATGTTTTTGGAATTTTTGTGTTCTCGACGTTCATTAAAATGGCTGTAGTTCCTTGAATTTTTGAGTTAAATCAAATCTAAGGAGACAGTTGGAAAGCTCATGAGTTCTCCTTTAAGAAAAGTGCCACATCAGACTTTTTTCTGCAGTGCAATACGGTAAAAATGAGGTTCATTAAAAAAAAAGGCAAAACTTCACTTTTTCAATAGGTTTTTAACATCAATTTTTTATGTTCGATCAAAGAAAAAACATGACCTAAAACTCAACTTTCCAGTGGTCATTCTTTTGTTTACGCTACCTACTCCTATGTGGAGAAAATCAAGTTTGAACGTCAAAAAACATGTTTTTTTTTCGCGAAAAATCGACTTTTCTACCATTGGTATACTCACGATGAAACCGAAACTCAAACTCATAATCGAACTCGAAGTCAAACACACAATGAAACAGAAGCTCAAGGTCATAATCGAACTCGAAGTCAAACTCACAATGAAAAAGAAACTCAAACTCATAATCGAACTTGAAGTCAAACACACAATGAAACAGAAACTCAAACTCATAATCGAACTTGAAGTCAAACACACAATGAAACAGAAACTCAAACTCATAATCGAACTCGAAGTCAAACTCACAATGAAACAGAAACACAAACTCATAATCGAAATCGAAGTCAAACTCACAATCGAACCGAAACTCAAACTCATAATCGAACTCGAAGTCAATCACACAATGAAACAGAAGCTCAAGGTCATAATCGAACTCGAAGTCAAACTCACAATGAAAAAGAAACTCAAACTCATAATCGAACTTGAAGTCAAACACACAATGAAACAGAAACTCAAACTCATAATCGAACTTGAAGTCAAACACACAATGCAACCGAAACTCAAACTCATAATCGAACTCGAAGTCAAACTCACAATGAAACAGAAACACAAACTCATAATCGAAATCGAAGTCAAACTCACAATCGAACCGAAACTCAAACTCCTAATTTATCTGAAAGTCAAACTCACAATGAAACAAAAACTCAAACTCAAAATTGAACTCGAAGTCAAACCCACAATGAAACAGAAACTCAAAGTCATAATCGAATTCGAAGTCAAACTCACAATGAAACAGAAACTCAAACTCATAATCGAACTCGAAGTCAAACACACAATGAAACAGAAACTCAAACTCATAATCGAACTCGAAGTCAAACTCACAATGAAACAGAAACACAAGGGTGATTCTCAAACTACGGGCCATTTTCAGTGGGCAAAGTTTTCAAAAATGCATCTTGTCTAAGGACGTCACAAAAATTTGTGGCGATTTTTAACCCATCTAAGGTTGAGAAAATGCACCTGACACAAATCAAACTCCATTTTTAAGCTCAAAATTTCAAAATTTCGAATTTTGGGCACACGGTAATTACCAATACTGACATGGTGATTACTCGTAGCTCCTTGTTGATTACACTTAAGCCCGTATTCACAACACTTCCTATGCTTAAGGGCCGCTCGATGCGCCAGCACTTCCTTTGCACATTTCATTGGTCAATTTCGAAAAAACAAACATTCCGTTACCATAAAACTCGCATGGTATGGAGACGAGCACAGAAATCTAGGTACTGTCAATCGCAACCACGATTTTCGAGGTTCCAATTTTAAGGTAGCAATTGAGCAGCCTTGAAATTGGGACCTCGAAAATCGAGGTTGCGATTGACAGTACCTAGGTTTATTATATATTTATTATTATATATATTTATTCCACATGAATTACACATTTCTGAGCACGTGAATTACATTTGCAACTTTCAAATGAAATAACTAGATTCTAATTAATCCTAGAATAAATTATAAATACACGCTCTAAACAGCTGTTCAAGCTCTTCAACATAATAAAAGAGAAGAAGTAATATTTTGAAAATTGTGGAAGTTATAACATGCCATGGTAATTACAAGAGAAAAGTCACTCGCCTGACTGAGAACCTTTGATGTGGGCTGTATCTTCTAAACTGAAAGAAGCCGGTCTGGAGCAGGTATCGTGAGCTCAAGCAGGGTTGCCACCTTACACAAGTTACAAGATGGGTTTGTAATATCCCACTTTCCGTGTCAAAATATCCCATTTGATTATTTTGCACGGTAATTACTTCTTTTTTTGGGACAAACATTGTTGACCCCTCTACACTCCCAGATTTGGTTAATTGGAGACTTTCTCATGATTTCTGATCATTCCACTCATCTACTTGAACAAAATTTTTTTCTCCTCCCTGAACATTGGCATTAGAATGCCAAAGGACAACTTTGAAATCCAAAATCGAATTTTGGGACAGCCACGGTAATTACATTTTGTCACTTAGCATGCCTAAAATGCACATAATTATTGTAATTTGACCTAATTCAACAATTGTTTCTTCAAGATGAGAGTCTCTTCTTTGATTTGAGACAAAGAAGTTTGGGATAACACGCTTTGGTAGCCATAAACCATGCCCGGACTTGATTATTGCCCGTAGTTTGAGAATCACCCACAAACTCATAATCGAAATCGAAGTCAAACTCACAATCGAACCGAAACTCAAACTCATAATCGAACTCGAAGTCAATCACACAATGAAACAGAAGCTCAAGGTCATAATCGAACTCGAAGTCAAACTCACAATGAAAAAGAAACTCAAACTCATAATCGAACTTGAAGTCAAACACACAATGAAACAGAAACTCAAACTCATAATCGAACTTGAAGTCAAACACACAATGCAACCGAAACTCAAACTCATAATCGAACTCGAAGTCAAACTCACAATGAAACAGAAACACAAACTCATAATCAAACTCGAAGTCAAACTCACAATGAAACAAAAACTCAAACTCAAAATTGAACTCGAAGTCAAACCCACAATGAAACAGAAACTCAAAGTCAATCGAATTCGAAGTCAAACTCACAATGAAACAGAAACTCAAACTCATAATCGAACTCGAAGTCAAACTCACAATGAAACATAAACTCAAACTCATAATCGAACTCGAAGTCAAACTCACAATGACACAGAACCTCAAACTCAAAATTGAACTCGAAGTCAAACACACAATGAAACAGAAACTCAAACTCATAATCGAACTCGAAGTCAAACACACAATGAAACAGAAGCTCAAAGTCATAATCGAACTCGAAGTCAAACACACAATGAAACAGAAACTCAAACTCATAATCGAACTCGAAGTCAAACTCACAATGAAACAGAAACACAAACTCATAATCGAAATCGAAGTCAAACTCACAATCGAACCGAAACTCAAACTCATAATTTATCTGAAAGTCAAACTCACAATGAAACAAAAACTCAAACTCATAATCGAACTCGAAGTCAAACTCACAATGACACAGAACCTCAAACTCAAAATTGAACTCGAAGTCAAACACACAATGAAACAGGAACTCAAACTCATAATCGAACTCGAAGTCAAACTCACAATGAAACAGAAACTCAAACTCATAATCGAACTTGAAGTCAAACTCACAATGACACAGAACCTCAAACTCAAAATTGAACTCGAAGTCAAACACACAATGAAACAGAAACTCAAACTCATAATCGAACTCGAAGTCAAACACACAATGAAACAGGAACTCAAACTCATAATCAAACTCGAAGTCAAACCCACAATGAAACAGAAACTCAAAGTCATAATCGAATTCGAAGTCAAACTCACAATGAAACAGAAACTCAAACTCATAATCGAACTCGAAGTCAAACTCACAATGAAACATAAACTCAAACTCATAATCGAACTCGAAGTCAAACTCACAATGACACAGAACCTCAAACTCAAAATTGAACTCGAAGTCAAACACACAATGAAACAGGAACTCAAACTCATAATCGAACTCGAAGTCAAACTCACAATGAAACAGAAACTCAAACTCATAATCGAACTTGAAGTCAAACACACAATGAAACAGAAACTCAAACTCATCGAACTTGAAGTCAAACACACAATGAAACAGAAACTCAAACTCATAATCGAACTCGAAGTCAAACACACAATGAAACAGAAACTTCAAACAGCAACTCAAACTCATAATCGAAATCGAAGTCGAACTCACAATGAAACAGAAACTCAATCTAATGATCATCACTGATGATTCATCAGTTTCATTGTGTGTTTGACTTCGAGTTCGATTATGAGTTTGAGTTTCTGTTTCATTGTGAGTTTGACTTCGAGTTCGATTATGAGTTTGAGTTTCTGTTTCATTGTGAGTTTGACTTCAAGTTCGATTATTAGTTTGAGTTTCTGTTTCATTGTGTGTTTACTTCGAGTTCAATTATGAGTTTGAGTTTCTGTTTCATCGTGTGTTTGACTTCGAGTTCGATTATGAGTTTGAGTTTCTGTTTCATTGTGAGTTTGACTTCAAGTTCGATTATGAGTTTGAGTTTCTGTTTCATTGTGTGTTTGACTTCGAGTTCGATTATGAGTTTGAGTTTCGGTTTCATTGTGAGTTTGACTTCAAGTTCGATTATGAGTTTGAGTTTCTGTTTCATTGTGTGTTTGACTTCGAGTTCGATTATGAGTTTGAGTTTCTGTTTCATTGTGATTTTGACTTCAAGTTCGATTATTAGTTTGAGTTTCTGTTTCATTGTGAGTTTGACTTCAAGTTCGATTATTAGTTTGAGTTTCGGTTTCATTGTGAGTTTGACTTCAAGTTCGATTATGAGTTTGAGTTTCGGTTTCATTGTGAGTTTGACTTCGAGTTCGATTATGACTTTGAGCTTCTGTTTCATTGTGTGTTTGACTTCGAGTTCGATTATGAGTTTGAGTTTCTGTTTCATTGTGAGTTTGACTTCAAGTTCGATTATGACTTTGAGCTTCTGTTTCATTGTGTGTTTGACTTCGAGTTCGATTATGAGTTTGAGTTTCGGTTTCATTGTGAGTTTGACTTCGAGTTCGATTATGACTTTGAGCTTCTGTTTCATTGTGAGTTTTACTGAGTTATGTCAGCTATGTGGACTAATGCGACGATTGTGGCGTCCCACGTGAGTTTTGTTTTGTGGGATGGAGAGGGGAACGGTCTGTCGTGTTATAACATCATTTTCTCTCGTTTTTTACCATTGAAGATGCAGACAATTGTTTTATATAAATATTCAATTGAACTCTTCTAGATGGCGTTCCAGCGACTGGCGCTTCATACTGCGGAGGCGTTTATGAACTCCTTTCCCGAGCCGCGTCGTTTTCATAGGGAATCGCCATTTTCGAACATAATTCAAGGGCTCTCTTCATATTTGCGTTAGGCACAGAGTCTTCCTCAGCAACGACTAATGACCTCATTTCCTCGGCCCGCAAACTTCTCATAAACTCAAATAGCACTCTCATGAGGTGGACTCGAAGCCTGGACCTTGAAGGCCTCCTGGCCAGCAGTTCCTTGATATTAATCTCCCGCATATAATAAACCCAGGTCGGCCATTTTGCTTTCCCTCGGGGGAGCATTTCCTCACACAGCGGCGGGGGCGGCTAAGTAATTACGGTGACCGCAGGAGCACACTCGCCTCTCCGTCATCCCCTAGGCCGCGCGTATTATTCTTCCCCAATTTGCTCAAGTGCGAAGCAAAGGAGTGTTGATGAACGGGAAAGTCGTCTCGGATGACTTATGGAGCTACTCGTCAACTTGAAAACGGTACTCTGGTTGACGAATATTCCAAACAATTACTTCGAATGTTGGAAGCTTTTTGAGCTAGAGGCAATCATTTTCGAACGCAGAAATTAAATATTGCCCTTTTGAAACAGGGGCGGCCACTGGCAGGAGCAAGAGAATTTATAAAGTAAGTAAGTAAAGTAAACAGCTGTTCCAGGCTTAGGCTTTTCGCCCGGCAACCGGAGTTGTCCTGGGCGTGCCCTGCCGCCCTCAAGGAGAGGGTCGGAACTATTCAGGACATGTCGCTCTAGTCTCACAGCACTAATGTATAGTGACACACGGCTACTCATAGCCTCACGCTCTTGAGTGGAGAGAAACCGGATCAAAAGCGTTGAACCTATTTGAGCACAGGAGCATCTGCACCCCCTAGCCAAAATGAGAAAGAAAAAAAAAACAGCGAAAATTAGGTTTAAATAACGATAAAAATTATTTTAAATTTTTTTCGTTTTTTTTTTAATAAACCTCTTAAATATTATGCGTTATTATCTTTCTTATTTCCGAAGCATTCTGGCACATATTTTACCACATTTGTCATCGCGGACTGCGTAAATCGTCAAGAGCAGAGAAACGTTTTCTTCTAACACCAGACTCCTTCCACTAATGAACCATGAGAAGGTACGTGCTCCAGGCTTGACGAAGAAGTCTTCTCATCTGACTTAATTTTAATTTGAAAGACGTGAGTGAAGTTTTCGGAGGTGAAAGCGGAAGGATGTTGAGGTACTCCGACCCCAAAGGCTTCTGGTAAAGACGACAATAGAGTTATGCTAATGTACACTTCACCATTCCCACCATATACCATTACAGCATTAGTGTACGCCTTCTGCCTCTCTCATTCGCGACAACATTGGTATTTCACTACGTCACGCAAAAAGTCGTTTCCGCAAATTGAAATGAATTCCTTAATATTTTGGTTTCCCGAGGAATCGTACGGAAATTAATCTATTTTCAATGGAGAATATGACTCATATTATTGAGTCATAGATCGATAGTCAATCGATGCCACAATAGAGAGAACTTGTAGATGGTGTAATCAACCCTTAACTTTGTTAACTCGTCAAGTGTTATCGGGATTAGGGTCATACAGATGACAAATGAACTCCTTTGCCGACGTTTCGGTGGAAGCCTTCATCAGGGTATGTAATTAATGAACCGGAGTGAAGTTAGCAACGGTCCAGCAACGGTATCCTGCCACGACGGGATTAGGCTAAACATGTACCAAGTCATGTATAAAACATGATTATGGTGTAAAAACATTAAAAAGTGGGGATAAGGGGGGTAATTCGTACATTTCGGCTGCATGCGGCAAACCCGCACAACACGGACCCCAAAATGACCAGCAGTATGAACCTGGAACCACGGTAAGGGGCTGAAACGGTTACACGGCATGTATAGAACATGATTATGGCGTAAATTCAATTCGATTCGATTCGATCCGATTCGATCCGATCCGATCCGATCCGATCCGATCCGATCCGATCCGATCCGATCCGATCCGATCCGATCCGATTCGATCCGATCTGATCCGATCCGATCTGATCCGATCCGATCTGATTCTGCAGTTCAATCTGCAGTTCAATCTGCAGTTCAATCTGCAGTTCAATCTGCAGTTCAATCTGCAGTTCAATCTGCAGTTCAATCTGCAGTTCAATCTGCAGTTCAATCTGCAGTTCAATCTGCAGTTCAATCTGCAGTTCAATCTGCAGTTCAATCTGCCGTTCAATCTGCCGTTCAATCTGCCGTTCAATCTGCCGTTCAATCTGCCGTTCAATCTGCAGTTCAATCTGCCGTTCAATCTGCCGTTCAATCTGCCGTTCAATCTGCCGTTCAATCTGCAGTTCAATCTGCCGTTCAATCTGCCGTTCAATCTGCAGTTCAATCTGCAGTTCAATCTGCCGTTCAATCTGCCGTTCAATCTGCCGTTCAATCTGCCGTTCAATCTGCCGTTCAATCTGCCGTTCAATCTGCCGTTCAATCTGCCGTTCAATCTGCCGTTCAATCTGCCGTTCAATCTGCCGTTCAATCTGCCGTTCAATCTGCCGTTCAATCTGCCGTTCAATCTGCCGTTCAATCTGCCGTTCAATCTGCCGTTCAATCTGCCGTTCAATCTGCCGTTCAATCTGCCGTTCAATCTGCAGTTCAATCTGCCGTTCAATCTGCCGTTCAATCTGCCGTTCAATCTGCCGTTCAATCTGCCGTTCAATCTGCCGTTCAATCTGCAGTTCAATCTGCCGTTCAATCTGCCGTTCAATCTGCCGTTCAATCTGCCGTTCAATCTGCCGTTCAATCTGCCGTTCAATCTGCCGTTCAATCTGCCGTTCAATCTGCCGTTCAATCTGCCGTTCAATCTGCCGTTCAATCTGCCGTTCAATCTGCCGTTCAATCTGCCGTTCAATCTGCCGTTCAATCTGCCGTTCAATCTGCCGTTCAATCTGCCGTTCAATCTGCCGTTCAATCTGCCGTTCAATCTGCCGTTCAATCTGCCGTTCAATCTGCCGTTCAATCTGCCGTTCAATCTGCCGTTCAATCTGCCGTTCAATCTGCCGTTCAATCTGCCGTTCAATCTGCCGTTCAATCTGCAGTTCAATCTGCCGTTCAATCTGCCGTTCAATCTGCAGTTCAATCTGCCGTTCAATCTGCCGTTCAATCTGCCGTTCAATCTGCAGTTCAATCTGCCGTTCAATCTGCAGTTCAATCTGCAGTTCAATCTGCCGTTCAATCTGCAGTTCAATCTGCAGTTCAATCTGCAGTTCAATCTGCAGTTCAATCTGCAGTTCAATCTGCAGTTCAATCTGCAGTTCAATCTGCAGTTCAATCTGCAGTTCAATCTGCAGTTCAATCTGCAGTTCAATCTGCAGTTCAATCTGCAGTTCAATCTGCAGTTCAATCTGCAGTTCAATCTGCAGTTCAATCTGCAGTTCAATCTGCAGTTCAATCTGCAGTTCAATCTGCAGTTCAATCTGCAGTTCAATCTGCAGTTCAATCTGCAGTTCAATCTGCAGTTCAATCTGCAGTTCAATCTGCAGTTCAATCTGCAGTTCAATCTGCAGTTCAATCTGCAGTTCAATCTGCAGTTCAATCTGCAGTTCAATCTGCAGTTCAATCTGCAGTTCAATCTGCAGTTCAATCTGCAGTTCAATCTGCAGTTCAATCTGCAGTTCAATCTGCAGTTCAATCTGCAGTTCAATCTGCAGTTCAATCTGCAGTTCAATCTGCAGTTCAATCTGCAGTTCAATCTGCAGTTCAATCTGCAGTTCAATCTGCAGTTCAATCTGCAGTTCAATCTGCAGTTCAATCTGCAGTTCAATCTGCAGTTCAATCTGCAGTTCAATCTGCAGTTCAATCTGCAGTTCAATCTGCAGTTCAATCTGCAGTTCAATCTGCAGTTCAATCTGCAGTTCAATCTGCAGTTCAATCTGCAGTTCAATCTGCAGTTCAATCTGCAGTTCAATCTGCAGTTCAATCTGCAGTTCAATCTGCAGTTCAATCTGCAGTTCAATCTGCAGTTCAATCTGCAGTTCAATCTGCAGTTCAATCTGCAGTTCAATCTGCAGTTCAATCTGCAGTTCAATCTGCAGTTCAATCTGCAGTTCAATCTGCAGTTCAATCTGCAGTTCAATCTGCAGTTCAATCTGCAGTTCAATCTGCAGTTCAATCTGCAGTTCAATCTGCAGTTCAATCTGCAGTTCAATCTGCAGTTCAATCTGCAGTTCAATCTGCAGTTCAATCTGCAGTTCAATCTGCAGTTCAATCTGCAGTTCAATCTGCAGTTCAATCTGCAGTTCAATCTGCAGTTCAATCTGCAGTTCAATCTGCAGTTCAATCTGCAGTTCAATCTGCAGTTCAATCTGCAGTTCAATCTGCAGTTCAATCTGCAGTTCAATCTGCAGTTCAATCTGCAGTTCAATCTGCAGTTCAATCTGCAGTTCAATCTGCAGTTCAATCTGCAGTTCAATCTGCAGTTCAATCTGCAGTTCAATCTGCAGTTCAATCTGCAGTTCAATCTGCAGTTCAATCTGCAGTTCAATCTGCAGTTCAATCTGCAGTTCAATCTGCAGTTCAATCTGCAGTTCAATCTGCAGTTCAATCTGCAGTTCAATCTGCAGTTCAATCTGCAGTTCAATCTGCAGTTCAATCTGCAGTTCAATCTGCAGTTCAATCTGCAGTTCAATCTGCAGTTCAATCTGCAGTTCAATCTGCAGTTCAATCTGCAGTTCAATCTGCAGTTCAATCTGCAGTTCAATCTGCAGTTCAATCTGCAGTTCAATCTGCAGTTCAATCTGCAGTTCAATCTGCAGTTCAATCTGCAGTTCAATCTGCAGTTCAATCTGCAGTTCAATCTGCAGTTCAATCTGCAGTTCAATCTGCAGTTCAATCTGCAGTTCAATCTGCAGTTCAATCTGCAGTTCAATCTGCAGTTCAATCTGCAGTTCAATCTGCAGTTCAATCTGCAGTTCAATCTGCAGTTCAATCTGCAGTTCAATCTGCAGTTCAATCTGCAGTTCAATCTGCAGTTCAATCTGCAGTTCAATCTGCAGTTCAATCTGCAGTTCAATCTGCAGTTCAATCTGCAGTTCAATCTGCAGTTCAATCTGCAGTTCAATCTGCAGTTCAATCTGCAGTTCAATCTGCAGTTCAATCTGCAGTTCAATCTGCAGTTCAATCTGCAGTTCAATCTGCAGTTCAATCTGCAGTTCAATCTGCAGTTCAATCTGCAGTTCAATCTGCAGTTCAATCTGCAGTTCAATCTGCAGTTCAATCTGCAGTTCAATCTGCAGTTCAATCTGCAGTTCAATCTGCAGTTCAATCTGCAGTTCAATCTGCAGTTCAATCTGCAGTTCAATCTGCAGTTCAATCTGCAGTTCAATCTGCAGTTCAATCTGCAGTTCAATCTGCAGTTCAATCTGCAGTTCAATCTGCAGTTCAATCTGCAGTTCAATCTGCAGTTCAATCTGCAGTTCAATCTGCAGTTCAATCTGCAGTTCAATCTGCAGTTCAATCTGCAGTTCAATCTGCAGTTCAATCTGCAGTTCAATCTGCAGTTCAATCTGCAGTTCAATCTGCAGTTCAATCTGCAGTTCAATCTGCAGTTCAATCTGCAGTTCAATCTGCAGTTCAATCTGCAGTTCAATCTGCAGTTCAATCTGCAGTTCAATCTGCAGTTCAATCTGCAGTTCAATCTGCAGTTCAATCTGCAGTTCAATCTGCAGTTCAATCTGCAGTTCAATCTGCAGTTCAATCTGCAGTTCAATCTGCAGTTCAATCTGCAGTTCAATCTGCAGTTCAATCTGCAGTTCAATCTGCAGTTCAATCTGCAGTTCAATCTGCAGTTCAATCTGCAGTTCAATCTGCAGTTCAATCTGCAGTTCAATCTGCAGTTCAATCTGCAGTTCAATCTGCAGTTCAATCTGCAGTTCAATCTGCAGTTCAATCTGCAGTTCAATCTGCAGTTCAATCTGCAGTTCAATCTGCAGTTCAATCTGCAGTTCAATCTGCAGTTCAATCTGCAGTTCAATTCAATTCAATTCAATTCAATTCAATTCACTCCTTTGCCGACGTTTCGGTGGAAGCCTTCATCAGGGTATGTAATTAATGAACCGGAGTGAAGTTAGCAACGGTCCAGCAACGGTATCCTGCCACGACGAGATTAGGCTAAACATGTACCAAGTCATGTATAAAACATGATTATGGTGTAAAAACATTAAAAAGTGGGGATAAGGGGGGTAATTCGTACATTTCGGCTGCATGCGGCAAACCCGCACAACACGGACCCCAAAATGACCAGCAGTATGAACCTGGAACCACGGTAAGGGGCTGAAACGGTTACACGGCATGTATAGAACATGATTATGGCGTAAATTCAATTCGATTCGATTCGATCCGATTCGATCCGATCCGATCCGATCCGATCCGATCCGATCCGATCCGATCCGATCCGATCCGATCCGATCCGATTCGATCCGATCTGATCCGATCCGATCTGATCCGATCCGATCTGATTCTGCAGTTCAATCTGCAGTTCAATCTGCAGTTCAATCTGCAGTTCAATCTGCAGTTCAATCTGCAGTTCAATCTGCAGTTCAATCTGCAGTTCAATCTGCAGTTCAATCTGCAGTTCAATCTGCAGTTCAATCTGCAGTTCAATCTGCAGTTCAATCTGCAGTTCAATCTGCCGTTCAATCTGCCGTTCAATCTGCAGTTCAATCTGCCGTTCAATCTGCCGTTCAATCTGCAGTTCAATCTGCCGTTCAATCTGCCGTTCAATCTGCCGTTCAATCTGCCGTTCAATCTGCAGTTCAATCTGCCGTTCAATCTGCCGTTCAATCTGCCGTTCAATCTGCAGTTCAATCTGCCGTTCAATCTGCCGTTCAATCTGCCGTTCAATCTGCCGTTCAATCTGCAGTTCAATCTGCCGTTCAATCTGCCGTTCAATCTGCAGTTCAATCTGCCGTTCAATCTGCCGTTCAATCTGCCGTTCAATCTGCCGTTCAATCTGCCGTTCAATCTGCCGTTCAATCTGCCGTTCAATCTGCCGTTCAATCTGCCGTTCAATCTGCCGTTCAATCTGCCGTTCAATCTGCCGTTCAATCTGCCGTTCAATCTGCCGTTCAATCTGCCGTTCAATCTGCCGTTCAATCTGCCGTTCAATCTGCCGTTCAATCTGCCGTTCAATCTGCCGTTCAATCTGCCGTTCAATCTGCCGTTCAATCTGCCGTTCAATCTGCCGTTCAATCTGCCGTTCAATCTGCCGTTCAATCTGCCGTTCAATCTGCCGTTCAATCTGCCGTTCAATCTGCCGTTCAATCTGCCGTTCAATCTGCCGTTCAATCTGCCGTTCAATCTGCCGTTCAATCTGCCGTTCAATCTGCCGTTCAATCTGCCGTTCAATCTGCCGTTCAATCTGCCGTTCAATCTGCCGTTCAATCTGCCGTTCAATCTGCCGTTCAATCTGCCGTTCAATCTGCCGTTCAATCTGCCGTTCAATCTGCCGTTCAATCTGCCGTTCAATCTGCCGTTCAATCTGCCGTTCAATCTGCCGTTCAATCTGCCGTTCAATCTGCCGTTCAATCTGCCGTTCAATCTGCCGTTCAATCTGCCGTTCAATCTGCCGTTCAATCTGCCGTTCAATCTGCCGTTCAATCTGCCGTTCAATCTGCCGTTCAATCTGCCGTTCAATCTGCCGTTCAATCTGCCGTTCAATCTGCCGTTCAATCTGCCGTTCAATCTGCCGTTCAATCTGCCGTTCAATCTGCCGTTCAATCTGCCGTTCAATCTGCCGTTCAATCTGCCGTTCAATCTGCCGTTCAATCTGCCGTTCAATCTGCCGTTCAATCTGCCGTTCAATCTGCCGTTCAATCTGCCGTTCAATCTGCCGTTCAATCTGCAGTTCAATCTGCCGTTCAATCTGCCGTTCAATCTGCAGTTCAATCTGCAGTTCAATCTGCAGTTCAATCTGCAGTTCAATCTGCAGTTCAATCTGCAGTTCAATCTGCAGTTCAATCTGCAGTTCAATCTGCAGTTCAATCTGCAGTTCAATCTGCAGTTCAATCTGCAGTTCAATCTGCAGTTCAATCTGCAGTTCAATCTGCAGTTCAATCTGCAGTTCAATCTGCAGTTCAATCTGCAGTTCAATCTGCAGTTCAATCTGCAGTTCAATCTGCAGTTCAATCTGCAGTTCAATCTGCAGTTCAATCTGCAGTTCAATCTGCAGTTCAATCTGCAGTTCAATCTGCAGTTCAATCTGCAGTTCAATCTGCAGTTCAATCTGCAGTTCAATCTGCAGTTCAATCTGCAGTTCAATCTGCAGTTCAATCTGCAGTTCAATCTGCAGTTCAATCTGCAGTTCAATCTGCAGTTCAATCTGCAGTTCAATCTGCAGTTCAATCTGCAGTTCAATCTGCAGTTCAATCTGCAGTTCAATCTGCAGTTCAATCTGCAGTTCAATCTGCAGTTCAATCTGCAGTTCAATCTGCAGTTCAATCTGCAGTTCAATCTGCAGTTCAATCTGCAGTTCAATCTGCAGTTCAATCTGCAGTTCAATCTGCAGTTCAATCTGCAGTTCAATCTGCAGTTCAATCTGCAGTTCAATCTGCAGTTCAATCTGCAGTTCAATCTGCAGTTCAATCTGCAGTTCAATCTGCAGTTCAATCTGCAGTTCAATCTGCAGTTCAATCTGCAGTTCAATCTGCAGTTCAATCTGCAGTTCAATCTGCAGTTCAATCTGCAGTTCAATCTGCAGTTCAATCTGCAGTTCAATCTGCAGTTCAATCTGCAGTTCAATCTGCAGTTCAATCTGCAGTTCAATCTGCAGTTCAATCTGCAGTTCAATCTGCAGTTCAATCTGCAGTTCAATCTGCAGTTCAATCTGCAGTTCAATCTGCAGTTCAATCTGCAGTTCAATCTGCAGTTCAATCTGCAGTTCAATCTGCAGTTCAATCTGCAGTTCAATCTGCAGTTCAATCTGCAGTTCAATCTGCAGTTCAATCTGCAGTTCAATCTGCAGTTCAATCTGCAGTTCAATCTGCAGTTCAATCTGCAGTTCAATCTGCAGTTCAATCTGCAGTTCAATCTGCAGTTCAATCTGCAGTTCAATCTGCAGTTCAATCTGCAGTTCAATCTGCAGTTCAATCTGCAGTTCAATCTGCAGTTCAATCTGCAGTTCAATCTGCAGTTCAATCTGCAGTTCAATCTGCAGTTCAATCTGCAGTTCAATCTGCAGTTCAATCTGCAGTTCAATCTGCAGTTCAATCTGCAGTTCAATCTGCAGTTCAATCTGCAGTTCAATCTGCAGTTCAATCTGCAGTTCAATCTGCAGTTCAATCTGCAGTTCAATCTGCAGTTCAATCTGCAGTTCAATCTGCAGTTCAATCTGCAGTTCAATCTGCAGTTCAATCTGCAGTTCAATCTGCAGTTCAATCTGCAGTTCAATCTGCAGTTCAATCTGCAGTTCAATCTGCAGTTCAATCTGCAGTTCAATCTGCAGTTCAATCTGCAGTTCAATCTGCAGTTCAATCTGCAGTTCAATCTGCAGTTCAATCTGCAGTTCAATCTGCAGTTCAATCTGCAGTTCAATCTGCAGTTCAATCTGCAGTTCAATCTGCAGTTCAATCTGCAGTTCAATCTGCAGTTCAATCTGCAGTTCAATCTGCAGTTCAATCTGCAGTTCAATCTGCAGTTCAATCTGCAGTTCAATCTGCAGTTCAATCTGCAGTTCAATCTGCAGTTCAATCTGCAGTTCAATCTGCAGTTCAATCTGCAGTTCAATCTGCAGTTCAATCTGCAGTTCAATCTGCAGTTCAATCTGCAGTTCAATCTGCAGTTCAATCTGCAGTTCAATCTGCAGTTCAATCTGCAGTTCAATCTGCAGTTCAATCTGCAGTTCAATCTGCAGTTCAATCTGCAGTTCAATCTGCAGTTCAATCTGCAGTTCAATCTGCAGTTCAATCTGCAGTTCAATCTGCAGTTCAATCTGCAGTTCAATCTGCAGTTCAATCTGCAGTTCAATCTGCAGTTCAATCTGCAGTTCAATCTGCAGTTCAATCTGCAGTTCAATCTGCAGTTCAATCTGCAGTTCAATCTGCAGTTCAATCTGCAGTTCAATCTGCAGTTCAATCTGCAGTTCAATCTGCAGTTCAATCTGCAGTTCAATCTGCAGTTCAATCTGCAGTTCAATCTGCAGTTCAATCTGCAGTTCAATCTGCAGTTCAATCTGCAGTTCAATCTGCAGTTCAATCTGCAGTTCAATCTGCAGTTCAATCTGCAGTTCAATCTGCAGTTCAATCTGCAGTTCAATCTGCAGTTCAATCTGCAGTTCAATCTGCAGTTCAATCTGCAGTTCAATCTGCAGTTCAATCTGCAGTTCAATCTGCAGTTCAATCTGCAGTTCAATCTGCAGTTCAATCTGCAGTTCAATCTGCAGTTCAATCTGCAGTTCAATCTGCAGTTCAATCTGCAGTTCAATCTGCAGTTCAATCTGCAGTTCAATCTGCAGTTCAATCTGCAGTTCAATCTGCAGTTCAATCTGCAGTTCAATCTGCAGTTCAATCTGCAGTTCAATCTGCAGTTCAATCTGCAGTTCAATCTGCAGTTCAATCTGCAGTTCAATCTGCAGTTCAATCTGCAGTTCAATCTGCAGTTCAATCTGCAGTTCAATCTGCAGTTCAATCTGCAGTTCAATCTGCAGTTCAATCTGCAGTTCAATCTGCAGTTCAATCTGCAGTTCAATCTGCAGTTCAATCTGCAGTTCAATCTGCAGTTCAATCTGCAGTTCAATCTGCAGTTCAATCTGCAGTTCAATCTGCAGTTCAATCTGCAGTTCAATCTGCAGTTCAATCTGCAGTTCAATCTGCAGTTCAATCTGCAGTTCAATCTGCAGTTCAATCTGCAGTTCAATCTGCAGTTCAATCTGCAGTTCAATCTGCAGTTCAATCTGCAGTTCAATCTGCAGTTCAATCTGCAGTTCAATCTGCAGTTCAATCTGCAGTTCAATCTGCAGTTCAATCTGCAGTTCAATCTGCAGTTCAATCTGCAGTTCAATCTGCAGTTCAATCTGCAGTTCAATCTGCAGTTCAATCTGCAGTTCAATCTGCAGTTCAATCTGCAGTTCAATCTGCAGTTCAATCTGCAGTTCAATCTGCAGTTCAATCTGCAGTTCAATCTGCAGTTCAATCTGCAGTTCAATCTGCAGTTCAATCTGCAGTTCAATCTGCAGTTCAATCTGCAGTTCAATCTGCAGTTCAATCTGCAGTTCAATCTGCAGTTCAATCTGCAGTTCAATCTGCAGTTCAATCTGCAGTTCAATCTGCAGTTCAATCTGCAGTTCAATCTGCAGTTCAATCTGCAGTTCAATCTGCAGTTCAATCTGCAGTTCAATCTGCAGTTCAATCTGCAGTTCAATCTGCAGTTCAATCTGCAGTTCAATCTGCAGTTCAATCTGCAGTTCAATCTGCAGTTCAATCTGCAGTTCAATCTGCAGTTCAATCTGCAGTTCAATCTGCAGTTCAATCTGCAGTTCAATCTGCAGTTCAATCTGCAGTTCAATCTGCAGTTCAATCTGCAGTTCAATCTGCAGTTCAATCTGCAGTTCAATCTGCAGTTCAATCTGCAGTTCAATCTGCCGTTCAATCTGCAGTTCAATCTGCCGTTCAATCTGCCGTTCAATCTGCCGTTCAATCTGCCGTTCAATCTGCCGTTCAATCTGCCGTTCAATCTGCCGTTCAATCTGCCGTTCAATCTGCCGTTCAATCTGCCGTTCAATCTGCCGTTCAATCTGCCGTTCAATCTGCCGTTCAATCTGCCGTTCAATCTGCCGTTCAATCTGCCGTTCAATCTGCCGTTCAATCTGCCGTTCAATCTGCCGTTCAATCTGCCGTTCAATCTGCCGTTCAATCTGCCGTTCAATCTGCCGTTCAATCTGCCGTTCAATCTGCCGTTCAATCTGCCGTTCAATCTGCCGTTCAATCTGCCGTTCAATCTGCCGTTCAATCTGCCGTTCAATCTGCCGTTCAATCTGCCGTTCAATCTGCCGTTCAATCTGCCGTTCAATCTGCCGTTCAATCTGCCGTTCAATCTGCCGTTCAATCTGCCGTTCAATCTGCCGTTCAATCTGCCGTTCAATCTGCCGTTCAATCTGCCGTTCAATCTGCCGTTCAATCTGCCGTTCAATCTGCCGTTCAATCTGCCGTTCAATCTGCCGTTCAATCTGCCGTTCAATCTGCCGTTCAATCTGCCGTTCAATCTGCCGTTCAATCTGCCGTTCAATCTGCCGTTCAATCTGCCGTTCAATCTGCCGTTCAATCTGCCGTTCAATCTGCCGTTCAATCTGCCGTTCAATCTGCCGTTCAATCTGCCGTTCAATCTGCCGTTCAATCTGCCGTTCAATCTGCCGTTCAATCTGCCGTTCAATCTGCCGTTCAATCTGCCGTTCAATCTGCCGTTCAATCTGCCGTTCAATCTGCCGTTCAATCTGCCGTTCAATCTGCCGTTCAATCTGCCGTTCAATCTGCCGTTCAATCTGCCGTTCAATCTGCCGTTCAATCTGCCGTTCAATCTGCCGTTCAATCTGCCGTTCAATCTGCCGTTCAATCTGCCGTTCAATCTGCCGTTCAATCTGCCGTTCAATCTGCCGTTCAATCTGCCGTTCAATCTGCCGTTCAATCTGCCGTTCAATCTGCCGTTCAATCTGCCGTTCAATCTGCCGTTCAATCTGCCGTTCAATCTGCCGTTCAATCTGCCGTTCAATCTGCCGTTCAATCTGCCGTTCAATCTGCCGTTCAATCTGCCGTTCAATCTGCCGTTCAATCTGCCGTTCAATCTGCCGTTCAATCTGCCGTTCAATCTGCCGTTCAATCTGCCGTTCAATCTGCCGTTCAATCTGCCGTTCAATCTGCCGTTCAATCTGCCGTTCAATCTGCCGTTCAATCTGCCGTTCAATCTGCCGTTCAATCTGCCGTTCAATCTGCCGTTCAATCTGCCGTTCAATCTGCCGTTCAATCTGCCGTTCAATCTGCCGTTCAATCTGCCGTTCAATCTGCCGTTCAATCTGCCGTTCAATCTGCCGTTCAATCTGCCGTTCAATCTGCCGTTCAATCTGCCGTTCAATCTGCCGTTCAATCTGCAGTTCAATCTGCAGTTCAATCTGCCGTTCAATCTGCAGTTCAATCTGCAGTTCAATCTGCAGTTCAATCTGCCGTTCAATCTGCAGTTCAATCTGCAGTTCAATCTGCAGTTCAATCTGCAGTTCAATCTGCAGTTCAATCTGCAGTTCAATCTGCAGTTCAATCTGCAGTTCAATCTGCAGTTCAATCTGCCGTTCAATCTGCCGTTCAATCTGCCGTTCAATCTGCAGTTCAATCTGCCGTTCAATCTGCCGTTCAATCTGCCGTTCAATCTGCAGTTCAATCTGCCGTTCAATCTGCAGTTCAATCTGCAGTTCAATCTGCAGTTCAATCTGCAGTTCAATCTGCAGTTCAATCTGCAGTTCAATCTGCAGTTCAATCTGCAGTTCAATCTGCAGTTCAATCTGCAGTTCAATCTGCAGTTCAATCTGCAGTTCAATCTGCAGTTCAATCTGCAGTTCAATCTGCAGTTCAATCTGCAGTTCAATCTGCAGTTCAATCTGCAGTTCAATCTGCAGTTCAATCTGCAGTTCAATCTGCAGTTCAATCTGCAGTTCAATCTGCAGTTCAATCTGCAGTTCAATCTGCAGTTCAATCTGCAGTTCAATCTGCAGTTCAATCTGCAGTTCAATCTGCAGTTCAATCTGCAGTTCAATCTGCAGTTCAATCTGCAGTTCAATCTGCAGTTCAATCTGCAGTTCAATCTGCAGTTCAATCTGCAGTTCAATCTGCAGTTCAATCTGCAGTTCAATCTGCAGTTCAATCTGCAGTTCAATCTGCAGTTCAATCTGCAGTTCAATCTGCAGTTCAATCTGCAGTTCAATCTGCAGTTCAATCTGCAGTTCAATCTGCAGTTCAATCTGCAGTTCAATCTGCAGTTCAATCTGCAGTTCAATCTGCAGTTCAATCTGCAGTTCAATCTGCAGTTCAATCTGCAGTTCAATCTGCAGTTCAATCTGCAGTTCAATCTGCAGTTCAATCTGCAGTTCAATCTGCAGTTCAATCTGCAGTTCAATCTGCAGTTCAATCTGCAGTTCAATCTGCAGTTCAATCTGCAGTTCAATCTGCAGTTCAATCTGCAGTTCAATCTGCAGTTCAATCTGCAGTTCAATCTGCAGTTCAATCTGCAGTTCAATCTGCAGTTCAATCTGCAGTTCAATCTGCAGTTCAATCTGCAGTTCAATCTGCAGTTCAATCTGCAGTTCAATCTGCAGTTCAATCTGCAGTTCAATCTGCAGTTCAATCTGCAGTTCAATCTGCAGTTCAATCTGCAGTTCAATCTGCAGTTCAATCTGCAGTTCAATCTGCAGTTCAATCTGCAGTTCAATCTGCAGTTCAATCTGCAGTTCAATCTGCAGTTCAATCTGCAGTTCAATCTGCAGTTCAATCTGCAGTTCAATCTGCAGTTCAATCTGCAGTTCAATCTGCAGTTCAATCTGCAGTTCAATCTGCAGTTCAATCTGCAGTTCAATCTGCAGTTCAATCTGCAGTTCAATCTGCAGTTCAATCTGCAGTTCAATCTGCAGTTCAATCTGCAGTTCAATCTGCAGTTCAATCTGCAGTTCAATCTGCAGTTCAATCTGCAGTTCAATCTGCAGTTCAATCTGCAGTTCAATCTGCAGTTCAATCTGCAGTTCAATCTGCAGTTCAATCTGCAGTTCAATCTGCAGTTCAATCTGCAGTTCAATCTGCAGTTCAATCTGCAGTTCAATCTGCAGTTCAATCTGCAGTTCAATCTGCAGTTCAATCTGCAGTTCAATCTGCAGTTCAATCTGCAGTTCAATCTGCAGTTCAATCTGCAGTTCAATCTGCAGTTCAATCTGCAGTTCAATCTGCAGTTCAATCTGCAGTTCAATCTGCAGTTCAATCTGCAGTTCAATCTGCAGTTCAATCTGCAGTTCAATCTGCAGTTCAATCTGCAGTTCAATCTGCAGTTCAATCTGCAGTTCAATCTGCAGTTCAATCTGCAGTTCAATCTGCAGTTCAATCTGCAGTTCAATCTGCAGTTCAATCTGCAGTTCAATCTGCAGTTCAATCTGCAGTTCAATCTGCAGTTCAATCTGCAGTTCAATCTGCAGTTCAATCTGCAGTTCAATCTGCAGTTCAATCTGCAGTTCAATCTGCAGTTCAATCTGCAGTTCAATCTGCAGTTCAATCTGCAGTTCAATCTGCAGTTCAATCTGCAGTTCAATCTGCAGTTCAATCTGCAGTTCAATCTGCAGTTCAATCTGCAGTTCAATCTGCAGTTCAATCTGCAGTTCAATCTGCAGTTCAATCTGCAGTTCAATCTGCAGTTCAATCTGCAGTTCAATCTGCAGTTCAATCTGCAGTTCAATCTGCAGTTCAATCTGCAGTTCAATCTGCAGTTCAATCTGCAGTTCAATCTGCAGTTCAATCTGCAGTTCAATCTGCAGTTCAATCTGCAGTTCAATCTGCAGTTCAATCTGCAGTTCAATCTGCAGTTCAATCTGCAGTTCAATCTGCAGTTCAATCTGCAGTTCAATCTGCAGTTCAATCTGCAGTTCAATCTGCAGTTCAATCTGCAGTTCAATCTGCAGTTCAATCTGCAGTTCAATCTGCAGTTCAATCTGCAGTTCAATCTGCAGTTCAATCTGCAGTTCAATCTGCAGTTCAATCTGCAGTTCAATCTGCAGTTCAATCTGCAGTTCAATCTGCAGTTCAATCTGCAGTTCAATCTGCAGTTCAATCTGCAGTTCAATCTGCAGTTCAATCTGCAGTTCAATCTGCAGTTCAATCTGCAGTTCAATCTGCAGTTCAATCTGCAGTTCAATCTGCAGTTCAATCTGCAGTTCAATCTGCAGTTCAATCTGCAGTTCAATCTGCAGTTCAATCTGCAGTTCAATCTGCAGTTCAATCTGCAGTTCAATCTGCAGTTCAATCTGCAGTTCAATCTGCAGTTCAATCTGCAGTTCAATCTGCAGTTCAATCTGCAGTTCAATCTGCAGTTCAATCTGCAGTTCAATCTGCAGTTCAATCTGCAGTTCAATCTGCAGTTCAATCTGCAGTTCAATCTGCAGTTCAATCTGCAGTTCAATCTGCAGTTCAATCTGCAGTTCAATCTGCAGTTCAATCTGCAGTTCAATCTGCAGTTCAATCTGCAGTTCAATCTGCAGTTCAATCTGCAGTTCAATCTGCAGTTCAATCTGCAGTTCAATCTGCAGTTCAATCTGCAGTTCAATCTGCAGTTCAATCTGCAGTTCAATCTGCAGTTCAATCTGCAGTTCAATCTGCAGTTCAATCTGCAGTTCAATCTGCAGTTCAATCTGCAGTTCAATCTGCAGTTCAATCTGCAGTTCAATCTGCAGTTCAATCTGCAGTTCAATCTGCAGTTCAATCTGCAGTTCAATCTGCAGTTCAATCTGCAGTTCAATCTGCAGTTCAATCTGCAGTTCAATCTGCAGTTCAATCTGCAGTTCAATCTGCAGTTCAATCTGCAGTTCAATCTGCAGTTCAATCTGCAGTTCAATCTGCAGTTCAATCTGCAGTTCAATCTGCAGTTCAATCTGCAGTTCAATCTGCAGTTCAATCTGCAGTTCAATCTGCAGTTCAATCTGCAGTTCAATCTGCAGTTCAATCTGCAGTTCAATCTGCAGTTCAATCTGCAGTTCAATCTGCAGTTCAATCTGCAGTTCAATCTGCAGTTCAATCTGCAGTTCAATCTGCAGTTCAATCTGCAGTTCAATCTGCAGTTCAATCTGCAGTTCAATCTGCAGTTCAATCTGCAGTTCAATCTGCAGTTCAATCTGCAGTTCAATCTGCAGTTCAATCTGCAGTTCAATCTGCAGTTCAATCTGCAGTTCAATCTGCAGTTCAATCTGCAGTTCAATCTGCAGTTCAATCTGCAGTTCAATCTGCAGTTCAATCTGCAGTTCAATCTGCAGTTCAATCTGCAGTTCAATCTGCAGTTCAATCTGCAGTTCAATCTGCAGTTCAATCTGCAGTTCAATCTGCAGTTCAATCTGCAGTTCAATCTGCAGTTCAATCTGCAGTTCAATCTGCAGTTCAATCTGCAGTTCAATCTGCAGTTCAATCTGCAGTTCAATCTGCAGTTCAATCTGCAGTTCAATCTGCAGTTCAATCTGCAGTTCAATCTGCAGTTCAATCTGCAGTTCAATCTGCAGTTCAATCTGCAGTTCAATCTGCAGTTCAATCTGCAGTTCAATCTGCAGTTCAATCTGCAGTTCAATCTGCAGTTCAATCTGCAGTTCAATCTGCAGTTCAATCTGCAGTTCAATCTGCAGTTCAATCTGCAGTTCAATCTGCAGTTCAATCTGCAGTTCAATCTGCAGTTCAATCTGCAGTTCAATCTGCAGTTCAATCTGCAGTTCAATCTGCAGTTCAATCTGCAGTTCAATCTGCAGTTCAATCTGCAGTTCAATCTGCAGTTCAATCTGCAGTTCAATCTGCAGTTCAATCTGCAGTTCAATCTGCAGTTCAATCTGCAGTTCAATCTGCAGTTCAATCTGCAGTTCAATCTGCAGTTCAATCTGCAGTTCAATCTGCAGTTCAATCTGCAGTTCAATCTGCAGTTCAATCTGCAGTTCAATCTGCAGTTCAATCTGCAGTTCAATCTGCAGTTCAATCTGCAGTTCAATCTGCAGTTCAATCTGCAGTTCAATCTGCAGTTCAATCTGCAGTTCAATCTGCAGTTCAATCTGCAGTTCAATCTGCAGTTCAATCTGCAGTTCAATCTGCAGTTCAATCTGCAGTTCAATCTGCAGTTCAATCTGCAGTTCAATCTGCAGTTCAATCTGCAGTTCAATCTGCAGTTCAATCTGCAGTTCAATCTGCAGTTCAATCTGCAGTTCAATCTGCAGTTCAATCTGCAGTTCAATCTGCAGTTCAATCTGCAGTTCAATCTGCAGTTCAATCTGCAGTTCAATCTGCAGTTCAATCTGCAGTTCAATCTGCAGTTCAATCTGCAGTTCAATCTGCAGTTCAATCTGCAGTTCAATCTGCAGTTCAATCTGCAGTTCAATCTGCAGTTCAATCTGCAGTTCAATCTGCAGTTCAATCTGCAGTTCAATCTGCAGTTCAATCTGCAGTTCAATCTGCAGTTCAATCTGCAGTTCAATCTGCAGTTCAATCTGCAGTTCAATCTGCAGTTCAATCTGCAGTTCAATCTGCAGTTCAATCTGCAGTTCAATCTGCAGTTCAATCTGCAGTTCAATCTGCAGTTCAATCTGCAGTTCAATCTGCAGTTCAATCTGCAGTTCAATCTGCAGTTCAATCTGCAGTTCAATCTGCAGTTCAATCTGCAGTTCAATCTGCAGTTCAATCTGCAGTTCAATCTGCAGTTCAATCTGCAGTTCAATCTGCAGTTCAATCTGCAGTTCAATCTGCAGTTCAATCTGCAGTTCAATCTGCAGATCAATCTGAAGTTCAATCTGCAGTTCAATCTGCAGTTCAATCTGCAGTTCAATCTGCAGTTCAATCTGCAGTTCAATCTGCAGTTCAATCTGCAGTTCAATCTGCAGTTCAATCTGCAGTTCAATCTGCAGTTCAATTCAATTCAATTCAATTCAATTCAATTCAATTCAATTCAATTCAATTCAATTCAATTCAATTCATTCAAAGATGTTCATTAATTACATGCCAATTTCGACTTGGAATTCCAAAAGTTTTCGTACAGCATTTGTTATTGCCTAGTTCCACACATTTTCAGATCGCTCCATAAATTTTCACAAAACTTAAAAAAATCAATCCTAGAAAACCTATAAATTTTTTCATGTCTCTCAACCCTGCCAGCAACCTGCAAAAAAATCGAGCACCATTTTCAAGATCAACTCTTGATGTTCATGTGCGCATGAAGATAGGAAACCTTAGGAACAAGAAGCACCCGAGTTGGAGTAGAACAATATAGTCTTCAGCTAAAGCTCTCGAGGAAAACGGGAAGGATTTGGCTGATGATACCGATGGGCTGTAGGGTCCGCACGGATATTACATTACTACCGCCGAGCAGTGAGCCCGTTGTGATCCTCATAAGGACCGAGAAAGGTGTTGCATACTGATTCCGCGCACTATCCCCCGTTTTGTGCCGAGTCATCGAGGTCTTTCCGGAGCTTTCACCTTTGACAATTTCAGGGAAAGTGCGGAAGGGGAGGATGAAGCATCGACTATTTTCCAGCGACTTGAGTTCTTCTTCAGAATTCCTCATGAATCGTCCCCATGGCATCTTGGGACGTGACATTCACTGCCTCTTTAAGGGGATTGAGCTGCTGGGTAAAATGGCCATCATGGCCTGTTATGAGGACCAGAGAAGATTATTTTAAAAAAAAAACAATTTTTTAACTACTTCTGCTTCAAATTTTTTTCGACGAATGAAATATCGTAAGCTTTAAGAGACCAAAATCGGTTCCACTGAGATACCGCTTGAATTCGCGCATTTCGGTGGCCGCTTTTGGAACTTAATTGGCGGCATTTGGCCTCAAACGCATCAAGATATTAAATTTAGGCATCTGCAAATTTGTAACAGCGTATATTGCGCGAATGTAACAAATGCCACCCGATCGTTGGTTGTGCAACACGAATCTGGAATAATCCGTCAATAGAAGCCGCCTATTAGTTGTCAACCAAGCTCCTTCTGGCACCCCTTTGACACCCATTCCGTCTCTGGACCGCGACGTGATGGTAATCCACAGTTAAACCGTCTGCTCCGACTAATCCGGCCGTAATGGCTTGGCTTGGACACTGCGAACCAAATGTACCCAAGTGAACGGTGATCCCGCAATTTCGCCATGGCCTACGAGGAAAATTGATTTCCACCAATGGATTTCAGGCTTTTCCGTTTGTTCGTCATTACGATTCAAAACGATATGGGCTGAAAATATTGAAAGATCCCCGGATTGGTGGATTTACCGACGAAATGAAACGCCCGGGATAAATTGAGCGCCGGCTAATTGAAAGATTCTAACATTGTACGTGCGTGAATGTTACTAATTACCTATACAGTAGAATCTTCCTACAAGGCAGAAAGCCGGTTTCGTAATGAAATCCAGGGGTGTCAAAACCGCGAGGCATTCAATCTCTGTGTCGGAAGGATTATTATAAATTGGGTTCCTTGAGAGGATCGAGAGGTTTTACAAAAGCGGCAATACACGCTCGATTTTAGCCTTCAGTTAGTCATTTAAGCCTAGCCAACCATATACTAACAACATTGAAACAATAATAAATAATTCAATATTGCACAATAAATCTTGACTTCCTCGTAAAAATTTCAAATTCGTCAAAATTTCGGTACTTGTTTTACTTGTGAAATCTTCTAGTCTTCCTTTTCGAAGATGAATAAAAATGGCCCTCTTGACCCTAAAAAAACCCCGAAGCCAGATAACAACAAAAATGACGGAGGTAAGAAGGAAGTTTCACTTTACCATTTTTTCCGGTTCATTTCTGTAAAATAAAACTATGCCCTCACTCGCTCGGGAATTTTTTTACAACGCTCCCAAACTGCTATGAAAAATTGTGTAGGCCATTCGGAGTTTTCAAGAGAGTTTTTGGAGATTCTCGGGATTCGCGTTCAAAATAACGTCTTTTGGAAAACATAATTTTGATTCACATCCAGGAAATAACAAATTGGAAGGCCCTTGGAACAAGTTGCTGGATGCAAATGATGGATCAAGCGGAACAAAAACCGTCGAAGACTTGAAGAATTTGGTCAAACAGCCTTTTCCACCTAGGTCATCTGAACGCCTCGATGAAGACTTCTTCACCTACGCCATTGAAGCGCACAATATTATGTACCACAGTCAACTGTCGAGTAAACAGCATGATCTAGCAACAGTCAGTAAATTTTTCAAAAATCATATTCACATCCATAATGAAGATTATGGATAATGCTTACGGTAATGTGATAATTATCATCCATTCGTCCAGCTATTGTCAGTTATCATTCGTTATCGCCCGTTATCGTTTGTTATCGTCCGTTATGGTGCGTTATCGCCCGTAATCACCCGTCATCCTCTGTTATTGTCAGTTATTGCCCGTTATCGTGTGTAATTGTGCGTTATCGCCCGTTATCGTCAGTTATCATTCTTTATCGCCCGTTAATGTCCGTTATCATTCGTTATCGCCCGTTATCGTCAGTTATCATTCGTATCGCCCGTTATCGTCAGTTATCATTCTTTATCGCCCATTATCATCAGTTATCATTCTTTATCGCCCGTTATCGTCAGTTATCATTATTTATCGCCCGTTATCGTCAGTTATCAATCGTTATCGCCCGTTATCGTTTGTTATCGTCCGTTATCGCCCGTAATCAACCGTCATCCTCTGTTATTGTCAGTTATTGCCCGTTATCGTGTGTAATTGTGCGTTATCGCCCGTTATCGTCAGTTATCGTTCTTTATCTCCCGTTATCGTCAGTTATCATTCGTATCGCCTGTTATCGTCAGTTATCATTCTTTATCGCCCGTTATCGTCAGTTATCATTCTTTATCACCCGTTATCGTCAGTTATAATTCTTTATCGCCCGTTATCGTCAGTTATCATTCGTTATCGCCCGTTATCGTTTGTTATAATTCTTTATCGCCTGTTATCGTCAGTTATCATTCGTTATCGCCCGTTATTGTTTGTTATCGTCCGTTATGGTGCGTTATCGACCGTAATCACCCGTCATCCTCTGTTATTGTCAGTTATTGCCCGTTTGTGTGTGTAATTGTGCGTTATCGCCCGTTATCGTCAGTTATCATTCTTTATCGCCCGTTATTGTCCGTTATCATTCGTTATCGCCCGTTATCGTCAGTTATCATTCGTTATCGCCCGTTATCGTCAGTTATCATTCGTATAGCCCGTTATCGTCAGTTATCATTCT
This sequence comes from Nesidiocoris tenuis, assembly GCA_036186465.1. Taxonomy (NCBI): domain Eukaryota; kingdom Metazoa; phylum Arthropoda; class Insecta; order Hemiptera; family Miridae; genus Nesidiocoris; species Nesidiocoris tenuis. The sequence continues at coordinate 6,731,421 of AP028919.1, forward strand.
TTATCGCCCGTTATCGTCAGTTATCATTCTTTATTGCCCGTTATCGTCAGTTATCAATCGTTATCGCCCGTTATCGTTTGTTATCGTCCGTTATCGCCCGTAATCACCCGTCATCCTCTGTTATTGTCAGTTATTGCCCGTTATCGTGTGTAATTGTGCGTTATCGCCCGTTATCGTCAGTTATCGTTCTTTATCGCCCATTATCGTCCGTTATCATTCGTTATCGCCCGTTATCGTCATTTATCATTCTTTATCGCCCGTTATCGTCAGTTATCATTCTTTATCGCCCGTTATCGTCAGTTATCATTCTTTATCGCCCGTTATCGTCAGTTATCATTCGATATCGCCCGTTATCGTTTGTTATCGTCCGTAATCGAGCTTTATCGCCCGTAATCACCCGTCATTGCCCGTTATCGTGTGTAATTGTGCGTTATCGTTTGTTATCGTCTGTTATCGTGCGTTATTGTTTGTTATCATCCGTTCTTGTGCTTTATTGTGCATTATTGTCCGTTATCGTCAGTTTTTGTCTATCATCGTTCGTTATTGTCCGTTTTTGCCCGTTATCATTCATTATCATTCATATTTATTAAATCATTACCATTAATTAATCATTATCATTATTTCATCATCAATCCGTTAATTCATTATCGTTTCTCCAATAGAGGTGGATGCAGAAATTGCTGTCAGAGACGTACACTGACAACCAGAGTAAGAAAAATAGGAATATTTTCCTCTCGAATTTATTGCTGCAAGTCGCTGACGGAGCTCTGGTGTCGCCATTTCTCAAACCTCCTCCATCCGGTCCACTACCGAACGCGTCGGTCGCTTTTCAGCTCAGCACTGCAGAGGATGATAAGGTAATATCCGGTCATCAAACTCTCTCTGTGAGCTTGTCTTGGCAAGTTACAATTTCATGCACCTGGTACAAAATGTATAGTCGATATCAAAATCTACAAAAATAATTCTGAGAATGCCAGTAAGTTTTCTGCGCACTGCTGCCTTTTTTCAGCATCGTCTAGAAAAAACATCAGACAATATGCTGGATCCAAAAGATTATTTGCATCGGTCGACCGACGGCAGAACGTACATTGCGACTAAAGCTCTCGAAGGAGATGCTGGCGCATGCGCTTTCATTGGAATCTCAGTTGGTGGTGGTGAACCAGTTTGGATCAAACCTTCCGGTGAAGAAACGTAAGTTGTAAGACTGTGTTGGAATACATTTGAAAAATGTCAAAACTTGACAAAAGTTGCGATCAACTTTTTATTTTTTCGATCGCAAGGAACGTCCCGGAAAGAGAGGATTTGATGGTATCGCATGTCGAAGCGAGAGGTGACAACGCGATTTTCAGAGACGTGAAACCAGGAAACGTGAGTGATACCATTTACCAATTTCTAACCAGCTTGTGGGGCAGTCCCTTGAATCTAATCGTTTGAGGGAATTGCTTGGTCCTTCAGGAAATCTTTGGCCCATACCAAAATGTGGCAAAATAATTCTGTTTGGTAATGAATACCTTATAATTGTCCAGTCCCCAAGCGTGATACTCGGCCGGAGGAAGTCGCAATTTGAACGGAAAGGGCTGTGCGAATTTTATCAAACTGTGTTGGCAAAAATTGAAGAGGCCAAAACTGACAAAAACTTGAAATTTGACGGCCCGAAGGATCCCCTGCTGAGGAAATTGGTGCAGAAAATCCGCGTAAGGATTTTTACGTTATTAATCATAAATGTCTTATTTCCAGCATTCTTATTGAGACCCCAAAAAAAACTTGTCAATTGTCAGCTATTTAACGGTTGATTTTCAGTGCGAAATGAAAGCCAAAGGAGCCACTGACGAAGAGTGCAAATTTGAGCTATTGGTGGAGGCTCTGGAGGGAAAGATACAATGTTTAATCCAATCGGTAATATTCTATCCTTTACTTTATTCAATGGTCAATGAAGTACTGAATGCAGCTAGTGATACTCGATCGATTTTCGCACTCCTTTCCAACTCATAAACTGAAACACTAGACAACCATCAGACTCGTATATGCTTGCAATCTTTCAAAACAAGACGCTTGACCGTGAAGAAGAAATCAAAAGGATAACAGCCGATGCAAACGTGATGGACAATGAACCCAAATTAGTCGATTTGTCGGCGATGATTGCATTCGACCCTGCGGACGACATTTGGAAAGCAGCTGTTTCTGGAGAGCCAGGTCCCGAAGTCGTCAATGCTCTCAACAAACACTACCCTTCGTGCGTCGTCAAATCGTAAGTTGATAAACCTTGCACTCGTAACCATCAGCATTAATTCGTCGTTCATTTCGAAGCAATGAGCAACAGAAATCCAAATTTTTCTGTAGACAGCTTAGAGTCATTCCAATGACTGCATGAAATAATCAATTTCCTATACATTCCTTCATTATCAATCATTATTCTTCATTAATTCATCATCATTAATTCATTATCTTTCATTAATAATCATTAATTAATTATCATTCGTTAATTATCTTTCATTCGTTATAAGTCATTGTAATTCATTCATTATGTTTGATTCATGTTCATCCACTATTATTCATTAATAATCATTATCTTCCATTATTATTCACTCATAATCATTCATTCATTATTCATTCATGCATTATTCATTCAATTCATTATCCATTATCACTAATTAGCATTAATTATAATTCATTATCATTCATTATCATTGATTCATGTTCATCCACTATTATTTATTCATAATCATTATCATTTTAATGCATTCGTTATTCATAATAATTCATTCATTATCCATTATCATTAATTAGCATTTATTATCATTAATTAGCATCCATTATCATTAATTAGCATCCATTATCATTAATTATATCATTATCATTAATTGTAATTCATTACCATTAATTATAATTCATTCATTATCATTCATTCATTACCTATCATTCATTCATTATCATTCATTCATTATAATTCATTCATTATAATTCATTCATTATAATTCATTCATTATAATTCACTCATTATCATTCATTCATTATCATTCATTCATTATCATTCATTATCATTCATTCATTATCATTCATTCATTATCATTCATTCATTATCATTCATTCATTATCATTCATTCATTATCATTCATTCATTATCATTCATCATCAATAATTATAATTCATTATTATTCGTTTCCATTTATTACTCGTTATAATTGGTTAACGTTTGGTGTAACTTGTGACATTAGTATGTCAGTTTGATAACCTAAGGAAGGCTTGTCAGCGGTTTTGACGTGTAATAATCAATGTTTTAAGGTTGCTCATGCTGCTTGAAAGGCAGAGGCAGATAACCATTGATCAGGAGAAGAAAGCACATGAGCAGCTAGTTGCAGCGATGAAAACTGAACTGCTAGCAAACGTCAAGGATGGAGTGGTACAATTCAAGGTGAAAAACTGGTTAGGGATGATTTTGAGTAGCATAGAATATTTTTATTTCCTCCATGTATTGTATCAGAAATCAGGCTTTTCATTCTGATCATTCCTAATCTTGCTAATATTCAACAGTTGAAGATTAAAAAAAAAACGCTGCTAAGTAGATCAGTGGCATGTGCAGATTAGTTTTTGCTATGTCCGAAGAACTCTGCAAATTTTGCACAGGGGTTCATTTTTCGATTGCAAAGACAAACCTTACGATATATCGGTACTCCTTAAACACAAAATTTAGCTGTTATTATTCTATAATTTCCGTATCAATTTGTATTTTAGATGGGTTATTTAGAAAAACGTTTTTTCAACCAGGCAAAAAATAATCATCCTCTTCGCTTGATAAATACTTACTTACCTATCCATTTTTTCAACGCAGCTGATCGTTCAATTCCGTTAAATTCACCATTTAATATATTCTTAATCACCTTCATAATTAACAGAATAATAATAATTATTAAATTCTCTGAATAATGAAATTAAAAATGCCTCAAGAATGCTTCAGAACCATTGTTGAAGCTTGACTCGCTCTCATGTTGCCAAGCGCAACTGGTCGTAGTGTGAGTGCGTCACCTTGTTGGTGTAATAGGCTAGTAGTCGTAAGTAGATCAATCAACCGTATCTAAGAGCCGAGGCCAAATTCTCAAGTTTTTCCAATTTTTGTTTTGCTGATTTGTGTAATGGTCGCATTCTTTAAATTGAAGATATCGGGAGGACAGAAGTTTTTGTGGGGATTCCAACGAGTGGAAAACGAATTTTGTGGCTCGAGTAGTTTTCGAGTTATTAAGAATTGGGGAAATTTTAAAAAACTCAAAACTGCTTCACTAAAACTGCAATAACTCCTAAACGGTTGAAGCTACCGGCGTGGCGATGGTCTCATTCGATTCAGCATAGAAAAATCTATAGAAAATGATGCCTCACATGCCTATGTTGCTTTTTTCCTGAAAAGCACGAATTTTTTCTCACTTCAACAGCTGTTTTACTGGCCTTAAAATTAAGGTAGGGTTCTGCCGAGACGTTAGGACCAACTAGGTAGATACGGAACTTGATTTTTGGTAAAAATTTCAAAATTTTTCGATAACTCCTTCCCCTTTAAAAACCCCGGACGGCGGACGGCGTACGGCGTACGGCGTACGGCGGACGGACAAAAAATTTTTATTGCAGATTCGGATTCTACACCCCTTGAAACGTAAACCAACAAATTTTCAGGGGGTGTTAAAATTTTTTTTTTCCCGACCGATTACAAAGGTTCATTTCTTTAGAAAAATGAACCAAAATTGTTCTAATTGAATTTTTTCTATTGAATTTCTTAATCGACAGGTAGCTGAACGCAACTACAGTAAAGTCATGAAAGCGTTGAAGCTATCTGAGAAACATCTTCAAGAGAAAGCGGCCGAAAGCCAGAACCCGGATGAAACGCCGGACTCGTCAGCCAATAGCAAAGTCGTTACAATGAATAAACAAGTGATCAATGCTCAACGGAAGTTGGACGTAAGTTGGGAAAATCGATCGAGTCTATTAATTTGAAAAATCAATTATCTTTTGAGTTACCTTCCTATCTCTACTCGGAATTTTTCCATCCGACAGGCGGCTCGCCAAGCAGCACTCGACATAGATACGAAAACAGACGAGCTCACCTGTAAAATCGCCGATGTTCAGCGTCGCAATAAAGAAGCGAGCGAAATGCTCCGCCAGGACGCAATGCGTTGGTCGAAAATCATATGTCAAATGAAGGCCGACCTGAAGGCTCAACTTGTTGAGATTCAAAGGCTGGACAAAATGATGTCGACCTACCAAACGAAGGAGCAAGATATTGAGCACGAACAATACAATTATTGTTGAGTAGTACAATCTCTATTCTAAATTTGGATCTTTCCCCATTACATCCAGCATTCTTCGAGGGCCACTTGAGGCTCATAATGTTTTTGCACTTTTGGATCTGGTAAAAAATTCTGAACCAGCATACCTGTAGGTCTGCTGATTGAGCACACCTACACTGAATCAGCATACCTATCAACAACTGTAGTTAGCCTCATGAAATTTTGACGCCACGAAGCGTCTTCGAAATTCGCGAATCGGGTGTCCTCCGAGGACTCGAAAATTTGGTACAAAACAATCGGACGCCTCAAAATCGTCCCGTTGATCAGAGAAACGTCACGTACGGCCGTAAAATTGCTGGGACTTGAAAAAATCACGTTCTTAAACGTTTGACGCGTTTTATGACTCGAATAACCGCACGTACGTCACATTATTTTCGGTCTGAGCCCCTGAAGGTTGTTAAACTTTTAATAGACTCGGCGATCCACGAGCTCGAGAAGACGATAATACGGAGTTAATACCGTTTTCGAGGCCCATTTTTACGGATATACCTATACTACATTTTGAAGCGCAAGTTATGTCGAATTTTAGTCAATGGAGTTCACCGACCTGATTATAAAAAGCGATTCGACTGGAATCCAAAGAATTTCAAAATACCCTTAGCGAAATAAATTAACCAAAACAAAAATCTTTTGAGCATTCGTCTCTTTGATGAGGCAAGGGCAAGAAAGTGGCGGCAACGTCCTCATAAAATAGTGTATCCAGCGATTTCGACAATACGGCCCTCTTTAAGTCCATTATAACCAAAATTTCAATGTGTGAATTAGGCGTTATGTTAAACGTGAATGCGGCTCAGTTGATTTGATGGTGCGTCGTCACAGTTACATACCGTTGTTAACTATTCTCCATGTTGAGCTAGCTAATCGAGATGATAAAAGTATCCTGTTGGAACTATATCGTCGAATCCGATCTCCTCCATTCCGGTAGTAGGTAAATAATTTATTCATATTACAAGCTATCAATGCAAATTCGGTCATCTGGACCGCGTTTTTCCGAGTCGTAATTTTTGCCAACGAGAAACGTCACTCGCAAAACCACCCCCGACTCGTAGAGTTTGCAATTAATTGAGAAAAGCGCTATCTCCCGCAACTGCAGCCCTCGGCAATCGAGGTTTAATCGGAGCCTTTCAACTCGGGGGGAAAAAGAGATTGCAAAAAGATTACGGCTTTACGGCCCTCGCAATGCCGCGCGATTGTTTCATTTTCAATCGGCTGCAGTCGGGGATTTTTACGATGAAAAGCTAAAAAGGACGAGTCATTTTTGGCCCTGCAATTGCTCCTAGAAATGACACCGGTTTGATATTGAAGCGACGTCTGTTTACGCGAGCGATTGGTGCGGTTGCTATAACGACAGTATACCTGCAAAACCTCGTAAGTCCGATTTTTTCCCAAAATGAGGTTTTGACCTCTGTGGACGTAGGAGAAGGATACCGATCGTCTGTAAAAGTTTGACATTGATCTGATAAAAAATGTCTTATCTGTGTTCGTTTTTTAAAACTTGTAAGTCCAGAGCCTTCCAGGAGGGTGGTAAAACCTCGTAAGTCCCAGCATTTGGCTCGTCCCGGCCGATTTTTCAATTTTCCGGTAATTTCTTTAATGTTGCTCTCGATCTTTACGGCTAAATGGATTCATTAGATGATACTCGAAATCGTGAAGAACAACCAGGCTCTAAATTCGGTTTGAATCCATCGTCGGTAATAAAATTCGGCCCGTATTCTGGGTTCCGATATGGGTAATATTTTTGCAGAGTCGATTCTCAACTGTTCTGAAGAACTCTAATAACAAGAGAACAACTACGAGGAATAGCAACAATGTGTTTATCCATCTAGAACAAAACAATGGTTCCAAAAGTAACAATAAAAGCCTGCGAACATTTCTGCTATTTTCAATAATTCAGACGTTTTTTGATAAAAATTCCAAAATCTCAGTTTTTTCCTATTTCAAGTTTTATAAAAAAAGTTTTTTAAATATTTTTTTATTAAGGTATCTATTATTAAATTAAATTTATAAATACGCTGAGAATCGTAATAACCTATTTGAAAGTGGTAAGTTGTAAAACTGAGAGTTGAAACACGAACTGAAACTCAAACAATCTATAAACAATCCCGTACGATAAAACGGTTGTGATTCTTCGAGTCGAGATTGTAAATTTCAAGAGAACTAAGTCAATACCCTCCCAAGATGACAATACTTTAAATTTTGAAGAGAACAATGTCGGTACCTTCCTAAGATGTGATTTTTAGTTTTCTTTCCATAGTAGGTATTTAAAATAAGGTTAACTTTTATCAGTTGGTATTCACATTCTCAAGCCATCGTTATCACGTTCAAGTCATGTACCTTTTTTTAAAACCCTTCTATGGAAAGAAAACTAAAACATCACGTCTTAGGACGGTACCGACATTGTACTCTTCAAAATTTAAAGTAATTAACATCTCAGGAGGGTATTGACTTAGTGCTCTTGAAATTTACAATCTCAACTCGAATCACAGCCGTTTCAATAGTAACGACCAATTATTGGTCATCACAGACCAATTATAGGTCAGCTTAGTGAAGTTAGCAACGATTTAGCAACGGTCAACTGCCTGTTACTTTTCTAACTAATTGGTCTCTAGGGACGTCTTGGAACACATTTATGGCTGTACATGAATTGTGCCGCCAGTCACATAGTACGCCTTAGGATTAAACACCTTGGTGTATCCAACACCTTTTCGGATAAGTAGGTAGGCTATAAAATATCTTGCTTGATTAGCGTTTGACTGATGAGTATGTCGAATTGGACTGATGGGGGATGTTTTTCTGCTTTGGAGATGCGACCAGTTCACCTGATCTGTATAAGGAATGTGTGAAGGAACAGTTAGCAACGAGCTGTACGGACTGTATGACTAGTGGCACAATTTTAAAATTGCCATAAATGTGTTCCTAGACGTCCCTGGAGTCCGAAAATTTAGAAAAGAAACGCACAGTTAACCGTTGCTGAACTGTTGCTCACTTCACTCTGGTAATCGGCCAATCTTAGAAACAAAATCAGGTAAATACCAACAAAAAAGTTGGTTGAATATTTTGGCATAAAGAAACTTGTTTATTTACCAAACAATGATGAGAAAGAGCACATGTTGTGATCTCAAGTGAAATTATTCTAGTATTTGAAATAAAGACAACGTTATTGGAAGTTCGATTGAACTGTGTAAAACCTTGTAAGTCCGAGTAAGGTCTTGAATAAATCCTCGTAAGTCCGAATATTGCTTCAAAACGTTCATTTCTTTTAATTTTTGTTCAATCTTATTATTATGTCGTGTGTACATGTGGTAAAAATGCAACGGATGTGGTTTTTTTAAACGGATGATGCCTCAAGTCGTTTTGGACAGTTTTTTGTGCCTCCTGTAAAATTCTCGAATCGGAACATACGAGGTTTTGCAGGTATACTGTCGATAAGCTATTTTCGTATCAGACACCAAAGCTGAAACCGAAACTGGAGCAAAAACTACCGAGGGGAAGAACGCGATTTCGTCACTTTTGAACTTTGTCTCAATAAATTGGCCATGGGTCCCATATATTTTGGTGGATTCCAAAAATGAGGATACCGCTGGAAAGCTAGTTTACTTTCCCATAATATGGCGTTAATTGCAGATGCCAAACATTGCAGGAAGTTGGGCCAAAGTTGAGAATAATTCACTTTTAATAAACTGCTGCTTTTTTCAAATTATGCGTTTAGGATGAAAAAAAAGGAAAAATCCCGCCAGCGTTCCAGAGAGGCCTGGAATTCCATCTTTAATGGTAGACGACTGATCGTCCTTGAATTTACGTGAAGAATAAGAGATCAAAAAGGGTTTTGGCTTAGTGTGGCTTCACATCTGAAGACCTTGTGGTCATTTCGGCACTGACCACCAATCTGAACATCCAAAAGGAGTGAAGCGCCACTTCAAAAAAGTACCAGAAGTACTGATTTTAAAGGAAGAGTAGGTATTTCACTCCAGTTTGTTCCCCCAAATGTCTGAGAGGGTAAAACTCAGAAAGTAGCAATTAGTCCTCCCAAAACGCTAAGTACCTCTCGTCACCCAACCTACCCTACACGTTTCGTGCTTTTATCTCAATCAGATGGTTTTAGACCAACTGAACCAGCAGGTATTTTTGGTTCCCTGCTCGATATACCTTCGCTGTACCAATTTATGTGCGAGGTCATCAGGAGAGAAATCCAGGGAGACCGGGACTTTTCAACCTTTTTCCATCTCTTACTCGCACAAGGCAACGGAACGCGGAGCATTGACCTACCGACGAGAGCGAGGAGGCGTTGCCATGACGACGCTATGGATCACCCCCGGTTTTTCCCCTGCTTTGCCCACCCCTCCGATAGCCCCCACCATTCGTCAGACTCGGCCAGCCATTCTCGGTGACGCTCCAGTGACGTCATAGCCCACCCCAAGGTTAGGTCGTCTGAGCGAAGGGGAGTCACGTGACGGGGCCATGTCTCCTTTGGCGCGTCGTCTGGCCGATAAAACGTCGGGCCGTCTTTAACCCGGTCAAAGTGGAAGGGTATGTCTCGACATCCGAGTCACCTGTGAGGCTGACGGTGGAATTTCGAGAATTTTCAAAATGTGGGCGGATGTAGAGCGGATTTCTAGTCCCGAGCGGGATTCGAACCCTGCGAACCATTTTTAATTCATTGGCAAATAAAAGCGTATTACCCTCGGCAGTCTTCCCGTAAATACTAAATACATGAAAAAACCAGCGGTGCGTAGATTACACACAACACTTCCATATTTAGATATGTAAATTTTTGAACCAGAGCAATTTGATTTTGACTGGGGCTACAAAGATAAAAAATTTAGAAAAATAAAATAGAAATGAAATATTATTTATTTTATCCTTCTACTGCAATAACACGAAAAATTATTGCAAAAACTCACTAATAATTCTTGCCTAAAAATATTTGAAAATATATGTAAGTCAACCTTCCCTCCATAAATTTATTTTTGATCATGTCATGTAAGTTTAAACGCAAGATATATTCAGCCAATATTGATCTCGAATATTATTCGGAAATAACATGAAAATCACATTGTTCATGGTAGGTAATTGAAAAGCTTTTCCGACACATCATACATGGTACCTACTTTATTACAGTATAAAGCCTTCAAGCATTACGTTCGCCTAGAGTAGAGCAGTTCTAAATTAACCAAGCGATTTCGAGGATGTTACCATTATAACACGAATTATTCAAGCACGAAATACCTACTAAAAGCCTCTTGGCTCGATGATGGGGCAAGTCCGATATTCAGAACGCAAAATATCTTTGTACGCTACTTATCGAGCGTTTCTAGGTAGCGCATGTTCTATTCATATCGAGTAATGCGCTTGCCGTGGAGCAACTTAGCGCCTCCTACATTATTATTAATGCCTGAAATATTTTCAACTCAAATTTGGGGGTAATCATGAATACGATTGTAATCACAAGAATTTAATTCGATGTATCGAATATACCAAAGCTTTGTATCCAAAACTTAGTTTGCCCTACGGCTCATCTCATCTTGGCTGATTTTCAGGGCCTACTAAATCGATGATGTCAGAATTTCACGGTATACATGTATATTGGAAGTAATATCAAACTCAACCAACAAACTCAAGTTACAAATTCAACCCAACAAATAAACTTATAAAATCAACACACGAACTCAACTCACTTAAACCCTACTTACAAACTCCTCTCACAAACTCAACTCACAAACTCAACTTACAAACTCATCTCACTCAAACATTCCCATATACAGGGTTGTCTACTGGGAAACAACGCTTGAGCTTTGTAGGAAATAAATCGTAAAATAAGTAGGTACTTTTTTTGCCAACGAAGAGGTAGACACTTAGCTCCAGCTTAAATAAACCAACTAAGCCATTAATGATACGAATTGCTTGCCATCTTGATTAGTACGCTGTTGTATACATAGAAAAATTACGTTTTCATCCTCGGGTTAACTGGCTGAGGTAAGCAGGACACAAAGGATCAGCCGTTGCGGCGTTTCCGAGCGGCGGGCCCGGCTTATATCAGCTCTCCCTGCTTTCGTTGCAAATCTGGCCTTCCGGGATAATCCGGACCGACGTGAATATAAATATTCATAAATGGCTTGCGGTTAAAATACGTATTCGCACGTAAAACAGGAATGCACTCCATCCAAGTCGCCGCTCACGTTGGAATGGCTTTTAAATTATAAATCTACCGCCCAGTAGGACGTGGAGGACATTCGTAGGGAAAATCGCCAGGACTCACCGAGTATATGCCATGGTTATCCAAAAAGCTAAAATCGGATCGGAGGCTGACAAAAAAGTTATTTTAGTTATGATTCTCTCCGGCCCCGAAAACTACCATTATCTCTAGTAGGGAGAAAGGGGGTCTTTTACGTACCTATCAGTCCTTATCAGTGACGTCATCCCCACCCCTCCCGGCCACAGACCTTTAGCCCCCCTCATCATTTTGGACACAAATCATTAGTGAATGGAATATATGAGCTATATACTTATTCAAATTTGGGAATTTTATTTAGGTAATAGTGTAATAGTTTGTAGATAGAATGCTCTGTCCGTGGGTACATTGACTCAAACGCTCAGCTACAGGTCTTTCCGGTGTCGACCAATAAATTCAAACCTAGCGAACAAAAAGGTTGATTTATGGAAGCCATTGCGGACGAAAATCTAGAACAGACAAAATGGGCAAATCCTATTATATCAGTGAGCTGAAAATAAATACAATCGAGAGAGAATACTTCATGTACGAGAGTCATCCATTATTTTCTAAAATAAAGAATCTCCCTTATAAATTTTCGTTCAATCGTTTTTCCTGTCTGGTGGAAAAGTGTGACGACACGTTTAATACAGTTTCCGCGTAATTTTTCCTCCCGAACCCATTGTACGCTTCTCCGTTTCGTATTTCATCTTTTTCCCCCACTCGCAAAATGTTCCAGTTGCCCTCTCCGTTTTCGAAAGTTATTTATCCATCAGTGACATCTATTGGTATTTACTATCCGACCTCTCGGAAAAAAGGAAACCCCACCAAACCTCTCTGAAGGTTCTCTCGCTCAGCGGAGAAAGGACCCGATTGTAATTTGTGGGCCGACGGGGGAAGCTGTCACCAATTTGGCACGATTTTCTGGGAACCCTTCTTCCTTTCGATATTTCCCCCATATACCGCTTCCAGCATCGGTTTCCTTGATCCATTTCATTTAGCGAGAAAGTGCACCGCTCCATAATTTTCCATTGCCGGAGCGAGGATCGAATCAATCAAGATTTAGATCAAGAGTTGATAATGAATCAGTGGCTTGTTCCAGGAGCGTGAGTGCGGGTGCCCTGCGCATGCGCAATATGAGGCAGGGTTCATGAGAGTACCTCCGGGCCGTAAACGGTCCATACGGTTCGGCTTCCCATCGGTTGCCCAGCTTGAAAAAAATGCTCGACCGATTACATTGGTACATTATTTCCAGAAATGTACCAAAAGATCACCTGGTATTGCTTGCAGTATCTTTCCAGGTTCGTTGCCTACACCAAATCTTGCACTGCGCATGCGTAATGCACCTACAATGCCTACGCACACGATCCTGCAACGAAACCCACTATGATCTATGAATTACCTCCACGTAATTGGGTGAAATTGGCCCTTGGAGAAGTTCTCAGATTTTTGATCACAGAGGACGTCTCCATCGTGGCGGAAATCGAATCTGACAACTTGTTTTTTCAACGACCACCGCGATATTTTCTCATCTCAAGATCCGAATATTTCAAATCTCTTCCAACCAGCGCTTTGATCATTTTTAGTTTCCAAAATGGAAATCGGAAGCAATGAAACTGTCGACAACGTTTCGATCCAGAAATGGCCGATCCAGAAGAAAGAACAAGTCAAATACTTGAAACGAGAAATACATTTTATTGTCGAGTCTCCGACTGGGGAGCAAATGCCGGTGCGCTACAAGCCCGACATGACGGTAGGCACCTTGTTCCACCTTGCCTGCAAGAAATTCGCTCTACAGCCGAACGATTATTACGTGGTCTTCAACTACAGAGAAATGGATCAGGCGGAGCTTTTGAAAAACGTCAACATCACCCTGAGCTCCGTAGTGAGACTTTACAAAGGCCGCAAAATAACAATGGTCCCCGACATATTTGTAAGCGTACGCATCAAAGATTGCCGAATCGGTTCAGTGTTCAGAATGACGGATAACTTGTGGGACATTTTGTACAAGTTGCTCTCCGACAAGTCGTACGAGCCGGATATGGTGCCTATAGTGATTTACAACAAAAACGAGTTCATAGGAGAGAACGTCTTGAAGGTAGTTCGTCTGAGAGACATGGGCATCACGCAAGGCTCATGCGTCGTCAGGTTCATCCAGCTGAGGCAAGAAGATCTTGATGATCGGAAGGTGAAGGAGGATGAAGACACGTTGGCAACGTTGGAGTCGCTGGAGCTGAAGAACATTGGCACCACTGGGGATACGGGGGCTAAAAGCGTTCATTTCAAAATCGACGAGGACGAGCTGGACCAGGAAAACATTCAATTTATCGGCGAGCGGCGAACGTTAGCATTTCGCCTGCCCGACCCTTCGACATCTGAAGAAGTTCTGCAAGAAGAATATTTCGACTTGCTCGTCGAAGAAATCCAACCGCTTTTCGAAGAGCTGTCCAAACGAAAAGGAGTCCCCAAAGACGATCTTGACGAAGCGGTCAGAGCTGAACTTGGGAAATTGTCTGGAATAAGAACGGATTTCGACGACACTTTCGTCAGAGTGGTTTTCCCAGATCGTACGTGCTTACAATGCGTTTTCGCTCCTGATGAAAAAGTGTTGGAAGTCAAAGCTTTCGTTCGGAAATTCCTGAAAAATCCCACCGCAGATTTCGATCTGTACGTCCTGAGTGGCGAAGAACGAATAAATATTCAAGATGAAATGACTCTTACGGATCTTAAATTGATTCCCGCCGTGAGGCTGATCTACGAGCCAGTCGAGCATCGTTTTACCAGTATGGACCAATTCTTGAGCGACGAAGTCATCATCAATCTCACTCCGTACAACATTGGGAAAGAAGCGGCTTTGATGCTTAGATCCGAGAGCCTCGACAGGTTCTTGATGAGCGGCGAGGATAGCAGAAGCTCGTCGCGGAAGAGTACCGGTAGTTTTTTGAATAAATTCATCCGCAGTTCCCACTCGTCTGCGCACAGAGGGACGACAGCTGGCAGTCGAGCTTTCGAAGGGTCGAGGGCCTACAGCCGAGCTGTCGGTCTGAGCAGGAAGGTGTCATCTTTCGGTGGAGCGACCAAATCCCGTTCGCGAGGCAGCACAGTCCGAACGTCCTCGGACGACGAAGATATCGATGGGGATCTCAAAACGTCCCGTGGAAATACGAGGGAATCGTCCTCGATTGGTATCGCGCCGCGAAAGAGTGTCTTCATAAAAAGAGCCAATGAAGAATAATAAATGTTTTGATGTTGGAATGACTGTATATCAAGGAGCTTGATCCGTGGTTTAGTTTGGTCCGACGGGTTCAACGCGATGGATTTTGACCCTCAAGGCGGTGGGGTGATGGCTTTCCATGGCTCAGACAGCACTAACAGTGTTCTCAATGTTTTTTCCAGGGTCGAAATACCACGGTCAGCCTTAGTCCTTGAAATTGCTTCTGAATTTGTCAGCGTTTAGCCAACCGCTCGAGAAGCGCGTCACAAAGAAGCATCAGAGCGAACGTGACAATAGGGACAATTGGAGGGCGTCACTTCTGAAGCTACCTCCACAAACGATCGAGAGGATTGAGTCCGCATCAAGAAGGTGAGACTTGATGTGACCTGATGAGACTTGACTTGAGGTGATCTTGATGAGACTTGTATGTTTGAACGGCCGACTGTTCTGGGGATCGTCGAGGAGAGAGGCATCTAGGCGAACGACCGTAATCAGGTCTTCGTCAGGATGCGATCGTTCGACCGAGAAGGAACGTCAGGGAGGGAGCAATCAGGGAGTACGTCCCTGTGACTCGAGTAAACATTTTGGAGTTTGGCCGTCGAAGAGCTGCGAATAATTGAGCGACCAACAGATCACATGGAGAAAAAACCCATAAACCTCCTGAGAACGTCCGTCAGCTGCGGTTCTGTACCTGCTCTTGGAAAAATGCTGGTTCAGCCTAGCCTTATTTGGAAGGCGTTATTGGATTGTGGAGGATTGGCGTTCATTTCCTTACAGATGCCTTCATTTCCTTGAAAGTACAAATTTTGTACTTTAAAGGAAATGAAGAAACTCGAATACCTAGACGAAAAATGCGACGAAAAGCAAATCCCCGACTTTAACCTTTCGGGTATCCTTATCCACAGGGTGTCCTGAACAAGCCTATGTCTTGCAGATGGGGGTTAAAAAAATCTTGCCCCTCGTACGACCAACTTAGAAGGATATCAGGATGAATGGTCTAATTCTATTAATTTCGCCCGGCCAGCGCTTAATTAACAAGGTTTTACGGCGTAAGAAATAGCTGCGAAGCGTGGAAATGCGTGCATAACAGTTTTAATCCTTTTCTAGTCGATTAGGGAAGGTGAGATTGTAGAAAGGAAGTGAGAAGAAGGTAATTGAATTGATCTTCATGGGCCTGCGTGATATTAAGCCGAGATTAGGCCAGTAAAGGAGCTGAGCTACGCTATTAGCAATGGGCCCTATAACGGCCGGTAACTGCTTGATTTGTGAGCCGACGTAGAAAACTGGAATGAGTTCATTTAAGCTAAAATACATTCCCTAATTTTGCCTTGATTCAGCATTGAGTATCGGAGAGAATCAGCTGCAAGCCGATTGAAGATAGACCATTGTGCGGTGAACATGTTGGTAGTAAATTATGGGGCAACATGTCAACAAGGGCAACAAGGAAGATATTCATTACTGGGATAGATGATTGGTGAAAAATGGCTATAAGTAGGTACGATTATGAATGATTCCTTTTCCACAAGGATTTCAACGAGCATTTGTAAGCGAATTTGTAAGCTTTTGTAAGCCTATGTTTCCAAAGAGATAGGTTTTTCGAATTTGTTAATATTTCGTATAGAAGTGGCTTCCAATAAAGAAATGTGGATGGTGGTGTTTGAAATTCTTTATGAAAATTTGGTCTTATTCCGTCGACCAAATTCCAAATAATAATCCCTAATAATAGCCCTAACCATCGCATGCTGGGTTGGTGCACCTTGAAGGCCTAGACAATTTTTAACGACCATTTCACAGTCGTCCTTCCGAGCATTATCCAAAACTATAAAATCGGCCAGAGCGGCTTGTAAAATCCATCTCTGTTCCTTTATGTTTTATCGGCCAATAGAACTATTTTCTCGAACGGCCAGCCGGCGGGCGTCTCTTTTTTAGATCGTTAACACGGCAATTCATATCGACGGTACCTGCTTACTCATCGGTCTCTTCAGAGACCTTGAGAGCTCATTTTTTCTCTAGCGACGGGCCAATAAGATCATCTCGTAAGCTGCGAGGCCCCATATTGGGTCCCCACTCCTCGTCGAAGCCCCACTGAGGTGCCTGCGTGGCAAAGTGGGGACGGGATCTTTCGAAGTCCAAAAGTCCGGATTGAGCCGTTACCGGATTAGGTGTTAACATAAATGTGACCTGTCAACCGCGGAGTGCTGCGACAGATGACGTCCTGGAGCTACCCTGACGATGATTCGGGATCGTGGACGGACAGATCATCTTCACCGGGGAAGTTCGAGGAGGAGTACCATCCACTTGTTAGCGGTAAGAGGTGTTGCGAATTAAAAAAAATTTTTTCTTCTATTCCCACAAAATTTGAATTTTTTTTAGCCCCCTTTTTTTGGTCAAAACCAACTTACCGTAACATTCATGCCAAAAAAAGAGTTTTTTTAAATTTACCTATATACGATGTCAGTTTTTGGAGTTTTTCCGCCCAAAAAGTTTTCGATTCTTTTTGCAATTTTAAAATTTTTTAAAAAGGGTAAAACAATTTTCTCGCATATTTTTGATCTCTCACAATGCGACATCAAAGGGGAAAATTTACAAGAAATTCACCACAAGTCATCACCTTCAAAATCAGATATTTCGGTTTTCATAAAATGCCGCTATTTGGGCTCCTCAACATTTTTTGATCGGAGCTCCCCGAACAATATGCATCAAGTAGGAGCATACCACAACTTCTAAGATCAATTTTGTCGAAAATCGGATCAGTAGTTATTGTAACAATATCCACGTACTTCCGGACAAATCGAGTCCTATCTCATAATCACAAAATCGTGAAAACTTGCAACAAAAAATTTATGTAATTCAATTTAGGTTAACTTTTTAAAGTCATTGCTGTTGATAATCCCGGGAATATGTTATGATAATTATAACACAACATAATAACAGAATTATTGCAACAAAATAATTATAATTATAACACACATAATTATAACAAAAGTATTTTGTTTTTCTTGGGTTACTCAGTTGGTACCTACGTAAAGAAAAATATTTTTATATTTTCCAACATTTTGTTCCTCTGTTTATTAGGGTGTACCCAATATCAAAAGACCAATAACCCTCGAATTTAATGTGTTTTGGCTAGGTAGGAGATTTTTAACTGATCGTGGGAATATTCTACCTGGGGGGCTATTTTGTAAACTCAAAGGGATACTTCGGGAATCGACATCGAATTGCCATGCCAAATCAAGTAACAACTCAAGACAATTTGTGTAATTAGGCGTTAGCAACTACTAAGACATACTGCTTCAAATTTACAGAATTCGCCCCCCGACTTTATTCTATCTAGTTTGTCCGAATTAAATTCAGACATAAATAAATTAATATAAATTTTATTCTACCGAATCCCATACATCTGCAGCATTCCTAGGGGTTTCAACTTTCGATTTTTCTGGCGTCAGTCTTAGTAAAATTTAATATTTCAGACCATAACGATCGGACCTCGTACATAGCGACGCCGTTGAAGAACGTCTTCACCGCGCAAGGCGACTGGAGCGTCCTGGTGCGTTTCGACGAAACGACTATCCTCTCGTTCACCATTCGAGGCGAAGCGGATCCACCATCAGGCTACGTCAGCTTGCAAATCGGCGCTAAATCAGTCGGACGCCAATTGAACCACGTGGTCCTCATGGAAATCCACGTGGCCACGCAAGTCATCGACGAATATTCGAGGCCCCACATCGTCCATTTCACGGAACAATGCCCTTCGTACGTTCTCAAGCAATTCATGCGTTTGTCCGACATGAATTACCGCCTTGCTATGCCCAATTCCGAATTCATCGTATTCCTATCGCTGAACTCGGATCCGGATTATTTCTGCCACGAAATCGGCCATCGAAGGACCTTATCTTGCGAATTGGCCAAGCGAACTTTCAAATGGGCGAAAATCCGGCATTACCAGCGCCTGCCATCAATTGACACACTGTTGAAACGGCCCGTCTCGTACAATTCAACCCCTGCCACGCCGGACTATCGGTTTCCGCTGCAGGGGATGGCACCCTCGACTTCCAGGCAGCAGAAATCGCGAACCTGTGTGCTGATATGTGAAGAAAAAGGTTTTCAGGTCGACCTGAACGTGATCCAGTCGATCAGCCGAACGGCCAAAAAGCTATTGCCCCGAGTTCCTTACAAGAGAGGTCCTTACTACCTCAATGTTCGCAACGGGTCGTTAGAAACGTTGAGGATTTTCGTCGATTTTATCAACGGCAAGCGAACGTGGCACGGCACGAAAAAACTCGTATGTCTCGACGAATTGAGGCGATTCGCTTTTGGGGAATTGTCGTACCGCGATGAATGGAAGTCCTCGGAAATGAAGAAACTTTTGATCGGGCTCGACGTGTCGAAATCGAGTTTGTGCGCGTTGTGCGTTTCACAATCGGTCAGGGCGAAACTTCCCCGGAGTAAAGCGAAGTAGATGATGGCTTTTGTATTTTAGCATATTTTATAAATTGACCGCGTAGGGCGAATTGTTTGCGATAGGCTTGCGACCGACGTCGAAGATAGCAACAACTGCGTTTATCGTCTCGAACCTATACAGGGCGTTAACCTGAGGAATATGCCACCTGCTAGGGATACAATTAATTTCCAACAAAAATTATTCCATAACATTTTTCTTTACTCGCTTCAAAATGCCACTTTTCTTACTTTTAAGATTTTTTCCGTGAATTCGATCTTAACCCACTAAAATTGTGTTAACATCCTGAATTTAAGGAGAAAATTCAATTTTAACTATACCGTTGGAAAGAGCGATAAATTTCCAATCACCCTACATTACCAAAATAATTTTTTGAAATGGTTCAATAGGTTAAAAATTGGTCGGAAAAGTGAAATTTGGTCAAATCTTGAAAATCTCCGTTTTTCAACTCTCCGTGCTTAACACAATTGTGCTTTTTAAATTTAGCCTGTAGTTCTAAAAAATGCGCCAAAATGTCAGCTTTCCAATGGTATAGTCGAAATCGCTCTTACACCAAAATTTAGTAGAGGAAATTTTGCTTGAATGCGAAAAAACGTGGAAAATTGACGATATTCGAGAAAAATTGCCTCTCAATGCAACAATATTTTTAAGCATTCAAGCATTAAGAGTGCAAAAAGAGACTGTTGTTCAAATTTAGTGGGATGGTGGTACATTTCCCGAATCCTCATGTGTAGGCCTCAAGTTCCTCGTTACTAGTTCGAAAAGAGTATGTAGTCATTTTTAGTTGGAGAGGATTTTTTACTTTAATCATCTACCAGTTTTGCAGTTTTTCAAGTTTGTATGGTCATTGTGAATTGAAACTATCTTTATGGGATAGTTCACCCTGCATTACTTTAATTCATGAAGCACCTTATCATGTTTTTTCTTGCCTTCATACGTATAAATCGTCAAAGCCATAGTAAGTTCCAATTTTACCCAAATTGGATTCATTTTGTGATATTCAATTTAAATTTCACGTTAGTAAAAATTCATCAATAATTGTTGTTCCTTGATTGAATGTATTATGACTGTGAGTACCTACTACATGATTGAAATAAAAATATTTTCATCAGGCACCTATTCCCGAACCAACATTATTCCTCACATGTTGCAAAAACTCCTCATTTTCCCCTTCAAATCTTCAAGACTTATGCATCAAACGCCGCAATAATAAAAAATGCCCAAAAAAATTTAGTTAGGTACGTGAATTTAATGATTTTTTCTGCATAATTTGTTCATCATCTTAATTTTCTATTTTTTCAATATTTTTTTCAATTCGATTTCATTTATATTTTGAAGATTGTGTTTGCATTTATTATTATTTATTTCCATATTTCCATTTATTCGGGGTTTTTAGGGGTTGTACAATCACAG
The DNA here is from genome assembly GCA_036186465.1 of Nesidiocoris tenuis. Taxonomy (NCBI): domain Eukaryota; kingdom Metazoa; phylum Arthropoda; class Insecta; order Hemiptera; family Miridae; genus Nesidiocoris; species Nesidiocoris tenuis. The sequence goes on from AP028919.1 coordinate 6,752,045, forward strand.
TCGAGGACTAGAGGGTTCAGTCTATAAACTAACCATCAAAAAACTAAAGTAAAATTCGATTCAATTTTTTTTTCATTTTCTCAAGCTGGAATTTATATTTCAAAAAATATTTTTACTTGTTATGGTAATGGCTCACTTTGCATTGTGTATCTACTGCGTGCAAATCAAGTAAGCAAAAAGGGGCCGTTGGATGTATTTTGGGATCATCCGCTGCTACTTTTTGATACTCGCATTGTACCGGATCGTCGATGGATTTCCCCGAGAGTCAAAACGTTAGCTTTCGGTTGGAGGAATTTTGAAAACGTCAAACTTTCCCACCCCCCAACCTTTTATTCGGAAAAAGTTGGTATATTCTGTAAGTATTTTGGGAATTAGGTGCATTTCAAAATTTGGCCAGATTTTCGTCGTCTACTGTATTTCAAGTATCTTAGGGTTTGTTCCTTTCTCCGTGCGGCATTCTTCCACTAATTTTCTTTACGGCATGATTCCATTAAGTAAAAACTTCCGACGCAGAAGGGCAAATCAAAGTTTATGGCAACAAATTTTTCTATTCCTCTTCGGGGCAGCAAACTATTTGATATCAAGACGGTACAAAATCGTATCTTTATTCTCGTTTGCAAAACAGTGGAAAGTGCGCATCCCCTGCCATAGAATTGTGCACTTTCCAGTCAGTTAGCTTCCCCTCATAGCACCATATGGCTCGGAGGCTGTAAACCGAGTGACAAGAGAGTCGTGCGAAGCTTCCCCGGCATGCAGATGAGCCAAGTACAAACAACAATTTCATCTATTTACCCCCACCCCCCACCGAAGCATCACCGGCATACCGCTCGATGCCTCTTCGTCGCTCGGGGTGAACTTTCTCATCTTCCGTCCTCGTCGGACTCTCGAGATCGGCCGTAAGCCTCTCCCTGCCAGCCGACAGGCCCCCTGTCCACCTCTTGGAACTCTTGTGTTTTAAAGAGCAGGCTGGGCCACCTCCTGAATAATACATGGCGTCTACCGGTGAAATATTGGTGTATTTATATTGCATCAACTCGGTGGCAAAGAACCTCCCACCACGTCGGGCGTTTTCCCGTTTCTTTTCGCACCGGAGTCGCTCCCTCTCTTTCGCTCTAGCCCGTTCCCCGATTGAACATCCTTCTCTAGCCAACCCATCACTGTTCTGGCTGTCTTGACGAAGGAAAGACCGGCTTTTGAGGTAGTAGCTTTGAAATCCCGACCACCTTCCCTCCCAACGTGAATAACCTTTTCACGTTGCCACAATAAAATGTTCCCCCTCTCTCCGCCTCCGGCTCGCAACTTGGGCAATCCATTTTATTTTCAAGCCTTCCCCCTCAAGCTCCGGCCTCTGGGAACAGCCTAAACTCCATCTCCAATGAGAACGCTCTTTTCACCTCTATACATCCCCAATTCCCATTTCGAGCTTGCTTCTATTTTGCCGAGCTTTCTCTTCGGGATGAGCTACACCTTTGTAAGCATCCGAACATCCGCAATCAAAACACCGGAATCACCTTAGTGTCAGCTTCCCTCTGGACTGTGTGTCGGTGCAACCGGCAGATCAAGAAGAGTTTGTTTGTTCTATTGTGACTCTTTAAGGATCACTGGAAACACAGCGTTTTGCTTGCTTTTTTAACCCCCCTTGAAATTTTCATGTTACACCATTCAAAGGGTGTAGAATCCGAATCTGCGGTCAAAAATTTCAGCACGTCCGCCGTAACCTCAAAACTTTTTCTCCCAAAAGGCTAAAGTTTTTTTTAATAGATCGTTGGTGGATCATAGATTATCGTTAGATCATAGATAGGTCATGGATAGCTCAGAGAAAGATCATCGGCAGATCGTAGATAGATCATAAGTAGAGATCGGATTTTTATGCATTTGAGAATGCCAAATGTGTAACATATATATGCATATGAATACACATGAAAATGATTTCGTGAAATATGAGGAAAATAATATTTCACTAATTTACATTTTATGTAAAAAGGTTAAAATATTTTCAAAAAATGATTAATCACAAAATGAACGTTACCTACAACAAGATTTTGGTACATTATTTCCACAAATAATGTACCAATGTAACCTAAGGTTAAGGGGTCCAAATCGGCATTGGTATGGTCCATTTTCGAAAAAAACACAAAAACTCAATTTTGAAGGTGATGTCGTGGGTTTGGAATTTTTCGAGTATTTTTCCCGGACTTCTCGCTCAATTTACCATAGGTTAGGGGTTTTTTTCCGGAAAAGTTTGTTTTTAAATCGGGTTTGCTCGAATTTTTCGATGCAATTTCTCCTTTTTCACGTTGTTATGCTGTGGGGGTAGGATGGAATTATGTTGCAATAAAACACCAGCTACTTGCTCACAAGCATAAAGTGAAAATTTATTCCAAAATGTAAATGAGGTTAACGGCAGACTTTCTGGGGGAGAAAAAAAGGGAATTTCGTTCGGAATGTCTTTGCACCGAATCGCGGAAGGCCTAAGATCCGAGCGATCAGGAATAATAATCGGTAGATTTCCAACCTGGTCAATCGAAGATGGCGATGAACAATCGATGAAGCAACGTGGACGTACCAACCGAGATGCGGCGTGAACGAGAGTCGGGTTCTCGTTCTGTTCCAATCGACAGTATCGTCCCACTGGCCGGAGCAGCACCACGTACGAAAAGCGGCGACAAGAGCAGTCAGCACGCTCGCGAAGAAACCAGATTTCCAGGGGTCTGCTGGACAGGCGGGCGGCCCGGTGATGCTGCTGGGAGAACGTCGATGGACCGTCAAGAGACGTCGTCTCTACTCTACTCCTAATCTCAACAAGAGCACTGAGATCGTGAAGCGGGCTAGCCCTTAAAAGGGCTGTTGAAAAAGGCAATAAATCAATAAAAATTGAAATATTGAAGCCGGCTAAAAACCACGCGGAGGAGCAAGAACTTAGGAAAAGCACAGACAGTAAGAGTACGGTAAGGCAGTTCATAAGCGAGAGTGTGGTAGATTCGTTGAGGCACCACCAAGATTGGATGGCGTAGATATACATCAATCGGATTGGTGGATGTCTGCTCAGGTGATGTCTTCTTGAGGATTGATTGGCAGGTGGATTGATGCTCTGGTGCCTAGCTCGGATTCTTGGAAAAAGGGACTATTTTGTACAAACAGTGCTGCCAATGGAATAAATACAGATTGCTATGGAAGTAAATATTTCAGGTACATAGGTGTCATGGCGTGTAGGACATGATTCATTCGTTCAGGATACTCGCGAACATTAGCAAAAAAGAGGGGGAAAATTTACCGTATCAATTTTGATTTTATACGAATTTTACTAGGAAATAAAAAATTGTCAAATAAAGAAAATTATAACTGAAGTGTAAACATACCGCCCACCAAAATTTATAAATAAATTTTCAAGCGGATTTATAAGATTTGGATAAGATGCTTAGAATGATGGCATGTTGACGGGTAACAAGGGCACCAGTTTACGTACTGGTCGTCGGTATTCGGCAGAGGCCGTTTTGACCGTTGCCACTCGTACCTTGTCGTCATGTCCAGGGAAAACTTTTATAATGCGACCCATAGGCCATCGAGACTGGGGGCAGTGGTCGTCCTTCAACAGCACCACGTCACCTTCTCTTAGGCCGGGGTGGTCGGGTCTATACTTGTGCCATTTTATTCTATTTTGTAAAGTGGACAAGTACTGCCGACGCCAACTGGTCCAAAAAATTTCGGACAGTTTTTTGACGAGTTGCCAACGAGACAAAGTATTTTCCTTTAAATTCAAAACTGAAGGTTCAGGATTGGCGACCATTGGTCGTCCAATTAGAAAATGTCCTGGTGACAAATAATTTATTTCAGTGACGTCAGATGACAGAGACCCAAGAGGTCTAGAATTTAAAATTGCTGAAATTTTATAAAAGAATGTAAATGCTTCCTCGTATGAGAGGCAGGCATTACCAATCACTTTCTTGAGTAGAGTTTTTACAGATTTGACGCTAGCCTCAGCCAAGCCTGCAAAATTTGGAGAGTAGGGCGGCATGAAATGCCAAGCTACTCCATTCTCGCCGGCATGTCTGATGATAGCGTCAACATTTTTGGGAAGCTGAAACCAGCGCCAAAATTCTTTTAATTGGTTTGCCGCGCCTACATAGGTTGTACCATTATCGGAGTACATCGCGATAGGTAGACCGCGTTGAGAGACAAATCGGTCGAAAGCTGCTAAAAAGCATGGAGTTGTTAAATTTGTAATTAGCTCTAAATGGAGAGCCTTAGTGGCTAAACAACAGAATATGCATAAATATGCTTTGGATAAAGGTGCCTTTCGCCTCAACGTCTCGCGAAGTAGAAATGGCCCCGCGATATCGGTGGCGACGTGTAGGAAGGCATGGCCAGTGTAAAACCGATAAGAAGGGAGATCACCCATTTTGACTTCCTGCGTCTTGGATTGGGCTTTATAACATGTAATGCAATGAAACATTCTGGTATTAATTAATGATTTAAGCCCAGGAATCCAGTATTTTAACTGGATAATACCCTGAAGAAAATTCTTGCCAGGATGGAAGTACCTTTGATGGTACATGTCCACAATTAATTTAGATATATGACAGTGACGAGGCAAAAAGATGGGATGCTTTTGGTGGTACGGAAGTGAAGAGTGTTTGAGCCTTCCGCCCACCCTGAGAATACCTACCTCATCCAGGAAGAGGTCCAACTTAGAATAGTTTGTCAAAGCTGCAGCGTAACTGTTGTCCTTCAAGAAATAATTCTTTTGAACAAGTTTGATAATGGCATTGTGCGCTTTGTCCAATTCAGCCAACGTCAGAGGACCAGACAGCGGATTGTTTTTGTGCATGCGATTGTAAAATAGGCGCAGAATTTGAGCAACGACCCGTATGACAAACTGAAAGGAAGAAAAACGTTCAATCCATTCAAGATCAAAGGATTGATTGCTGATTGCTAGACAAGCAGAAGTCGGTTTGATGTCCGGCAGGACTTCCGGCACCGCAACATGAGATATTGGCCAATCGTGCTCTGGCCAAGCAAGCCATTGCGGGCCAGTCCACCACATAGAGCATGCGGCAAGTTGACTGGGCAGAATGCCCCGAGAAGCGACATCAGCGGGATTGTCCAAAGAAGACACATGCCGCCAGTTACAAGGTGACGTTACTTCAATTATTTTGGTGACCCTATTGGCTACAAAAACCTTTAGGTTACAAGGCAGCGTGTTGATCCACGCTAGCGTTACTGAAGAGTCAGTATGAAACTTGGGGTCTATAAGAGGCCTCCCAAGACGTGAACAAAAACTTCCTAGAGAGGAAAAAAGTCGTGTCAGCAAAAATGCAGCACAGAGTTCGAGCCGAGGAATAGAAATAGTTTTTACCGGAGCCAGACGAGTTTTTGCTGTAAGTAGATGCACACGGATGTCATTCTCACCAATACTTCTCAAGTAAATGGCGGCTCCATAAGCTTTGCTACTAGCATCTGCGAAACCAACAATTTGATAAGCTTGAGCTTCGGGCATACAAATAAAACGAGGAATTTTTATTTGCGATAACATCGGCAACTCAGAAACGGTATCCCACAGACTTTCAATCTCTTTCGGTATGGGGTCATCCCAACCTATTCGAGATTTCCAGAGCAGCTGAATGAGATGTTTCATCAAAACCGTACAAGGAGCTAAAAATGACAATGGATCGTATATGCTGGCGACGTGCGAAAGGATTTTACGCTTCGTTGGTGTAGTTTGGGAGAGTTGAATTCTATAGGAGAATTCATCCTCATTTGGAAACCAGATCAATCCCAAAATTTTCAGACCTACAGAATTTTCCAAATCAAGCGACATTGGTTCGTTGGAAATAGATGGTATATTAGCCAAAACTGAACGATCATTGCTAGCCCATTTCTTTAATTCAAAACCTCCTTCCTTCATTAACCCGATGAGCTGATTTTGAAGAACAAGAGCATCTTCAAGATTATGACTCCCGGTGACAATATCATCGACAAAAATGTCAGATGAGACGGCACGGGCAGCTACAGGATACGATTCACCATGATCCAAGACCAGTTGCTTAATAACTCGCAGTGCTAACCAAGGCGAACAAGACATCCCATAGGTGACCGTTTTCAATTCAAATTTGGAAAGAGCTTCGGAACTATTTTTACGCCAAAGGATATGTTGAAAACAACGATCGTCCTCGTGTACCATGATAGCACGATACATTTTAACAATATCAGCGACTATTGCAATTTTATATGAGCGCCAATTCAGTAAAATTTCACTAATATCGTTCTGAAGCTTAGGTCCAGCATAAATATGCTGATTCAAGCTGCCTGCAGAAGTACTAGCCGAGCAATCAAACACAACTCTGATTTTCATTTCGTTTCTATCCTCTTTCATGATAGCGTGATGAGGAATTATGAATTTAGAAATTTTATTTGTAGGCTGCATATGGTTCAAATTCTCATACTCGGACATAAACTCAGAATATTGTAGAGACAAATCTGGATTGCGAACAAGTTTGGCCTCCAAAGTTAGAAATCGGCGTTTGGCCATAAATTCAGTATTTTCAAAATTCGGCAAAGAGGACTTAAAAGGTAATCTTACTGAATATTGACCGTTAGGAAGACGTTGATGCGTGTCTGCGAAATGTTGTTCACAATAAATATCATCAGGATGATCCTTTGGGTTTTCGGATACAATTTCCTCCAATTCCCAAAATCTGGATAATTTATCATTCAAGTCATCCGTCGTCGAATTCACTAGAAGAGAAACAGGCGTTCGATTAGTGTCGGAAACGTCAAATGAACCCATAATAATATGGCCCATGACAGATGGATATAGTTTCGGCCAACCTTCCTGGACAGTGATGAAATCACCATTGACCAGGCGGACAAAAAGATCAACACCAATCAAAAAATTGATTGGGCCCGGCGTCCCAAAAGTGGGATCGGCCAGTTCAAATTGAGAAAAACTCGAAATACATTCCTGAGGAACTTGGAATGCAGGTTGATAACTTGTTATTGTATTAACGACAAGAGTGTCAAAGATAAAAACAGGACCAATTTTACCCTTAGGGCGCATAGTGCACGTAAGGTCGCCCTTTGCCCCATCGTACGGGGTGTCTCCAATAGTGGAGAGTTTTTTGTTACATTTTTTATATGTCAGACCCAGTTTAGAAACCATTTTTTCAGTTATAAAACTATAATGAGATCCATTATCCACAATACCGCGGAACGGGACGAATATGCCTCGAGCATCTTTGAATTCGGCCAAAATTGAACCTAAGATTTTTGACCCTTTCCCAATACAAACGGTATTTAAAGTTACACCGCGCGATGTGGACGGACCAGCGTTATTTTCGTTGCTAGTCGATGGAATAGGTAACAGAAAATTATTTTTGTAATGAAGTAAAGTGTGATGCTTAGCCTTGCATTCTTGGCACCTCATTGTTGAAGTGCATTGATAAGTAGAATGATAAAAGGAGAGGCAATTTTTGCATATTTTTACATTAGCCAATGCTTCATGACGTGCAGTTACTGAAGCCGATCTAAATTTATCACAAGAATTTAGATTATGGGAGTTGGTTTCACAAAACGGGCATTTGGAAGGAGATGGAGAATTTGACGGAGTTTTGGGTGCATTTCCAGTAAAAAGAATTTTACCAGAGGAGTGACGATTACGGAATCTGGGAGATGGTGCAGGGAGAGATAATTTGTGTCCAGATTCGGGTTTCTCCGACAATGGTTTTATTTTATGGCTCTCTGCTAGTTGTAATGCAAGTACCCTTTCCTTAACGAATTTGAGAAGTGTATCGAACGTGGGAATAGCCGCCGACGTTTGCGCGGATTCAAATTGTTCCCTAGTGATAGGATCGAGACATCTTGAGGCAAGGTAAAAGAGCAAATAGTCTCCCTCGTTAGCTATTTTCAAAAGTCGAAAAGTTGCAATGCTGTCCGCTACAGTAGCGATAAACTTTTGCAAAGAGTCCACAGTAGGCTTACCTATAGGAGGTTTAAAAGCTACGACTTGATCAAGGTACGCATTTGCTAATAGTCTCTTATGATCCAACGCGTCCACTAAACATTGATATGCGAGGGTGTAATTTGATTCTTGCAGAGGTAGATGACTAATCAAATTCAAGGCACTATCAGTTAAAGAAGTTTTGAGATAGACAAATTTACGAATGTCCGATAGCTCTTCGTTAGAATGGACTATGCTGTTAAAAGTGTCACGCCATTTCGGCCACTCCATAATATTACCATTAAATTTAGGTAGAGAGATTTTAGGAAGGTCATCAGTAATCGAAGAGTTACTAAGTTCTATTCCGGTAATAGAAGGCATGCGACGAGAAGATTGAGGCATCAAATTTCTATGAGTAGTTACACATTCGATATAGTATCGTCGTACATTACCTTTTAACGTTTCTTGATCCTTGGTAGGAAACGCATCGGGCATATTTGCTTGTTCGTGATATTCCACAAGTAAGTCCCAAACATCCTCGAACTTTTGGAAATAACGGTCAAGCTGTGTGTAGACGCTCAAAAAACGATTTACCTCAGGAGAATCCTTAGCTTTATTAGGCGTTCGTCTACTTTCGTTAGCAATAATTTGTATCTCATTCGCCAGATTCAAAAGACGCTTGGCAGCGGCGGATATTTTCGCCTCCATACTGATTGAAAAGTCAATTAGTTTGATTGAAAAGAAAAATAGAGTTACGATTGTAAATACTGTAAAAAATACAGATCTGGTGAAACCGTCGCTTGTAAATAGAAACTGATACCAAGCGGCGGATGTCGTTAAAAGTAGATAAGTCAGCTGTTGGGCCTTCGTCCAACAGGTGGCTTCTCGGTTATCGATTGTTATAGACGGATCGATAGAGATCGATTCAAATGATTTAGCTCGAACGTGCAAAGTTACTTTATGTTCAAAATTGATACGATAAATTTGAGAAAGACTGCCGTTACTCAGAGGAAATTTATTTGTGAATCGATTTGAACGAGAACTATTCAAAACCGCGCGTCTGCTACCATAAATGTTATGCTGTGGGGGTAGGATGGAATTATGTTGCAATAAAACACCAGCTACTTGCTCACAAGCATAAAGTGAAAATTTATTCCAAAATGTAAATGAGGTTAACGGCAGACTTTCTGGGGGAGAAAAAAAGGGAATTTCGTTCGGAATGTCTTTGCACCGAATCGCGGAAGGCCTAAGATCCGAGCGATCAGGAATAATAATCGGTAGATTTCCAACCTGGTCAATCGAAGATGGCGATGAACAATCGATGAAGCAACGTGGACGTACCAACCGAGATGCGGCGTGAACGAGAGTCGGGTTCTCGTTCTGTTCCAATCGACAGTATCGTCCCACTGGCCGGAGCAGCACCACGTACGAAAAGCGGCGACAAGAGCAGTCAGCACGCTCGCGAAGAAACCAGATTTCCAGGGGTCTGCTGGACAGGCGGGCGGCCCGGTGATGCTGCTGGGAGAACGTCGATGGACCGTCAAGAGACGTCGTCTCTACTCTACTCCTAATCTCAACAAGAGCACTGAGATCGTGAAGCGGGCTAGCCCTTAAAAGGGCTGTTGAAAAAGGCAATAAATCAATAAAAATTGAAATATTGAAGCCGGCTAAAAACCACGCGGAGGAGCAAGAACTTAGGAAAAGCACAGACAGTAAGAGTACGGTAAGGCAGTTCATAAGCGAGAGTGTGGTAGATTCGTTGAGGCACCACCAAGATTGGATGGCGTAGATATACATCAATCGGATTGGTGGATGTCTGCTCAGGTGATGTCTTCTTGAGGATTGATTGGCAGGTGGATTGATGCTCTGGTGCCTAGCTCGGATTCTTGGAAAAAGGGACTATTTTGTACAAACAGTGCTGCCAATGGAATAAATACAGATTGCTATGGAAGTAAATATTTCAGGTACATAGGTGTCATGGCGTGTAGGACATGATTCATTCGTTCAGGATACTCGCGAACATTAGCAAAAAAGAGGGGGAAAATTTACCGTATCAATTTTGATTTTATACGAATTTTACTAGGAAATAAAAAATTGTCAAATAAAGAAAATTATAACTGAAGTGTAAACACACGTTTTTGCCAATTTGAGAGAATCCTACTGAACCGATTTTGGATTTTTTGAGGTTTCTACAACGCTTTCTACCCAAAATTAAAAAATACGTGTGCACCTACCCCTATAAATCGTGGGAAAAACATCAGAAAATTTTCTAGATGTAGGTAAATCGTACCAAGTTAATGATGGGTAAAACTTGTAAAAAAAATGGTAGTTACATAAAAAGGTATTTTACATAATCCAAGGGTAGGATTTCGTGTTGAATTTCTGACACGCCTCACCATCATTATCCCGAACTTCAATCTCCATCATTGAGCGTGCTGGAAAGCGGCATTATTCATTTCTTCCACTTAAACTCAATTAGAAAGGCGTCTTTGTTGAAGATGAAGTAGTAGGTATATTTCAAGACTCGAAATTCCCGCCAGGAGTTTATCTTCTTCTCAATTAAGCAAGGCCCTCTCTCTTGGACGACCGTGCGAAGAAAATAGCTCAAATGAGATCATACATTTTTGAAGAGCTCTCAGCTTTGTACGTTGACATCGGGTTGGGGGCGAAGCAGTTTACCATTGTATAGCGAAGCTTGGAAAACACAAGAATAGGCTTTGCTCGAAACCATTTCACGGCGAGCATCTTCCTTCTTAGTCGCTCCCGCTATTCCCATCCGAGGGTTTCAATGTCTCCGTCAGATGCCTACCATAGCACTCCGATCTTTTTCCTTTTAGGATGTTTCTCAAGAGTTCTGCCTCGGAGCTTGCGGAGTGAATTAAAAATAAACAGCGCCAATCTTTCCTTGCGGGGCTCTCATTCCCCGACCATCGGTGCTTCCAATTTCTTCGACTTTTCCCGTTTTTGAAAATCCTTTTCATCTTTCTTCGTCGACGTGAGACTGTTCTATTAAACAGCAATTCGACGGTTTTTTATTGAACGCTGTTTCATGGTAAGAGGGAACATTAACAACGAAGCAAAAAGTAAAGTGAACCGCCGTTCCAGGCGTTGGGTTTTGTCCGATGACCAAAGTTGTCCCGGGCGTGCCCTGTCGCCCTCAAGGAGCCTACCGAAAAGCAGGTACCTTTGTGGAGAAATCCAGGCCACATATTTAGCGGCGTAAGTTCGACATCATCCAACAACACGAATGGTGAGCCTGAGACTTTCCTTGGTATCCGAAAAAAATGTACCAATACGGACGTTGCCATCGAGCCGATGAGTCCAGGAGCACTCGAGTCACAGTTTGGGCCCACTCGGCTGCCGGGCGGGAGTACTGACGATTTCCATCTCGATGGGGGTACTCGTGTACTTCTCCAATCGATCTGGGGGTGGCATTCCTTTGAGACTTATGACCGGAGGGAGGGTCAGAATGCCCTCTACCTTACGACCCATACCTCAGTCACAATCATGATTGTGCATGATGGTACAGTATGGCGTATGACAGTCGTCGACGGAGACTGCAAAACGAATTTGTCCGTTTAGACGACTTAGATTCAAAGTTGATACATTATTGCGATCATTTTTTTCCATTTTGCTAATACCCAACGTCAAACTAGTCCGCACCAGTCCGCCGACAATGGAGCTCAAGATGGAGCTCTTGGAGCTGAGTATGGAGGGTATTACATACATCATCCCTTCGAAGGATGCCCATTACCGCCCGTTACGACGACCATATTGAAACACCCAGCGACAATAAAAGCCCTTCTCCAGCTCGGGATATTCCTCGGCCCTACCCATGACGTCCTTTTCCTGCCCTACATCTCTCGCTATGCTCAATAAAACAGCCTTGGATGGCTCAAGTGATGCTTTATGTTCATACCGTCGCGTTCTTAACAATATTTGATTGTTATGTGCGAGCGCCAGCCATTCGACCGACCGTAGCTGCTGAATATTTAAGCATTTTTTTACGATTTTTTCCCGAGTACCTATACTTATTCGTGTAGTTGCTACCAGGGTTTTCCGTCGGTTATTATATTTATATGGGCCCCTGGAAAAACAAGGAAACAATTTCAAATCTGATCAGAAATTCTTTCCTCGAGGGCGCCGTAATTTAATATTCTGAAATTTGTATTCGGCGGATTCAGCGCTCTCCGACACCCCAAAATCTCAACATTATGAGCAGCTAAGCTGGGAATTGAAAATAAAGGTCAATCTTTGCAATATAATGGGTTCAAACCGGAGACCGAAGATCAAGTTTTGGTCCCACGTAAAATCTAAGGCAATAATCGAAAAAAATCAAAATACGCCAAGCCTCAGAGTTGAGCAATTGAAGTTTTGAAAACTCGCCGCTCCTCAAATTTCGAACCTTGAATCCCAATTTCCAGACGACTGCTGCAGAAGAATTCACGATTTTTCTCAATAGGGAAATTCGGTAAGTCGCACCCCCTACCGAAAAGCGCTTTCCGATTTCAGACTCCAACATCTAAAACATTCGCCGATAAATATCGATTAAGAAAGCCGCCCTAGAAAGCGTCGGAAGAGGACCTTTTGTAATCCTTTCTTTGTTCTCCTTCGGAAGGAAAAAAGTTTCAAAAAGGGGTAACTGGAACGGAAAGGGGAAACGTACGAAATCGGATTACCGCCCCATAGAAAACTCTTACAACAATTAGAAACCGGCAAGTTTGCAAACACTCAGGTTAGGAGGGCCCAGGAACACAGCTCAAAGACACAATGGAGGAAAAAGCCTTTTCATTCGATCCTCACTTCCTTCTTCTGCTTCGTCATTCTTTAGTTTTCCAGCCTTCAAAAACGAAACCGTCGGTTTCAGCATTCTTGAACGTTTCCCAGGTCTCTGACGGTTTGGCGCTTTCTTCCGCCGGTCGCTTTTCAAATGGCATTTCATTCTTTTTCAATCGGCGGGCAAATTTCTTTCGCAATGAAGGTATAGGTACCAGTGATTTTATTGGTATTCGAGTCATGCTCAAGGAGCTAGAGCGAGAGGACCTGCGTCGCGTAGCTCTCTCTTTTTTGAACAATTTATCGTGTTCGCAAGTGGTATCTGCCCGCGGAAATTGCAGTGCGCTTGGGTGTCGTGGTTTTTCTCTGAGATAGTTTCATCGCAGATCAGCTGTGTCAGATCTGATTTCGTTATTCTCATCAATTCGTTCTCATCGTATGGCAGAAGCATCTCACGTCTGAGTGGCCGCCATTTGACTCAGTCAAGTGTGATCACGAGTGGTGGGAAAGAGCCCAAGCAGAATCATAAGGTAACTCATGTTGAGTCATGCTCGACTGTCAATCCGTCCGGCGTCTAAGGCTGGTGACTAACTGACTGCTGTCGAGAGTGGGATTCCCCGCCTATCCACAGACTGCGCGATCGTCTCTGCGCAGATTCCCCTACCGGAGCTCCGCGCCGCCCTTCCATCGTCACTGCCGCACTACTGGAAATCGAGTGCGAGTACCTGGAATACGTAGCGGTATCACTTAATAATGGATTGCGCCAAGTGCTCGCGGGATCTTTTTTCCCCGAAAAAGACCGCTAAATGCGCAAAATGCAACAAAAAATTCCATCCTTCATGTACCAGACTGAAGTCCACGGAAAACTTCAAGAAAATGAAGAAAGAGCTGAGGGAAAACTGGAAATGCGATGGCTGTAAAAGCAGTCGCACTTCCAACCGACAATCCAGCTCCTCTAGCGAAGATTCCGAGGAAGAAGAGGATCACAAGGACAGCAACGATTCGCACACTGAGGGCAAAACTGAACGAGCTATCCTACAAATAAATAAAACGCTCTCCACTTTCGCTCCAATCGTTAGGGATATGAGGGACTTGAAGGAGTCTGTTGCCTACATGAGCAACCAGTTCGACAATTTTCTTGAGGAAATCACCTCACTGAAATCCTCAATGGTTTCACTGGAAAAGGAAAACTCCGAGCTAAAAACCACAGTCGGCGAGCTTCAAAAGAAAGTGGACCTTCTAGAACAAAACTCTAGAAGCGCTGCCGTTGAAATGCATGGCGTACCAGAAACGCACAATGAGGAATGCATTCAGATCGTTTCTGCGGTTTCTCAGGCGCTTAAAGTAAACTGTGGCGCAGTAAAACGTGCTTTCCGCGTCGGCCCAGTCCGAAAGGATAGACCGCGAAAAATTTTAGCCGAGCTCGAATCGTCTGAGACACGCGAAACCCTGGTTGCGGCTGCAAGGTTGGACAAGAGCCTGACTGCCAATGATATCCATAAGAACTGGCCCAAGGAACGTATCTACATCAACGAAAACCTCACTTCTTTCCGTGCGGAGCTTCTACGACGTGCGAAAAGTAAAGGAAAAGAAAAAGGCTTCAGGTACATCTGGGTAAAGAACTTTACTGTCTTCATGAGAAAAGCTGAAGGTGAGCGTGCAATTGCAATCAGATCCTTTGAGGACATTAACTCTTTGTAAATTTAAGTTGCTTTTTGATATTTTCAATGCAAGATAATTTCATTCGTGATTTATCGAACGGTGATATTAATTTGGAGCAATTTGGTGTAGATCTTTATTATGACACTGTTTCGTCCTTTACATCAACATATAATATAAACCGAGCAATGTCTGTCTTTCATTTAAATATCAGGGGAGTTAATGCTAACTTCTCAGAATTTGTTATCTGGGCTGGAGAAGAACTTTTTTCATTTGATGTGCTCATTTTTACGGAGGCACAGCTTGATTGTTGTCCGGTACTCACCGATCTTCCTAGCTTTGAGCGATTCCAGACCGTCGAGCACATAAACAAGAATGATGGTGTGGTGATTTATGTTAAATCTGTGCTCAACTGTACTATGAAAATAGTAGGTCTACATTTAGCAACATCGATCCACATCAGTTTCGCGCGCGGACCTGAAACGTTCGAAATTATTGGCATCTACAGAAACGGTCACGGCGAGATCAAGAGATTTTCTGACGATCTTACCGAATACATCACGTCTAGACCAAGTCGGAGCGACCATTGCTTCGTAATCGGCGACATAAACATAGACATTTCTAATGAATTGTCTGGGGACGCTCTGTATTATTGCTCAGCTTTGATAGAAATTGGTTTTCGCTCCCTCGTAAATAATCCCACCAGAATTAACGCTACATCTAGCAGCTGCATCGACCACATCTTCTATAGAAGCGTCAAAAACACTAAAATGTCAACTGGTATTATAAAATCCTATATTACGGATCACTTCAGTACCGCTACGTCAGTAGATAGCACAAAAACTGAGGATAAAAAGACTCCCCCGACGCATTACACCAAAACTGACGACGCGATGCTTACGAACGAGATCGACAAGTTTGACTGGAATGTGGTAATTAGCGAAACTGACATTAGCGCTGCGACTGGACATCTCATCCGTGGGATAGGCAACTGTCTGAGCGCTGCTTCTAATCGTAAAGTTTGTTCTCATGCTAAGACAAAGTTAACCCCCTGGATCACAAAGGGTATTGTATGTGCGATCCGCATGAGAGATAAACTTTGTAAAAAAGCAGTGAAACAGCCATTCAACCCCGAGCTGCAGAAACGAATTAAGTACTACCGAAATATGATAAAGAAACTGATCACAACCGCCAAAGACGTCTATTACAAAAACGAGTTCAAAACGACCAACAAACCCAAGGATACATGGAAAATTATTAATGAAGAATTTCTGGGTAAAGGGAAACACAAAGACAACTCTGTTCAAAAACTTGTGTCTGCGGTGTGTCGAGCCCCTAACTCTGACATCCGGTCGGCTCAACTCAGTGTGGCTGAGAGCTTTAATGCTTATTTCTGCAACGTGGGGAAAAATTTGGTTGATAAAATACCGCGCATCCTCGACAAGCACGATGACTTGTCTTACAATCTCGAACGAAATCGTGCTCCGCCTACCGATAAATTCACATTCCGGCCGATTACAGCGCAAGATCTAGATAAGATAATAAAAGAAATGAATGGGAAGTCCGCACCTGGCGTCGACGGTATCACACTGAAAGTAATAAAAAACAACTTTAACAGCCTGAAAGATGCATTTGTGCACGTGATCAATATGAGCCTAATAAGTGGTAAGTTCCCAGACATTCTAAAAACTGCACGCGTCATACCGATTTTTAAGAACGGTGATCCGATGGAACTGTCCAATTATCGGCCAATATCGCTCATGAGCGTAATATCTAAAATGATTGAACGCTGGATCAAAAATCAATTGAGCGAATACCTGGAAAATCATGGTCTACTGTCAGCGTATCAGTACGGGTTTAGAAGAGGTATTGGCGTAGAGGAGGCGCTTTACCAAATGACGCGGGATATCACCTCACTCCTGGATCGTGGAAAAAAAGGTATTTTGCTCACCCTCGACTTGGCGAAGGCCTTTGATTCCATTGACAGGGAGGCTTTAATGGAAATGTTGCCTGAGTATGGAATAGAGGGAGTCGAGCTAGAATGGACTAGGAGCTATTTCCGCAACCGTCGGCAGGTGGTGTCCATTGGCGGCCAGGACAGTACAGAGCTTCCCATAGATTACGGAGTAATTCAAGGCGGGACCCTGGCCGCGATTTTCTTTCTTCTATTCATCAACAAAATCAGTAACCTATCGCTAAACGGAAAACTGTACCTGTTTGCCGATGATACAGCGATACTTTGTGAAGCTGAGTCATGGACTGACCTGTACTCCAAGGCCAACAAGGATATGAACATGATATTTCAATGGTTATGCGGGCACAGCTTGAGCCTGAACGTCCAGAAAACCAAGTACATGGTTATATCGAACTCCCCGTCCAGGAGGTTTCTGGATGAGCACCACATTGGCATACACGTATGTGACAATGGCATGGATAACTCCTGCGGATGCCCCACGATCGAAAGAGTACCACACATTAGATATCTGGGCGTATGGATCGACGAGGATATAAAGTGGGATAAGCACATTCACCAGACTGCATCGAGACTAAGAAAATTCGCTTATATATTCTACAAACTGAGGAGATGCCTCTCACGGGATATCGTCGTATTGATATACAAAGCACTGGTACAGAGCATCATAAGTTTTGGAATCCTAGTATGGGGCGGCGCCGCCCCCTCGATACTTGAGCCCCTCGTGGTGTGCCAGAAGACAATTCTAAAGATCATCGGCAAATTTCCCAAAAGATACTCCACCGAGCAGCTTTTTCAATCAATTCCCGTTTTCTCTTTACAACAGCTGTACCTAAAATCCGCCTTACTATTTTATCATAAACACTCCGACTTATTTAATTATCCCCGAAACTCGCGATACCCTGTCCGCCTCACCTCCCTAGCCGTTATTCCCGCACCCCACACCCGATTATGGTCTTCCAATAGACATATATACAACAGCCTCCCCCACCTCCTTCGTCACCTCCCCGAGGAATTGCACTCCCCCTCTGGCTTCTCACGCTCCGTTTACAAAAAAAGAATTTTCTCCTGGCTCATCTCGAGGGGCTCGGCGGGTGCTGGGGAGGCTCTAAGGAGCATGTACGCCCCTTAAAATGCAATTAAAAAAAAAAAAAAAAAAAGTAAACAAATAAAATTAAAAAAAAAAAAAATATATATATATATAATCATAGAGAGAGGCTACTTAATTTAATTTTCTACAAGCATTATAAAATAGATTGTTCTTAGACCATGACTACCCCCAAAACCGCACAGGACCAACGTCCTTGGTTTTGGGGTAAATTCCGACCTTGCCATAACCTGTTATATGTTTCAAAATCTATATTGTAATTTATAGAGGAATAAATTTAATTTTCATTCATTTCATTCATTCATCATTCATTCATTCATTATTGATCTGAAAATCTATTAAGAAATGCATGAAAAATTTATTCTGACAACGAACGCTGGTTGATCGTTTGATAACGTATAGCTCAATTTCTTCTTCTTTTTTCTCTTTTATAGTCGTTTGAAAAAAGGAAGAAGAAGAAGAAATTGAGCTATGCGTCAACAAACGACCATCGCGTGGCCTGAGGCACAAGGCAATGAAGAAAGAAAAACAACAACAACAACAACAAACGACCATCCAGCATTCACTTGTACAATCAAATTTTCATATATTTCTTGATGGATTTCCAGTTGCTCAATAAACATTTTTTACGCTCAATTTCTGATATAGGTCAACCGGCTGCGTAGTCTTTTGAAAACGGCCTACATACCAATGCAGCGTCGGTTTTGGAACTTAACCGGATAAATTCATTCTTGGTGAGGTTTGTGCGATTAAATGAGTTTATTTGTCGGGGTTTCGCTAGTGAAGAAAGTTTTGCCTTTTCATGGCGCCATTCATAATGCAAAAGCTCCGGACCCGAGGGCTCCTATTCCCGTCAGGGAGTTTCTGGGACGAGGTCGGTGACTGATGGGAGCCGCTTTGCACTGAGTTCTAGGCGGCTGAGTTGGCAGGGGTGCCGTCTGTTCTGTTGGTAGGACTGCCTTCTCAAAGGAACGTCGATTCATATTCATGTTTACACCCCTGCCAACTACAAACCTTCCCGCTTCCTGCGAAATCCCTTGTACTCGCAACACATCCCCCGGCTCCTTAACACATACGTAACTAACATCAACGGCTTTCGAGTGCTTCGCTTATAGTCGTCTTTCATCAACACATTCCCATCAAGCATCCCCTGGCAGGGGTTTCTAGACGACCTCTCAAACTTCCATATGTCCCTTTAACAGGATAAATGCACTTTGGGGGCCTCGGTGGGGTGGAACGAATAAATTATCAAACGCCCTTATTCGAATGTGACTTTTACACGAACTACAAAATTGAGTTGAATAAATGAGCGCACAGTCCTGCGGGTCCTCCACGGTTTTGCATTCTCAAATCTCTCAACTTGCATTCTCAACTTCTCAAATCAAAAAGTAATCCAAACATAAGATTATCAAATTTTTCGTTTTGACCATTTATTGCACTTTGACTAACTGCACTGAATAAAATGATATCAGAAATTCGTCATTTTTACCTATCAGCTTTTTGCACTTAGGTAATGCCTAACGACGTTTGTTCTCCTAGGTCGCCAGGGCGTCCCATAATCGACACTCTGAAAAACAATAATTATTGTACGCTGAACAACAGCTAAATTTCCCCAACTTCTGCCAAGATAGGGGTTACATTGTGCAAAGTGTCTTTTCATAGTTCACTCCCCCATCTAAAACCGTCTTGAACAGTCCAACCCGAACGAGCCATCACCTACTTCAACTTCTGAAAATGAAGAACGCCAGCTGAAACCAATGGTTTTGCCTGGACGTTTTCTTATAACACTTTCTTGCCCTCGCCATGGGGGGTTTTAACAAGTTTTCCCAACTCTCGTTTTCTTAATGTAACTTCTTCTCGATGGCTTTGTCTGAGAAGGGTAGGTAGCCTTTTTCTTTTATTAAATCAAAGACGATGGCAGTCCTGATGAACCAAGCTATGAAAAAAGTGATGATGCACCGGAAGAATAAGATAATATCTTAACATATTATGTTAGAATCGATTCATTTTACGATCACTCAGAAATGAAAATCAAACCGATACTAATACACTGATACTCAAACTCGAACTGCAACTGAACATCGAGCTTAAACTTCAACAGAAACTGCTCGAACTGAAAGTCGTATTAAAACTCAAACTCTCACCGATATTGATTGATACTCAAACTGAACCGATACTCAAAGTCAAACTTACACTGAAAACTAAAAATGGAACTGAAACTGAAACGCAAAGAGAGTGAAACCCAATCTCAAACTCAAACTGAAAATCAAAGTCAAACTCAAACTGGAAATCAAAGTCATACTCAAACTGAAAGTTAAACCAAATCTGAAACTCAATGTGATATTCAAACTGAAAATCTAAGTCAAACTCAAACTGAAAGTGAAACTCAAACTGAAAATCAAAGCCGAATTCGAACTGAAATTGAAACTCAAACTGAAAAACAAAGTCACACTTGAACTGAAAGTTAAACTAAAACTGAAACTCGAACTGCAACTCAAACTGAAAATCAAAGTCAAACTCGAAGTGAAAGTGAAACTCAATCTGAAACTGGAACCCGATGTGAAAATCAAAGTGACTTTGAGTTTGACATTGATTTTCAGTTTGAGTTTCGGATTGAGTTTCAATTTCAGTTTGAGTTTGACTTTGATTTTCAGATCGAGCTTCACTTTCACTTTGAGTTTGACATTGATTTTCAGTTTGAGTTTCAGTTTGAGTTCGACTTTGATTTTCAGATCGAGCTTCACTTTCACTTTGAGTTTGACATTGATTTTCAGTTCGAGTATCGGATTGAGTTTCAATTTCAGTTCGAGTTTGACTTTGATTTTTAGTTCGAGTTTCAATTTTAGTTTGAGCTCAACTTTGATTTTCAGTTCAAGTTTCGGATTACGTTTCAATTTCAGTTTGAGTTCGACTTTGATTTTCAGATCGAGCTTCACTTTCACTTTGAGTTTGACATTGATTTTCAGTTCGAGTATCGGATTGAGTTTCAATTTCAGTTCGAGTTTGACTTTGATTTTTAGTTCGAGTTTCAATTTTAGTTTGAGCTCAACTTTGATTTTCAGTTCAAGTTTCGGATTACGTTTCAATTTCAGTTTGAGTTCGACTTTGATTTTCAGATCGAGCTTCACTTTCACTTTGAGTTTGACATTGATTTTCAGTTCGAGTATCGGATTGAGTTTCAATTTCAGTTCGAGTTTGACTTTGATTTTTAGTTCGAGTTTCAATTTTAGTTTGAGCTCAACTTTGATTTTCAGTTCAAGTTTCGCATTACGTTTCAATTTCAGTTTGAGTTCGACTTTGATTTTCAGATCGAGCTTCACTTTCACTTTGAGTTTGACTTTGATTTTCAGTTCGAGTTTCGGATTGAGTTTCAATTTCAGTTCGAGTTTGACTTTGATTTTTAGTTCGAGTTTCAATTTTAGTTTGAGCTCAACTTTGATTTTCAGTTCAAGTTTCGGATTACGTTTCAATTTCAGTTTGAGTTCGACTTTGATTTTCAGATCGAGCTTCACTTTCACTTTGAGTTTGACTTTGATTTTCAGTTCGAGTTTCGGATTGAGTTTCAATTTCAGTTCGAGTTTGACTTTGATTTTCAGTTCGAGTTTCGGATTGAGTTTCAATTTCAGTTCGAGTTTGACTTTGATTTTCGGTTTGAGTATCATTTCGAGTTCGACCTGGAGTTTCAGATTGAGTTTCAATTTCAGTTCGAGTTTGACTTTGATTTTCAGTTCGAGTTTCAATTTTAGTTTGAGCTCGACTTTGATTTTCAGTTCGAGTTTCGGATTAAGTTTCAATTTCAGTTTGAGTTCGACTTTGATTTTCAGATCGAGCTTCATTTTCACTTTGAGTTTGACATTGATTTTCAGTTTGAGCTTCATTTTCACTTTGAGTTTGACATTGATTTTCAGTTCGAGTTCGACCTGAAGTTTCAGATTGAGTTTCAATTTCAGTTTGAGTTCGACTTTGATTTTCAGTTTGAGTTTCAATTTTGGTTTGAGCTTGACTTTGATTTTCAGTTCAAGTTTCGGATTACGTTTCAATTTCAGTTTGAGTTCGACTTTGTTTTTCAGATAGAGCTTCACTTTCATTTTGAGTTTGACTTTGATTTTCAGTTTCGAGTTTGACTTTGACTTTGAAGTCAACCCCAATCAAACTCAATCTAAAATTCTAACTGAAAATCAAAGTCAAACTCGAGCTGAAACACAGTCTGAGAATCAAGGTCAAACTCGAGCTGAAATTGAAACTCAATCTGGTGGGATCAGGAACCAGGAGCCTCCCCATACCGTTCATCCGGATTTTGGACCGGTTCCAAGTTAGGAATGTTTCGGTTAATGCCTGAGTGGCCTCTGGTCGTACACGCTCGTGTTGCTGAATTGTTGGAGCTTCTATTACTTCTAGAACTTCTATTTACTGAATGCGCCGGCGAGGGAGAGTGGTAGCTCATCTTTCTCTAATTTTCTTTATTAATCCAAGCGCTTTCGCCCCGCTGGGCCTCCTGCCATTCTTTTCGGAGTATTATTAGTTTTCTTCACTAAACTGCAATATATTGATAATTCTTCAAAGATTCCTAAGCCATTGGCAGTTACTGATGACGATGCGCACGTCGCTGGGGCTTATAATCGCGAGAAACCCCAAATTTCATTGTTTCTACGTCGGAGGAGAATTCGGGGGGTGTTTCCACCCTGGGCTCAGCGTCTGCGCCACCTCGATAAAGAGGCCATGCTGGCTGGTGCGTCTCTCACATATTAGATAGCGACGTTTGTTTAATCTGGCATGAAATTGGGTGGCGAACCTTCTCCAACTTTAAATAGCTCCCGACCCGTCGGCCTTGTTCATGAATCGATGAGTCCTTACGAGCTCTCTGAGCCTGGAAACTCGATTTGTAAGCAAATCAAAGGGAATTCGTTCCAGCGAGAACAATATCGCCGTCTCGCGATTGTGTTTCCGATCGATAATTTACGGCGATTCGAGCTTTTCCGCTGAAATTATTGAATTGGAGGGTAGTTTTTTGTACTAGGAGATGTCAAAGGGTGGAATTGTGCATTTTATGTTTTTGGTCGAACCTGCACCTCATGAGAAGGTAGATCACTCAGCAAAATTTAGATTAGAGGCGTTTTAGCTTTATCGCAAGAAGCAATAGAAGATGCCGATGGTCCAGACTGAGCTTTACTTTCTAGTTTTTCAATTTTCGAGGGAAAATGCCAAGTGGGACAAGAGAGAATTTCTTGAAATGGAGGTCAGCGGAAACCGGTGGGAGAGGCGGCCTGTTCATGACGTTTGGGTTCCAACTGTCACTCAAGCCAGGCAGGGGGTCCAATATCGTCCGAACGGCTTCGAAAATATAGACATTTTTGCGGTGAAATGGCCGCAAGGAAAGGGCAGTTGGTTAAAGGCACAACGGCCACTGAAGATCCGAAATGAAGACGCGAAAGAGCATATATGCTCTTATATACATGGCTATATATAGCCAGTTGTGGTAAATCTGCTGTTGAGATTGAAGTTGAAGATTGAGAAATTTCAGCAATTTGTATAATCAAACATGCTTCAAGTACCTATTACCATTTTGTTTTATTATTCGATAATAAACCATTGTAATCGCCCAAGAACATTTTGTGGTTTACGTTTCGAAGGGTGTAGAATCCGAATCTGCAATGAAAAAATATCCGTCCGTCCACCGTTCGCCATCCACCGTCCGCCGTCCACCGTTCGCCGTCCGCCGTCCGCCGTCCGACCCCCGCTGTTCGCCGTACACCTTCCGCCGTCCTCCGCCCGTCGTTAACACTTTTTCTCCCAAACTGCTGGAGATTTTCTTGACGACATTTTCAGGAAAAATCAACATTGTTCCTGGACAGCCCCAATTCTTAAGCCAATTTAATCGGTAAGTTGTAACCCTTCTGAAAAATTGTTGAAATCTTGAAAAAAATTCGTTTTTCCAAAATCTTCTCCGACTCGAATGGAATCATTGCTAGATCGGTAGTGCTCTTCGTTCAAAAGTTATCTATAACTTTAGGGCCTAATCTATAACTATAACTATAGGGTCTATAGGGCCTACGGTGGGCGCGCCGGGCTGCTTGTAGGATGTACCGCGATGACTTTTCGATTTCCTCATATTCAAAGAAGTATTGTGTTTCAGCTAATGTTTTTAAGCTAAATTTTTGCCGTTTAACTAATAATATACCATAATATAAACAATAATAATAAATTTATAAACCCCTGTGTAAGAATTGGCAGCGTTTTTTAAGACGACTCACCACCATTGCGCTGATGTCTCACCTACATGGCTCTTACGTATTATTCCAACCACGCAGTTTCCATGATAAAAATGAGAAATGATAAAATAAGAAATATAATTCACATTGTATTACAGTTTGCGCCCTTCTATCAATAGACGGCTGTTGTAGCGTTGAAATTGAAATTCGTACCGTTCTTCTGCGAAAGTTCGAACTTCTTCGGGCTCAATCTTCTTACGAGCATTAACACAATGCTGACCACGCCGACTATCACGAGAACGATAATGAGACAAACGTACACGAGTTGGAGCCAATCGTATATCTGATCCTTCAGGGTGTAATGCACCGCAGGAGTATTTCGCCTTTCTGATGTGGCTCCTTGAGTTTTCGAAGTGGAAGATCCAGTTGCTGTAAAATGAAATGGTCAGTTACTTTTTCAAAAACGAGAAAAACCATACCTGCACTTGAAAAAGTCGAATCGAATCATATTTACGCATGGCCTCCCCGAATGTCTTCGGCCGCAGGTCCTGAGAATTTCTCAATGGGGTATTCGAGGTTTGAAATTAACCGCCACCATTAGCCGTAAGTTTCATGCTAACTCATCTCTGACGATGGAATGTTTTGTTTTGTTTGGTTTGATACTGGCATGGTACATGGAAAATGGCAACACCGTTGTACATGCTGAAGGAGTTGAGGATCAAGTGAGAGCCTATCCAAAAAAGCGGTAAAATATTATTGGCTTGAAAAAAAAGTAAAGTGCATGAGGCTTCATTTTGTTACAAGCCATTTTCTTGTAAACGACCATAGACAGACACTTGTTCGGGAAGTGATTCTGAGTAAAAATGAACAGATAATTAAAGTTTTCCCTGATGCTCCTATAGGTACGATTTCCGATTTCAGGACGTTACAATACTTCCATTTACTCTGTAAATATGGAAGTAAATCGATATCATATCCTGTGATATCCAAGTGCAACCTATGATCGATTGTCACAAAACTATCGATTATTACGATTGGAATTTTTTGCGTCGCATGAGATCCTTGATCTTCGGTAGCATCCGCTCTCCCGTGCATACGATTTACACTGTCGACGTTCTGCTGCACTCCCAGCGTTTTCCATGAAAACTATTGTTGCTTTAGGTTGTCGGTGTTTTGTGGAAAAGCTCTTGCAGAAACACTGGTCGCAACCAAAGGTTATCCGAAAAAGCTCCCAGCCCTCGAAGGGTATCCGATGTTCCAAAATTAATTACACCTCCCGCTCCAGGGTATTGTGGAATGAGACAAAATGGCTACTTTGCCAGGGTTTTGGCCTGGATTTTTAGTCGTCCTTTGTAGGAAAACAACTTTTTCCGCTAATTGCCACTGCGGCGAAAACCTGGCCTGTGTGCCGCCTGCAAAAGCAATAAGTTTCCTACCAGAGACAATCGCACGAATAGGGAAAAGTTAGGTCGACCTGATGGGCTCGTGGGAGTTCGGGCTTTAAGGGTAGAAAATCGAATCGAGGTATTGTGTGAAAAGGAGCAAATGAAAAGGGTTGAGCGTTTGTGATGCTGTAGGGGAATTGAGAGAGTCTGGCCAAGACAAAAGTGGCGCCCGGGTAAACAGGTCCGTTGGTAGGGGGTGCGAAGGGGTTCGCTGGAGGAAGTACGGGGGCCAATGGGCATTGTTAACACGAACTACACAAAGCCTCAAGTGAAATTAGTTCGCCAATGGGCGAGGGGCGAGGTGAAGTGGTTGTCATGGCAACGAGGTCCGGCCACTCGACTCGCGATAGGTGCGAGGAAGAAGTAAATGATCAGAAAGCAGAAACCTTAATCCGGCTTAAAGTAGCGATTAAGCCTCGACGATTTCCATGGGCTATTCTTTCCAAGCTGTCCCAGCAGGTGCGAGTAATCGACCTTTGAGGACGTTATTATCCTTTTGCGAAGATAGGGGAGGGAAAAACCAATGTGTTTTGTTTGTATGAGTCCATCCAGCCAGCCCCAGTCAGCAAACTCAATAATGCGGATTTTGTTCTGCAGACTTTTCCGAATTTTCGTCTCCGTAGCAAAACGACGCCGCCCACTAAAAAATTATTCCTGTCAAAATACAAAATCCTTCCTTTTTCTTTATTTCTCTAACGCCTTCTCACGTTTCTTCCAAAATTGTTCCCTAAACTTACTTTTTCAGGACTTGATTTCATATTACCTGAAAGTAAGAATCATCTCGAGGCCCATGGGAACTGCTGTCAATATCTTTAGGTAGTTTTTAGCGGAGGGCGAACGAATTGAAAGGGCAGGCTGAAAGTGGCCGACTGATAGGTGAAAAACTCATTTAACCTGCCTTCAAGCTCGTCTTCGGCCTGAAGTCCCAAGGAAACCTTCTCGCCGTTCATTGACTGACGTTAAATAAATTAAAGAAGAAGCTCAATGTAAGGCTTCAGAATGTTCACCCTTAAGACTGTCTTCCTTGGAGGGGTCGATTCTTTAGCTCATTTGCTACAGTTTTTGTTCCATAAACTTTTTTGTGAGCCCCAGAAAAAGTGAACTTAGATGGCTTTGAAGATTTTTTTTGACTTGATTTCAGTCAGATGGCGATAAGTCCGTTAAGTATTGGAGTAATCACAAAAATGAGGATACCGTCCGATAGCTGACACTTTGAGGAAGCTTTTCCAAGAATGTTCGCGTTATTTTTCTTATCATTTACATTCCTAAAGGCACGTTGGAAAAATGGTAGTTTTAAAAAATTGAAAAATTCTCGACTTTGGATCAATTTTTTGCTTATTTAACCTAATGTCAAAAGGCTGCAAATAACGTACGTTTATGGGGAATTTAACGTTCTTTTCAACGGTATCCTTATTCTTGTGGTTACTCCAACATTTAAGAGACTTGTGGCCTTTCTACGTCGGCGAAAACACAAAAAAAAATCTCGAGAGTCATAAAAACGCACTTTTTCTGGGGCTCACAAAAACGTTTACGGAACAACAATTGTAGCAAATGAGCTGAAGAATCGACCTCTTTAAGGAAGACCATAATTCTCGCGTTTCCAGGTCGTTATGGCGAAAAAAATGGTTCAAATCGGAATCAAATCAGCAGCAACCACATAAATAGTTGGCTGTTGAAGCGTTTTCGGAACCATCGAAGATCCATATTACTAGGCTAGAGTATGCGGACTGATACCCTTAATTTCTTGGTGTTTTGGCCACTAAACTAGCTCCGCAGTAATCCTAGTTTGTAAAGCGAGACAACACAACAAACTCGGCGTTGTATTTTTCAGCCTACTCGATCAATACACGCGAGTATACTCGAGTCTTGAGGTTCACTAGACCAATTTCCGCAACGTCAAGAGAGAAAACAGGCCTCTTGTCGGCCGGTAGATGGAGAAATAAGAAATCAAGAGCAGAGCAGAAAAGAGGAAGAGGCCTTTCTTGCTTCGTCGGCTCTCCGTTTGTTCAGGGGCACCAGAGAAACGAGGAAGAGACGAGGTTTCTATTGTTGCTCAAGAGGCGAAAGGCAATAAATTCGAAAAGTTTACTCCCGACCGGAGGCGATTGAATGTTCCTTTTCGAAATAGGAGAACCTGAAAGATTCCCTTTACGTGCTCGTAGGTACACATGGCTTTAGACAGTTGGCACTCTGGTTCGTCAGCAAGGCGGTCGCCTACACCGAGCAAAGAAAACCCGGAAATTTTTCTAAAAATTCCATAGGCGATGGTTTTTGTTAAACATCAAGAAGGGTAGGAGATTCTTCCCGCAAGGCTTGAATGTCTGACCTATCTTTTTTTACAAAATAATATTCCATCTTATGCTGGCCGTCGAAAGTACCTCGTGTTATCAAAGGTTCTATACCAAGGGATGATAACCCTCGAGGCGTAGCTTCAATACTTTCTTCAAGCAAACTGCCAAAACTTCCATTCGCCCTTTTCGCGACTCCTCGCTTCCATTTATTCTCGAGTCTATCCCTTCTTGTATTGTGATCCTTTCTTCCCTGCGGTGGGCATATTGCCTTCCAGAGAAAAGGATTTCGTACCGATAGCGACTTGCGGCAAACTTTCCGACTTTGATCATCTCGCCTTTCGGATCCTCAGCCGACTTGGCGAGCCGAACAGGGCCGGAACAATATTGATTCGATTTGCCGCGCAGGATTAAAAGAAAACATGAAAAAATTGGAAGTACATTAGTTTTATATTGTTTTTCGCCCGAGATGTGCACCCACTTGGCTTGCAGCCTTCAAAGTGATGGCCAGAGCAAGTCGCCCATAAGTAAGGCTCATAATTTACCTTGGAAATAATGTTCGTCTTGGTCCAGGGAATACCAGAAAATCCAAAAAAATTAGAATGTCCGAGGGCGTGTTATCGATTTGAACATTTTGAAACGCTCTCATGGCCACCACTTTAAGAGGTGCTCATTTAAAATTCGATTTTCAGCTTTAAAGATCGATCGGATCAAATAATCGTTCTAAACGAAAGTTGCTCAAAATTGAATGTTTTTCAATGATCAATAGCGAAAAACTAGAAAAAGGTAGTTGATTTTTTAACCCGTTTTCCTGGCTACCCCGAACTTTTGACAGGTCCGTTCGGGGTTTTATGCCGATTTCCAAATCGAGACGAACATTTTGAGGTGCTGGTTTGCAGAGTTCCAACAAGCCGTTTAGGTTTTTTGAGATTTTTCAACTATGTAAACTTCCACTTCGATTTTCACCATGAAGGAGTTGAGTTCAAGATACTTCAATGCTGAGGAAAATTGTTGGAAATTCCCTGAGGATTCCGAATCCGTTGTCTCCCGAATTCGATTTCCAACCGTCAGCGGTCAAAAACGAAACTTTCGAAAATCGGCAATTTTTTTATTCACTCCGAGGCCCAAACGCACCAAAAACTGAACTGCTAAATTCAAATTTTCGCGAACGTCACTTACCGATGAGCCTCGCGATCTCCGAATTCCCCACGAGGCTTTGGGACCATTCAGAATTGGCGACATTTTTTCATAAATGATTTTTATTTGAAAAAACCGTATACACAATTTTGGTTTCTTAAATTCACTGGAAAGGATTCAGAACACTGGGGGTGTTTTTTGAGGGGGATTCTGAGCTTTTTCAATGTATAATAATACAATTAGTATATTATAGAGATATTATCAGGTAACAACAAAGTACAAAATACGGCGCGCCACCAATTGGTTGGATTCTAGCCCCGGGAAAAAGTATTTTATTTTTTAAACCGATTTTATTTTTTGCTATCGAAAAATCACTCCACAAATGTTCTAAAAAATCTACGCAATTGTTGAGTCTTTATTCTTTTGGCAAACTCAACTTACTTTTTATTATTTAATTTTTACAAATTACCAGCGATGGCACGTTTGAATTATGTTCACAATTCCTCTCTTCCAAACTCCAACGAATAATTTTAGATATTGCGGTAACCACATACAGATAAATAGGAACGGAACCGGGTTTAAAGCTTCTCTATATTCTTCAGATGATGATCTGTGAGTTTACCTATTTTTGCGTCTTCTGAAATTGAGGTCTCTTTCGGAGGATTCGATTCGGGCTGAATTCGAAAAATTCACTTAAGCAAAATATTCGGGAAATCCACATCAAGATCCTTAAGTCGTTTTAAGAACAATCACAAATTCGAAAATTGACATTACAAAAAGGTTTCCTGACTTCTAGTACCATCGGGAGGAGATGAAAGAAATGTTCGAAAATCGAATTTCCACCGAAACTGTTTGAAATTTCTCCTATCCAGATCCTATTCACATCGAGATTTAAATTATGAAAAAGTTATAATTCGAAATCCAAAGACGAACGGGAAAACATCGACTGGAGATGACATTTGGGAAGACACCATCAGGATGAAAATTGAGCTGATCAAAATTTCGGAATTTCATACTGGAGAACTGGAAAAGAAAACGAGCGATTCTACAATTACTGGGTAAGTTAGTCGGTTGAACTGTTAGTAAAACTCCATTGAAACCCTGCGAAATCGTTTCGAAAAATATGTTTATTCCTCGTATTTAAATATTTACAGCCGAAACAGCTTGGACTCGTTCAACACAGGTGATGTTGCGGGGTGGAAATCGTTGATCCTTCCAATATCTCCGATACAAGGCGAAATCATCTCTGTTCTGTTTCCATTTCTCTGTATATTACAAAACGACAATTTACTATCCCTTGGATAATAATTTTCGGTAACTTGAACAATTTACACATTGGCATCCACTTCCTGAGTCTGCGGATCGAGCATCTGGCGAATCTGACCGAAGTTGAACAAACAAAATTGGGATATTTAATATTCCGGTTGAAGAAATCAAATATTGAATTTAAATAGAGTTTGATTTCATTGTTTCGTTTCCATACAAAATGACGATAGTTAATCCCATGCTTTTGGCATTTCTAAGATTAAACTTTTTTGAAAGCAGCTCAGCAATGATTTCCAGGGTATTTTACAGAAAATAATAAAACACATCGAGCGACTGCGCGAATCATTCGACGTTTTTTCCGAATATTTCAAAGAATAACGCGATTTTTGCAAATAAAGAATTGCTCTTGTGCGTTCTTGCCTGCGCGTAGCGTTTTTTTAGAAACTCGTTAACCTAATTTTATACGAAAATAAAGAACATTGACGAATATTTCATCAGGTCGTATCAAACGAATGGCTCAACCCGCAACCTCTCAATTACAAGAAAGGGTGTCATGGCCGGCCTGGAAGAGTCAAGAGTTGAATCCAGCGGCTTGAGCCGTCAGAGGCGGGTCGCAACAGGCCCGCCAGGCCGGCTTAGTGCATCGCGCACCGCCGCAACAGGCCCGCCAGGCCGGCTGAGAGCATCGCGCACCGCCGCAACAGGCCCGCCAGGCCGGCTTAGTGCATCGCGCACCGCCGCAACAGGCCCGCCAGGCCGGCTGACAGCCGCACAATGGGGCGGCTCTGCGGACGCCCGTTTGAAGATTGAGCCGTTCGTACGATTCCCACTTCAGCCATTCCAACCCCGTCAATGTTTTTTATGAAGTATTGTAAATGCGTTGAGAAGATTTTGACAAAAATATGGGAAATTCAGGTCGTCGACTATTTCAATTGTCAATTATCCATGGGCGATTCAGTTGATTTTCTGGCAATATTAACAACGGATTTTGATGCAAAGTTCTGAAAAGGAAATTTTAATTAGAGCGTCCATGGATAGAAACCGATTTAAATAAATAGATAAATTAATCCTCATTTTTAATAAACGTATTGGGTTTTTAAGAAACAGAGAAAAACGCACGCGTAAATTTTCTCCAATTCGCTCTCGTCAATGTTGCATCGCAAATTTTTCGGAAATTCTATGAAATATTCGAAATTCCTGTTCCAGGAGTGAATCTGATTTTCGGGCGTCCCAGGTGTCAACATACAGTTGAAAATCATTCGAAGGTTTTCCCTATGATTCTCAAATGAACCCAAAATCGCTTGGTATAAGATCGTAAGAATTTTGGTTACAACCAAGAGCGAGCGTTTGATTGTTTTGAAAAATGAATGTTACCAATTGATTCCGTTCACGCAATTTGAAAATTGAGATCGCATCTTCCTCACTCCTGGAAAGGTCGAATTCTTCAAAAAGAATACAGATTTTGAAAAATGATCTCAATCACTTCTCGACGTCCCTTAGAAAGCGAAAAACCAAAAAGAAGCTTTCAGATGAAACCTCAAATTTGTACATTTCCTGACCAGCTCGTCATCACTTTCAGCAACTGAATCCCAAATTTTCCTTTTGATTCACCATTAAATTTTCTACACAGTAGACAATTGATCAAAATCGTAGTTGCCTTCTTCAAACAAACACTCAAAGCATCACGTACACTAAACTTAATTTAAAAACGTTACTTTTACAGAAATTATCTTACAGCTCGTGGTTTGCTTAAAGTTACAGCGCTCGGAACATTTTCCCAATGTTTAAAATACATCTGCCGTTCACGCTCGCAAGTTCTCGTCATGCACGCAATCGTTACAATTTTTACAAACATTTACAGTACTAAAATATTGAGGCGCCGCTTTTGATAAGGGTTATCAGCAACATGGCGATTTGGAGTCCTCAGTCTGGAATCGTATTTCGCTCGTAATTTTCGGGTGTTGAGAGTTTTCGAAATTTTTCCGTCACAGAAAAGGAAACACGATTTTCTGCAGAGCGGGATGAACGAAAATTGCCTATCGTGCCAATATCCCTCATCATTCGACGCCGTCGTAATATTTTCATATTTTTCTTATTATATTGAACATAGCGTCCACACTCTCTTCGTTTTTTTAAAAATTTCAAAGGAAAACAATGCGTCATAGCTAATAAAATTACAAGGATGAACAGGGAATGCATTATTACAATAAAATACAATTAAACTTAATATTTTTTCTTCCATCTTCGAAATATAATTTGAAAAATTTGTTAATTCAATAATTAGCATTTAGTTCAAAATTAACAATAAGAAGCGCGGGCGGTGGAAGCCCAAAGAGACAAAGCTAAGTTTTCAACAAGCTAACTCATTTTTAAAATTCTAATTTCGACGGGTAGGCATGTGGCCCCTGAAGGCAGAGAAGACAAACTCACATTTAGCTAAAGAATTTCCTCGAATCCGGCTTCAAAAGATCGAATAGTGTTCAAATATGTACAATACACCTACGATTCTTGGATCATCCTCAAGAATTATTGCACGCGTTTAAAAATATCAGCAGTATAAGCACAAGAAATCCCGACATCTATAATAACAATCAACATTTCTAATCCCAATAATCGATATTGCAAGAGGTGGAACGATGGAAAGAAGTTTTTTTTCTCTCAGCTGAAACAGCCGAATTTGACGCCTCATTTTGATTTTGGGACATTTCTCTATTTTCCTATTGCGCTTGCGAGGTCTTGCTGAAACGGATTTTCGATCAGCCTACGGTTTTTTTAATCAAAGGTACAGTTAGGTGCCTAAATTAGGATGAAATAAAGTCAAAATTTATCACCTAGTAAAATATCAGATTTGTGAGAAAAATGATCAAAATCGGTTGAAACGCTTTTCCAAGTAAAAGTTACCAAAAAGTCTTGAATAGGAAAATTCAACTATTCTGCCGTCCTAAGTTAAAACGTCCTATCTCAGTTTTTTGCGTTTTGAGAAAAACGCGGTTAAGTGAGATTGTTTGCACCGTCCACGTTTTTAACCCTAGCTATTTGGAATTTTCACGATAGCTCCTTGACATCACCCCCCAACTTTGTCAGTTGTCAACAAACCTCAATATTAAACCAGCAGGTAGAAATTATCAATTGAAGTACAAGAAGTCGAAGATAAGACTTTGTTCTTGTTGTTCGTTTTCTTGTCGTGTGCCTTAGGCCACGTTCGACATTGGTTTTTATACCTAGGATAGGACTTTTTAACCTAGTAGTAGTAGTTTTTGGAACTCAGTATTCGAAGATGAATATCTTGCCCACATCCATGACAGACACAGCTTTGCTACTCACTAGGCCAGAAAGTCCTAACTCCTTTATTTGAGACCTCCTTTATTTGACTTAGGACGATTTATTCTAGCACAAGTTACTGAATTTTTTCAGTTATACAAGGTCAAAGTGTCCTAACTTTCTGCTACTTAGGACTTTTTAGCCTAGGACTACCAAGTTAGGGCTTTCTGTTCTTGGATGGAGGCGGAAATTGACAAAAGTGAGATAGGACAAAGCCATTTTTCAGTCCTTTCCAATGAAGATAAGACTTTCTAACCTGGCCCATCAGACGCGTCATGTCAAAATCTATACAACCACGTCCTTAACTCAAAAAGCGAAAAAAATGAGATAGGACGTTTTAACTAAGGACGGCAGTATTAGGGTTCCTTAAAAACCTCCAATCTTTAAAAACCTCTGTTTTATCGATTGAAAAAATAAAGCAAATGCCAGCTGTTCCGAATAATGCCCAGCTTGCCCTCAACCCTTTCATCAAAGCAATTACGACAACTTAGGGGATGACAACAAAGTCTAACAAGAAAAGTTTGGGTAAACGGTAAGGGTTGGCACCCCCTTCTTTCGGGAATGAGTTTGTTTAAGCATGGCACGTAGAATCGTCTATAATTTTCGAATTTAAAACTCAAAATCTATTATTTAGAAGTTGAAAAAACGTTTTTCAAAAAAGTAGTTTGGGTTTTTGGCGATTTTCAACCATAAGGCTTGAAATTTTGTTCAGAGCAGGGATAGGATTTTTTGTAGCCAGTAAAATTTCCTAAATTTAACCTCATTTTTGAAATTTTATCCGTGGAGATATTTCGATTTTTATACGATTTTTCGGTGAGTATGAACTTCAACGATTCAGCGAGAATACGTCTGTACAGAAATCAAATAATCGTTTGTAAAATCGTAAAATTTACTAGCAATTTTGACTTCCGAAGGATGAAAAACATCCCTCTCATCACAGATATTAGGGAACCTCAATTTGAAAACGGCTAATCGAATTGAACTATTCGCAAAGGTGGAATTTCCGATTAAATTCATTACATTCTACTACAATCCGGGTTTCCTTTTTTCCTACCTATTCAAAATCTAATTAGCTATCACATCACAGGTTACACCTGTTCGATCACAATCGTGAAGGTTCGATCACAATCGTGAAGATGTTTAACTGAATAATGAAATTGGATGAACGGCCTACGAAAAATATTCAATCCTGTTTATCCATACGTTCTAGAACTCAAATTTCGACTAAGCTATTTCCCTATTTATTCGAACGAATTTTTGAAAAAAAAAACGGCAAAAATATTTGTGAAGTATTTTGATGAAACCTCCTCAAATTGATGGGAAAATCTTTCTAAGAGCTCTTTCGGTCCTGGAAAATCACCATCTGTGAGGTAATCTGTCGTGAAACCCCGATGAACACTAAATAATCGAAACTTTTGCCTTGAGGGGCCACGGGTTTGTTTAAATTTTAATACAAATAGCGAACAATTAGATACAACACGATAGAGGAAAATCGGGATGAGGAATTACGTTTTTTTTATTTCAACATTACAAAAACAGAAAAATAATACTTAGCATTAGAGTGATTTAATTATCACATAACTAGAGCGCTCAGCGGCGCGCTAATCCATCACCATTTTTTCTTTTTACATAGGAACCCTCCACGTTAAACGGGAAGGGTGAAATTCTATAAAAATGATTTCCTCGACTTTTCCCGGATGCGTTTAGTATGCCGTTGAAAATAGGGGAAACGCGGTAACAAAAACGAAAAGAGACTCGAATCAGCCACAATTCCGACTAATGATGCGATTATTGTGTAATTGTTATGGTGATTATTGCGTATCGGGCGGTGTCGAGATTCGAAATGGAGAGAAAGACATGCTGACGAAAATGGAATCGAATAAATCTCAGGGTCGAAACGGAAATAGCGAATGCCACACAAACCGTTGGGAGACGACGAATAATTGAACTTCGAAATTGAAGGGTAATAGGAATATACGCGTGAAAAAAGAATATTTGAAGAGTTTTCTTTA
Organism: Nesidiocoris tenuis; assembly: GCA_036186465.1. Taxonomy (NCBI): domain Eukaryota; kingdom Metazoa; phylum Arthropoda; class Insecta; order Hemiptera; family Miridae; genus Nesidiocoris; species Nesidiocoris tenuis. The sequence goes on from AP028919.1 coordinate 6,787,174, forward strand.
TATCCACTTTCGAGTTTTGTCGATATCGATTTGGTTTTTTCGATTTTCGATTGCTTTCGGTACCAAAACTGCTATGGATTGAAATCGAAAATCGAAATCGATACCGACAAAACTCGAAAGTGGATATGTGCAGTTTTGAAGGAAAACTCTTCATTTGTGATGTCCTGACAAACTCTGCTGGATTTATTGTCAACGATCTCTAGATGAACAGACAAGGAGACAAACAAGAACCTTGCAGGACACCCATGAAATTATTGTCGAGCCATGGTAAACTATAGGCACCAACAGGTCAAACCTGATATTGCCTATACAGACTAATTCACCCAATACTCAAATACTACGCAAATTTTCTATCGGATTATTGAAAAAAAAAATTTTGAAACAATTGACGGTAAGAAGTCTCCTTTTATAAAAGAGATGAAACATTTCATTCCTCTGTAAAAGGCATAAATAAGCAACAATTAACCTTAAGTTCCTAAACTCGACGTGCAAATAGAAAATCCCACTAAAAACCAAATAATTATTGAACGCAAATTAAAAGTCCACCGGCTGTGTGGCTGATGTACGAAAGTGAATAATTGACCATTCATGGTTCTCAAACCCCTAGAATATTGTGAATTATTCGGAATTGTAAATGATTGCGAGTCTCATCGATCGCCTCAACATTCGTAAGCGAGTGAGGTGAAGAATAGTAGAAGTAGATGAAGAAGAAGGAAAAAAGTCGCTAGTTGAAAAATCGGAGAGAATTACGAGAGTACAATATACAAAAATACATCGAGGAAATATTAGGAAGTTTTTCTTTCCTTTTTTTTATGCGCTTAGTTTTTTTTTACAATACACAATTTTTGTTATTAAAATTTTCATTTCTTTTCCTTTTATTTAATTATTAATTTAAGAGACTAGGGGGTGGGATACCGATGCTGCTTGGCTTGGCAGTGACTTGGTGGAAGTTAATAGGGATCGGGGCTTGGTTGTTGTTCGCTTGTGCCTCAACGACGGCTGGCTCTCACGATTTGTGTCTTTTTTGGTGCGACGCTAAATGGTCCGATCGGCTGAAGCACCGTTCGCACAGGCGACACTTGAACGGCCGGACGCCCGTGTGTTTTCGGAAGTGGCGCGTCAGTTCGTCGGAGCGAGCGAACGACCAATTGCAGCCTTTCCAGTGGCAAACGTACGGCTTTTCCCCTGGAAACACACAAAAGTCATATTGGTCAACTGGTACGACGAGAACATCAACAAGCTGGTGTACAATGGTCACAATCTGAAAAACGAGATAGCCGGTGTTGCCTCTCGAGCGAAAATTTATCAACCTTCTTACACACAAAAGAAGAGAATCGGCTCGAAGACCATAATTTCTTGTAAAACATTCCCTCAGGGGAAATCTCGTTATGAAAATCGAACAAAAAAATAATATTACAACTGATTGATGGTGCAAGTGTACAGATAATCTAAATCACTGGAAAAATAACCCGAAAACGCGCCACCTGAATGCGGCGCCGGCGCGAGGTAATGAAGTGAAGCAAAAACGGGCGGGCTCAAAAATGCGATTAAGGATGAGAGCGAATGGATGTGGACGGTGGGGGACCAGAAGGGGAAGGGGGGGGAACGAAAAGAAAGATAGGGCGAACGCTTGGGTTGAAAAAAGGAGGCCCCTTTTAAGGGCTTGGCAAGCGGAAGTCTAACTACCTTCAAGGGAAATATGCAATAAGGTGGAAAAAATCTGAAAGCTAATTTCGGGACGAGTAAAAAAAAAAGGATGGAAAAGAGGAAATTGGGAAAGGAAAAACGCCGTAAGTGGCTGAAGGGAAGAGATTGAATGTCCTTGTGAGAGTCTGCCAACTGGATCCCGCTCCAGGTAACGCGGTGCACAGTCTCAGCTTGAGTTTCTTCAATAACTGGATCAAAATAAAGGAATCATGTTTCTTCGGAAATCTTCGAAAGCAATCAAACCTCGGAATATTTCTTTGATGTGAAAAGGAGGACATCATTTTGAAGGCACGAAGCGTCTAAGCTGATTGGAGGGAAAATGGGGGCCGATCAGGAACTTGGAGGAAGGTCTACTATTGGGATTACCTCGATATGAGTGTGATGTTGAAATCACCGACGATTCATGAACACTGTTTGGCTCAAATACATTACATTTTTGTCAAAATGGTACTGTGGAGACGCTCCATAAACTCGTCTTCGAGAGGCGTCGGCCTCCACTCAGCAGATGTGGCGCATAAGCCGCCCCAGGCTTACATCTTGAGAGGAACGCTTCAGGTTCCCGTCATATCCAAACGACCATTTTAGCTTCAGTACCCCGAAGTTTTTCATCTTGATAACCCTTGCCACTCACGGTATCAGACCAGAAAGAATGCCACTCTGCCTGCAACCCCATTCCCAGCACTGCAGTGTGGCCAGTCACCTGCAACACCATTCCCAGCACTGCAGGGAAGCCAGAATCCTGCAAACCCAGCACAGCATTATGGCCAGTCACCTGCAACCCCATTCCCAGCAGTGCAGTGTGGCCAGTCACCTGCAACCCCATTCCCAGCACTGCAGGGAGGCCAGGCACCTGCAACCCTAGCACAGCATTATGGCCAGTCACCTGCATCCCCATTCCCAGCACTGCAGGGAGGCCAGGCACCTGCAACCCCATTCCCAGCACTGCAGTGTGGCCAGTCACCTGCAACCCCATTCCCAGCACGTCAGTGTGGCCAGTCACCTGCAACCCCATTCCCAGCACTGCAGTGTGGCCAGTCACCTGCAACCCCATTCCCAGCACTGCAGGGAGGCCAGGCACCTGCAACCCCATTCCCAGCACAGCAGGGAGGCCAGGCACCTGCAACCCTAGCACAGCATTATGGCCAGTCACCTGCATCCCCATTCCCAGTACTGCAGGGAGGCTAGGCACCTGCATCCCCATTCCCAGCACTGCAGGGAGGCCAGGCACCTGCAACCCTAGCACAGCATTATGGCCAGTCACCTGCATCCCCATTCCCAGCACTGCAGAGAGGCCAGGCACCTGCATCCCCATTCCCAGCACTGCAGGGAGGCCAGGCACCTGCATCCCCATTCTCAGTACTGCAGGGAGGCCAGGTGCCTGCATCCCCATTCCCAGCACAGCATTATGGCCAGGCACCTGCATCCCCATTCCTAGCACTGCAGTGTGGCCAGTCACCAGTAACCCCATTCCCAGCACTGCAGGGAGGCCAGGCACCTGCATCCCCATTCCCAGCACAGCAGGGAGGCCAGGCACCTGCAACCCTAGCACAGCATTATGGCCAGTCACCTGCATCCCCATTCCCAGTACTGCAGGGAGGCTAGGCACCTGCATCCCCATTCCCAGCACTGCAGGGAGGCCAGGCACCTGCAACCCTAGCACAGCATTATGGCCAGTCACCTGCATCCCCATTCCCAGCACTGCAGAGAGGCCAGGCACCTGCATCCCCATTCCCAGCACTGCAGGGAGGCCAGGCACCTGCATCCCCATTCTCAGTACTGCAGGGAGGCCAGGTGCCTGCATCCCCATTCCCAGCACAGCATTATGGCCAGGCACCTGCATCCCCATTCCTAGCACTGCAGTGTGGCCAGTCACCTGCAACCTCATTCCCAGCACTGCAGGGAGGCCAGGCACCTGCAACCCCATTCCCAGCACTGCAGTGTGGCCAGTCACCTGCATCCCCATTCCCAGCACTACAGGCACTTCATTTGATGATATTATTTTCTGATCTTTATGCAACGCCACTTTCCATGCCTACCTGACTGAAAGCCTTGAATCCTCCTACTCAAAAGCTTGATTATCCGTCAGGTCTCCTTAAGTAAATAATACGCCAGCATACCAGCAAAAATAATATCAACCATTTTATGTAGGTAACTTGAGAACTTCCCCTGACGAAGAAAAAGATCAACAGAAGAAAAACTCTGGCGCATCTTTGTTTATTCGCCAGCTGACAGAGGAGAGACAGTCGCACGACATTGTAAGTTGAAGTCTCTGGTGGAAAACCGAGAGGAAATAAAATGGAGGTTTTTGCGGGAGTGAAGTATGAGAATGTAATTAGATAACGGGAAATCAGATTATTCCACCGAGCGCTAACCAGGTTATGGGCTTAGAGGATCTCCCAGTTGCAACCCCCTCGGCTAGGTTTTCCAAATGGAACCAGCCAGCAGAGAGCAAACCTTTCAGACGATCTAAATCATAATTAGTCCATCCGGCTATCCTCGGTCCCGTTGTGTTTACAACTTCGTTAGCTCAGGGGCCAACTTTATACCCACCTGCTTTGCCTTTTTCCCATCCCTGTCTTTCCGGCTGCCGTCTCAATTTTCCCAAGTTTTTCCTCCCGTCCCGAGCGTTTCCAGAGGTCTGGAATTTTTAGTTCGTTAATGACGGATTGTAACTTTTTCAACCTTCTGGGGTCCGAAAACGCGGCCATCTTGGAACAAGTTAACGTCGAGCGGAAGTGGGCAAAGGAAGTGGAAACCTCCCGGTCCAACAGTAGGAAGGTTTCTAATTGTTTTGTCTTTTGACGCTGCGGTCTTCATCACTTTCTTATTCGCTTTAAAGCTGGGAGAATCCTCTCGTTCCACAGCGTCGGACGAGTTTACCCGAGTTTCAGCTTTTCCTTTTGTTTACGTTTTCCAGTCTCTCTCTCTCGCTCGAGCCAGTAATAATTTGCTTTAGCTTCAGCCGAGAGAACGGAATTGAGGTGGAGGAGTAAAGCTAAAATCCGGTGCGCCGTTACAGTCTGCGGGTCCTATACAAAGATATTAAGCGAATAACGGCAAATAAGCTACTTGCGCTCGGGGACAGGGATATTGTGGAATTTGGCCCAGACGAGACTTAACTATTTATAGCTGAAGCTCTCTCTTACTTTGTGGAAGCAGAAGAGCAGTTAGGTATGCGCTTTGTTCCAACAGCTAATTGCTCCTAACTTCAGCACTTTCTTATAATGATGTAAAGTGACAATCGAGCCAATCCCAACTTCGTAATAATCGAGTTTGAGTTTTCACAATTCCCGCATTCATGGTTGAATAATGCAATTGAAACTGTAGAACAAGAATATCGGTAGCCGACTACCGTAGATGCTGCTGAAGTGGGAAGATCTGAGATGAGTGCAAAAAAGGGTACAGAGGGAAGACCGCAGCAATCTACAAAACCAAGAATCTTCAAAAAGCTCTTTCAGCAACGACAGCTTTGAGGAGCGAATTGTTATTTTTTGTTCGGTGTCTATTTTTCTGAATCAGCCCATTTCGATGCTCTGTAACCTTACACCTTGCACAGCAAAGCGCTGCAATCATATTGAACCCAGCTATCACGACAAAGGAAGATTTTGCTATATCAATGAGGCAAGGAAGCTTGAAAAACTAACCTAGATACCAGTGCATTAACTCTAGTAGATAGCAATTTTGATTAATCAATAGTTAAACAGGCACCTAGGTAATGTTTCGATTGTCAACAAAGAGGTCACCTGATGTTCCAGCTGCATCAGCGACAGAGAGATTTGGTAAACTAGAAAAAACCCGGAAGGAAATCCAGTTTTTTTCTCCCCATACATTTTCGAGTCATAAATACATTCATCTTTCCAATGCCACAAATTAGCCAAACCGGCCAACATTATTGCATGGAATATTACCAAAAGTGCGGCCTATCTAGCAATACTGCGCGTAGGTTCTTTTGAAACAACAAAGTTTCTGAAAGTTGTGCTTGCTACGGTTTCTCCGCTTCCAAGTTTCCGCTTTCGAGTGCAGGTGTATTTTATTACGAGCCATAAAGCAATTACCCCCATTCACCTACCCCTTACACGGGCACTACGTCTTTTAAGCGAAACTGTAGCTTTTCCTTACGTGTATAAGACGTTGCCCTATTTCTTCTTTCGCTGATGCTGATATACGCAAGCGTTTCTCTCCAAAGCTTATAACGGCTCCGCTGCAGCGAGAAAGCGATGTAACAAACTCAGCACAAAGCAGCGAATCGGATATCCAGTGGCGCGCAGATAACTGGCAATACTAGCTTATTTTTATGCTCAAAATTTTATGGACGGAATCCATAACGGTTGGCCTGATTTTGTGGCCAGGTCTTCAGAAATGACTTCTTAGAGCTGATTTAAAGCTCTGCGACAAAACATGGCACGATATGGCAAGGAATCACTGGATCGAGCACAAACGTCCACTGCAGGGATGAAAAATTCGTATTTTCCTAGTCCGGCTTGCAGAAACTCTGCGAACCCTTAATCCTTCAAAAAATGCGATGAAACGTTGGCATTAAAATCCTTTTCAGAGACATCCGAAAAAGCTAGCTTTCGTACTGCCAGCGCCCCGCGATGGCCACAAACGGAAAGAAATGATTGATATATAATTCACGCCTCACCATGTTTATTTTCTCCAGCTTTAGCTAGGACCAGAAGGATTGTGGCGAAAATGGCAGCCCCATTTTGCGGAAGGAGAGATCTGTTCCGAAAACAGGGAGCCAAAGGCTTGGGAGCGAGGAGAAAAATAGTGAGGGCTCGCCATTTCTTTTTGGCATGCGGAAATCGGGGGGAAAATATTTTCTCAAGCCTATGCCCGATTTAATCTTCTTCGGCTCTCGAAAATAGAAATGCGCCCTTTCAATATAGGGGTTACCGGGGTCAATCGGTTGTGGTACTCATGCCAGGCCCGTCCCGGGGGGGGGGGTATCAAACTGTCAAGTGTCAAACTCACAATGAAACAGAAACTCAAAGACAAACTCGAAGTCAAACTCACAATGGAACAGAAACTCAAACTCAAACTCACAATGAAACCGAAAATCAAACTCATAATCGAAATCGAAGTCAAACTCACAATGAAACAGAAACTCAATCTCATAATCGGAATCGAAGCCAGAGTCGCAACGAAATAGTGACTCAAACTCATAATTGAAATCGAAGTCAAACTCACAATGAAACAGAAACTCAAACTCATAATCGAAATCGAAGTCAAACTCACAATGAAACCGAAACTCAAAATCATAATCGAAATCGAAGTCAAACTCACAATGAAACAGAAACTCAAACTCATAATCGAAATCGAAGACAAACTCACAATGAAACCGAAACTCAAACTCATCATTGAAATTGAAGTCAAACTCACAATGAAACAGAAACTTAAACTCATAATCAAAATCGAAGTCAAACTCACAATGAAACCGAAACTCAAACTCATAATCGAAATCGAAGTCAAAATCACAATAAAACAGAAACTCAAACTCATTATCGAACTCGAAGTCAAACTCACAATGAAACAGAAACTTAAACTCATAATCGAAATCGAAGTCAAACTCACAATGAAACAGAAACACAAAATCATAATCGAAATCGAAGTCAAACTCACAATGAAACCGAAACACAAAATCGTAATCGAAATCGAAGTCAAAATGAAACAGAAACTCAAACTCATAATCGAAATCGAAGTCAAACTTACAATGAAACAGAAACTCAAACTCGTAATCGAAATCGAAGTCAAACTCACAATGAAACAGAAACTCAAACTCATAATCGAAATCGAAGTCAAATTCACAATGAAACAGAAACTCAAACTCGAAGCCTACTCACTTCATTGAGACTTTTTACTTCGATTTCGATTATGAGTTTGAGTTTCTGTTTCATTGTGAGTTTGACTTCAATTTCAATTATGAGTTTGAGTTTCGGTTTCATTGTGAGTTTGACTTCGATTTCGATTATGAGTTTGAGTTTCTGTTTCATTGTGAGTTTGACTTCGATTTCGATTATGATTTTGTGTTTCTGTTTCATTGTGAGTTTGACTTCGATTTCGATTATGAGTTTGAGTTTCGGTTTCATTGTGAGTTTGACTTCAATTTTGATTATGAGTTTGAGTTTCGGTTTCATTGTGAGTTTGACTTCGATTTCGATTATGAGTTTGAGTTTCTGTTTCATTGTGAGTTTGACTTCGATTTCGATTATGAGTTTGAGTTCCCGTTTCATTGTGAGTTTGACTTCAATTTCGATTATGAGTTTGAGTTTCTGTTTCATTGTGCGATTTAACTCCGAGTTTCATTATGAGTTTGAGTTCCTGCTTTACTGTGTGTTTGACATTGTGAGTTTGACTTCGAGTTTGATTGCTAGTTCGTGCTTGTGTTTCATTGTGAATTTGTCTTGGGGGGGACCATGCCCCCTGAAGTTTTCTGGAATTTCTTATCATAAGAAGGTACCATTATCAACACGGTAGGTACCTACATCCTACCTATAAATAGGTTGTTTCCTAATGTTGATAACCTAATGTTGGTTGTTAAAAGTGATTCAATTTTAGGGCGTATGCCAAATTAAAATCCTGGGTACGGGCCTGACTCGCGTATTCAAATAAAGATGGCGATTTAAGTAACCAGTTCATTAGTATGACATTGTACATTGTATCGAAATACCGATAGCTGGTCAGGGGGATTATGACTGCCAATGGTCGGATGGACCTAGGTCGCCACAACTGTGACCAGAAACCATGGAGGAACTGTCATAATGAAGGTAAGTTATCGCTTCTGATTGCACTAAATAATTCCCGGCCAATGAATCGTAGCCGATTTTGTTCTATCAGCGCACCCGATAACAAGGAGGGCGCTCGTTTTCCAGCGGAGTTTTTCCAAGACAAGACAAATTGTTAAAACTTTAAATAAAAACTCGCCCTGCGGAAGACTACATTTGACGATTTAAGATAGTCGACGAACTGCGAAGGTAAAGCGGACAAGAGAGCTTGATTGATGATGAAGTAGTTAATTCAACGTGGAACGCCCCTTAGAATCGCTTCCAGTTGGAAAAGGAGCCAAAGAGGCGGACGGAGCAGGGCGAAGGAAAGATTAGGCGTCGACTATCAATAACAGGTATGAGGGAAGGGACACGGAGAAGAGATGGTGCAGACGGCGGATCAGGAACGCCTGGTCCAAGCAGAACCGGAGAAACGGCTTGAATGGATGTGATTGATGAAGTTGCGGGTTCACCGAGGCTAAGGTTTTCTTCTGGCGCGTATCTCCTGAAGCCTTTACCGCCCCTGAACCCTATGTTGAGCGTGTTAAGCTGAATTGCCTTTTACCAATCACCGAATATGTAGCTCGCGTGAATGAGGTACGCGAACCGTCAATGAGCAACAGACCTGCGACGTCGTGGGGTTCGTCCAGGGAAGGCCGCTCTACCATTTCTACACTACTAGGTGCGAGGCTGGATATCGTTTTCAAACCCCAAAACACAACTCACGATCCGAAAATGCCCAACAAAAATCATTCTTGTCATTTATCGGGAATTCGAAATTTTATGCATTGTGCAAAGGGGCGTTCTATGCATTGTGCGAAAGCGACGACACACGATCCCGTTCGACCAGCAAAACAAAAACAGCCAAAGTGAAGCTCAACTCGTTCCATCGGTCGTATGGCAATTTTAATTACGGCGAGTTGACAATAAATCTGAAGGCCGGGCATCCCGCAGTTCGAAACCGAAATCGAAACTCCGGAACTGGAGGGTGTTTTTCCAACACACTCACTCCAGTGGTTGAATGCGTGCCGACAACGACGAAAGCTTTTGAAATGAAGCTTCTGGCAACGGGTCGCGTTTTCTGGCGAAGGGAGACGATTTATTGGCCGGTCGTAAATCGATTAGGGTTGTCATTTTCCGCCCCCGGCAACTCCCCGAAGCCTCAGTTCAATGCGGAAGATTTGCCTAGCCAGAGGCGACGTAGGCGTTTGAACGTTTTGCAATGCGAGTCGTTCTGCAAGCGTGGGCGGGATGGAAAAAAGTCAATCGTAGCCTACCTTCGAAAATGCTGAAGGATTTTTTTCTATATTTTTCTGCCGGGCGAAACCGTCGGAATGCTGAGGCGTACTTGTGCAGCCGCGGTAAACGCTCAAGGTTATTGCATTATGGGAGAGATCGAGGAAATAGAGTATTCTCGGGATGACTGTAAACGTATTATTACGGTGCTATCTTTCCCTTATTGTTTTACGACGGTATGTGAAGCATGTTCTGAAATAGCCCTCGACCGGGCCAAGGATCACAGGCGTTCCTCATGTTTCCACAGGCACCATTCCGCATACTTGTGCCATAGGTAGTCTCATCCGAGAATACAGAGCCACTCTCGTTCAAGAGATGATATCTCGAATGCAATTACTATATAGGCCCTGGCAAAGCAATTACCGAGAGCTATTAGTGCTCCCGTGGTCGTTCACTGTACGAGCGCGGATCTACATCAGCCGCACGATGGCGAAAATGGGATTGCATTCCCTTAGTCCGCAGCTAAGTTTCTTACGTTTGTGAATACATTCTCACGAGCCATTTCACCGGAATAATTAGTTTTCCAGCTTTGAACGTTTGATCGGGGAGTTTATTCTTGATGCGCTGCAATTGGGTTAATCGAATCCAAAAAAGCCGAGAGAAGATGAAGTAGGTTTTTCTTAGGGGAAGGACTCAAGGCGGAGAAAATACAAGGACGGCTCTTCAGTTGGATAAATGAGTTTTACCAAGGCTGCATCCTTTACTTCTGCAAGAAGGCCAATGGCACTCAACTGAATTCCCATGCGAGAATCGACTGCAGGCCGCCAAGACATAATTGTCAAAAAGTTGAGTGCCTCCTCTCTTCGCTCTCCAGACGAAATTCTTCAACACTTCAACTGACACTCTTCCAAGATTTTCTCGGACAATTCTGGACCAAAAGGTTGACGGTGGGGGTGAAACGTGGACGTAAAAGTGCATCATGTGATTGGTCGAGGTGGCGCCGAACTGAAACTCAATATAGCGATTTTTCCGCACTTTACCAACTGTTATTGAACTATCACTGATTTGAGCTTAATGACCGGGACTTTTCATTCCAGGCAACGTATTATGACGTATTATATTTCGTTCTTCGACCTACCAGTTGGGAAATCGCATGTTAATATGGATCAATGGGAAAGTTTAACAGCTGCTTCAACAGTATATCCCACTACAGTCCCAAGGCGTCTTTAAAAAGACATCTCATCCACAGGGCAGCGATATTAGCATATTCTCGCAAGAATATCTCGACTTGACTCGAGATATTACGATGGTATTTCTTCAAACTTCGACTCTCCGAACTCGGGTCCCCGGAGTTCGAGAATTCCTATCGCTCCACCAGGGGGACCTTTGAAACTGAAGTGAAAACTTGATAACTCGACACCTTAAATGTTTCCAACAATACTATCATTTTAGACTATGGGAAGTTTGTTGGCATGTTTAACTTTCCAGACAGCGTGACTTATCAGATTGAATTAGCAGCGAGTTGATGTTTCTATGGCGGAATTGATCGTGATTGAAGAAAGTTATCTTGAGAACCTCTGGTTTGGAAAAACGAAACCAGCGGTGCATGGATAACTACTCGAATCAGGATGTCTAATCTGTACCAAAAGATTGGCAGTGGGAGATGCGTCGTGTGATTGGTCGAGCTGCCAAATTGAAAATCAACATATCGGTCTAATACATTGCACTTACCAACTTTACATTTTACATTACATTTTACCAACTGTTGCTGAACCTTGACTGATTTGAGCTCAATAACTTCAGGCACCTATAAATCTGAGTAGTCATTCCTTTTCGAAACCAAGTTCATTCTCCCCGTGGAAGCCTGGAAGTTTCAACCTGTTTGGAATTCAGGGGAGAGACAGCGCCAACCACAAAAGTAGGAGAAAAAGGGGAGTTTGGCGTATCAGTTCTTATCACTGACGTCATCCCCCGCCCCTCCCGTCTATGGGTCTTCAAAGTGACGTCATCCCCTCCCCCTCCCGCCTGTTGATTTCTGACCAGCCCACCCGTTCTGTTGTGACGTCAGAGGTATTTCTCCTGCCAGGCTGTTAGACTGACGTCATCCCCCACCCCTCCCGCCTATTGATTCCTGACCAGCCCTAACGTTCTGTTGTGACGTCAGAGGTATCAGCAGTTATGTGACGTCAGAGGGGGGTAACCTCGACCCCCCTCCAGCCCAAAGGTTATCCCCAGGCCGTTGGTAACCTTCCCCAGTAGGACAGTGTTGCCAACATGTTAGAGCTGATGACGCAGTGCTGCCAACCCCCCTCCACTCTCACATTGTTGTTGTTGTACGTTTTTGTCCTTATCATTGGCCATGGTGTACATATATTGTTTTTTACCCCCGTTTTTATCGAATTTTTCCCCCAATGCTACCTACCTCGACGCTAGCGCTCCAAGCGGATATTCATCGTACTAGGGGTCCACCACGTTGCAGTATTTTTTTTCCTAACCTGATCACCCCACCCCCCCTGCCCTAGGATAGTGGTACCTATCAACAGCTGTGAGCTGATGACGTAGTGCTGCCGCCATTCCTATCAGCTTTGTTGTACGTTTTTTTGTCCTTATCATTAGTCATGGTGCACATATATTGATTTTTATCGAGTTTTCCCCTGATTGCTACCTACCTCGACGCTAGCGCCCCAAGCGGATATTCATCGTACTAGAGGGTCCACATAACAGTATTTTTTCCTAACCTGATCACCCCACCTCCCTGCCCATAGGATAGTGGTACCAACAGCTGTGAGCTGATGACGTAGTGCTGCCGCCATTCCTATCAGCTTTGTTGTACGTTTTTTGTCCTTATCATTAGTCATGGTGCACATATATTGATTTTTATCGAGTTTTCCCCTGATTGCTACCTACCTCAACACTAGCGCTCCAAGCGGATATTCATCGTACTAGGGGGTCCACGTTGCAGCCTTTTTTCCTAACCTGATCACCCCACCTCCCTGCCCCTAGGATAGTGGTACCAACAGCTGTGAGCTGATGACGTATGCTGTCGCAGCTTTGTTGTTGTGCGGTTTTTGTCCTTATCAGTAGCCATGGTGTACAAATATTGTTTTTTATCCCCCTACCCTTTTTTATCGAATTTAATTAAGGTTACCCACGTCGACGCTAGCGCTACCTAGCGGTCATTCATCGTACTAGGGATGCCACGATGCAGTCGGTTTCCTAACCTGTTTCTGTATTTCTTCCCAGGACAGTGCTACCAACCAACCCAAGGTTGCCACCCCCACCCGTCCTTAGCATTTCGTCCAGCTTGATAGCCGTTGGCAGACATACCTTATTTTTTTATTATTTTTTCAACCACATTTACCTAGTGCGACAGTAGCGCGATCTAGCGACGCCTCCATGATACTACTCTCTCCCTAGCGCCATCTAGCGTTTGATCGAGCTACTAGTGTTGCCAACATGTTAGAGCTGATGACGCAGTGCTGCCAACCCCCCTCCACTCTCACATTGTTGTTGTTGTACGTTTTTGTCCTTATCATTGGCCATGGTGTACATATATTGTTTTTACCCCCGTTTTTATCGAATTTTTCCCCCGATGCTAGGTACCTTGACGCTAGCGCCCCAAGCGGATATTCATCGTACTAGGGGGTCCACGTTGCAGTCTTTTTTCCTAACCTGGTCACCCCACGTTGCAGTCTTTTTTCCTAACCTGATCACCCCACCCCCCTGCCCCTAGGATAGTGGTACCTATCAACAGCTGTGAGCTGATGACGTAGTGCTGCCGCCATTCCTATCAGCTTTGTTGTACGTTTTTTTGTCCTTATCATTAGTCATGGTGCACATATATTTATTTTTACCACCATTTTTATCGAGTTATCCCTGATGCTACCTACCTCGACGCTAGCGCCCCAAGCGGATATTTATCGTACTAGGGGGCCCACGTTGCAGTCTTTTTTCCTAACCTGATCACCCCACCCTAGGATAGTGGTACCAACAGCTGTGAGCTGATGACGTAGTGCTGCCGCCATTCCTATCAGCTTTTATGTACGGTTTTGTCCTTATCATTAGCCATGGTGTACATAATATGTACAACAAACATATTATGTTGTTTTTTACCGCCGTTTTCATCGAATTTCCCCCCGATGCTACCTACCTCGACGCTAGCGCTACCTAGCGGTCATTCATCGTACTAGGGATGCCACGAGGCAGTCGGTTTCCTAACCTGTTTCCGTATTTCTTCCCAGGACAGTGCTACCAACCAACCCAAGGTTGCCACCCCCTTCCGTCCTTAGCATTTCGTCTAGCTTGATAGCCGTTGGCAGACATACATTATTTTTTCAATCACATTTATCTAGTGCGACAGTAGCGCGATCTAGCGACGCTTCCATGATACTACCCTCTCCCTAGTACCATCTAGTGTCTGACCGAGCTACTAACCATGCTAGGTGAAACAACACGTGGCAGGGTGCTGACCTCAGCGTCTTTCGTTAACCGTCTCAATTTTCGAGAAATTCAACCCAAGATGGTTTTATACCTACCCCTTCCACCGTTATATGATCAGCGGAGGAGATCTTTCGTGAAACGCTCTGTTGAAGTGCATTCATTCCAACTAGATAGATCGTGCGAAGAACAAGTATTTCACCTGAACAGACGCTATGGCTGATGTAAGTACCTACCATCTTAATCATACCTATTCAAATTTATAATTTGTTAATATGCGAGAGCATTTTAATTAATTTGTTTTCTGTTCTAGCTTACTACGATCCTTGAAAACCTCAAACGAGGTGCTTCGGGATGGGAGTTACGACCTCTAGAGGCGTTAACACCTGAGCGACCGTACCCCATCCTGGAGTTGGAGTACGTATCACCAAGCGTGGTGTACGCGCTCGTCCAGGAGAAGGACGCGGACGATGAGGAAGACATTTTCAAAATACGCCTTCCAAAAAGGGCGAGCCGCGTTCTGCGGCCTGAGGACGTAGTCGCCTACAATTCAACGCCACACCTCTGGTTCCATATCGTTTTTAGACGAAAAATAGGGCGATCCTACGATATTATTTTCTTTTAGCATTTCATACATTAATTGTAAATAAAGAATTGTAAATAAGAATTGTAAATAAAATATGATATTGAATAAAATTGAATAAAATAAAATATTGTAAATAAAAGAAGAAAAAAAAATGGAGTGCAAAGGGGGGTTGGGGTGGATGTTGCACACAAAATGATGCGTGGAGGGGCATCATTTAACAAACAAAAAAGTTGTTATTTCTTTCCAATCCTCGATTCAAACATGTGAAATTAACGGCAAATGACTAACACAGAACATAAATTAAATGTAGAAACTCTCCGTAGATCCTGACCAATATCAAATTTGAACAATAAGAGTATTGGAATAATAATACGTATGCTAGACAGTGAGGGAACGTCAGTTTTTTCCCAAAATTAGTCAGAGTCGAAGAGGAAACTTCTGCTGACTTCAGCGTCTTTTGCCAACCGCGATCTTATCCAGTAAAGTAGGAAATTTTTCTCAAGCTCTGTGTTCTCACCAGGAGGAGGGAGGAAATTTGAACATTGAGGATTTTATAAAGGGACTGATTCACAGCTACTATAGGGGTCAGTTCAGTTTTTTTGTCCTTATCATTAGCAACGGTGTACGTATATTGTTTTTTATCCCCACCCCCCTCCCATCCCCTTTTTTTATCGAATTGAATTAAGGCTACCCACGTGACGCTAGCGCTACCTAGCGGTCATTCATCTTACTAGGAGGCCACGATGCAGTCGGTTTCCTAACCTGTTTCTGTCCTTCTTTCCAGAACAGTGCTACCAACCAACCTGGGTGAGAACCCAAGGTTGCTACCCCCACCCCTCGCGTCCTTGGCATTTTGTTCAGCTTTGTTGCCGTTGGCAGACATACCTTATTTTTCCTCTTTTTTCAACCACATTTACCTAGTGCGACAGTAGCGCGATCTAGCGACGCCCCCATGATACTACCATCTCCCTAGCGCCATCTAGCGTCTGATCGAGCTACTAACCATGCTAGGTGAAACAACACGTGGCAGGGTGCTGACATCAGCGTCTTTCGTTAGCCGCCGCCGCCTTAAACCTGTTCAAGTGTATGTTCCAAGAATTTCCCAGCTGATCATGATATTCAGGTAAACGACACAAGATCGGGTTGGTATTCCACTGACATCAGCGTCTTGTTCAGGTTAGACCCCCCCTCCCCCTCCTTTATTTTTTACGTACTTGATGTGTTGGAGAGGGGGAACAGTTCATCGATAGACCAGACATTCAAATACGGAACGTCTAGCGACGAGATATCATCTTTCTTCGCATCAACTACTGTGAGTAAAATAATTCAGTCTTCATCTCAGTCAAATTATTCGTCAGCTATTTACAGTACATATATGTAACTCCTATACGTTTTTGTAATGTTTTTTTTTTTCAATTTTCCAGATGGACTCGTCATCTCTCCTTCTCCAAAAAATTCAAAAGTCAGCAGCCGTGATCGAGCTTCGATCTTTGGACTCACTACAGCTAGAAACTCCGTACATGGTGCTGAAATTGGTCTGGACAGACACCAAGTTCGGACCTGCCGTTCAAGCTCATCTTCAAGAGCTTACAGACGGACAGCGCCTTGGTGGTGGGGACACTTTTCGGGTGTTCCTTCCAAGAAGAATCGGTCAGAATCTTTCCGAAGCAGAGGTGGAGAAATATAATGAATCAAACGCCTTCTTCACTATGGTCTATCGAGGGAAATTGGGTAATGCTTTTGTTGTTGATTTCTTCTAAGATATTCAGTTAAATGAGCTTTGTATTCCATTAAAAATTTAATAAAGGGAAAAAAAGAGGGGTGCGCAATTAGGTAATGGTTGGCGCACACAGAATATCGCGAGGCTTGGGGCGATATTCAATAAAATAAAAAATAAATTGTTTCCTTCAGAATATTAATAATTTAGTATTAATACAAATCTAATGGAAATCCCTTTACTTTTTTTAAACTTTCATGGGAGAGATTAACCCCATGTGTAACCTTATTATTATTTGCCGGGAATCTAGCGTTTAGTACGCAACATGCATCTGGCGGATGATGGTAACGCCTTCAACTATTGCTGTGCAAAGCAATGTTTTAAACTTCCAGATGATTGTATTGATGGACTGGCGTGCAAAAATTGCATGCATTACGGTTGGTGCTATTGCAATTGCAAAATGGTTAAATCACGACAGCGAAAGGAGAAGGAAAAGAAGCAGGGGCAGTTCGGTTGCGCATGCGTGATTTCATGAAGATCTATAGGTACCCCCCACTCGCTCCAAAAAAACAACAAGAAAAATAAGATCATAATTCTAACCTAATGATCGTCAGTAGTCATCGTACCAACTTTGACGTGATCGTTTCAACAACATGGTGACTTCCGTCAAGAAAATACTATTCAACAAGCGTGGGTACAAGCGGTTGGATATACACTGGAACCATGATTCAACGTTCAAACGAATAGTTTTCCGCAACAAATTGAAGAAGAACATCACTATAACTTCGGATGAGTGGCTTCTCATTGCTGATAATCTGAAAAGTAATTTACCAGCGTTCATCTCAGGCGTTTGGAAGAAGCCCAAAAAATCTAGCGATCCGATCATCATATCCGACACATGGCTGATACGAATAGAGCTGAACGTCCCATCGGGTGGTAAGAAACGAACGCTGGTTATGTACGAAAAATTTCCATGGCTTCCTGAACTTGATGTTCGATTTAATGAAATTGTTCTCACGAAAAGAGACGCAAAACTGCTTCTCAACTCCCTAGAAGATATCAACAATGTTTTACATCCGGAACTCGATGATAATAATAACACCATACTTCCGAATAATGTACTCCAGAGCCCTGCAGCGAGTGATACCTCTGTTCAGCAATCATGATTACCATGATCATCTTAAACCTTAATTTCCCCCTGGAAAATCAACAGCAAGACATCGCCAGCCACTCCAACACCTTAATTTACTATTATTACTATTATTATTTAAAAAAAAAAGAATGACCGAAGGGAATATGTAAACACTGAGTCAGTTAAATTCCTATGAGTTATGTGACCACCCATGTCAATAAAAGATGAGAAAGGACAAATTATTATTTTTTATTTAAATTACCCAAGCCCTGCAAAGTGAGGGTAACATTTAAATGTTGATAGAGGTCGAGGATTTATAAAGGTTGTCCAACTCATGAAGAAGAAAAATATAAATATGCATACCTAGTGCTTTTACTGAGTTGAAAGCTTCAATCGTGGAAAGATTAGTAGGCTATCAAAAACTGGATGTGGACCGAGTTCAGTTTCCAAGGGAACAGAAAATGGTTGAATTCGATACCTACTCTTCTGCACCGGTACAACAATAGAGTTCATCGATCGATCGGAATGAAACGTACCTTTGACCCAAACTTTCCGTTTCATAACGAACCTTTGACAAAAACCTTGGAGCTGAACATGTTCATACGTCCATCTGAACATGTTATCTACGAGAAAAATAGTGGGAAAATTCTAAAACCTACGGAATCACGGTGAAAATCGTCGTTTTCCGACGAAAAAAAAGTTTTGGATTTCACCAGGGAAACGCTATATTTTATGGTAAAACGACCGAGGAATACGGGGGAAATAGAGCAAAAATTCTAAAACCTACGGCATCACGGTGAAAATCAACGTTTTCCGTTGTTTTTCGACGAAAAAAAAGTTTTGAATTTCACCGGGAAACACTCTGAAACGGAAATCGATCGAGGAATACGGGAAAAATAGTGGGAAAAGTTTTTGTTTTGTTACGAAAAAAAGTTTTGAATTTCACCGGGAAACACTCTGAAACGGAAATCGATCGAGGAATACGGGAAAAATAGTGCGAAAATTCTAAAACCTACGGCATCACGGTGAAAATCGTCGTTTTCCTTCGTTTTCCGACGAAAACATAGTGTCGAATTTCACCAGGGAAACGCTATATTTTATGGTAAAACGAACGAGGAATACGGGGGAAATAGTGTAAAAATTCTAAAAACTACGGCATCACGGTGAAAATCAACGTTTTCCGTTGTTTTTCGACGGAAAAAAAATTTTGAATTTCACCGGGGAAACGCTATATTTTATGGTAAAACGAACGAGGAATACGGGAAAAATAGTGCGAAAATTCTAAAACCTACGGCATCACGGTGAAAATCGTCGTTTTCCTTCGTTTTCCGACGAAAACATAGTGTCGAATTTCACCAGGGAAACGCTATATTTTATGGTAAAACGAACGAGGAATACGGGGGAAATAGTGTAAAAATTCTAAAAACTACGGCATCACGGTGAAAATCAACGTTTTCCGTTGTTTTTCAACGAAAAAAAGTTTTGAATTTCACCGGGAAACACTCTGAAACGGAAATCGATCGAGGAATACGGGAAAAATAGTGCGAAAATTCTAAAACCTACGGCATCACGGTGAAAATCGTCGTTTTCCTTCGTTTTCCGACGAAAACATAGTGTCGAATTTCACCAGGGAAACGCTATATTTTATGGTAAAACGAACGAGGAATACGGGGGAAATAGTGTAAAAATTCTAAAAACTACGGCATCACGGTGAAAATCAACGTTTTCCGTTGTTTTTCGACGGAAAAAAAATTTTGAATTTCACCGGGGAAACGCTATATTTTATGGTAAAACGACCGAGGAATACGGGAGAAATAGTGCAAAAATTCTAAAAACTACGGCATCACGGTGAAAATCAACGTTTTCCGTTGTTTTTCGACGAAAAAAAGTTTTGCATTTCACCAGGAAAAACACTTTATTCATTGATAAATCGAACGAGGAATGCGGGAATAATAGTGCTATTGTAATTAAATAATTTGTTATATTCAATCAATATCAAACCCAATTTCACAATATAGCAATACACTTTGAAAATTGTTATAAATTTATTCCAAGTAACCTGTCTCCTTGTCTCTCTCTTCGAAACAAGACGCATCATTCAATGTTCTTCTCGTTTTCCCCGTTGTTGAATGAATTGCCCAAGCCAAGCCATTTGATCAGCGCTTTGCTATTTTCTCTTTTCAGCGTTTTCTCAATCAGAAACTTGCCAGGGAACATGGTTTTTTTCATCTCTTCTTTGTAGAATCGGCCTTGAATGTCATTGCCGTAAACGTCTAGCAGATTATGCACATTATCATCTTTCCGGATTCGAACTACTATAAACTCTTCATTGACCCATGCTGGAAGGTACCCTTTTCTCATGAGCGGATCACATTTTCTTGCCAAGTTGGCAGAATGAGGTCTGCGAATAGCTGCTTCGTTTTCTTTCTTAACATCTTCTGGTTTCACTCCGGTCGACCGATGAACTCATTGTTGTACCGGCGCAGAGGAGTAGGCATCAAATTCTGACATTTTATATTCCCTTGAAGACTGAACTCTGTTCATATCCAGTTTTCGAAAGTCCTACTGAATCTTTCCACGATTGATGCTTTCAACTCAGTAAAAGTACCTACAATACATATTTATATTGTTTTCCTGGTGAAATTCGAAACTTTTTTTCGTCGAAAAAAAAAAACGGGAAAACCTCGATACTACCTATAGAATAGTGTTTTTCATAACGAAATTCGGCACTTTGTTTTCGTCGAAAAACAACGGAAAACGTTGATTTTCACCGTGATGCCGTAGTTTTTAGAATTTTTGCACTATTTCTCCCGTATTCCTCGTTCGTTTTACCATAAAATATAGCGTTTCCCCGGTGAAATTCAAAATTTTTTTTCCGTCGAAAAACAACGGAAAACGTTGATTTTCACCGTGATGCCGTAGTTTTTAGAATTTTTACACTATTTCCCCCGTATTCCTCGTTCGTTTTACCATAAAATATAGCGTTTCCCTGGTGAAATTCGACACTATGTTTTCGTCGGAAAACGAAGGAAAACGACGATTTTCACCGTGATGCCGTAGGTTTTAGAATTTTCGCACTATTTTTCCCGTATTCCTCGATCGATTTCCGTTTCAGAGTGTTTCCCGGTGAAATTCAAAATTTTTTTTCCGTCGAAAAAAAAACGGGAAAACCTCGATACTATAGAATAGTGTTTTTCCTAGCGAAATTCGGCACTTTGTTTTCGTCAAAAAAAACAACGGACATCGTCAATTTTCACCGGGATGCCGTAGGTTTTAGAATTTTTTGCACTATTTTTCCCGTATTCCTCGTTCGTTTTACCATAAAATATAGCGTTTCCCCGGTGAAATTCAAAATTTTTTTTCCGTCGAAAAACAACGGAAAACGTTGATTTTCACCGTGATGCCGTAGTTTTTAGAATTTTTACACTATTTCCCCCGTATTCCTCGTTCGTTTTACCATAAAATATAGCGTTTCCCTGGTGAAATTCGACACTATGTTTTCGTCGGAAAACGAAGGAAAACGACGATTTTCACCGTGATGCCGTAGGTTTTAGAATTTTCGCACTATTTTTTCCCGTATTCCTCGATCGATTTCCGTTTCAGAGTGTTTCCCGGTGAAATTCAAAACTTTTTTTCGTAACAAAACAAAAACTTTTCCCACTATTTTTCCCGTATTCCTCGATCGATTTCCGTTTCAGAGTGTTTCCCGGTGAAATTCAAAACTTTTTTTTTCGTCGAAAAACAACGGAAAACGTTGATTTTCACCGTGATGCCGTAGGTTTTAGAATTTTTGCTCTATTTCCCCCGTATTCCTCGGTCGTTTTACCATAAAATATAGCGTTTCCCTGGTGAAATCCAAGACTTTTTTTCGTCGGAAAACGACGATTTTCACCGTGATTCCGTAGGTTTTAGAATTTTCCCATTATTTTTCTCGTAGATAACATGTACAGATGGACGTATGAACATGTTCAGCTCCAAGGTTTTTGTCAAAGGTTCGTTATGAAACGGAAAGTTTGGGTCAAAGGTACGTTTCATTCCGATCGATCGATGAACTCTATTGTTGTACCGGTGCAGAAGAGTAGGTATCGAATTCAACCATTTTCTGTTCCCTTGGAAACTGAACTCGGTCCACATCCAGTTTTTGATAGCCTACTAATCTTTCCACGATTGAAGCTTTCAACTCAGTAAAAGCACTAGGTATGCATATTTATATTTTTCTTCTTCATGAGTTGGACAACCTTTATAAATCCTCGACCTCTATCAACATTTAAATGTTACCCTCACTTTGCAGGGCTTGGGTAATTTAAATAAAAAATAATAATTTGTCCTTTCTCATCTTTTATTGACATGGGTGGTCACATAACTCATAGGAATTTAACTGACTCAGTGTTTACATATTCCCTTCGGTCATTCTTTTTTTTTAAATAATAATAATAATAGTAGTAAATTAAGGTGTTGGAGTGGCTGGCGATGTCTTGCTGTTGATTTTCCAGGGGGAAATTAAGGTTTAAGATGATCATGGTAATCATGATTGCTGAACAGAGGTATCACTCGCTGCAGGGCTCTGGAGTACATTATTCGGAAGTATGGTGTTATTATTATCATCGAGTTCCGGATGTAAAACATTGTTGATATCTTCTAGGGAGTTGAGAAGCAGTTTTGCGTCTCTTTTCGTGAGAACAATTTCATTAAATCGAACATCAAGTTCAGGAAGCCATGGAAATTTTTCGTACATAACCAGCGTTCGTTTCTTACCACCCGATGGGACGTTCAGCTCTATTCGTATCAGCCATGTGTCGGATATGATGATCGGATCGCTAGATTTTTTGGGTTTCTTCCAAACGCCTGAGATGAACGCTGGTAAATTACTTTTCAGATTATCAGCAATGAGAAGCCACTCATCCGAAGTTATAGTGATGTTCTTCTTCAATTTGTTGCGGAAAACTATTCGTTTGAACGTTGAATCATGGTTCCAGTGTATATCCAACCGCTTGTACCCACGCTTGTTGAATAGTATTTTCTTGACGGAAGTCACCATGTTGTTGAAACGATCACGTCAAAGTTGGTACGATGACTACTGACGATCATTAGGTTAGAATTATGATCTTATTTTTCTTGTTGTTTTTTTGGAGCGAGTGGGGGGTACCTATAGATCTTCATGAAATCACGCATGCGCAACCGAACTGCCCCTGCTTCTTTTCCTTCTCCTTTCGCTGTCGTGATTTAACCATTTTGCAATTGCAATAGCACCAACCGTAATGCATGCAATTTTTGCACGCCAGTCCATCAATACAATCATCTGGAAGTTTAAAACATTGCTTTGCACAGCAATAGTTGAAGGCGTTACCATCATCCGCCAGATGCATGTTGCGTACTAAACGCTAGATTCCCGGCAAATAATAATAAGGTTACACATGGGGTTAATCTCTCCCATGAAAGTTTAAAAAAAGTAAAGAGATTTCCATTAGATTTGTATTAATACTAATTTATTAATATTCTGAAGGAAACAATTTATTTTTTATTTTATTGAATATCGCCCCAAGCCTCGCGATATTCTGTGTGCGCCAACCATTACCTAATTGCGCACCCCTCTTTTTTTCCCTTTATTAAATTTTTAATGGAATACAAAGCTCATTTAACTGAATATCTTAGAAGAAATCAACAACAAAAGCATTCCCCAATTTCCCTCGATAGACCATAGTGAAGAAGGCGTTTGATTCATTATATTTCTCCACCTCTGCTTCGGAAAGATTCTGACCGATTCTTCTTGGAAGGAACACCCGAAAAGTGTCCCCACCACCAAGGCGCTGTCCGTCTGTAAGCTCTTGAAGATGAGCTTGAACGGCAGGTCCGAACTTGGTGTCTGTCCAGACCAATTTCAGCACCATGTACGGAGTTTCTAGCTGTAGTGAGTCCAAAGATCGAAGCTCGATCACGGCTGCTGACTTTTGAATTTTTTGGAGAAGGAGAGATGACGAGTCCATCTGGAAAATTGAAAAAAAAAAAAACATTACAAAAACGTATAGGAGTTACATATATGTACTGTAAATAGCTGACGAATAATTTGACTGAGATGAAGACTGAATTATTTTACTCACAGTAGTTGATGCGAAGAAAGATGATATCTCGTCGCTAGACGTTCCGTATTTGAATGTCTGGTCTATCGATGAACTGTTCCCCCTCTCCAACACATCAAGTACGTAAAAAATAAAGGAGGGGGAGGGGGGGTCTAACCTGAACAAGACGCTGATGTCAGTGGAATACCAACCCGATCTTGTGTCGTTTACCTGAATATCATGATCAGCTGGGAAATTCTTGGAACAAGTGTATGTTCAGGTTTAAGGCGGCTAACGAAAGACGCTGATGTCAGCACCCTGCCACGTGTTGTTTCACCTAGCATGGTTAGTAGCTCGATCAGACGCTAGATGGCGCTAGGGAGATGGTAGTATCATGGGGGCGTCGCTAGATCGCGCTACTGTCGCACTAGGTAAATGTTGTTGAAAAAAGAGGAAAAATAAGGTATGTCTGCCAACGGCAACAAAGCTGAACAAAATGCCAAGGACGCGAGGGGGTGGGGGTAGCAACCTTGGGTTCTCACCCAGGTTGGTTGGTAGCACTGTTCTGGAAAGAAGGACAGAAACAGGTTAGGAAACCGACTGCATCGTGGCCTCCTAGTAAGATGAATGACCGCTAGGTAGCGCTAGCGTCACGTGGGTAGCCTTAATTCAATTCGATAAAAAAAGGGGATGGGAGGGGGGTGGGGATAAAAAACAATATACGTACACCGTTGCTAATGATAAGGACAAAAAAACTGAACTGACCCCTATAGTAGCTGTGAATCAGTCCCTTTATAAAATCCTCAATGTTCAAATTTCCTCCCTCCTCCTGGTGAGAACACAGAGCTTGAGAAAAATTTCCTACTTTACTGGATAAGATCGCGGTTGGCAAAAGACGCTGAAGTCAGCAGAAGTTTCCTCTTCGACTCTGACTAATTTTGGGAAAAAACTGACGTTCCCTCACTGTCTAGCATACGTATTATTATTCCAATACTCTTATTGTTCAAATTTGATATTGGTCAGGATCTACGGAGAGTTTCTACATTTAATTTATGTTCTGTGTTAGTCATTTGCCGTTAATTTCACATGTTTGAATCGAGGATTGGAAAGAAATAACAACTTTTTTGTTTGTTAAATGATGCCCCTCCACGCATCATTTTGTGTGCAACATCCACCCCAACCCCCCTTTGCACTCCATTTTTTTTTCTTCTTTTATTTACAATATTTTATTTTATTCAATTTTATTCAATATCATATTTTATTTACAATTCTTATTTACAATTCTTTATTTACAATTAATGTATGAAATGCTAAAAGAAAATAATATCGTAGGATCGCCCTATTTTTCGTCTAAAAACGATATGGAACCAGAGGTGTGGCGTTGAATTGTAGGCGACTACGTCCTCAGGCCGCAGAACGCGGCTCGCCCTTTTTGGAAGGCGTATTTTGAAAATGTCTTCCTCATCGTCCGCGTCCTTCTCCTGGACGAGCGCGTACACCACGCTTGGTGATACGTACTCCAACTCCAGGATGGGGTACGGTCGCTCAGGTGTTAACGCCTCTAGAGGTCGTAACTCCCATCCCGAAGCACCTCGTTTGAGGTTTTCAAGGATCGTAGTAAGCTAGAACAGAAAACAAATTAATTAAAATGCTCTCGCATATTAACAAATTATAAATTTGAATAGGTATGATTAAGATGGTAGGTACTTACATCAGCCATAGCGTCTGTTCAGGTGAAATACTTGTTCTTCGCACGATCTATCTAGTTGGAATGAATGCACTTCAACAGAGCGTTTCACGAAAGATCTCCTCCGCTGATCATATAACGGTGGAAGGGGTAGGTATAAAACCATCTTGGGTTGAATTTCTCGAAAATTGAGACGGTTAACGAAAGACGCTGAGGTCAGCACCCTGCCACGTGTTGTTTCACCTAGCATGGTTAGTAGCTCGGTCAGACACTAGATGGCGCTAGGGAGAGGGTAGTATCATGGAGGCGTCGCTAGATCGCGCTACTGTCGCACTAGGTAAATGTGATTGAAAAAAAATAAGGTATGTCTGCCAACGGCTATCAAGCTAGACGAAATGCTAAGGACGGGAGGGGGTGGCAACCTTGGGTTGGTTGGTAGCACTGTCCTGGGAAGAAATACAGAAACAGGTTAGGAAACCGACTGCATCGTGGCCTCCCTAGTACGATGAATGACCGCTAGGTAGCGCTAGCGTCGAGGTAGGTAGCATCGGGGGAAAAATTCGATAAAAACGGCGGTAAAAAACAACATAATATGTTTGTTGTACATATTATGTACACCATGGCTAATGATAAGGACAAAACCGTACATAAAAGCTGATAGGAATGGCGGCAGCACTACGTCATCAGCTCACACATCAGTACCACTATCCTAGGGTGGGGTGATCAGGTTAGGAAAAAAGACTGCAACGTGGGCCCCTAGTACGATAAATATCCGCTTGGGGCGCTAGCGTCGAGGTAGGTAGCATCAGGGATAACTCGATAAAAATGGTGGTAAAAATAAATATATGTACACCATGACTAATGATAAGGAGAGAAAACGAACAACAAAGCTGATAGGAATGGCGGCAGCACTACGTCATCAGCTCACAGCTGTTGGTAGGTACCACTATCATTGGGCAGGGGGGTGGGGTGATCAGGTTAGGAAAAAAGACTGCAACGTGGGGTGACCAGGTTAGGAAAAAAGACTGCAACGTGGACCCCCTAGTACGATGAATATCCGCTTGGGGCGCTAGCGTCAAGGTACCTAGCATCGGGGGAAAAATTCGATAAAAACGGGGGTAAAAACAATATATGTACACCATGGCCAATGATAAGGACAAAAACGTACAACAACAACAATGTGAGAGTGGAGGGGGGTTGGCAGCACTGCGTCATCAGCTCTAACATGTTGGCAACACTAGTAGCTCGATCAAACGCTAGATGGCGCTAGGGAGAGAGTAGTATCATGGAGGCGTCGCTAGATCGCGCTACTGTCGCACTAGGTAAATGTGGTTGAAAAAATAATAAAAAAATAAGGTATGTCTGCCAACGGCTATCAAGCTGGACGAAATGCTAAGGACGGGTGGGGGTGGCAACCTTGGGTTGGTTGGTAGCACTGTCCTGGGAAGAAATACAGAAACAGGTTAGGAAACCGACTGCATCGTGGCATCCCTAGTACGATGAATGACCGCTAGGTAGCGCTAGCGTCGACGTGGGTTACCTTAATTAAATTCGATAAAAAAGGGTAAGGGGATAAAAAACAATATTTGTACACCATGGCTACTGATAAGGACAAAAACCGCACAACAACAAAGCTGCGACAGCATACGTCATCAGCTCACAGCTGTTGGTACCACTATCCTATGGGCAGGGAGGTGGGGTGATCAGGTTAGGAAAAAAGGCTGCAACGTGGTGGACCCCTAGTACGATGAATATCCGCTTGGGGCGCTAGTGTTGAGGTAGGTAGCAATCAGGGGAAAACTCGATAAAAATCAATATATGTGCACCATGACTAATGATAAGGACAAAAAAACGTACAACAAAGCTGATAGGAATGGCGGCAGCACTACGTCATCAGCTCACAGCTGTTGGTACCACTATCCTATGGGCAGGGAGGTGGGGTGATCAGGTTAGGAAAAAATACTGTTATGTGGGCCCCCCCCCCCTAGTACGATGAATGTCCGCTTGGGGCGCTAGCGTCGAGGTAGGTAGCAATCAGGGGAAAACTCGATAAAAATCAATATATGTGCACCATGACTAATGATAAGGACAAAAAACGTACAACAAAGCTGATAGGAATGGCGGCAGCACTACGTCATCAGCTCACAGCTGTTGATAGGTACCACTATCCTAGGATGGTGGGGTGATCAGGTTAGGAAAAAAGACTGCAACGTGGTGGACCCCTAGTACGATGAATATCCGCTTGGAGCGCTAGCGTCGAGGTAGGTAGCATCGGGGGAAAAATTCGATAAAAACGGGGGTAAAAAACAATATATGTACACCATGGCCAATGATAAGGACAAAAACGTACAACAACAACAATGTGAGAGTGGAGGGGGGTTGGCAGCACTGCGTCATCAGCTCTAACATGTTGGCAACACTGTCCTACTGGGGAAGGTTACCAACGGCCTGGGGATAACCTTTGGGCTGGAGGGGGGTCGAGGTTACCCCCCTCTGACGTCACATAACTGCTGATACCTCTGACGTCACAACAGAACGTTGGGGCTGGTCAGGAATCAATAGGCGGGAGGGGTGGGGGATGACGTCATTCTAACAGCCTGGCAGGAGAAATACCTCTGACGTCACAACAGAACGGGTGGGCTGGTCAGAAATCAACAGGCGGGAGGGGGAGGGGATGACGTCACTTTGAAGACCCATAGGCGGGAGGGGCGGGGGATGACGTCAGTGATAAGAACTGATACGCCAAACTCCCCTTTTTCTCCTACTCACAAACGACACCAACGCCAAGCTAGTTCGCTCGAGCACGTTTTCTACGAGAATGAAATAGTGAGGGAGCTAGGTAACATAGAGCGAAGGTATCTCTTTCAGTTGGCAGAGGCTCAGGGACGAAGATAACCTCATTCACGAGCAGACTACCAAGATAAGGCTTGAAGGGGAGCCACTGTCTAAGTGAATAACTCTGGCTTTCCAGCGTCGACAAAGTGGAAACAATCGGGGCTGACTGTTCGCCGAATGATAACAGATTCTTCGGACGTGAAAAGGTGGCGGGAATTGTCAAAGATGCCATGATGTGTGCTCACTTTTAGAGGTTGAATTTTAGAAAAAAACTTGAAGAGGAATTATCTGATAAAATTTTAAATAATCTTACTATTCATGAACATGGGGGGATGGCTTCCCAAAGCGGGACATTCGGCCGCCCCCTGCGAGATGGCGGGGACGGTGGTACACGAGTCTTCAAGCGGGGCGTCTGGTCTTTGGCGGTACCGATACCGCCCGGACCGGGCCGCCCGCATTGCGTGGGACACTCGGGCCGCCCGGCCTGATTCGGCTGAACGATGACTCAACTCTAATTCGAGGAACTACAAGCATGTTCGTTCAGGTTCGCGCACGTTCGACAGATCTTTGCCTGCGCCTGTGCGAGTCGCCTGTTCGCAGCTTCAGTCTTCCGCCATCTTCCCTCCGCGTAGGTCGTGTCTCGCGTTAATCGGTTAACTAGGCTAGGAAAAACGCTTCAAAATAGTTTTCAATTAAAAAACCTCGTTTCAAAGATTGCTGTTATCGTTCGTTGAGTGAAGGTTTGTGATAATTTCGCGAATTGTTGATTGGAAATGATTCCTTTTAAACCTTTTAAACTTTCATTCGCGTAACAATTATTCGCAGCCGACATCCCCGGTTAAAGCCTGTTGAGGAAGTGACATGTAACATCCAGCTCGTCCTGGTAAAACTTCGACCATTGCGAATTAAACTCGCGAACCACGTGAACTGGGCAGTACTCAACTCGGCGTGAAATTGTACACTCGCTCGAAAACACTTCTAGGATATATGTGTATACAAAGAGATGTAGACTCGGAGATTCAAGTGGAGAGCGAGGTGAAAATCTAGCTGCTGTAGGAAGGAACTTGCTGAGTTGGCCGCAGTTTTAGCCGGGATTGCGGCTGACGTTGGAAGATACATGTCACCGGGCGGCGTTTCATTGTTCCTTTCAACTCGGTTCGAAACTTCCCCAGGCGCGAATGGTAGGAAAAAGTTTACAGCTGTAAACAAGAGAGGGAGATATTGTCCCTGAGTCAGTGCCCGTGTTTTCGGCATGGCAATGGGCACTTTTTCGGTTATCTCAGACCTGGATACAAATCTACCTTTTGTCGTCGAATAATTTTCCCAATCTTGACTCCCGGGGGTGGGGGAAAAGCGCCATCTGTGGAGCAGTAGCTTGCAATGACAGGAGCCATTACTTATCGTATTGTTCCTTCACTTTTTCATCAGTAGAAACAATGATTGCGTTAAAAAAAAAAAAAAAAAAAAAAAAATCAATATCGGGTTCAAGCTTAATAAAAAAAAAAAAAAAAAAAAAAAAAAATGATTAATGAAGCGTAGAGCTTCCCAGAAAGTTATCTTGCTAGAAATACTTTGTAGTGAGCCAAAAAATTGAAAATTTCGACAGAAAATCGGAACGGAGATTCAGAAAAAACGTTTTCTTATGAACATTTACTCAGAATCACTTCCCGACGAGTGTCTGTGTGTAGTCATTTACAAAAATTGCCATAGCTCCCTCAATTCTCAACCTTTTATCAAATTTCTCGAACTGAAATGTTTGTCTTGGCAACACCCTGTTTAATCGGAACATGAATAACTCACAGTACTTCCGATATGTTTACATTTTTAGTGTTTTCTACCGGTTTTGGGAACGTAAATGACGAATTTCAACCATCCTCCATTCTTTACGCTATCGGCTCGAAAAACTACCCCATTCAGGTTTTTCACGGCGCATGCGCAATTCGGTCTCTTGTTTCAAAGTTGAGCATTCTAGACCAAAATCAGTGGCCGCCTTTGATTTTAACCGAGCTCAAAAATTCACTTTCGAACCGCTTTAATCGACCTCGGATTTTTTTGACCGGAAAAAAAGAACTGTTTTTTGCCGAGGCGATTCGTCAAGAACTCAACGTTTGGTGGTAGGCATTAATACTTTTATCTCTCGATGCCAGAAAAGCTCAGGCTTCGTGCAAGAGTAATCTCATCAGTCACCGTAGGCAAGAGCGGATCGGTACAAAAGAAGGCGGCTCCTCTTTTTTGACTCGGTAGTCGGGGAGGTTGAGAGGAAAACTTTTGGATTCCACCTCATGAATCGCGTAAATGTAGGATGGGTTAAAACCTGGGTGTTTCCTTTTTTTACTTCTCTTATCCATCTTTTTTTACACCCTGGAGCTACCTCGCATCCACTCGGAGATCCGATGCTTTTTCTAGGGGTCGTCGAATGTGTTAGTGTTCGCGGAGCTTTTTTCGGCGGCAATCGCATACGGGAGTAGGAGGGTTAGAGGTGGAGAAGCCATCTAACTGACAAATAGGGCCTTTTTTCAACATTATCCTGCGAGGTAGAGAAGGGTTATCCGTCGTACAAGAGTCAGGAACAAGGCTTGGGGCTGGGAGCTGCTGTTTTACATCCACCCCCCCTCCCACCCCATGTCCTACATAACAAAAAAGGGGTCAAAGGTCAGTGGCGCGAAATCTCGTCCCATGTATCCCATGGTTTCGTCCGGGAAATGTCCCGAGGGACGAAATACGTTTCGAGGAAGAGAGAAAAACGGGTTCATCGAGGAAAAGAGAGGATCATTCGGATTCTCTGCCAGCCGCGCCAGTAACGGGAGCGAAGATACATGTTTGCTGCACTGCATAATAACAACGAGGAACGAGCCCTGCAATGATAGACGTGCATGAATCCATTATTTATGCTCTGATGAACTTCTCCGATAGATTATCAGACATTCCTATCTCGGGCAACTCATGTTTCCCATGTCTGGTTCGAACGTCATGTAAGAAATGAGGGTGTATACTGGTACGTACAATTTCCATCATTATAGATACAACCCTAGCACAGGGGATGCCATTGTTTAAATAATCCATCGATAAAAAAATACCTGAAACATAGGGTATGAAGCCCACCAGGTACAGCGGAATAATCAGTCGTTCAAAGACACTCAATATCACCTATAGATACCATTTTCTCCTTTCAATTTTACATTTTTATTTTCTCATTATTGAATTTTCTTTAAGATCGGTCAATATTATGCTGCAGTCATCCCCATTTACGATCATTCAGTATTGCACATCCTCTAAACGTACAATTGAGGATTGCAACACTTCAATATGCACAAACGGCGGAGGATATTTATTGTTCGCACATACAATGGCTCATATTGTATAACATAATCCTCTCCCCCGGCAAAATAGGGGCGGCAACGTTACCGGAACACCCTGAGGCCGTTTTCAGTTAACCCGCAGAAACCATGAACGTTTGAGGGAACGAGGAACGCGTATTTCAAAGGCACCGCAAACTACCCCTTCACCACTTGACCCCGGTGAAACGCCAAGGGTTAACTGGTCGGTTAGGGGATGCTGGGGTGGTCGGGAATTCTGAACACTCAAAAACCTTGCCCGGGGCCCTTTCATAAACCGAGGGAAGATGGGAGCGAGGCTTTCGAGGGAAGGAACTGGATACTGGAACGGGATGGAAGTCCAGGAAGAAAAGTACGCCGGTCCTGGGGCGCAGAACGTACGAAAATCGACAGAGCAGCGGACAACTTTCTGTGTGTCAGCACAGTATCAAAAGGATACTGGGTGAGTATCCTGTTTTTATAAAAGTAAATGAATGGTATTTTTATTTCTTCTTCGTTTATTGATAAAAAATTTTGGAATTTATATGGATAATTATTTCGGTTACTGGTTGGCAATATCGAATCAGCATGGAAGACCGATCACTCCGAAACTTGTCTGCAAGATGCAGATGCAGACGTTATGGACCGTTCGCAGGAACAAATTGCCAATACGGAATCTACCGTTTTTATCGCGGAGGCAATAACACGTTGTTACCTGGGGCCATCCGAAAAATAAAACTAATACCCCATACAGGCAGTTTGAGGAAGGCCGTCACTTCCGGACGGCGTAAGGTCGTAAAAACGGGCGTAAAATCTCTCCGCTGGATGCGTCTTGGAAAATGAAACGTTTTTACTACGGTTCGAAAAGTACACGGCGCATGCGCCGATTCGGAATTTTTACAGCGGCTGAATTCTTCCACGATCGTATTGAATGTTCCCGCCAACGTTTACAAAGTCGATTCAACCACATCAAAGTAAAATAACATAAACAAAAATCATAAAAACGTTGAACACTTGAATCGGTTAAATTTGTTATGTTAAAATTAAAAAAAAATTGAACTCCGATCTTTCTTGCTTGGAAATAGATTGTCAAGTTGTGGATAGGTACCTCATTCATGGAGGAAGCCGATTTTCAATAGAAGTTTCCATCGTACGCTTTCAACGTGTAGTTTTTTCGCGTTCAACGTAAAAGTTAGACCCTAACCGGCTTCCTGGAGACCTACCGCAATATAAACCGACCTGCCCGTGAAGTTGAAGCAATTCTCCGAAATGTCAACACGTTAAATAATTTCGTACCTCAACAACCCTATGAAAACACCCCTTTCACTGATTAGCGAATATAGGGAAGCTTGAGGGGGACTTTCGGTTGCATTTTTCATAAGCAAATTCTGTTCGGAATAGCAAATCAATAGCGACAGCAAATGGTTTAGAATTTATGGTTGTTTCTAATCCTGATTTTTTTTCAATGATATTGCAAATTGTGAGCTCGTTATCACATACGATTCAAACTTTTTCCTGAACAGGAACATTACTTGAAATAAAACTGAATCTACTACCCACGTACGTTATTCAGTTACATAGGCTTGCACGTACGTACCACAAAAAAGTCCAAATCGAATTACTGTTTATGGAACCAGGAGATGCGTTTCTTTACGGTTTGCTCGTCTTCCTGACATCTTCAGGTTTCCTTTTTGATATTTTTTTCTGCCTTTACTGCCTCCCGCGCTTACTTTTTGTCCATTATCTCAGTCAAAAGGCCTTTCTTCTTTACCCCCGGCCCAGCATTATCCCCTTATCTTTCGCTTTGCTAACAAGCTCGCCTTGTATCTTATTATTTAATTTCTCCTTACTATCTGCTATCCCATCCAGGGAGAGTTTTCTTTTGAAAATGCGTTTCGACTTTTATGCCATCGCTCCGTTCACTTTTCATCCACGAATCAGCTCCATCTCCTGCAGCTCCGCTATTAAAGTGTCTTTTGATTCTCTTACCCTCTCGTTATCCTTGACTTTCAACTTTGCTTTCTCCCTATGTAACTTCGCCTACCCGGTCTTTCTATTTCAAAAGGAATCATCCCCCTTACCCTGTTTTTTATGCGGAAGAAAATTATCTTTGTTTTATTTACGATTCCCCGGAGGATCCGTAGTAATTTATTTCCAGGTAGGCGCGAGGGAAGGGGGAGGCGGCGACAATAAAAACACGTTTCGGATTTATCAGAAAAGCAAAGAGGAAGGCATTTCTTGCAAAATAAAAAGGGGGAAATAGGCAAAGGATAAGCAGGTCCTGGGGAAGGCAGGTCCTGAGAAGCAGGTCCTGGGGAAGGGTAAAGATTGGTGACTCGGTAGCTGCGCCCTGGTGCCCAAGGATTGGATGTGAAAAAACTTGGCAACCTGCCTCGATCTTGATTCTTCCTCACCCCCCATCTCGATCTTGGAAGTCCCTTACGCGAATAATAGGTTCATTCCCATGTCACTAGGAATAGACTGCTGGAAAAACTGGGAACATTACTCGGGCGAAATGTACTGCGGAAATCCTTCGGAGTTTGTATAAATTGCAACAACAGATTGGTCGAATATGACGTTAATAATGGACATTATGGCTTTTGATCCTTTTTGAATTTCTTCGGAGGATTCTCGTAAAAAAGAAGATACATCAGTCTATACAATTTTCATAATCATCGTCGCAACCGCAAAACGAATTTTTCAATTTATCTTCAGCTGCCACAGATTGGTGAACTGTGACCATTTAAGTCACCTTCTTCAGCAACGGTATAAAACATAAAAACCGAAGCTTCCCTCATCTGATATGTGATTTTTTAATATTCTCCCTCAACTGTCCAACTTTCTGCCCCTCAAAACATGCCACTCTCGCAAAACGACCGCTCTGAATCCAATCAACTTCTCCTTTTTTTCAATCGCTTTCAGTTGAGTCGAGGAAAAAATATTGTCCTTCAAGGGGAAACGAGCTTCCCAGCAACGGTGTCACTGATACGTAGGAGTGATGGATTTTTAAAAACTCCCCCCCCCCCCCCCGAACTACCCGACGTTCAATCGAACTGATTCGTATACTTTGTCCCCCTCCATACGAAGTTTTACATTTTTATGGCCGGACGACGCAAAAAAAACCACTTCCGGTTGAAAACTCAGCGAGCAATAATAATTTAGAGAAGGGAAAACTACGGGGGTGGAGAGGAAGTTGAGTGATGAAGTTCGATGACTAATGGAACAAAGCTTGACACTGATTGCCGTCAGGAGTTAGAAACGCGTATAACTACATTTCCGTCCCACGGCCACCTCTACAGTATTCGCGTTAATTCGCAAAAAATATCGATATTCAAACCCCCAAAAATGGAGGGTGGAAATTTAAAGTTAAATTTAATTTTTTTGTTCTTCTTCGGAACACTCTCAAAGCGAATGATTGTAGCATGCAATCAGTACAAGGTAAATTCCCTGCTCATTTTCCATTTTTATCTCATAAAATTTTTTTGTTAACACAAGAAAAAGGACCCTTTTATTTGAATTTTTTCGTGTTTTCGACTTAGTCCCAGTAAATTGACAATAATTCCCTCAGATGTAGAAATAATTACAACTATGAGAGTACCGTTGGAAAGAGCGTTAAATTTCCAACAATTTTACTGTACCTGCAGCTTGGTAACATTAAGATAAACCAGTGGTGCGTAGATAACACACAATACTTCCATATTTTGAAACGTAAAATTGTGACACAATTTGATCATATTTTGACTGCTTTTGAAAGTGTTTAGGTCAAAAATATCAAAGAATTCAGTATTAAAATTTTAAAATTCGCCCAAAATGAAAAAACGCTACATTTTCGGAATGTAAAAAATATCCACATATTCTGCAAGGTAAAACGAAGATTTTGAGACCAAGAACGCTCAAATCGGTTCATTTTTGCGGCCGGAAAAAAATAAAATAGAAAACACTAAAAATGCAAATATCTCGGAAGTACTGTGCGTTATCCAAATTCCGATTAAACAGGGTGTTAGGTCTTGCCGAGACAAACATTTCAGTTCAAGAAATTTGAAAAAAGGTTGAGAAATGAGGGAGTTATGGCCATTTTTGTAAATGACCACAGACGGACACACGGACAGACGGACACACGGACACACAGACACTTGTTCAGGAAGTGATTCTGAGTAAATGTGTATAAGAAAAAGTTTTTTCTGAAGCTCCGTTCCGATTCTCGTTTTTAAGACGATCACAATAATTCCATTTACTCTGTAAATATGGAAGTAAAAACCAAAGAAATTAGACCAAACTTGAAAACTTTTCAATCTTTTTTGTCTTGTCTTTGGCCTAGTTTTTTGCTTAATCAACTTAATATTCGAAAGCTGCAAAACCAGTAAGATTGTTGGAAATTTAACGCTTATTCCAACGGTATTATCATTTTTGTAATTATGCCAATATCTGATGGGAATATGGCAAATTTACTGAAACTAAGTCAATATCCCGAAGAGAATTCAAATCGAAAAAAATGTACTTCATCTAGAGTAACAAAAAAGTTTATGGAACAAAAATTGTGGGAAATTAGCTGAGGAATCTACTCCTTTAGAAAAGAACACCCTACACTTTTCAAATCCCCTCCAGTTCTTCTTAGACGTTGCAGAACCAGGTCACTTCTGCAATAGTGCAGTTGCACTATCGTGGAATATTCAACTTATCCTGCGTTCAACGTTTAGCAAAGGAGACTGCAGTTTACTTAATAGAAAGAGTCGCTTGAATTTTCCTTTTTAACAGTTTCGCCCTCGGGGGAACGCGAGGACTCGCGCTCACCTTAATTGTGGCTGTAATGTACAAGGGAAAACTAAAGAGTGGAAGAGCAAGAAAGAGGGAGGTTAATGCTGTTGAGTGGAAAATACAAGGAGGGAAGAGAAACTCGAATAACAACTGGTCCCGTTTTATACGCTGAATAAGCTGAATAAAATTACCAGGCAAATTTCCTAAACCAGACGGTGTTTATTTCACTGTTCTGAGATGTTTAAGATTTAGATAAAAATATTAAATTAAAAACGGCAAGACGACGTTGGGATTATTCAACCGAATTTTCGCCTGCACCATTGACGGGGGTCAATAGACAAACGGGGGTTTGTCTAAAAAGTCTATCGTCCCGACAAAGGCCAGATATTTCTTCAGGAAAAAATCCTCGAAAATGACCTAAGAATTTGATAACATATGTTCATACGTAAATGGTATATAAGCAGAGTACGTCTTGGTACTGTACACGTACAAATTGTTAAATGAGTATGGTAGCTTAGATGTTCAAGAGGCTAAAACGCACGAATGCCAATGGTTAATTGGTAATGTCAAGTGTTGGAAGCTATGACAGGGAAGGCTGATGTTTAAAGCTGTTAACTCTTGATGAAGTGTTTTGTTTAATCTCCTTCTCGTTGACGACGAAAGAGCGAGTAAAACGATTGGTAAGAGAGGGAACGATGACTTGTAAAGGTAGTGACGTCATCGGCTCGAAGGGAGTCGGGCAGGCTAAACACTCCAAGGACTTTTCGTCCTTTCGACTCGAGCATTAGCAATTCAACGGCTTTTCGAGAGTGAACAGGAGAACGTCAAGAGGTAAGGAGCGGGAGGGTGAGAATATTCTCCTCCCTTTCAAAACGGGTTCGGCTAAAGGTCGCAAAATATCTACGTTCGACGACAATAGTCAGGATTTCAATTTCGCCGATTGCCGTTCGATTTGTGAGGGAATCCCATCCTTTTAATGGTAGAGTCGGCCTCCCACGTTCTCGGTACGATCGTCTGCTCTAGAAACTGAGACCTGAACTTGGCTAACGGACAGTAATTTATCTGACAGTCTTTATCGGACAGTCTCTACCGAACCGTCTTTAAAGGACAGTCTTCACCGGCCAGTCTTTATCGGACAGTCTTCACCGGGCAGTCTTAAGCGGACAGTCTTTATCGAACAGTCTTAACCGAACAGTCTTTGATGGACAGCCTTTACCGGAGAGTCTTCACCGGGCAGTGTTAAGAAGGACAGTCTTAACCGAACAGTCTTTGATGGACAGTCTTTAATGGACAGTCTTTAACGGACAGTCTTTACCGGAGAGTCTTCACCGGGCAGTGTTCAGAAGGACAGTCTTTACCGAACAGCTTTTATTGGACAGTCTTTACCGGACAGTCTTTACTGGAGAGTCTTTACCCGACAGTCTTTATCGGACCGTCTTTATCGGACAGTCTTTACCGAACCGTCTTTACAGGACAGTCTTCACCGGACAGTCTCTATCGGGCAGTCTTCACCGAGCCTTCTTAACCGAACAGTCTTTAATGGACAGTCTTTAGCGGCCAGTCTTCACCGGACAGTCTCTATCGGGCAGTCTTCACCGAGCCTTCTTAACCGAACAGACTTTAATGGACAGTCTTCAGCGGCCAGTCTTTATCGGACAGTCTTCACCGAGCCATCTTAACCGAACAGTCTTTAATGGACAGTCTTTACCGGAGAGTCTTCACCGGGCAGTGTTTTGAAGGACAGTCTTTACCGAACAGCTTTTATTGGACAGTCTTTACCGGTCAGTCTTTACTGGAGAGTCTTTACTTGACAGTCTTTATCGGACCGTCTTTATCGGACAGTCTTTACCGAACCGTCTTTACAGGACAGTCTTCACCGGACAGTCTCTATCGGGCAGTCTTCACCGAGCCTTCTTAACCGAACAGACTTTAATGGACAGTCTTTAACGGAAAGTCTTTACCGGAGAGTCTTTACCGGGCAGTGTTTAGAAGGACAGTCTTTACCGAACATCCTTTATTGGACAGTCTTCACTGGACAGTCTTAAGCGGACAGTCTATATTGGACAGTTTTTACCGGACAGTCTTCACCTGCCAGTCTTTACCAGACAGTCTTCACCGGACAGTCTTCACAGGACAGTCTACACCGGATAGTCTTGAGCGTACAGTCTATATTGGACAGTATTTCCCGAGCTGTCTTTACCAGACAGTCTTCACCGGGCAGTCTTTACCAGAGAGTCTTTACCTGGCAGTCTTTACCGGACCATCTTTACCTGTTGGTCTTTACCTTACAGTCTTTATCGGACCAATCCACTTCTGCATTCAAATCAGTCATTCTTCAGAACATGTAGACTTGGAAAGCTGCGCTTCGACCTTCAATTAGCGAATAGTGTGCTACAAGACCCTTACAAGATTGGATTTAGTTCAACGGAATCTAACCTAACGGTCGCTGGTGACATGAGCAATCAATTAAGTACGAATCGTCAGAGACGACGGATCAAGCAAATCGAGGGAAATGAGCGAAGTTGGATCGCGGATACGCCGTCCTTACAAAGGAGCCAATTGTTGCTTGCGCTTTGTACTTCGAACGCTAATCTTCAGTGCATTCGCTAATGACGGGCAAATGAAGGTCGCAGGAATGGCGTCGGTGATCAACGCTCGGCATTGAAGGCCCGAACTGATTTCCAAAGTCTCCGGCAGCTCGAGGACAATTAATTTTCAAGCTCTCGCTTACAAGTGCAAAATAGACGCTCGTAATTTGAGACCAAACTTGACAGTCAAGTAAGTTCGAACTTGCCATTTTGGACAGTCCTGGGCTTGATATTCGATGATTTTGGGACAGAATGTAAGGCAGCTTTCAAAGATGGTTGTATGTAACAACATTTTTTCTCTTCAACCACGTCAGCATGTTTTTAGTATCCTGTTTTTCCCACGGTTAATTTGTCCGCTTTCTGACGGATGATCGAGCACGAGGCGAGGGCTAAAAAGAGAAACACATGCTTCCTATTAACCAGGGAATGACGGCAGTATTTCACCTTTATAGTTTTCCGGCAGCGAAAAAGCGGCCGCCGATCGCCGCAAAATTACCAAAAGTTTTAACGACTTCCTATCATTCAGACGCTCGTTCCGGGATAAATCGGCCGGGGAAGAAGACGAAAAGAGGATGAGCGATGGGCGAACTTCGACCGGATCCTGCGGAAAGCGGTGGAAAACTTGAATCTCGAGTTTATCGTTTTATTTTTTTCTCGCCCTAGGATATTCTGGAATTCATGTTTTAACATACCATTCGTCCTTTAATGCTTAGAATGCTCGACGATAATTTGAGCTCTCCAAAATAGCGGAATAGGTCTTCTACACACTTGCGGGGCGCCACAATTGTGACGTCAGCACCTCTGCTCAGTCTATGACGTCAGGGTGAATACTCATGTAGGATTCACAGCTAAAAAATTGAAAATCCCAAGCTGAATATCAAAAATTAGAAGGAAATTAGGCAGATAATGTGAAATTTTGACACCCCGTTGGTCTCCGACAATAATTTCCATAAATTCTCGTTCTCAAGAGCGGGAATGCGCAGGCGGGCTTCATGGGAAAACAAATTACGAACAGCGGAGGGCTACAAAGAAAATTAAGACCGGGAGAATTTCGTATCTGGTTACTTGCAAGGTGGGGCGAATCCGCTTAAATTTAGGAACATAATTTTCTCCAACTGTTCGACGAATTTAGCGAGGGGGGGGAAAAGCGACAGAAACTCGAGGAATTCGTGAGGTGTTTACATTGAGCTTAGAGAAGCCATTACGGCCAGCTGCGTAAGCGCGATGGAATATTCCATTTGGCTTTTCTGCGACCAAATCCTCAAGACGATCTCAGCTCCATTAGTCAACGTTGACTTCCAAAAGCTGCTAACTCTGAAGAACGTTTTGAATGATTACGGGATGTTTAGCCAGCACGTAACAATCGGCAAATATCCGGAGACATTAATCCACGTCGAATAAGCTCGCAATTTGACCAATTCCGTAAATATGGCGACTCGGATTTTGTAAATTATTTGAACTTTGGGAATGAACATAAGTTTTTCACTGGTAAAACCAAATAGTTCTGTGCTAACTAAAAAAAAACCAGTGGTGCGTACATAACACACAATACTTCCATATTTTGAAACGTAAAATTGTGACACAATTTGATCATATTTTGACTGCTTTTGAAAGTGTTTAGGTCAAAAATATCAAAAAATTCAGTATTAAAATTTTAAAATTCGCCCAAAATGAAAAAACGCCACATTTTCGGAATGTAAAAAATATCCACATATTCTGCAAGGTAAAACGAAGATTTTGAGACCAAGAACGCTCAAATCGGTTCATTTTTGCGGCCGGAAAAAAATAAAATAGAAAACACTAAAAATGCAAATATCTCGGAAGTACTGTGCGTTATCCAAATTCCGATTAAACAGCGTGTTAGGTCTTGCCGAGACAAACATTTCAGTTCAAGAAATTTGAAAAAAGGTTGAGAAATGAGGGAGTTATGGCCATTTTTGTAAATGACCACAGACGGACAGACGGACACACGGACACACAGACACTTGTTCAGGAAGTGATTCTGAGTAAATGTGTATAAGAAAAAGTTTTTTCTGAAGCTCCGTTCCGATTCTCGATTTTAGGACGATCACAATACTTCCATTTACTCTGTAAATATGGAAGTAATGAAAAAATAAAATAAAAAGAAGTAGAGGTACCAAATGGAATGATGAATAAAATGACAAAAAATTAATACCTAGTTCAATGAATGAGTTGAACGAACGAAAGGACGAACTAAAGTATGAACGAACGCTAAGGGTGGAGCCCTATACATATTTAGGAAGCTCTACAGTGCATTTAGGGTGGACTCCTATACATACATAATGATATCTAAATAAGAACAACATAAAATGAATCAATGGTTGTGAAAGAACCACCTATCACGACGATTCATTCGAATACCCTCGATCGTGCGTGTCCTTCAAGTTATAGGGAATCAACAATATGTAAAATCGTTCTATATAGAAACTCAATAAATAGCAATTTATATGCATAATTCGACTGCCGACTCTTGCCCCTACTTTTTAACGGGGGCTGTAAATAAAAGAGGTCCTTCAGCGGTCGAAATAAAGTGGAAGCCTTGATGTGTAAATGATGGTGATTAAGGGGCAGTGACGCTGCGCTCCTGCAGGACCTCCGAGTCTTCAAGGCGCTGAAGAGGGCCAGGAAAAAATGGACGCTGTTGCTTTTGCACTTGAAGCACAAAAAGGGATAGAGCGAAATTTCGTTGAAGAGCCACGAGAATGAGGATGTTATTACG
Source organism: Nesidiocoris tenuis (assembly GCA_036186465.1). NCBI lineage: Eukaryota > Metazoa > Arthropoda > Insecta > Hemiptera > Miridae > Nesidiocoris > Nesidiocoris tenuis. Next base: position 6,828,728 of record AP028919.1, read on the forward strand.
AGGGGATGATGATGAGCTGAGCTTCTTGCAGGGGTGAAACTGGTAGGAATATGACTTTTTAATTAAAGACCACACCTCTCTTCAGGACGGTTTTTTTCTGTCGCCGTGCTTTATACAAAGAGTGGCTCTGTATTTTCCGGTCTATTCCGAGAACAATAATTGATTTTTAATTGTGTATCGGTGTAGGCTGTTGGTCCTCCAAACCAATAAATTTGTTTTTATTTTTCGGCTCCACAGTTGTTTCAACTAATGAGGCTGCTGCTGTCTTCCTATTCAGCAAACATGGTGGATCTGAATATGATTCGAGGACAATAATTAACGGAGCCGTTCGGCGGGTGTATATTAATCGATTGGAATGATTACATTCGAGTTTTTTGCATAATTCCGATGGGAAAAGATTATATTTAATGCTCATGTCCTCAGTAGAATCAGTTGAGGATCAATCGGGCGTACAAATGAAATTCCCGGCCGAGTGGACTCGTATGAAAAACGGTCTTCAATTAAATTTCCATTTAATAGGACGATTCCGCGAGGCGGCATTTATTTACTGGTAAGTCCTCTTAATTAATTTTTCACCAATAGATGGAAATTCATGTAAATCAAATCCGAATTCGGGAAAGTTCATTTCATGGGCAAGCAAGGGGTTGTTTAGTAAGCGACGAATCGGTTCATTAGGCAGTTTCTGTTGGGGGTATGTTCGAACGGGGTATGTACATACTGCGCCCATGTTCGGTATTCGGGGCATATCCGGGTTGGAGTTTGTTCGAGGGTGTTTCCGAAGGTCCGAAGCGGCAAGAAACTTGTTGGGCTGTCCCCTCAGGTCCTAACCCGGCAAACTAACCCTGTCCTCCGCTAAAGGCAACAAAAACTAACCAATTCCAACTCCAAGACCAAATTAGAGAGCACGGCCATTAACTTCAACTCTTCACGCAACGTCTTCTACAACAAAAACAACTTCGGGCCCGCAGTTTATGTTGCGAATTTGCACACGTTACGATGTGGAATAGTAATCTGTTAGAGGGACGAAAGCCCTATTCATAATTGAAACAAATACAGTGTTGCCGTTGGTATCCGACGCGTAAATTGCATTTTTTCAACATTTTCAAATGTGAAATGTTCATATTTCATATTAAGTATGAGGTATCATCGAAGTATCATTAGGTTGTTCAAATCAAAAATCTGTGAACGTGTTAATTTTAAGCAAATAGCTTGGTTATGACAGATGGCAAGAAGAGAATACTCATAGAAAGCCTTAAACAAACATTTATTTAAATAAAATAAGAGTTTATTTATTTTTTGGTTTTTGAAGATTTCTGTAATAATTTCTTTTCTGTTTTCATTTTCTTTATGAATATTGCATAAATCTATAATCTGCGAATTAACTCAAAACGGAGATGCGCGCAAATACGAAATTCGTCATACGACTCATCTAATCTGAGGAGCAGCCGATTATTCCTTTAAGGTTCTCGTTTCTGTACATTTTATCCGTTTTTTCCCTCACCCTCGGGTGGCAAAAAGTCCTCCCCGCCCCTTTCCCCTCTCTTTTATTCCATTATTATACGGAGCGAGTCTTAATTGAATTTTACGTGGTTCACTTTGGGTTGCGAAGAGCGGTAGGAGGTAATTATTGTGGAATTGCCTCCACCTTTGAGGGACAAAAAAGGCGGGAGATACAATTCTACTAATTGATGCCCCTTCTACTTCTTCGACTTTTTTCCCCACCCTTTTTTTTCTCCTCCTTAATTTTGAAGGGCCCTCTCAGTTATCCGCCGTACAGTTTGAAGTCTACTTAAAAACTTCGGAGAATTAAGCAATTATTTTAGAACCGCTTGTTGCGATAGTGAACCGGAGTGGGTGTTATAATTCTTGGCGAGTATTGTTTTTTGTGAAGGTTTTTTTCCCTGCCGATGTTTAAGACCATAAAATGCCGTTCGTACTCAAACGAGCAGGTAATCTATTTTGAAAAGGCAACAAAATTTTTGTTGCGATATTTTAAAAACTATTTTCCAAATTTCGGATATGGTTTAGAAACTGTATCCACACAGATTAGGGATGAAGGTCGTCATAAATTGTTGAAAGTCGTCCCTCACAGTGGAATCTCAAAATGAGCGAAGTTTATTTCAACGATACCGCGACAAAGACACGATCGATTTGGATCTTGTTAACCTATTTATCTTCCATTTTGGCGTAAAAGTTATGGTGGTATCACTGTTTTATGTTGCCAGATCGGCCTTTGTCGACATATATAATACAAAAAAAAAAATATAACCGGGAAATTTTTCAAAATTTAGAGACGAAAAATCTGTTTAAATATCATAGAAGCGTTTCAGGGTTCACTCGCGATAAAAAAATTTCCGTCGGTGAAGACGAAAAAGAATATCGGACTGAAAGTTTGAGGTTTCGAACTTTTCAATAGAGAACTATCTCCTAGAAGAGAGATGGAAAGATGTCCCATCTGCGTTTTAACGATATTCACGGGAGCCAGAAGGAGATTTGCATGTTCTGTTCTTTAAGATTTCCTCGCGAGCTGTTCGGGGTTCCTTGAGGAAGGTTTCCCGCCGGGGGATGGGGGTCGCTCGAAAACGAACCCGCCCTTCCTGGAAGTGGTAATTGGATCCGCCGACAATAGAAAGCAATCACCGGGAAGAGGAGTTCGAGAAGGAGATTCGAATCTATCGAGAACGAGGGGTTTTGTATCGACGGTTCCGACGTTGCCCAAAACGGTTTCCAGCACAGGCGAAAGACGATTTATGCTAATTGTTATCTAAACTGATATCTCCCCCGACCATCTGTTCGGAAGATCCTCACTGTCGTCTCATCGAATGCTATTCGTCTTGAACAGGGGAATCCTTAGATGGGTACGGCGTGAATACATCCTGAATCCCATCGGGACAGAAGTGCTGAGATGGGATACGAGAAACGATTTATGGGCGAAGGAAAATCCTCGCGAGCTATTCTTCATATACGCGAATGTAGAGGATTTTCTTACTCATCAAAGGCGTGAGAAATGTAGGGCATTTTCCCCCGAAATCGACAGAAACATGAAAAATAGGGATTTGAAAAAAACCGGGACGAATCTCAGAATTGACCCATCGAGAGGTGTTGGAGAAGCGTTAAACTCATTACCGGAGTGTATCCTTGAACAGGCGGATATTGGAGGAAAAATTATCACCGACACTCACACCTCCTCGAGGGCGGCTATGCACGCCCGGGACATCCTCGGCTATCAGTCGAGAAGCCAATGCCTGGAAGGACGATTCGCTTAAATGTCAACTTTGAATGAATTATCCGGAGCACAAAAGTGCTCAACGTGCTTCAATTCACGATATTTATTTACTTCCATATTTACGAAGTATTGTTATTTTACCTAAAATCAAAAAATCGGATCGGTGCTTCAGAAAAACGAAGAATCACTTGCTGAACCAATGCCTGTATGCCGTCATTTACAAAAACGGTCATAATTCCTTCAATCCTTAACCTTTTTTTGAATTTCTTAAATTGAAATGTTCGTCTTAACAAGACTTATCACCCTTTTAAATCGGAATCGATTTGTTTTTGATCAATGCAGCCTCAAAATCAGTCAAAATCAAAATAAAAATAAAAAAAATAAAAATTCAGTTCAGTTCATTCAGTTCAAAAATTTCCGTATCAAAATATGGAAGTACTTAGTAGATATTCTATTTATCTACGCACCGCTCGTTTAAAATTAGAATAGCTTCCAAAACAATTTTAAAATTCGTCACCTCGAATAAAAGTCACCCCTCCGCCGATAATTCAAAGTTATTCATCTAAATCCGCGCAGTGGCGCCTCAATTTATTCCCGACAGGCGTTCCCCTCCTTCGTTCTGCATTCAGTGGCGCACTCTATTCCAGAATGGATTTCCTCGGAATAAAGGGAGCACGTTTAAATCGAAGAGATCCCGCGGAGACAAGGGCCGTATCGGAACAGACGGAAAGCTATAAGTTGTATTGACGGCCGTGTGAAGGGTTCGCTTTTATTCATGAATCGCGTCGATTCTCCTTTTCGCGCACGTCAGGAGAATCCGCGGAAAGGAAAAGACAGGGGGAAATCCTGGCAGCGACTTTTACGATGATGCAGAACGAATCGACATGATGAGATGCGAAGCGAAATTCGTCGAATGTCTTCACCATTCAATCTGCTCTGGGACGAAGTCCAGAATTGGAAACAGGGCTGAGGTGCTGGCCACTCATGGCAAGCGTTGCAGAGCCACGATTCCAAAGATTATCCACAAGAACAGGGGTTAATGATCACCCATTCCCCTAGAGCTAGCTCGAGAAGACACCTAACTCCCAATCCCATATCCGGTAGATAATTATCTCGTCCTTGCCATCCTGCCACAGCAAGAGTATTACTCTCCAGTAACTGTAGAGTACGAATTCTGGTCTTGGAGGATTTGGAGGATAGAGGTCGTTAGCCTACGCTATTTACGGTGGGATCAGGAACCAGGAGCCTCCCGAAACCAGTCATCCGGGTTTTGGACCGGTTCCTTGGGTTGCATCTACATCGATGGTGTAAAATCAACACTGCCCTTTTGCCATGTAGTCTCTGGGTCTATGGACGCGTGGATTTGTGAAATCTGGATTGGTGGCTACTTGGGATATCACGATATATCGTGATAGGTATGCCAAGTTGCCAACAATCCAAGTTTTGAGAAGCAGGCACCCCAGACGCCCATAAAGGATACGATGCTTTGAATCGAGCAGTATTTCAGTGTCACCATCGATATGGGCTGTGCGCCTTACCCCAAGGAACCGGTCAAAAATGGGGAGGCTCCTGGTTCCTGATCCCACCGTAAATAGAGAATGCTAACGACCTCTATCCTCCAAATTAAGACCTGGAATCTAGAAGGAAGAAATTAAGAACGTGGAATCTTCGACGGTGGTCTATACCGCTCCAAAAGTAATATTCCTTCCGACGTTTTTCGAAACGTGGAAGTTCAGTGTGTTATCCCCTAACCAATGGACCATTTTCCTGCTGAAATTTCAAACATACTTGTCAACGACAATAACGCGAAATTGAATGCGCAATTCTGCCATCGGGAATTATCCACTCGAAGTTTTAATGGAACGGCCGTTCAAAATTTCGCTTTTCGAACCCGAGCCCCAGTTCCTCGGTTAATTTCAAACTCGCCGGGCCCTCGACGTCTTTTACGCCCTCGGGTTTTAATTAAAGATATGATTTAACTCGGGTTCCAATAAGAAGTTCTGCGTGGAAAAGCGCGAAGGATTTTATACGAGCCCACTTCACTTCGGTGACCTCGAGCCCTCGAATTTGGAAGCTTTTTCAAGACTAATTTACAAGTTCAAAACGGCGTAATCGGACTGTCAGGGCAAGTTGTGCTTTTTAGGATTTCACCCGCCGAAAACCCCCCGACGCGAGGATTTTTCCCGACAATGAATTAACGCCCCATTCCGCAGCCATAAAGCGAAAATCCATTTCCACTTTGCCGTCAAATTGTACGATTTTCCGAGGAGGTTATTCGGAAATCAAAAGTAAATTGGAGCCAGCCCTTTGCTGGAATCATTACTTTTAGGAGCAATATAGCTGTTGACGTTGTTTGAATTGTAATATTCGAGACGATATGTACCCTTATAAAATAAGTTAAATAACACTGCCAAGCGCAGGCTGAGAATTCGATTAAATAAACGTGTCCAAACTTATTTCTGCTTCTTGCGTGAGGCCTTTGTACCTGTAACAAAATAAACAAAAATTAGTGGACCGGCGACAGCATTATAAAGAAATTGTAAATTGGCAAATTCATGGTGATTTATTCATAATTGAGTCAAGCATAAAAGGAAAATGATTTGCTTCGATTGATCGATAAATAGTTATTGCTTAATTCTTAATCGGTGCGCTTAAATGAGGGTAAATTAAGGTACTTCAACTCTCGAAAAATTAACAGGGGCCTGATTCGTGCCAAAGTACAGTTCATACTTCAGAGCGGGAGAACAGCATGGAACTCTTCTTATGAATAATCGAGGTTTCAAGAACGGAATTAAGTTACACAAAAAATTATAATATACCAAAATAAAAAGGATAAATTAACCCGCAAGTCATTGTCGAAATAAGCACCCCAATATTTCATCGGGACTCGTACGAGAAATTGTACGAGGGATTCTGCACTTACCTACGTCTGGCTAAGCGCAGGAGAGATAAATTACTAAGGATAATAAATTAACAAAACGCTCTTATACGCATTTTTCTCTCCGACGTTCCCTCGAGCGCCATACGGAGTAATGAATATACTTGAGCCGACTGTTTGTCAGTTGAAACCGAAAAGGGGAAAGTTCACTTTGTCTTTGCCGAACGAGTGGAAAGCGTTTTTTGAAGGGGTGGCGGTATTTTTGAATGCGGAAATTTCGATTGTAGGAAAAGGCGGTTTTCGCGGTGACGTTTATTTTCTGACGCTCGGCGGCGACACCTGGTATTTTCGAACTGCGTCCATTTCCACCTCTGAACCTTTTCGTATCACATTCATTGCCGGCCAGATGTAAAATTAAACGAAGCAATGCGAAGCCTATTCGCGCCGTTTTACACCCAAAAAAATGTCTGGCTCGCATATTTTTCGAACGACCGCAAACAGTGCGGTTGTAAGGGGAGGTCAGTAATCCCGATCGGTCGAATAAGAAGCGAACGAGACGAAAGAATCAGGATCCCAGGATTTTCCTGATCAAAATTGTAGTTGGAGGAAAATTTCGTGGTCGAACGAGCGAACAACAACAAACAAAAATTGTGCAAACGAAAAAACAAACAAGAAAATCAACAAAACACACGAAAAAACGAACGAACCAAACGAAACGGTCGTTTAAAATAGCGAAAGAACGAACTCATACTCGAACTAGTACTCAAACTAAAACTTCAACTTAACTAAATTTAAAACTAAAACTCAAACTGAAATTTGAACTCTAACTCAAACTTAATTCTGAACTGATAGTCAAGCTCAAACTGAACCCGAACCTCAAACCGAAGTTGAAACTCAAAATGAAAACTGAAACCAGAAACTGAACATGTGAAATGAACTTCGAACTAAAACTAAATCTCAAACTCTATTTCGTTTTGTCTTCGATTTCGATTATGAGTTTGAGTTTCTGTTTCATTGTGAGTTTGACTTCGATTTCGATTATGAGTTTAAGTTTCTGTTTCATTGTGAGTTTGACCTCGATTTCGATTATTAGTTTGAGTTTTGGTTTCATTGTGAGTTTGACTTCGATTTCGATTATGAGTTTGAGTTTCTGTTTCATTGTGAGTTTGACTTCGATTTCGATTATGAGTTTGAGTTTCTGTTTCATTGTGAGTTTGACTTCGATTTCGATTATGAGTTTGAGTTTCTGTTTCATTGTGAGTTTGACTTCGATTTCGATTATGAGTTTAAGTTTCTGTTTCATTGTGAGTTTGACCTCGATTTCGATTATTAGTTTGAGTTTTGGTTTCATTGTGAGTTTGACTTCGATTTCGATTATGAGTTTGAGTTTCTGTTTCATTGTGAGTTTGACTTCGATTTCGATTATGAGTTTAAGTTTCTGTTTCATTGTGAGTTTGACCTCGATTTCGATTATTAGTTTGAGTTTTGGTTTCATTGTGAGTTTGACTTCGATTTCGATTATGAGTTTGAGTTTCTGTTTCATTGTGAGTTTGACTTCGATTTCGATTATGAGTTTGAGTTTCTGTTTCATTGTGAGTTTGACTTCGATTTCGATTATGAGTTTGAGTTTCTGTTTCATTGTGAGTTTGACTTCGATTTCGATTATGAGTTTAAGTTTCTGTTTCATTGTGAGTTTGACCTCGATTTCGATTATTAGTTTGAGTTTTGGTTTCATTGTGAGTTTGACTTCGATTTCGATTATGAGTTTGAGTTTCTGTTTCATTGTGAGTTTGACTTCGATTTCGATTATGAGTTTAAGTTTCTGTTTCATTGTGAGTTTGACTTCGATTTCGATTATGAGTTTGAGTTTCTGTTTCATTGTGAGTTTGACTTCGATTTCGATTATGAGTTTGAGTTTTGGTTTTATCGTGAGTTTGACTTCGATTTCGATTATGAGTTTGAGTTTCTGTTTCACTGTGAGTTTGACTTCGATTTCGATTATGAGTTTGAGTTTCTGTTTCATTGTGAGTTTGACTTCAAGTACGATTTCCAGTAAACGTTGGGGGGGGGGCATGGCCCTTTGAGGATATCCCATCTCACGCCTCGTATGGCGTCGAACGCAGAATCGGCGTTTCGAACCGAGCCGAGGCGTACTCAGTATGAAAAGGGCGTGAACAAGACGTTACGCCCGACGGAAGGAGACGTATCAGCCACTTGAAGGACTGTACTGTCTTCCATGGGACATATCAAAAGGGAAGGAGAAGCCGTATGATTGATAAGGCGGGTAATCAATCTTTGATCGGAGCCGGGCGGCACTTGAAAGCGACTCCCCCCCCCCTAGAACGGCCCCAATGATCGCTACATTATTCAGCCTCACCCCCATCCGACACTACTTCCCTTTCCCCGCCATTCACTCGCTTCGATACGCCCACGCTCCTTGTAACGCAAGTCTAGCGAAAACCAGAGCGGAGAGGAGGACCGTATAATTTATTGAGCGAGAGACTCAATGTGCGCGACTGCTGTTTGATTAGGTTCGACTGACTACTGGTCGGGCGATTTCCTTGGACAAAGGGAAGAGGATGCTTAGTGTTAATACACTTGCAACCGGCCTTAGAATTGAAGTTTTTGGAGGTATGCTTAAAAATTAACAAAAATGGTAATCACTCGCTTAAGAAAATTATCAGTCAAAATATAATCAAGTTGTGTCAACATTTCACGGATCAAACTAAGTACTCACCACTAATTTTCCTTTGTGAAATCTTCGGATCAACACAAATAAAACAAAAAAAAAAAAAATTTCTAATAAAACACTTATTGATTTACCTATCGGCTTCGATTTGGTTATAATTCATTCATTCGTTTGATCATCCGTACATTTTTTATTTCGAAATTTTTTTCTTTAACGTTCTTGTTCTCTTTTTTAATTTTTTTCATTTTCTTTCAATTTTTTTTTTGTTGTTTTTTGTTTCTTTTTTGGTTCTTTTTGTTATTTTTTGAATATTTTTGTGGTTGTTTTTTGTTTATTTTGTTCAACTGTTTATTATTTCAATCGTTCATTTATCCCCCACGGTGCGTATTGTTATCCACTGTGCTTATACCTTGTTGCTGCCACTTTCAAAAACCCGCGTTACACAAATGTTTGGATTTTTTCCAACAACCTTTTCAGTTTAATCAGGTTTTTTAAGGTTGAACTTGCCCCCTCTTGTACCGTTTTATTTCAAAAGAAACACGGTCACATCATATCCCACATTGAGAGACGGATTCTTCATCATCTGCCGTTTTTTTTTCGCATTATGCTGAAACCCCCGGCGAACTGGGGCTAGCAAGGGAGGCGTTGTTTAGTAATTAGCCTATTATTTATGTAGGGGGTTAATGGCTTGTTTTTCTACAAGGGATGCTGCGGCATCGCTCATTCCGTTTTTTCTCCTTTTTCCGGCTTTTGCTCTTGCTTTTTGGCTCTTTCATATATTATTCCCTCAACCGGTTTCTGCTTTTCGCGGAGTCAAAGAGGAACGGTAACGGCGGAGTCTTTTGTGACGGTTTGTTTCAGTTTCTCCGTTTTATCTCGCGCCTTTTTTAGGTTTTGGGACGATTTGGAAAATTTGAGAGGCAGGGTAATGCTATACTGATTAAAATCCGAAATCGTGGAAATGATTATGTACCTTGGTTTTCCGATTTATCAAATTGAATAAATAAATGAAGCATTTCGATAGTAAAACAGGACGTCTAAGCCCTAGAATTTTACAGGAGGTGGGGAAAAGCACCAAATTGCTGGCTGCAAAAGTGGGTTTGCAAACGCCGATCAAATTTGAAGGATTCATCTCTCCAATTCATCTCGCCAATTGAATTTATAAATTGATTTGACCCCTCAATCAGCTTTTTGATAGTGAATAGGCGCCTTAAAAGTGGCATGAGTTCATTTTTTCGACTCGCGGACATGCGTAAGGAGCTGTTTCACCAGGAAAACTCAAAATCTCATTTTCCCCAATACTAGACTAAGAGGTTTTCCAGTTCCACTGTCGATTTGCGGTATATATTTTACAATAGCAAACTCTCGGCTCTGATTTCCGTCAGTCGCTCCACAGTCAAAACAGAGGACGAACGAGAAGTGCAGAGACTAGGTAGAGCGGTGGCGCCCATTTACCATATGATAAGGGGACGATATGAGCAATTATGTAAATGTATTGTATAGTGGATATATAATGCAGGGCTCGCCCTCCTCGAGCTCTCGGCAGTGTACGCCGGTTGTGTTTGCATAATTGAACAACCGCCTCGGTTCCTCTGGCTTTACATGTTCCCATCCGTTGCCCTGTGGAGTGGGTGTTCACCCAGGGACCGAGTGGAGGACCAGACGACAAATGGCGCTGGAACTGACGTCGAAAGTCTGCGTTGAGGTAGAGAATGAAAAGTAGATTACCTCTATTTCTGTCGACCGTAAAAATGCAAATACCGAACGAAAGTGGAGAGGCGTTTGGGTCATTTTTACGCCAGGAATACGAAAAAGTGGTTCCAAATACCTTTTTTGCGAAGAAATCTAGAGGTTTCTAACAAAATGATGATAAAGATCAAGAGACCAAGAGACATAGAAGTTAATAACGATAAAATTTCAGAATCTAACCGAAATTGAGTTCGAAAAACTTGAACGAAAATCCACACCTCGAAATATGGCAGGGACGCGGTCGATTTCGTGTCGATATATCAAAAAGTAAAAATCGATGCGCAGCATTCTACGCATAAAAGCTCGAAAGCCTTTTACCAGTTCGTATAAAATGCAATTAGACCTGCGAGTTCAGCACAGGGGGTGCGGAAGAGCAAAGAAAGTAATATTACTCGTCCTCGTGCAACGTGGATCCGGTTGAAAAGTACACAAGGAAAACTTCCTTCGGGGCAAAAAGTTGGGGAAAAGGATTCAGTAAAAGCTTTTCACATATAGAGTCCACCCCTTTGTCTTTCGCACGGTTCCTGGAAGCGTTCGAAGCTGCTGCTCTTCAAACTGATGCTGCTGCTGGCTCAGCAACTGACCAGACGTTTATTTGAATTCCTCACGCCGATTCTTCGCTCGGCAACTGCTTCGGCAACGAGAACCCTCGTCTTCGCCGTCGCTTTCTTCGCACAGGCTCATTTTAATTTCAAAGACAACCAAGTTCTAGATAGAAAGAGTTGAGCGGATTCGACCTTTTCACCCGAGAAAGGGCCGAAGACGGAGTTTTCGAGGTAATAAGAGGAAAAGCCACGTATAAACCGAGGTGAAACAGAGGCACCCCTCGAGGGCTCAAGATAGAAGAGAACGCCGACAGCCGAGCAGGACTTAGGTTCATTTTCCACCGCATTAATCCGCCAAAGGATTCGTCGAGAAGTTGTAAGGAATGCAAGGGTTGGCTCCATTGAAGTGAGCTTGTCATCGCATAACGGATCGACCGAAATTAATGCTTTCGAGCATACTAATATGTAGCGGAAAACCTCGTCATTTCGAATGCTCGGAAACACGAATCAGAAAGCCGGATATTGTTCTTTTTCCAGGTAAAATTCAATAATTCGTGTCTTTACTACCGCGCACCGATGGCTCCTAAGGAAGGCCGTGCGGGCGAAAGCGCTTAGTATATAGGTAAGGGCTATATGACGATATCATTCGGCCATTGTCTAATCTTGCTCTACTTTTATCGAAAACGGACGTTTTAGAATTGTATTCCTGCAGGTGCCTTGGGGTTTCCCCATATCCAAACTCAAATTTCTCCATGAAATTGAACCAGAATCGCAAAGTCGACCATATCATTGGAAGGTTGACTGATTGCGCGAGTTTTCTGAAATACGACAGCGTCCAGCACGTTTTTTTTAATGCAGTTGTCAAACGAGCATTTTCAGAAAAATATTTTTTTTCTAGATTTTTGACCTTTGAATCGCAATGGCGGTAGATCATTGATTACGATTGCACACTCGGTTTATAGGAAATCTAACTAAATTCAGAAATGTCCTCAACTGTCCAGAAACGTCCTTGAAAAGAGTGGTTTTGAGTAGGCGAAATTCGGGTTTTTATTTTCAGCAAAAATTTCATTCTCGATTTTTGACGTTTGAACCGCAATTGCGGTAGATAAGAGTTAGTTATTGATTAAGATTGCACACTCTGCGGACAGAGAATCTAACTCTGAATCCAGAAATGTCCTCAAAAATTGAAAAGGGTGGTTTTGAACGGGAGAAATGTGGGTTTTTATTATTCAAAATGCAATTTTTCTGAAAAAAACCTTTAGAAAATCGTATTTTGGAAACGGGTTGAGATTGGAAAATGCGGTTGGCGGCGTTTTGACCCATTTTCAATCTTGCTTCACCCGAAAAATGTTTGTTACATCTAGTTCGGGACACCCTCTATTGATATTCTTGACAGCTTTAATTCTGGTCCATTCGTCAGGAAGGCACATTATGAAGGGATGACAAGCATTGGCGATGTTATTTTTCCGATTTCCTCTTCGACATTTGCAGCCCAGTGAGTAATGATAATAGCGAGTCATCATTTTACTGGCATCGTGCGGAATCTATTTCAGAACATCGCAATAATCCTATTCTCGTTCCTTATTTTCTTCCCAAAAACCAAAAACTACGTGACTATTTTACGCTATGTTCGGCGGCTCGCAGTCGTCATTAGGTGGGTAGGGGTTTACGGTAACTAAGGGGTGTACGGCGGGGTTTATATCCCACAAAACCTTCCCTCTTTTACGTCTCAGGTTGTTCCTAATTCCACCCCTCATCGCTCATCCTTCAGGTCACGTCTTTCTCCACCCGCGCACTTTCTCCTCGCGTTTTCTTCTCACGGGTGCTTTTTCTTTCTGCTCTCTCCCCCCAGCTCCCTACAGACCCAATTCACCGTCCTTTTTCACATTGAGCAACGCAAGGCGAATTTCTCATCCTACCCCTCAATCCAACTCTCATCCCTCCTCAATCCAACTGTGAACCCTCCACGTTCTCAACCCCAAAAATCCACGTTCCCTTTTCCCAGGGTAAACGAATTACCGAGACAGGTAACTGCAGTGCGACACAGAAGTAAACAAAAAGAACCGGTTCGGTTACGAAACGTGATAGAGCGAAAAATTAGGATGACGAGAAGGCGTAAGTGAAGGTAAATAAATTTGTTTTAGCGCTATTTAAACCGTTGAGAATGCTTGCAATGAGAATATATTCTCATTTATACCTATATATAGATACTAGGTTGTTCTCAGCCATGGAAAAATATCTAAAGAAAAATATTACCACCTGAAGATGGTAGTTGGTTTGAGCGACAGCCTTAATAAGGTCCTGGTCGATTTCGGGGAAAAAAAATTAAAAGGAAATCGCTCTTCTTGGGAATCATTCCTGAAAAAAGGAACGAACCGACGATTTTCCGTTGAAATATCAACGTTATAAAATGTGAGGAAATTTCAACAACCCCATGGTTTGAAGGCCTCTTCTATGGAATCAAGTGGCAATTTATTTAGCTTGAAAGGGGCCTTCGAGAATCGCGCTTTTTAGCTCCTTCCATTCTCACGCGTAATTGCCTTTAATGGTCGAACTCTCAATTTTTACCGCGCTTTCCCGGCGGCCCTTCTGCCAGGGAAAATGGGAAAAACGATTGGAGCCTGGAAAAGGGGGCGGGGAGCTTGGGAAAAGATAGGGGGTCCTTTTATCGCTCGGAGGATTGTGCAACGTGCGCAACTGAGGCTCCCATCCGAACCGCTAATGGAAAGTTAATGATCTTTTTCATAGAAGAGTTCGAGGTGCCTGCGATCCGACGTCCTTTTTCTTCCTTTTTTCCAAAAGGAAAAACCCCCTTGAAATGCTGGCAGATGGATTTTCCAGGGGCGTTTTTCCAACTGCCTGCGCGAATCGGGAAAGAAGACGCCAAGGCTGGAGGAATTGACCGCTCGATTACTTGAACTGTCCATGAATTATGTTGCCTAAACGTTGAGATTATTCATTTTTTCAGGATGTTGGAATGTTTCAAATATACAAATTTTAATGTAATCCAATCTCTGTCAACGGTCGAATTTGGGGATGGCGTTCGTGGTCGCCCAAAAACTGTATGACCAACAAGGCTGAACACTATTTAACTGTTTTTCAAATATCGATAAAGCAGCTGGATTTTTAACCTCACTCATAAAAATATCGTATATCGGCAACATCGAGTAATGTCGATTGGGAACGACAGTTGACACTTTAAACGACTGCTTACACGACGCAAAATGATCATAAAACTTGCTGCGAACGAGCAAAAATTACACGCTTTGAGCCCACGCACGATAATTAACTGCTGTAGCGATTAACCTTTGGAAATGCTTCAATTAGCTGGATATCGCAAGCCATGATCAAAGCCATTGAGGCAGATGATGGATCAAAGCGAATGAATAGCGTGAGACAAATTATGTCGGCAAATGCAAGCAGGGAAGTGCGCTTTTGAATGGAAATGCACGGGACGATAACAGAATTTACCAATTATCGATTGATACGGAGCGCACGGATAGAAATCTAATGGTTTGCAGGGCTTATGTGCGATATGGAATACTCCTGTGAATCAGGTACAGCACAATAATAATTATATAAATTATTGTAGAGTTTTATTATAAATAATTATAATAATTATTGTGCTATTATTATTCTAGCACATAAGTATATATTGACTGCAATGAAGTATAAGGTAATTTTACTATCGCAAAACTTTTTAGGTTTTCAGGGCGTAAAAATACCAAAAATATGAAATTGTTTCTGCGGAATCGAGCATGGTACAACCAGAAATCAGAGCTTTCAAGTAGTATGTGGGGCCGGACGACAGGATCATGCAGGAGCTCAAACTAGGTGCAGTGCAGGTTCGCACAGGTTCAGTCTTAAGGCTGAATCAGAAGAAAGGTTAAACCCGCGAACGCCGAACGACGCGATAGGACGGTCACAGCCTGAAAGATCCGAAGATCGAATCTTCCATGGCCGGCGGTACATCAGAAGGTAACCTTGTTCAGTCCTGATCTCCTAATACACTGGCTCGTTCATTGCTATGCTTCAGGAATCCATCCTTTGAGCTTTGTTTGTAGCCTTGTACCCACTTACCAGGATAGAAAAAGAGCTCCTGATCGCTTGGATAAGGTGCGTTTCTTGTAGATAAAATTCGCACATAGGAACAAACATTAATTTAGCGTACAATTCATTCATCAGAGACCCACCTCCACAAATTGTCCGTACAAAAATCTCTCATACAAAGAGCCAAATGGAGGATCTGTTGATTTCCGATTTCTGAAAAAGCACGACGAGTTTGGGGGAAAATGTGTTCGTTTTTAGGACCCTGGATGATTTCACGACTCCGATCTCGACGCTCCGTTTGCTCGGTAAACAGATTAATTTATTTGCCGCCGGCGGCAAGCGATTCTCACTGCTGGCCTCAGTTTTTCAACTGAGCAAAAATATCGCCGGAGTCGAATCAATTCTTTCGAAGCGAGTTCTCGGTTTTTAATCAACAGAATATAGAATACCTATAGTTTTCCAATCCCCTGTTTGCACAAAGCTTATACAATGGGAGGGTGTGTTTTTCCCCGAGCATCCAAGTCTGATCACTTTCGCCTCTGGCTGACAACCCTTGGGTAGCTACGGAACGGCGTGAAATTTCTGACCGTGAAATTTGTTCACCCTACTTTAATATAAAATACTTGATCAACGTGATAAATTTTATTAAATGCCAAGTCAAATCTTTCAAAATCAGTCAATTCGTGCTTACAATTTTTTTATGCGTTGAAACTGAATTTGACTCACGATAACGATGTTGCTCTCAAGTATACCAAGGTGGTCCCACTAGCTGATTTGGGCGCTGTTTCTTCAGAATAACAAATAATCCATTGAGAGCCTAAAATCTCGAATGAAAAACCGGCGATTTCCATCATGAAAACCGTCGTACCTCCGAGCCCGGGGCCGAATATCTTTACCACTCCTTCATTTTGATACCTTGAATAACATTGGCGGCCGCTGTAAAATTTCCGAGCGCCCGGGCGATGAAAAAGGGAATTTACAACGAATAAATCAGCTCCCCCACGGTTTTCTCCCATCGCGAATGGACTCGACGAACTTTTACTTTGTTGTTGCCTGAGCAAGAAAACGGAGAAGGGAAGCGAAAGACTTTAAATTATTGGCCAACTTCCTCCCTGATGCTTTCAGATGTTAAGCGCCTCCCGACGACTCGGAAGGTCCTGGAGACGAGGCTATCGATCGCGGACTCCGGAATAAAATAGTTTACACCTTGGCGGAAATATTCAATAATGCACCAATGCTCCGCTGCACTTTGCTTTACCAAAGTCTTTATTTATCTGGAAGAAATTCCGGTTTTTTTTCTACGTCAGTAATGGACACGAGAGTCTGAACCCTTCGTTACATCTTTTCAACAACTTTTTAACGTTTTTTAACAATCTAACGCACTCTTCATTCTTACTTCTGTCAGCCATCGTCCAGGTTGATTTCCATCTTTTACTCTTCGCTCGGGTTTTCCCAAACTTTGAAAGCGAAACAGAGTTGTATTCCTTTTAACGAAATTCCAGGAAAAGGCTTCGATTCCAATGAAATTTTCCGTTAGGGTTTTTCAAACTGATCGTAGACTGGCAAAAGAGTCATGAGAACTAAAAAATTTTTCAGATTTTTCCACCGGAGACAAAAGACATTTTTCATTGAAAGTTGACATGTTTAAGAGAATGGTTAACAAGTGTTACTTTGAATAATAAACAAGTCACGTAAGGCCATTCCGCTTTTCATCACAACCTTCAGAAGAAAGAAGAAATTTTCTCGATTTGCCAGGTGACCTCTAATCTTGTACTATTAATAGGCAAAAAGTACGAAGTTACCAAAAACTCCCTCATAAAAAAGTGTTATCGGCACTGTAAGGCCATTCCCGGTTTCAACCTAACCCTCAGCACCTGGAACTTCAGGCCGGATAACTGCAATATTTTGCGGATCGGTCATGGTGTCAGTGGTCAGCATGCCATGCGGTCGTGGCGTCAGTGGTCAGCATGGCTTGCGGCTCTGAATGCTGGAAAACGGAGCGAATTCTGTCGCAATTCGACACGCAACCATCGCAGGTTTGCCGCGTCCCAGGGCGAAATTAGACGCCTCTCCAGTCGAAAGCTTGAGGAGTTCCTGGAAGGTAATTGCCTCTCGACGTTGTGGTAAGCGATCGGGAGCAAGTATTCGGAGCTTCCATTTGGAACACGATAGCCGTCTGAAGTGGCATGAGCTTTACTTCTAGCGGGCCGACTACGTCGGAAAGTAACTCGAACGCCGTTCGAGCACGTACATGTTATCTTTTCCCGAGCTAACTCGGCCCAGTCACGTTCTAATTATTTCCTTCCGGCCGCAAATTTCACTTTTTCTTCTTGCCGACACGTTTCCCGTTAAATGACGTTGATGATCGTGACTTGATGTAACGAGGTGGCGCTATAATTGCGAGAAGGATTCGGTAGCGAAGGATTTTCGTGGAGTATAGCTCAGGATTTTGTCAATGGGATGAAAAAGGCTCACATCAGGAGGTGCGTGTCTCTGCAATGTTCTGCATTGCCATGTGGTGGTGCAGAAGAAGATTATTAGCCATAAGTTCGAGTCAGTAAGAAAATTGAATTTTCCGATGAGTATCGATAAAGGTCCTTCAATGACAAGAAAGAAGCACTGACCCGATAAAAAGCCTTTCAAAACCAACATGGCAAGGTCTGGAAAGAGCATGAAAACTACTTCATACATTCCAGACTTTAAACACTTTCTGCACTTCAGTGAAACGGATCGACTGGAAAGAGCACCAAGGCTTGACAATCACAGATGTTGGCAGAGCAGGAGCCAAAACTGCTATAGCAGCTGAAATACCAGGAGGAATCTAACGCGTTTTTACCAAAATGAGAGCATTACTGAGTCATACAGCACGAGTGATCTCGAATACTAGGTATTAGATGTTACGCCCGACTTTACGCCAGTGTTTTGAGGGCAAGAGAGCTGACGACTTCCTCTTGACGATACTTCTGGAAGCTCGAGCGCTTTCGACCGTACAGCCCTCCTTAAGAGCTATTTCGGAGATGATCTCTCAAGTAACAAAGTAACCCTTGATACAAGAGACGTCTCTGAAGCTCCCGAGAGGGCCGCAGGGCCGAAAGCGCTCGACAAAGTCCTCACAGCTCTCTTGCCCATAAAAAAAAAAACAGGTTATCCACATACCCCTTCACCTAATTCATCGATAGAGATCACTATATTACAGGGAAAAATCCCCTTGACTAATGGTACATGAGGAAGAAGCTTCTCTTCTAAAGGCGGCCTTAATAAAAGGGATGCTGCTTTTCCCCTTGCGCTCTTCAGGGGGTAACTAACTTCGTTTTGTCTTAGAATCGCATCTCATCTTCGTCTGCTCTCTTATTAATTTACCTTTTCATCTTCGGGTAAATAGGGAGCCCTCCTGGGGTCTCCTGGCAACGCGAAAATCCCGGTGCCGGCGTCGTCCTAGCGGTAAATCATCCCCTCGCTGGCGCTATTTCTGCAGCACAATAACCCAGTTTTATACGCAATTATTGTCGGATCTACCTCGATAAAATCGGCGCTGTTGGCCTCTGAAAATTCAGCAGAAGACGCCTGATCAAAACACCGAATCCACTGAAATCCACGAATTTTCTCACTCAAATTAGCACCCTCCGATTAATCATTAGTCTCCATTCAGAGTCGTTCAGATTGAAAACACAGCCGTTCCTCCACTGTAGAACATTGGTGGCTCAATGAGCCGATCTTTCGACCTAATGTTTCCTCGGGTTTCGTAAGGGAGAAGACTATTATCCGGCGAATAGTTCCATTCTCCGATGGTTTCTCCACTTCGGCTCGATGCTTTGTATCCCTGAGACTCAACTCTGAATTGGGTTCATACGGTTTCGCGGAATCATTAGCGGTCCTCGGAGAGACCTTTATGGCCCCAGTGGCCATATTGAGCCAATTGAAACCGGAGATTTTCCGACTGTAGCCTTCCACGCGGCGACAGACAAATAACACTATTATCCGAGAATCGTCCTGCTCTCCGGCCGTTGGATCGATTTGTAGATAAAATCGAGATCTTCACTCGACAAAACATTGAATTGCCCAATTGTTTGACCTCAGGATATCTTCCCATAAGATGAGAAATTTATACAGGGGTTTCTTCCTTGAAGAGGTCGGTTCTCCAGCGGATTTGCTACCATTTTTGTTCAACAAACTTTTTTGCGAGCCCCAGAAAAAGTGCACTTTTTTCGCTTTGACTCGCAATTTACTGTTGGTGAAATTGGCCCAGTCTCAGTAAAATGGCCATAAGTCACTCAAATATTGGAGTAATCACAAAAATTAGGATACTGTTGGAAAGAACGTTAAATTTCCAATAAGCCTTGGGTATATTCAGCTTCCTATCATTAAGCTGAGGAAGCGAAAAATTAAGGCTAAGTCGAGGAATGCAAAATTTTTAAAAATTCCCATTCTTTTAAGAAAAAAAGGAAAGCCACCGCGCACATACGAGAAATAACTGGTCCAAAACGTCAGTTTTTCAACGGCATAATCATTTTTAAATTTGTCCCACTTATTAGAAACAAAAACGACGGTTGAAAGTCGAAAAAATATGGTTATTGATAGGAATCTCGGGTTCTCGGGAATGACAGATTGTTTCGAATTTTGGAAACTTTCACTCTGCATTTAAGGACACCATTCTATTGTTCTTCAAGCTGCTCCATTCTAATATGCCCTCAAACCCCATCAGAGGGTCATTTTCAGCCTCAAAAAACCTCTAAGGGAAAAGCACCAATAGCGGACATGACAACAGTAGTGGACACTTGGGTTAAAATCGATAAAATAAGGGTTTGAGACAACTTGGGGGGTTCTTTTTTTTGTGCCACAACTATTCAAGATTAGGCACAACAAAGAAGAACCCCCCAAGTTGTCTCAAACCCTTATTTTATCGATTTTTAACCCAAGTGTCCACTACTGTTGTCATGTCCGCTATTGGTGCTTTTCCCTTATATCAAGTTAAAAAAAACTCATCTAGCGCGAGTTTATTTAATTGACACTTTCAATGACGCCGTTTCAAGTGGAAAAAGCGCTGCGGACGATTCCGTCTGTCTGGAACACACATTGAGGCAATCGAGCTACAGAATGGCTTCAAACCTCCATTTTCTGTGAGATGGTTCTTTTGAAAATGTGTTTCCCGAGCAGCCCCACCGCAAAGGCATTAAGCAGTAAAAGAATAATATTTTTAGAGTTTACAGCGATTTTACATTTCCACTTCGAAGGAGTATACAGGCCATTTCAACACTATAACACCCCCTGACGTGCCCTGACAACGCCATCTGCGCCAGAATGACAAGGCATCTAACCTTTTGGTACCGACGATGCCATTTCACAAAAGAGGGTTCTCACGTTTTTATAACGTTCAGGACGACTTGCAAACAACATAGTAAAACTTGAGTTAAAAGTGGGGAATTTCTTTTTTTCGCACTATCTTTTCGCGAATTCACATACTTCAGACGAGAACCTCGCAAACTAGTTTCGAGGTAGCAAAAAGGCTATCCATACCTTTACTCTCCTTCAAAGACTTTTTACACCCAAACGGAGTAGGTACGAAGTTGAGAAAATCGTGCCTGAAAATTAGACCATACTCGATCAAAATTGTCTAATTTTTCCAAATTTTGACCCTGACTAGGTTTTCCCGAGGCGATTTCCAAATGCCCTCCCCCAAAGATTTATTTTTTGAAATCTGCAGCAGAATCTGACACAAACACAATGTCCATGACAGGACAATAAAGTAGAAGAAGAAGAACACGAAAGATAAGAGATCTTAAGGAGATGAGAATGGGGAGGAGCCTCCACTTTCTAGTGCGCATGCACGGGATCATTAGGGAGCGGCCTATCGAAACCCGAACAATTAGTTGTTATCCATTTCCCAAATATTGTTGGTAGGAGGGCTGAAGGCCGCTTCAGACGACGGCTCAACCGGGACAACCCAACGGCGCAGGCGGACCTAACGATACGATAATCGAATTTTCTACGGCCGGCGGTTTGAGCCGTCCGGAGCGTCCAGCCGGGGCGATAGCCGTGTTGAGTCGTGATTGGCTGAGTGCCGCACTTTCCAGGCCGGCGGTTGCTGTTAGAGCCGTTTTTGCGATTGCCACTTAAGAGCGCCAGTGAGATTGGTCGAGGTGGCGTTAGCGTGGCACCGAACGTTCAATCAGAACAGATTCATATTTTATGATAATATATACATAAACGACATTCTATGATATCTACGGGTACTTAGTTATCAGTTGTACAAGTCCAATTATTATAATATAGTTCCAAAACTGCGTCAGGACTGAAGCCCGTAAATCTCATTCAAATTTGAATCGGAGAGAAATGTTTTCCGAGTTACCAAATGTATCGTAATGTACGATTATGTCCCACAGCGAGGCACATTATTCAGCCCTCGATATATATTAGTCCGTTGAAATAGTCCCAACAGCAACACTGCGTCGCCGCGCGGAAACCTGTTCGAAATTGATAGCCGTATAAATTTCGATTATTCACACGTCTTCTCCGGTCGTTTCGGTCTGGCCTCAGCAGAGTTAAATGAGCCGTACGTAATCTCCCTCTCTGCCAGGGGACGCGGACGCCGAGAGGGTATACGCATGCGTAACGGTCAGTCGCAGTTCGTTTAATGTTTCGTACACCGCAAATAAATCGTCCTCCATTATTTGGAAAGGAAAGTAATGAACGTCGACTCTTCTTTTACCCTTCTCTCCAAAGTGGCTCGTCACAATGATAGAAAGAATTCCGTTTCTTTTTTTACATTTATTTTTTAATTTTTTTCAAGCTAGGAAAAAGACGTGTCAAAACATACCGTGACAGTGAAAGTGGGGAAAAATGGGCATTCTAAATTGGACATTCAAGAAATTATGAATTGTTATTATTGAATTATCACAATCAAGAAATTTGGGTCAAATAATTCGTAACACGGTTTCTGTTGCCATCGTGGACTCCTTCATCGATCAACCCCCTTCGAATTTCGGAAAAAAATGATGACATAACTTCGTCAACTTCTTCCGCCATCTATTTGTATTTATCCCGGGATAAATTTTGACGAAACGGCCGGTTCTCAAGACTTATTCGAGAGATGAAGGCGGTCGGAAATAAATAAATGAACGGTCGAAGCTACTCGCTTAATTGAATCTTCGGCTGAAGAGAGACTCAGATGAACGAGTTTTAGACCTTAGAAAGAAGCGAGTGGATCGAGGGGGGGGGGGGGTTCGAATAGAATTGAAAAAAGGTTCTTCAGTCTTTCCAAGTAGGAATCGAACCGCTTTCCATCGTTTCGACGACGTTCCATCGTTTCGACGACGTTCCATCCTGGGATCTTAAGTGGGGACGTACACTGGAGCAAGTAATTACATCAAGCCTTTCGGAGACGTTGATATCAAAGGAAGAGAGGCATTAGCTCGGAGGAGGAAGACCTGAAGGACTACGACTCGGCTCGAACCACTTCGAAGGACGAAGCTTCTAAAAGGACTTGTTTCATTCCATTTGAAAACTTCACTTCCGTCTAGTCGTTATTTAGTTTGTGAAAAGCTTCCCACTCCCTTTTCCGGGGAAGCCGACGGTTTCTTCTCGAACTTCGAATTCTTCTCCGGATCGACGCAGGATGGCATTCATGAGTTGAAATCGTTAGACACCTATTGAAGTCGGAAGTTTTTTCTACGAAGCTTTCCCTAGTCGCTCATCAAATTGGCGAATTCGAGCGTGGGCGCTTTTTACGACCGAATGGAGAAACGCGTCGCTGCATTTGAAATATCCTAATATCCATCATGGCAGCTCAATAAAAGTCTGCGACACTTCCTCGAGTAAGTGAAGAAAAAGTTGAGCGAATCAGGCGTTGGCATTACTCCGAATAACCGGTGTCGCCCCGGGCGTGCCCTGCCGCCCTCAAGGCGAGGGTCGGGACCAGTCAGGATATGACAACCTCATCATTATTATCAGTGATACTCTCATCCCATGATCCCTACGCCTTTGTGTTCTCCCACTTCAATTTACCTGCGTTTTTTCGCTCTCGAGAGACTAAGGGGGACGAAAGAAAAGGGATTTCCGTATCTCCGATTTATCAACAAATTATGAAATAGCGCAGACTGTATTGGCTGAGGGGCGATTTCGTTTGCATAATCCTTAGCCCGACGATCCTTCTTTCCCCGTTAAAGCCCGTCTTCATCAATATTCCAGTCTCTGAACAGTGTCCTCGGACGGCGCGCGGCTAACCGCGACAGACCCTTCAGTACAAAGATCATCCGACCGGAGAATATAAATTTTAATTAGAAATGATAAGAGGGCCTCCAGATTACACGGAGCTTCCCGTCCCTCCGCAAAGAACTAATTCCTTCATCCTTCGCCATTTCCCTCACTTTATCTTCATCTTTTTTGCACTACTTTTTCCTTCAATACTGTAACGCTTCTAACCTTTTTTCTTTATTCCGAGCGGTTTTATCCGGGGATTCGCTAGGTCTACTTTTTGCACCCCCCATTCCTACACCTCGGCCGTCGCAGGAATCTCGTTCTTCCCCGGGGCATTGTTCGAGATGAAGTTAGTGCTACAAGGCGGGATGGCAATTATTTTAATTAAACGTAATCCTCCCGAGGGCTGTCAAGGCCTTGTTTCACTCAACTTCGGATTTTCGTCCGTGATAATCCCTGGCAGTAAAAATCCACCCTAAGCCGTCGCTCCCAATCTCTCCATGCTCACCAACAGTAAGGTCCTGAAAAATTCGGGGCAAGGGCAAAAAAATTACTTCCCTCCCTCCCGCTATAAGGTAATTTTTGGCGATAATTATCGAATCAGGGTTGAGGAAGCCGTGGGGATTCGTGAGACGTTGGAAAATGATAAATCGCTTCTGCAACGGAAGCTGTTCCTTTCGGTTTGACTTGTGTAAACCAAAACCGCCGTTGAATTTCAGAGACAGGAGCCAGTCCAGAGCATTTTACACAACTAGAGTCGACTGGTGCCAGCTCACAGCTCA
The DNA here is from genome assembly GCA_036186465.1 of Nesidiocoris tenuis. NCBI lineage: Eukaryota > Metazoa > Arthropoda > Insecta > Hemiptera > Miridae > Nesidiocoris > Nesidiocoris tenuis. The sequence continues at coordinate 6,852,840 of AP028919.1, forward strand.
TCCAAAATGGTTGTCAACTCATGTACTTTCAGTACCTACCCTTGGAACTGAGGAGATCGAATTTTCCCGAAGACGCATCAGATGAGAGATTTCAAAGAGATAGACATTTCCTACCTCACAGGCACCGTGTTTTTTTTTTGCGCAAGATAATCAAACAATTAACAAGCTGTCTGGCTTTTCAAAAATAACCCACCCCTCCCAGCCGGGGGTTCGGATCTTTAATTTAAGCAATACCCGCCTCGCACTTCATCAGCCTCCTACCGCGTTTTCGAAGCATCAAAGTATCCGGAGTTTGAGAAAAAAAGACCCCGGGCGGGAAAAAGTTCCGAGAGGAAAAACCAAAAGGGAAAAGCTAATTTTAAGGTCTCTTTGATCCGAACGATGGAAATGACACCGCAGTTTGCCGTGGAGGTAGCGCAGGTTTGGATTATGGTGCAACTTCACAGGGCAAAACTGAAATTATTTCCGAGGGCCGGGCGTTTAGGAAGTGTGGTCATGTTGAGCATAGAGCGTACGACCACTATAATGGGTTCGTAGGTACTTACCAATATTCGGAAAAAAACATGGATAACATCCATAAGAATGTTGACTATTCATCTAAAAACTCAAATCAAGGGAATTCGGGGGATATTAGGGAAGCAAATGGCTCAAGAAAGTTAACGAGGTTGTAAACCAGTTCCAGCGGCCATACTGTGAAAGTGAAAATGGATGTGGAAGTGGGAGTGGAAGTGGAAGTGGAAGTAGAAGTGAACGTGTTCGTGAGTGGAAAAGTGAACGTGAACTCGACAGTGAAAGTGAAAGTGAAAGTGAAAGTGAAAGTGAAAGTGAAAGTGAAAGTGAAAGTGAGAGTGAGAGTGAGAGTGAGAGTGAGAGTGAGAGTGAGAGTGAGAGTGAGAGTGAGAGTGAGAGTGAGAGTGAGAGTGAGAGTGAGAGTGAGAGTGAGAGTGAGAGTGAGAGTGAGAGTGAGAGTGAGAGTGAGAGTGAGAGTGAGAGTGAGAGTGAGAGTGAGAGTGAGAGTGAGAGTGAGAGTGAGAGTGAGACCGAGAGTGAGAGTGAAAGTGAAAGTGAAAGTGAAAGTGAAAGTGAAAGTGAAGTGAAGTGAAGTGACAGTGAAAGTGAAAGTGAAAGTGAAAGTGAATGTGAATGTGAATGTGAATGTGAATGTGAATGTGAATGTGAAAGTGAATGTGAATGTGAATGTGAATGTGAAAGTGAAAGTGAAAGTGAACGCGGAAGTGAAAGTGAAAGTGAAAGTGAAAGTGAAAGTGAAGTGAAAGTGAAAGTGAAAGTGAAAGTGAAAGTGAAAGTGAAGTGAAAGTGAAAGTGAAAGTGAACGTGAACGTGACAGTGAAAGTGAAAGTGAAAGTGAAAGTGAAAGTGAAAGTGAAAGTGAAAGTGAAAGTGAAAGTTAAAGTTAAAGTGAACGTGGAAGTGAACGTGAAAGTGAACGAGAAAGTGAACGTGAAAGTTAACGTGAACGTGAACGTGAAAGTGAACGTGAAAGTGAACGTGAAAGTGAAAGTGAAAGGGAAAGGGAAAGGGAAAGGGAAAGGGAAAGTGAAAGTGAAAGCAACTTTGAAAGTGAAAGTGAGTGTGACTTTGAAAGTGAAAGTGAATGTGACTTTGTACGCGATGGTGAACTTGAAAGTGACAGTGAGAGCGAAATTGAATATGAAAGTGAACGTGAGAGTGGAAGTGAGAGGACCAAATTGCAATTTGAGTTTCTAATATGCGGTTCCACAATTTCACCCCAAAATATTTAGTTCGTACTAACTGTTCACCATCAAAAATTTACTAGCTATTCATCCAAATTTGGAAACAGACATGAGTTATCACCGTCGAACGCTTAATCGCGATTACCGAAAGGACTCTACAATGAAAACGTTATGTTTACATAGGACCATCATCCACGGCAGTCAAGCTCGAAAGACGGGGTGCGGAAATGATCAATCAAGATGTTTTTCATTTCGCCCTCGGCCGTACACCGACTTTGGCGCGAGGCGCCTCATGGTTGTATAGCTTTGGAAAATGATACTCGCCAAACGGAGGGAAGTTGAAGAAGACGACAGCGAAGAAGAGATAGGAACAGCTTGGCTGAACATCTGTTGTCTGCAGGGAGGCGAGGCTTCTAATGAAACATTCGATTACTACAAGCCTACAGACCCCGGGCCATATCTGACACCCGCAAAGCAGCAAAGGATTCTTTTTTGTTGCTGTCCGAAACCCGAGAGTTTCAGACAATCATAACATTCCGGGCTCTAAAAAATTGTGATTCACGTTTACACCTTTGTATACAAAACCAGTGGAGCTAATTCTATGTTTTGTGTTCTGATACGTAAATAGTCGGGATATCGAAAAAATTAAATAACCGTGTATAGGTTATACGTTTGTTATAAAACTCTATCCTCATATTCCAGGAATACATTCGTTTGCAGTGCGACGTTCGTGTACCGATCACAAAGCGACTGCACTCGATAACAGCCAAGCGTCTGGGGTCGGATGAAAGGAGAGAGGCGAAATGTCTGACACTGACCTGTATGCGTGCGTAGGTGGGCTTTCAGGTGGGAGCTCTTCGTGTAGGTCTTTTCGCAGTCCGAGTACTGGCACTTGTGGGCTTTCCGCTTCGTCGATTCAGGAGAGTGGTCGACCCTTTGCCTGAACGAGGTCTGATGTTTCGTCGTGGCTGTCGTTAGCCTGGAAAAGCCGTCGATCGGATATTGAAAATCAACGGGAAATACGATACTTTTTGAAGAGTTGCAGGCTTGTAAGAGTCAATTATTTCAGATTTCATATTTTTGGCAACTTTTACAAGCATGCGTGATTTTTTGGAATTCAAGATAACCACTTATTTAACGCAAAGATATTGAGAAGTACCATTCTGAGTACTCACTTAATAATGGAAAATAAAAATAAAGATAAAAAAAAATTGCACAGGTTTTGGGACAAATTTTTTAATTTGAATTTCATTTTCATTTGTGAGGAATCGCGTTAGGGCGAATGTTCAAATTTCAAACTTCTGGTAGTTCAATTGCTCTTACCGATTTTGACGAATGTGAGGTGTGGAGAGGGGGGACGTTTTGAGCGGATCTATCCCCCCGCCTCCTCCCGACCCCGCGTCAGAACTGTAGTCGGGCGAGGAAGGAGGTGTGAGCGTTGGAAGGGGCCCTCGAGAAAGGCCTTCGTCCAGAAGGAGCTCCACGTCGTCCTCATCGTCCTGAGGAAATGCGGAAAAAATTTTGAAAAAATTGTCGTACCTCGCCGATTGGTGAAGGTATTAGTGGTAATTATAGGTAGCAAGGTACAGTGGCCAAGGGAAATTTACATTCTTCATGCTGAGTCCACAGGAATCACATTGTTTGCGGACTGGCAGAAGTTAATTTTGAATTTTGTAAACTGAAATGTGAAGATGGAAGATACTAGTAGTCCAAAATTATCTCAGCAAATCTCGATTAGGCATCATTAACTCTAGATCTCTTTTTGGACAAAATTCAAAAATCGCCCCATCCAGAGATTAATTTTTGTTGCGCAAAGGCTCGGCGAATGATCATTTTTAAAGACAAAGGCGACGAAGCTCATGAATATGAAGGGATGGGCCTTCGAAAGAATTCCAAAGAGTTCAAATGGGCGATTTAACAAACTCGAAAATTCACAGGTTCTCGGGAGCTCATCGGAGAAACTTCTGGAAAAGTTCATACTGTTTGCACGGGATAATCGACCTTTGAAACGGCTGATTTTTTTCTTATCGGCATGAAAACTTTGATGAACTTGTTTTATCACAGAGTGCTGAATTTTTTATGGCGCCTAACGTAGGGACTAAAAATTTTGATATCTTTTTATAGATTTTTCAAATCAAACCCGGTACTAACCTAAACGTCGAAAAGATAAATTGTTATGTGTATGAAAACGTCTTGTTTTCATGGTTGCAATTTTGGTAATAAGAGCTATGAACTTTTTTTTGGCAGCTCCTTTTTCTGGTGAGTAAGAAAGTGGACCAGAATTTTTGTTGAATGGAGAATTGAATGACTGGGGATGGTATTTCTGTCCTGAGTCGTACGGAGTTAATTCCAATTTCAAAGCCACCCAACTCAAAATAATATTTTTTTTTTTCAAAAAAAAAAATAATTTACTTACGAGGGGTTCTTTTTTAAGGAGGACGTCGCAGGAGAGGGAACCGCACGACACTCTCGAGCAAGGGTCCGAGATGGTCGAGCTGAGCGACAGCGAGTCTAACGTAGGTTCGTCTATCGTATCGACAACTTCAACTTTCCACGTTGTCGGGGCGACAAATACGTGCCAAGGGTTGTCCAGTTCTGTGGGCAGTTTTTTGAAACTTTGCAGCTTCGGTTCGTCCTTCAGGTACCGTTCCATTTCGTAACATGTCTGCAAAAGAAGAGAGGAAAAATTAGTTATTGAAGAGCACTAGAAAAATGTATGATATAAAAATTGAAAAATGTTGCAATTGGCGCCCAACGTGGGGCGAAAAAGTTCAATTCAAATTTAGCACTTATTCCATAGTGCGCATTGGACAAGACCATTCTTATCTGACTCGTTTTCATTCTTATTCACCGAGAGATTCGAATCTCTGGTTAACTTTTTCCAATGACAAAATATTATGAGCGAAAAATAAAACTCTACTTCATGGGATACAATAATAATGTACGTGATTCGCTTTTGATTTGGAACGGATACCTTCCAACAATTTTGGACGTGAAAATAATTCAATAATTCATAGAGAAACGTATCAAGTAAAGCCTCAATAGTCGAGTCAGTTTCGGTAATCTTAGCGGTTGGCGCCCAACGTGGGGCGAAAAAGCTCGATTCAATGTTCATATTCCATCAGGGCAAATCCACCCCGGAGAAGGAATGCTCATTGAGCACCAAATCCAAATTATGACGATTTATGATATCAGCATTTTCCTGTAGGCCTACGATAAAAACTTGAGTGTCAGCGCTTTTGCGTACAGTGTTTCGAGCGGTATTTCTCTCGTTTTTACGATCACGCCCACAAGGCGAGGAACCTAAATTTTCCGAACTCGCATTTTCCTTAAGCAGTGTCAGAAGTAAATCCACCGAGCAATAAACAGGATTTCGCTTTCGGAGAGACCCCCGAGTGTAGCGGCTCGAATTATCTCTTCGCTCGAAAGCGGAGCGGTTCTTATTTTTCCGTGCGGATGCGATAATTTCTACGAAGAGGGAGTGAAAACGAAAAGAAATCCACTAGTGGAAAGTTTTTCTCCTAAGAGAATCGGACGATAGGCCTCGCAGGATAGAAGCCAAGATTCTCCGCCGGGGCTAAATTAGTGAAGCTCCTACGAGGATAGGAGAAAACGCTGGTTGCAGAAAGAAAAGTACAGCTAGCTACCCATTAGAAGGCTCAGCCGAGGACACATTTCAAGCTCGAGGTTTTTGGCACAGTTAGCGCCACTGCTGCTGCCGTTGGAGTGGAACATCGCCAGAAAAACGGCAACCGAGGGAGGAGACATTAGCACGAAAAAGAGTCAAGGAGGAAATGTACGGCGCGAAAATGAATCGAATCAGTTCGGATTGGAGAGACAGATATATTAGCCGAAGAAGGTAGGTAGGTAACAAATTTAGGCCATTTAGCGAGATTTGATAAATAGTGGATAATTTTTGCGACGTTGGGGCGGAAAACTCTCGACGAAATACAAAAATTGTACAGCACGCCTACTGAATAATACCCAAGTTCGCGGTTGATGCGAACGATTGCGAGATTAAAATTCATCAAGGATCCCCCGACTAATAATGAAAATCCCCCGGCAGTCGTAAACAAGGAAACGTCTTCGCTTCGGCGCTGAGTGAGCAACTGAGCTCAGCAGTAAAAAAAGAAGTGCAGCCATCTCGCTCTCCTTCGAGTCTCTCTTTCTGAACTACCCAGGCCTTCGCAGCAGACCCGTCTGAGTTTAATAGGTCGTAAAATGCAAGGGCGTCCCTTTATGTTTGCGGACTGGGACAGACAGAGAGGTATAATAACATTGAGGTAGCCAGGGATACCTACAAGAATAGCAGATATTCTGGAGTTGGGGGGATATTCTAGAGTTGGAATAAGTACTTTAGTGTTTGAGTGCACGCCGGCAGTAACTGTTCGAGACACTTTTTCTCCTTCAGTTTCTCTTTCTCATAGTTTTTTATTCATCGGGGCTCATTCATTAGAGTTTCAAATTTTGAAGATCGAGGTCCGAATTCTCCGGCATTGCTCGAAAATGCTAAGGAGGCTTTAGAGCAAAATATCGCCATAAGTCACCTCAATATGAATGCTTCATCAAGTTGAAATAGCGAATTATGGCACGTATTTTAGTGTTTTAGACAAATGGAAACTAAAATAACAGTCTATTCAAGCTACTCCAAGCCTCAGGTGAATCCTTTTCAAGGACCTCTCTCTGAAATGTCCTCAATTGAAATAGATATTGCGATATAATATTATATTGATAAAAGTCAACATCAAAGAACATTTTAACAAAATCTTGCAATAAGTTTTCGGGAAAAAACCTCATATCCTATGGTAAATCAAGTGAGAAATCCAGGAAAAATACTCGAAAAATTCTAAACCCACGGCATCATCTTCAAAATTGAGTTTTTGTGTTTTTTCAAAATCAACCCTAATTATGCCAAATTGGACCCCTCAACCTTTTCCGATCGGATTGCCCGGACAATATGAACCAAGTTGGTGCAAACCACAACTTTGAGGACCAGTTTCATCAAAATCGGATCAGTGGTTCGATACGATGTCGTGGCCACAAAATTTTGACCAAATGGCAGATTGTTGCAGGATTTCGTTAAAATGTTCTTTGATGTTGACTTTAATCACCCATTCCAAGATCAATCTCGCTCGGATACCCTTTTAAACGCTGATAGAGATCCCTCTCCTACCTTTGCCACGTCGGATAAAACACTGGAATTACCCGCAGCCGGGAAAGTTAGGCTGGGGTAGTGCATCCGTAATGGGCGAGCACCTTTTGGGTTTAGTTACGAAAATTGCGTTATCTCGGGAAAACGTGACTTTGCCGACCCCGAAGGGAAGCAAAATGTGCACCGAAGGTAGAAAACTTAGTTTCCACAACTAAAATCCCGTATTCGCTTCAGTCTGCGGCTTTCTGGCCCCTGACCTTTCGGTTGGCGAGGGTTTTCTACGTAACGTAGACCGCGCTCTTTGCAGATAGCCCCCGGGGCTAACCCCCTGCGGCTTGAAGCGTCTGAAATACAACCCGAGAGATAACAAATGTGTCCGTATCGCTAAAAAGGGTGTTACACCACCGAGGTTTGGTTTTCAGCGTATCTTACGGTAGTTCCTTTATCTACGAATGCAATTCTTCTCTGCTGCAACCTATAATTTTCACATGATTGGGCTGGCATTGGTGGAGGAAGAGGATCAAACGAAGTTCACTTTATTGCGGTTTATTCGAGATGATTTTGAGATAAAAATATCACATTTACGTCGGAAGATCCAAAGAGATGAAGAACATAAGAGCGAAAGAGCGAAAGATTTGTCAATGATCGAATGCAGTGAACGTCCTTGGTCTCAAATTAACCGTTTTTCAATTCCTACGATATTACGTCTCATTACGATAAAATCATGAAACGTTTTCGAAAGTTTTTGGTTCCTCGCCACGGACTCTCTGACGAGAGAAGTGAGTCAATTTTTGAATCGAACTTGAAAACTGGGACAAGCCTCTTTTCTCAATGTGCAAAGAAAAAGTCGAAACGTATACGATGAGGAAACCTCCTGGGGACTGGATATCGAAGTTGTAAAAGTTCGGGCAAGGTGAAAAGCTGGCATTCAGCAGAAACTGGACCCTGCCCCTATTCCAATAGAGGAAAAGGTTTGCGTCCTTCCGCTGCGAATAACTACTATGAAGTTGCTCGGCAAAAAGAAAGAATAAGTTCTTCTGGATGTAGACCATGGGAAAATGGGGGATGAGAACTCGGGGAATAACTGCTTCATGAACGCTAGATGGAAAAAAGCCCGATGGGAATGACTATTCTTCAGAAGAGGGATGAAGAGAGATCGGGTGTTATTATGGCAGTGGATCCTTCAGTCTGGATATGGGTCAGTTTTTTCTTTTTATTAGCCCTCACTTCTCTCCAACGTTCTCTACCCTCTCCAGTGGATTTCTTTCTACGATTCTCTTGGGCATTCCTTCAGCATATCGTGGCCATCTCTTCAGGCGACTTGTATAGTTCTCGTAATTAGGGTTGTCGAGAGACGAGGCCAATAATTTTCTCCGGCCTTGAATGAAATTCTCGCTGGCCGGTCTATTCGCAGAATAAGATTGTTAAGCGCTCTTTTCTGAACCACTTCAATCGCTTTTGCAGATATTTGAACCAACGTAGAAAATTAAGGAGAAGTAGTAGGTGATATATGGGGCTTGCGGGTTGTACTAGTGGTTAACTGCAGGTTATGGGTTCGATTTCCATAGTTGGCCTGAAAAACTTGGCCCATATCTTTATAATTTATGTCATCTTTGGTATTCTGGATTCCTGGGGATAGTCAAAATTTGAGGAATAAAAAATCTCTTCGTAGTACCCAATTACGAGACCCTAACACAAACAAACAACCATAAATATATCTACAGATGTGATATAAACGTATCATGATGCTCTGGGTAATTTTCGCCTAAACATTTTCCACACGTAGAAGTTACAGTTAACCAGTCGGAAAATTTTTGATGAAGGTAGACCTTCGTAAAATATTATCCGATGTAAAATTGAGTTGTAAACATACACGAAGCAGCAACGAGGGTTATCTCTTTGAAATGCCGGCTCGAATGGAATTCTAGGATCAGACAGCAGATCCTTTTGAAGACTATCAATCATCTGAAGGATTTTAGAAGGATTTTTGAATTCAGCTTGAGCCCAATATTTACAGGCCTCGTCCCTTGATGAAACGATTATTCCAGTCAAGATAGCTTGCAATTCAAAGGGCAAAGGAAACTTATCAGTTCCTTTTTGGGAGGCTGGGTTTTTATTTCGAAAAATGCGTAAACAATTGCACAAAGGCTCGACGTTGGTTTCAGTTTCAACTTTGCTTCATTTTCCTGGAAACCGTGTTGAGTGGAATGTTCCAGGATTGTGTATGGAAAAGGATCTGAGTCCTACATTGCCAGTGAAATCTGCTTCAGAATTATTATCACCTGAGGAGAGGGATAAAAGCAATTTTTTAATTTAATGGGAGTTACCTTTGAGGCATTTACAGAATTTTTATGTTATCAATTATGTGGCCACTCCGATCACATTTTCCAAGCCAGATTACGACGACCAATAAGGATAGATTTGACCGTTTTTCGTCCTTAACTCTTTGTTTTGCCTTGCAGAATATGAAAATATTTTTTATAAACCGATAACTTGACGTATTTTGATTTTAGGAGAGTTCAAAAATGTGGATAACAGTTTTGGGATATTTTCGGCCCAAAGTGCCTCAAAAAGAGCCAAAATATAATCGAATTATCTCAAAATGTATCAAAATTTGGAAGCATCGGTTAGGTAGCACTGGTTGCAATTGACCACAGACGCACAGATAGACACTTGTACAGGAAATGGTGGAAAGTGTGTAAGTAGAAGTTGTTCCTGAAGGTCCGAACCGATTTTTGATTTTACTACGTTTCCAATTCTTCCATAGGACGGAATGTATATTATACATCGTAAATATGGAAGCAAGAATTACAGAATTACACCTACCTGCCTAATAAACAAGACTACAGTTCACTGTCGGCAAATTAGAAGTAAGCCTCGCTGCGTTTGAAAGTTACTGATCGACTATCGATCGCCGACGGTATTTTAATAGTTTATCGAAATTTGCTTCCAAGTACCTATCCGTATTTCTCTTGGTTCGGTCTCCTCTGAAAAGCCCTCGCCCCGCCACATCGCCAGTCCTGTTCGTTAACTCGGTACTATCCGCCTCTCAACGGACCCGTTGAACCGTCTCGCCGTAGCAATCTACTTCGGCCTTCATCTAACCCTCTCCCTCTCTCTCATCTAACCCTCTCCCTCTCGCTCACCTACCCCTCGGCTCTCTTTCTCGCTCGCCGGCTTTCCATCTCGCTCTCATCCCCCGACGCGGCCTGTCCTCGTTTCCTCCCTCGTTCCCTGTCGCTGTTTATCCCACACTAATCGAAATGCTATTTGCACTCTCCATGGTAAATATCGCTGTCTAGCGCAACTTTAATCAAAACCCATCCTATTTCCCAGTCGGTATCCCTGAGCTTGACTCGTACAGTCATCTTTCGGTTAACGGCCGAACCCGACTCGCTCTTTTTCGTCAAGTCACCACCAATGACAGCGAGCAGTTGGGATTCAATTAATTTTATTGGGTGACGTCGGTACGATAAAGACTGAAGTCCGATTTCACCCAAGTTTTCACATCATGAATAGTGTTAACATGGCGAATAATTGATACTAGCAACTTTCTAATAGATCTCCGCACAAATATGATGAACATGGGAACGTGGCTTGGAAACGCCAATAAAATTCACTGAGCACAACGCCGACGCCACCTCGGCCAATCACAGCAAAGCATCCTCATACCCCTCCAACAGCAATCGGCTAGTGCATTATCCTGGCGCTGGTGGATGGCGTAAGCATGGCCCATACCGAGAGGGGAACATGGCCCTCCCAAAATTTTCTGGAATTCCTTCACATAAATACTACGAACATGGTGCATTTCTCATTAACACAGTGCCAAGTAACACTCAAACTCACAGTGCCAAACACCAACTAAACTCTAAATCAAACTCACACAGAAGCGTAAACTCAAACTCCCAATCAAAATCGAAGTCGGACTCACAATGGAACAGAAACTCAAACTCGTAATCGAAATCGAAGTCAAACTCACAATGAAACAGAAACTCAAACTCCCGATTGAAATCGAAGTCAAACTCACATTGAGACAGAAACTCAAACTCGTAATCGAAATCGAAGTCAAACTCACAATGAAACAGAAACTCAAACTCCCAATCGAAATCAAAGTCAAACTCACAATGAAACTGAAACTCAAACTCCCAATCGAAATCGAAGTCAAACTCACAATGAAACAGAAACTCCCAATCGAAATCGAAGTCAAACTCACCATAAACCAGAAACTCAAACTCGTGATCGAAATTGAAGTCAAACTCACAATGAAACAGAAACTCAAACTCCCAATCGAAATCGAAGTCAAACTCACCATGAACCAGAAACTCAAACTCGTAATCGAAATCGAAGTCAAACTCACTATGAACCAAAAACTCAAACTCGTAATCGAAATCGAAGTCAAACTCACAATGGAACAGAAACTCAAACTCCCAATCGAAATCGAAGTCAAACTCACAATGAAACAGAAACTCAAACTCCCAATCGAAATCGAAGTCAAACTCACAATGAAACAGAAACCCAAACTCCCAATCGAAATCGAAGTCAAACTCACTATGAAACAGAAACTCAAACTCCCAATCGAAATCGAAGTCAAACTCACAATGAAACAGAAACTCAAACTCCCAATCGAAATCGAAGTCAAACTCACAATGAAACAGAAACTCAAACTCCCAATCGAAATCGAAGTCAAACTCACAATGAAACAGAAACTCAAACTCCCAATCGAAATCGAAGTCGAACTCACAATGAAACAGAAACTCAAACTCCCAATCGAAATCGAAGTCAAACTCACAATGAAACAGAAACTCAAACTCCCAATCGAAATCGAAGTCAAACTCACAATGAAACAGAAACTGAAACTCGTAATCGAAATCGAAGTCAAACTCACAATGAAACAGAAACTCAAACTCCCAATCGAAATCGAAGTCAAACTCACAATGAAACAGAAACTCAAACTCCCAATCGAAATCGAAGTCAAACTCACAATGAAACAGAAACTCAAACTCCCAATCGAAATCGAAGTCAAACTCACAATGAAACAGAAACTCAAACTCCCAATCGAAATCGAAGTCAAACTCACAATGAAACAGAAACTCAAACTCCCAATCGAAATCGAAGTCAAACTCACAATGAAACAGAAACTCAAACTCCCAATCGAAATCGAAGTCAAACTCACAATGAAACAGAAACTCAAACTCCCAATTGAAATCGAAGTCAAACTCACAATGAAACAGAAACTCAAACTCCCAATCGAAATCGAAGTCAAACTCACAATGAAACAGAAACTCAAACTCCCAATCGAAATCGAAGTCAAACTCACAATGACACACAAACTCAAACCCCCAATCGAAATCGAAGTTAAACTCACAATGAACCAGAAACTCAAACTCCCGATTGAAATCGAAGTCAAACTCACAATGAAACAGAAACTCAAACTCCCAATCGAAATCGAAGTCGAACTCACAATGAAACCGAAACTCAAACTCCCAATCGAAATCGAAGTCAAACTCACAATGAAACAGAAACTCAAACTCCCAATTGAAATCGAAGTCAAACTCACAATGAAACAGAAACTCAAACTCCCAATCGAAATCGAAGTCAAACTCACAATGAAACAGAAACTCAAACTCCCAATTGAAATCGAAGTCAAACTCACAATGAAACAGAAACTCAAACTCCCAATCGAAATCGAAGTCAAACTCACAATGAAACAGAAACTCAAACTCGTAATCGAAATCGAAGTCAAACTCACAATGAAACAGAAACTCGAAGTCAAACTCAGTTTCTCAGGTGAGTGTGATTTCGATTATGTGTGAGTTTCAGTTTTATTCTTGGTTTGACTTCGATTTTGATTACGAGTTTCAGTTTCTGTTTCATTGTGAGTTTGACTTCGATTTCGATTGGGAGTTTGAGTTTCTGTTTCATTGTGAGTTTGACTTCGATTTTCATTATGAGTTTGAGTTTCTGTTTCATTGTGAGTTTGACTTCGATTTCGATTTGGAGTTTGAGTTTCTGTTTCATTGTGAGTCTGACTTCGATTTCGTTCGGGAGTTTGAGTTTCTGTTTCATTGTGAGTTTGACTTCGATTTTCATTATGAGTTTGAGTTTCTGTTTCATTGTGAGTTTTACTTCGATTTTTTATTGGGAGTTTGAGTTTCTGTTGAATTGTGAGTTTGACTTCGATTTCGATTGGGAGTTTGAGTTTCTGTTCCATTGTGTGTTTGACTTCGATTTCGATTGGGAGTTTGAGTTTCTGTTTCATTGTGAGTTTTACTTCGATTTCGATTTGGAGTTTGAGTTTCTGTTTCATTGTGAGTTTGACTTCGATTTCGATTGGGAGTTTGAGTTTCTGTTTCATTGTGAGTTTGACTTCGATTTCGATTGGGAGTTTGAGTTTCTGTTTCATTGTGAGTTTGACTTCGATTTCGATTATGAGTTTGAGTTTCTGTTTCACTGTGAGTTTGACCTCGATTTCGATTACGATTTTGAGTTTCTGGTTCATTGTGAGTTTGACTACAAGTTTGACAGTGGGGTCCTCTTAGGCCGCTGGAAACCCCTCTTTTCGGATTTTTGAATTTTTGTCCTCCTCTCGCTAATATAGTAGTAGCTTCTTCGATTCGTGCTCGAGCTTAAACCAGCAGCAATGGTGGAAAATGCATAGAGGTCCTATGCATAGAGGTCCTATGCATAGTCCTAGAGGACTATGAAACTAGGCCAGCTACGCCTTGTTGGAAATCACCAGGTAGTCCTTCGTTCTTGGCCATCGAAGGGGTAAAGACCCTGATAAGCACTGCGCCCTTGACATTGATGCTGCCCTCTCGGCTCCACTGCACTAATTACAGTGGGATTGTGTGACGATTATGTCTTCGCGAAGAATTTTCTCCGACCCCCTGGACGCTGGATGAATCATGTCCGAAACGACGGTATTCGCAACCGGCAGCAGTACATCTCCACGGCATGGTATCCGAAGGACATTTGCCAGAGGTAGTGGTCGTCAGGGTAGCCGCACTGGGGTGCCATACATCGGAGGTGCCCCAGGGTTCGCGCCCTCGACTGATAAATATACGTCAAACTCAGACCCTCCGGCTCTCCCCGAATGAACAATCGCATCCGAGGTCTGTCGGTTACCACAGACCAAGGGCCGAAACGGCGGGTCTGTCCTCGTCGTAAACGAACAATGGGAGTACAGTCCATCACTCATGTTAGCTCTTGGACTGCCGGCCCTAGATAGGTGAAATATACACACGGTCTGTCCGCTCTCGAGCTCCTCGGTTTCATTCATTAATCTAATTCCGAAATTTACCCCCGGAAAAAAAAACGGAGGAGCGGAAAGTTGAACGTTTTACGAGTTGGTACAAACTCTGATCTTCATAAGGACTGCCGATATTCATGTTGATGAAACGTCTTTCTAAGGAGAACCAGTGGTCTGTTGATAACACACGATACCTACTCCCATACTTTGGTACCCAAAAATTTGACACAATTTGATTATATTTTGACAAAGTTTGAAACTGTTTAGGCCAAAAATATAAAAAACTCACACCCATAGACACGAACTATCGATGTCAAAAAAATTGTACAAAATGTCAACTTTTTTTTTGAAATTCAAGAGCAAATATAATAAAATATTTTTTCCTCGCCGAATGATTTGAATCAGGGCATTCAAAAAATGTACAACGTCACTTTTTCCTCGTCATTACATTAATTAAGTTCCCCTCGAATTTCGCACAGGTCCGGCAATAATTTAATTACATTCACCAATGCGTTGAAATACAATTCGCCGGTATCACGCGATTGCTGTAACTACAACCGCACCGTTCTCACGCTATCCGGTCTTTGGGAATTGGTGGAACATTGGGGAGATGTGTAATCTTAACGTCCTTCAGGCCACGACCTGTGTAAACACGTTAGATTCCATTAGCCTAAGCCGTTGTTCCCAATTCATCGCTAGACACGCGATCCGAGGGATTTTTCGACTTTTTTCGACAATTTCGCATTGGAAATTCGGCATTTTGTAACGATTAATAGGTCGTCAGGATTTCGGGGATCATCTACCTGCATATTAGAAAATCACAGACCTCCAGGGGGGTACTATTTTTTTCCTACAAAATTTACCAATTCGGCCCCGCATGACCATCCCGCCTCTTGCCCCAGCTTCCCGCAGATGAAAAAATAATGAGTAAACCCAATTTGAGCGCGTTTGCGAACAAAACCATCCACTCCGAAGTGTTGGAGTTCCTTCCATAATTTCATCACTCTAATTAGAAAGCCTCCCTCCGGCCACCACACCCAATTTCCGCCTCATGAAGGGTATGGCTGAAAGCATGAATACGTTAATTAGAACATTTCGCCCGGAAATTCATCTTCCCAGAGCGAAAATTAGCAAACAATTCTCGTAATTTTTAACCCGCACATATTATTTCGAGCGTCTAGTTGTTGCAATCGATTGGGCGAGATAAAAATTGAAAAATTCCTCAGCAACGCTGAAAAGGACGATTTTTCGGAAAATTTTGCATGCAATTCAATTTCCGCTCAGCAGGATAATGTTTTCTTAATAGGCAAACATTTTCTTGAAGGAAATAAGGTCCGGTTTATTGACAAAATTTATCAGTCCGATATCAATGAAGCTTTAAAAACGGTGGCATATCAAATTTGAATGTGAAAATCTTATAGGAAATATTTATCGAAAGCTTAACTGGATATCGGATTGTTAGATTTTGTCAATAAACCGACCCTGATTGAAGAAAGGTCAGAAATCGTGGGTGATGAGACCATTGTTATGAATGCCCTTATAAAATAGATATGGGAAAAATGTCGGAGCAGGTTTCTCAACGGTTTTTAACGTTATTTGGGGTGCTGAATCCGAATTTTAGGTTTGCCACCTCAAAATCGAGTGGCAACCATACAAAATCTGCCAAAAACCTCGAAATTTTTGGACTTTTTTTACTCAACCGTTCATATCTCTAAAACTGTCCGCAGTTACGAAAAACATTCTCTCATCATTATTGAAGTTAATCAAATCTGTGACGATTTGAGCTCAATCGCAGCTTTCTAGCTCAAATAGCTTCTGAGATATGAAGTGTCAAAAATTTGTCATTTTTTCAAAAACGTTTTTTTGAAACTCCGATTTGAATTTTACTCCTTTGACGATCATTTTGACACAGTTTAAAGAATACAGTGCACATATCCCATAGAAACGCGAGCAATTTTCGTGGGTTCGAGGAGAAAATACTCAAATTCGAATACCGAGCCGGATACTTTGCTGAAGAACTAAGCGCCCAACAAAACCGAAGATTCAGTGACCTCAAGCGAAGTGTAAAACGATAACGCTGTGTCGGGCTGGGCGCAATCATTTCGCCCTTCTTCCCCTGGATACGAAGCAAAAGATTGCATATCTTCCTTCAAACATCGCCAACCTCGGCGGAAGAAAGGGAAGCGAGACGATCCAGAATGCTGATAAGAAACGCTATAATTTCGCTCCTTAGGTCTGCGAGGAAAACCGGAGGAATTCGAGCAATATCAAAATTTGTAAGATGTAATTAACGATTTATTAATCATTGTGCAGATTTTACATGCAGCATCGATATGAGTAGCTTACATCAATTCACCGCTCCTCCGAAATTTCCTTCCGTGCCGAAGATTTCCAAAAATTTAATCCCCGAATTCCAAATAACAATCGCACAAAAGCAACTAAGGTGAAAGGTGCGATACCTTTCTCCCTTTCTTACTCGGAGCATCCTTCCTTAACCTCAAATTAGGTCTTGGCGTGACTCGAATGCAGCTTCCCTAATTATAAGTCTTGGCTGGAGGTGGCAAAGGGTTATCCGTTTATGGGGTGGTCGGTTACCATGGTGATCGCCTCCAACCTAAGGAAAGCGTATCCTCGCTCTTTGCAGGAGAATGAATGGTTTCAGGAGGACTTATAAACAAAACAGAAAAATTTTCTGTATTTTGTACAGATTCTGATGATTTTCGGATGATTTTCAATATATCTGCCGAGCGATGGGACAAGTTCGAAACTTTTTCTGCTCATTTTTCAAGGACCTCTTTGATCTTTGGTACTATTCGATTTTTAAGGACTCCTCAATTGTTCAAGGACTTATGTTTTTTCGAGGACGTTTCAAATTTCAAGGTTTTCAAGGATATTTCGAAAGACTCGAGTTTTCAAGGAGTTTTTCAAGATTTTCTCGGAGTTCACAGACTACTCATTTTTTTCTATTAAAATATTTCATGGACTTACTTTTCAAGGGTTTTGTTGTCAGCCCATGGACTGCGAATGTTTTTTATGTAAGTAGGTACTCTGTTTCTTTCTGGTCCTGCGTCATCTTTCCAGAAACTGATTTCACCCTCGATGGCCTTTCCCTCTTATTGTACTCAATGTTGTTTACCCATTTTCGGAATCTCCATCTCGCGATTACTGCGAACAATCATCCTGTTCTGGTCATTAACCAAGTTGTAAAGGGCTTAACTTTATACCCGCGCCTTCTCATCCGGCGCGGATTTGAATAAACCGCTTTACGCCATTTTCCACCCCCATAACCAGCCCAGCCAGATTTCCCTTCTCACGGGAAATCTCACTGGATACACCCTCTAGTTTCAACTTTCCAGACAAATCCTATGATAATTTTTGCCGTGTTTTCTCCCCCGCCTTTCGCTATTTTCCCCGCCCTCCTCTTTTATCCTCCCGCTTGTAGGCAAGATGATTTTTCCCAGTTTAAATGGGCCTGCGCATTAGGAAAATGAATTATCATCCCTTCAACGACTACATCCATAGCAAGTAAGCATTTATTGTTTCTTCCAAAGGCGTTTATGGAATTCTTCGATGGTTAATATCTATAATGTATATATCGATAATGCATATTATACATGTACCACATCATCGCTTCTTTGCATTGGAATAGAACTCCGTTTTGAAAAATCCATCCATTGGACACACAATGGTGTTTCTCGCTGTAATGTACTCAAATCAAATTCTTTTGGGTTCTTTTCTGAGTTTCGGAGGGGTGAACATCTCAGGAATGTGATCCGATACGAATTTTTTCACAATTTCGGGTCCGAATTATTGGTTTTTGAGGTTTTTTGGAATAAGTCGTTTGTACAGCATGTTTCTATTATTGCCCGATCACACGTCAGACCGATCTCCTCCCCATCCCACAGACCGTCTGGACAGACGGATTCTTTGGTGATTTTTACGTGCAAATTCATTGAAAATTTTTCTTAGAAATAAGGTTCCATAGATGAATAATAACAAACATTGATGCTGGTGCGCCAAAGTGAACATATCCATAGGATCAGCCAATCGGATAATTTGGTCTGTGTGTCTGTCCGTGGGATGGGGAGGAGATCGGTCTGACGTGTGATACGGGGTAGCAAATCACTGGTGTCTTCACCCTCATCTATTACCAGTAAAAAACGCTGCTAAGTAGATTAGTGACATGGGTACATTATTTGTCTGGGTACCTCAGAAAATAAAGTTCAAATAGTTGGAGTAGGTCGGTTTATCATCATATCATTTGTGGAGTAATGGTCAATCGTGAATTCAATTATGCCGAAAAGGTACGTTTTCACAATGATAATAAATAGGTAGGTATAAAAAGAAAATACCTGGCGGCTGCTTTCAAAGAAATATTTCCTGAGGCCTGGCGGCAAGAAGGCAGCCATTTTGTTAACCGCGTCAACAGGTGACAACTGTTATCAAGATCCGCCCAATTAACATAAGCTGTCCAATCCCAGCTTCACACTTTCAGTTTCTAATAAATCTGAGCCAATAGACGACGAAAGAGCCGGTAGGGGTAGGGGAAGTCCCCTACTTCCCCACCCTACCAAGATCAAGGGTGGGAATGTGACAGCCGCCATTTCGTATTCCTCACGCCTTGAACCGATTGGAACATGTGCCGTGAACCCATGAAAACTGCAAAACCGCAATTTCAGCAGTGTCACTGCCCCCAAAATTGACCCTGTTGACCAAAATCTCGAAAAAATGCCAAATTTCATGTTTCATAGTCAATATCTAAAGATTCCCGCCAAAAAACCCCGAAGTCAAATCCATCATTTTTTTGAAATTTTTCCTAGGCTAGGACCTTGGATTTTCCAGCTGAAATCGGTTTTTTTCATTTTTCTTAGTCCTGGAGAGTTGTAGAAAATTGCGAATTTTTTGTGTCATGTACCTGCCCAAAACCTACTCAAAAATATTTTTTTTGGAATTTTAACATTTTTTTTAAAGGGTCAAAAAAATATTTTTTGTTTAGGTCAAAAATTAGTCTTTAAACCAGTTTTTGATTACTAAACCCCAATCGATTTTGACTTATAGGGAGTGAAAAATGTGTAAAAACCTTCAAGGAATCCAACGAGCTCAAAAAATTCAAAATCGGTTCAGTAGGACTCCCTCAAATTGCCAAAAACGCGAAAACGCAGAAATCGCATTAAGAAATTCAAAAACCAAACCGATTCAAAAACCAAATTTTCGAATTTTTTCGGAAAAACCACCCTATCTTATGGTAAATCAAGCGAGAAACACGGGAAAAATACTCAAAAAATTCTAAACCCACGGCATCACCTTCAAAATTGAGATTTTGTGTTTTTTCAAAAATATACCCTAATTATGCCGAATTGGACCCGTTAACCTTCTCCGATCGGATTGCCCGGACAATATGCCTCAAGTTGGAGCAAACCACAACTTTCAAGACTAATTTAGTCAAAATCGGATCAGTATTTCAATACGAAGTGGCTGGACGAAATTTTTGGCCAAAATTTCGTCCGTCCACTTCGTATCGAACCCCTGATCCGATTTTGGTGCGGTTGGTCCTAAAAGTTGTGTTTTGCTCCAACTTGAGGCATATTGTCAGGGGAATCCGATCAAAAAATTTTAAGGGGTCGAAAACCCAAAAAAACTGTTTTTGAGATCATGACTTTTTTTACATTTGATCGTTTTTGAGTAGTCTAGAGTTGATTCAGAGGATTCCCTTATAGGAGGTGCACGTCACAGGAAAATTTGCTAAACGCTCGTTTTTTTTTTTTTTGAAATCGGACCACTCCTTCTATGCGTTTTGCTGCTGACGGCGTACGGCGTACGGCGTACGGCGTACGGCGTACGGCGGACGGACAAAAAATTTTTATTGCAGATTCTTGTTCTAGAACCTCTGAAACGTGAAAGAACAAATTTTCAGGGGGTGTTGTAAAAAAAATTTTCTTGAACAATTACATAGGTACATTATTTCTGGAAATAATGTACCAAAAAAAATTCAAAAAATTCAACAATACCTAACAATACCCACGACTAATGAAAGGTAATCGGCTGATAATGTCATTCGGTTGTTGTGAATCACCCCTTAAAAGTTGAGCAAAGACTCGACCGAGGGAACGAACATCTACTTGGGAACGAACATCTACTTGGGAACGAATCCGATTCGGAGCGAAGCTCTTTCTCGTGTAGCCGTTGCACAAAACAACTTCCCAAATCACGGGGGCCGTTTGTGTTAAGTGAAAGCGCCGTTTACTTAGCGAAAAGCGGCTTTGGGGCCCGCAAGTTCTTCATCAATGAGTCAATGACTTCGAATAAAGGCGACCCCCGCAAAGTTAGCCTTTAATCATTCGGTCCTCCAGGGCCGACCCCGTCCTGAGGGAGCTGGAAAGCTTTTTTAAAGGAAGGGGGGCATCTCATGAAATTTCTATCTCACTTCGAAGAAGACGGAACGACTGGGTTTTTTTCGTCCGTTCCTTTTTTCGTCTTTTGAGTGACTTTTTGATTCGACCTTCTCTTTACCCGGTAAACTGTTCTCTAGGAAAGCTACGGAGAAATGGCCACAGTGGTAGGAGACAATGTTTATTCAAGAGCTAGTTAACTTCGCTTCTAAAGCCTTCGAAGACTTCGGTGCAAACCTATTTACAAAGGCAAGACTCGGAGGCTAACTTGTTAAGCTCCACTTCCCCGCCGCGCCGGCCCCGGTTCCTTTCCCTGTAAACCAATAGATGAAGGGAGGGGGGTAGGCTGGAAAGTTAGTTAATGAAATAATTTATTCTCCGAGATCCGCCCTCGCGTCTAGGAACGCTTTGAAGTTAATGATAACTGCCAAGGATGCCGATGAGTGTTGGATAGTAATAATCTTCGAGTTTAGCAAGGAACAAACTTGCCAGAATGCAGCCTCGTATAAGGACAGTGGAGTGGGAAGTTATATATTTTTATTTAATACAGTAATTTGGAAGAAACGGGATTTTTGAGTCGCTTGTAGTATCAGGATGGAACGATGGCTAACCCGATTGGATTTCTTCATTCCAAAAATTTAAGCACAATACAGGATGTCCCGAACTTGGAGTGAAAAAAATTTGGGCAAAACCAGGTCGAAAATAAACACAACGCCGCCAACCAAATTTTATTATCTCAACCCGTTCTAAGACACGAATTTTTTAGTTTTCTCGAAATATATCTCACTTTGTATCAGAAAAAACCCAAATTCTCTCAATTCGACACAACTTTTTTTACTTTCGCGGACATTTTCGAATTCACCGTTAAATTTCCTGTATGCCAAGTTTAAAATCCGCAATTTTTCCGGGTGAAAATATTTTTCTACCATGTTGTCCATCGAAGATGGAAGTAGGTACCGACCTTATTACCAACATGGTCTTATGGGGCCAGAAATCGGGTCCAAGGAGGATGATCCCTCCCAAGGTAGGATTTTTGTTTTTCGCTCGAAGTCAGACTACCGGGTATCAAGGAGAGCCCACGGGCGAGACAAACAGGCAATATAGCCCCTGGCCACTAGACACCGTAAAAGGAGTGATTTTCCCTTGATAAGCCCGACACATGGAAGGATATCCTGTCCGCTCGTAAAAATCTCCAAAGGATTTCTCAAGTCACGTAACCCTTGGACTTTACCAAGGGAAATCGGATACCCTTTCCTCCAAGCGACTCCTTTTCTTATCCTGAGCAAAGAGAAAGAGCCTCTGTAGTCTAAGACTTCGGGGCTTAGGCATCATTCGTTTCCCGTTCTTGCGACAACAGACCAGGCATAAATTCTCCCGAGTTGTCCTTTTTTCACTCCCGCGCACCTGGATCACTTGCCCTGTGAATCTTTTTTGGGATAATCTACTTCAACGACGAATCAAAGTCCACAGAAATCGACTTTACCTGATAATTTTTTAATATACAGGTTCAACAAAGGGGTTTTCATATAAAGAAGGGCAGGACCTCAGGCACATTTGCCCAAATGAAAAAAAGATTCTGTAAAACAGAAACAAAATCGAAACAAAGCCTCGGGAAAGGAGTAAGGGCCTAGGAGAAACAAAATGTCTGCCATTAGGGTAGGACCCCATAAGACAGCAAAAAGGGAAGAAGAAGAAGACTCCGGAGATAAACGGGTTGCTGAGGGTTGTTTAACGTGAGGGAGGACCGCAGTACAAGGTCAAATCCCGCTGAAGTATTATTTCTATGTATTCTTTCTAAAATGTGATCATAGAAATTTGTAGGAATGGATCAATCTTATCAGCTCATGTTCTGCCTCTAGCCCCGTACTAAAATTTTGGTTTTGCTTGCTTGCTTGAATTTTTTCTAGTGGTTGCAGGCAGCGTATTCGGCAGTAAGTTTTAATAATAATTATTAGTAACTTTTCCGTACGATACCTGAATAACTTAGTTGAATTGATTTTTGGCTGAGAAGAGCAGGAGCCGCCACTGACGTCAAGTCTGTTGGTTTGTACATTAAAACCTGTACCTAAATTATCCTACCTTGTCTTCCCCTGTTAAAAAAAATTAGGGGTTTTCAAGAGATATTTTGTCAACGATTTTGCCACTAAAAAGTCTAGAATTCAAACCGTTATTTATACATTATATATTATTTATACTTTATCCTACCCCATCATTCCAGTTTGGCGTTCGTGGCGTTCAATTTTAAAATACGAGAATATTTCAAGAAAAATAATAACGAAGTTAGGTATACTGATATTACAATAGGAGAAAAAACTAAAACCCGAAACGGTTCGTGCCATATAATGCATAACAAACATTCAAGAGTCGCATCGAAATGGAGCTAAGAAGGAAATGAAAAGAGAATTGCCTATTTGCTTGGTGAGCTGCTGGAAACAAAGCGGGGAGGAGTGATGACGACAAAAAAGGGTAAAAACGGCCGTTGTTTTTTTTCCTCCTTCTCCCTTAACTGGGAACATTTTTCTCGTCGTCACGACCTCTCGTTTATTCCGAATTACTCGCCATTTCTCGGACGGAAGGAACGAAACGCGGAGAATTGGTTCCCTGGTTTTGACCGATGAGTTCCTCCATTCTTGTTCGGTCCAGTCTGGTCCTGTGGTTGTAACGGACTGGCGTCGTTGCTGAAATCGGTTTGTAACTTTATGACACGAGCTTTCTACCATCTCTGTTTTCTTTTTTTGTTTGTCCAACCAGCGGATTGGAAACTCATAAAACCAATTTTCTCTCCGTTTCAAACCAAAGGAGACTCCACATTGTTGGAAACCACTCACCACGACTCGATGTTGGTAAATTGTGTTAAGATAAGCAATAACAATAAATAAACAATCAAAAACAGGACTTTTCTGAAAAGAATGTTGATAGAATTTCTGAAAATTTTTTCATTTCACTTTTAGGTCGCAGGGGTCGATTTTGTGGAATAATTGTAGGTAATTTTCATAATGGGTTTTTAATGATGGATACACTGTGTTAATGTAATAGGTATGTAACAAAACTTCAAATAATTTCACACACCAAAATTATTCAAAAGAGCCACTAAAATCACAAATATAAAAATGTTCTTCATAAAACGAATTAGCGAGCGATTTTCTAATTTTCTTCTTCAGTTCGAATGAAATGAGATCAATATCCCATACCATGAACACTTACGAACAAAAATCAACCTGATGCGCAATTTTCATTAAATTTTCCCAGAAAAACTTTCCCAACTTTAACTTCTCAACTGTTAACGAATTTTCCTCCGAGTAATTACTCGAGTTTCGCGCATTTTTCCGATCAGACAACTACAATTTTATGGTGAAGTGTCCGACTTGGATTTTCCAATCAAACTTTATCCGTGCACTTCTTACTTCGGTAAATACTTTCATACTTTTCCGCTGAATTCGTTTTCAATTAAACTCGGTTTCGGAAAATAAGTTAAACAAGTTTCCTCAGGGCAGGAAGCCAGAGCTGGTAATACTTTTCTTCGAGGAAGGTAAAACATGCTGCTTGATTTTGAAGTGTGTTCTGAACATAAGGAAAAAACAGTAATCAGGTATCCAGAAAAAGGTTCTTTGTTTGCTAAAGCTAATCAAAATAGGTAATGCGCCTTTTTGCACTTTAAAGGTGTTTTAGTGATTTTGATCTTAACTCACTAAAATGGCTGTGACATCCTTGATTTCGTGAGAAAATTCCAATGCTAATAGTATCGTTGGGAATAATGTTAAATTAAAAATCACCCTAGAGTATCAAAAAGTTTTGCGTGGTGTTCAATCGTTCGAAACGACTGTCTCGGTATAAGCTGAAGTTAACTGAATGAAGTAAGAAGAGCGAGGACTTGTAGAACCGTGGTGTTTTGTCGCTGAAATATCCACCCTTAACCCGACCAGGACACCCCCTCCGAAGGGGTGGCTGTCTCATTTGCGAGCACTGCCCTCGCCGATGCCTTAGCCCTTTGTGTCCGGCGTAATTATTCAATTAAGCGAGAGGTTTTGCCTTCCAGGTCTTCTAATAAAGGTTTCGTCTCTTCTAATTACCTGCGACCGCTAACTTAGTTCCTTCGGGGTCGCCCTAACGACGGCCTCCGGGACCTGACCTTGATGTCTCAGACTGAATGGGTCTTGATGCACTTGGGTCTTCTTGTAAAGGGTGTCCTGTTCTCCTTTATAACGTACTGTAGATGGTGTAGATCAACCCTTAACTTCACTTGCATAACAGGAGTCAAAGGAGGATATCAGCTAAACAATGTGAAAGTAGGTTAGTTAGGTACGAATTGTTTTGTAAGCCCAAGAAAAAGTTCACTTTTTTCGCATCGAAGTTTTCCGTGTTTTTGACTTGGCCTCAGTAAAATAGATATAAGTCCCTTAAATATTGAAGTAATTACAAAAATGAGGACACCGTTAGAAAGAACATAAAATTTCCAATGATCTTAAGGTATTAGAAGTTTCCTAACATTAGGTTAAAGAAGCCAAAAATTGGGCTAAAGTCGAAAAATGATGAATTCTTTAAAAAACAATTCTGAGAATTGAGAAATTCAAAGCTTTGGCCTAATTGTTTTGCTTTTTATACTTAATTTTACATGGACAATGGCAATTAAAAGCTCTTTCTAACGGTACCTATCCTGATTTTTGTGGTTGCTCCAATATTCAAGGGATTATGACCGTTTTACTGGGACCAAGTCAAAATTTGAAAAACTTCAAAGCGAAAAAAGTGTAACTACTTTTTATGGGGATCGCAAAAAACTTTATAGAGCAAAAACTGTAGCAAATGAGCTAGAGAATCGACCCCTTCAAGGAAGGCAATCTTATGGGCGAACACTTTTTGTATTATACCCTTTCGTATCACCTCAATTCGACCACCTTTCAATTCAATAAAATGAATGATAATTTTTGGATTTTTTGAAAGCCCTGAAAAAATGTGCAGTGCATAGAGCAATGCATCGTGCTCCTTCACAAGAACGTCCCAGGTTTCGTTTTAATTCCAAATTTGAAAATTCATGAGGGCGAACCACGCTCGGGGAAGACCCCTTCCGTAACGGGGAAACTTCGCGTTTAAAATCCCCAAGAGGACGGTGTGACACGGCGAGCAAAAGGATTTAATTTAAGTTGAAATTAGATTCGCAAAGAGCGTCGTCCTCGCTCTCTTCTGCCTAAAAGGATTACAGGCCCTTTGATATAAATTAGACACCGGTGCCGGTGAAAAATTTCGAGCACTCAACGTCGACGTCTTTTCCGCAGCATTGAATTTCCCGTAATTGAAGTGCCGCGCGAACCGGTAATTTTACAGGTTTATCAGATGTATTTAAAAACGCCTCCGTAATAATTACAATTCATGAGTTGACTGCGAAATATTTTCGCCCACGTCATTGATTATGATCTTCTTGAAGCAGTGTCCCAAAAGAGTAAAAATTCTCAATTTTTAAATAAACTTATTAAACATTAAACACACTTAATTAAACATTAAACACACTTATTAAACATTAAACGTACTTGTACGTAATGTGAGCATGAAAGATTGGAATTAACATGGTAATGAAAATTCCATAATAGGTACCAACTATTGCAAAAATGTTGCGGGTTTTCATCGTTAAAGTATTTCAAGTTCATTAAACGTAGGTACAGGAAAGTGAGCTGTGAAACAAACGACCGTATATAAAAAAGCGATTCCCCGAAAGCTCAGTCGGACTGCCATTGGCACCTCTTTCAAAACCCATTCTAAAGTACCAGGGACTACCGTTTTGAGTTGGAATCCACTCTTTTCACGCGAGCATTTTCCAAAAACCGAGAAAGAAAAAATCTGTTTCGTCGCGTCGACCCTCTTTTTGCTTGTTAATCACGAAAATTATTCTTTCTCCCCCCAAGCTGAAGAGGGAAAAATGTCCAGCGGGATAACCATCGCTCAGTAAAGTTGGGAAAAGGTGAACCCACGAGGCCTCCCCTTTTCTCATTCTGCGACGACTGGTGACAAATAAGCTTTCTCGACCCGGGCCTTAAACATTTTTGGCCGGTTTCATTAAAAGTGACGTCACTGCAGGGTCGCATAGTGGGCAGCGATGAAAATATAGCCTCGTCCCTGCGCAAAGGAGGGGTCAACGGGTGCAAAAAACCTTGTAATCCTTGAACCATATCCTTTCCATTCTTTTCAGTGGATAACCTTCTTTTTAACCCTACGAGGAT
Organism: Nesidiocoris tenuis; assembly: GCA_036186465.1. Taxonomy (NCBI): domain Eukaryota; kingdom Metazoa; phylum Arthropoda; class Insecta; order Hemiptera; family Miridae; genus Nesidiocoris; species Nesidiocoris tenuis. The sequence continues at coordinate 6,879,554 of AP028919.1, forward strand.
AAAACCGCTTCCACCTCACCCACTCAGCATCGAGATGCTAACCTTGAGATTGCAGATGGCCAAGATGTCCTGGAGATGTCAGTAGATAGAGAAATATCGGTTCTGTGACGTGAACAACGAATAGTTTCCATGGTGCATTGCCCCCAGCGCCCCAGATCGGAGATCCATCGTCCCAGATGTCCTGGGGATATTGATAGTAGAGAAATGACAGTTCTGGGACGAGAAAAGGAAGAGTTGCAGGGGGGCGTAGCCCCCAGCGCTCCCAGATTACAGATATATGGTTCCAGATGTTCAGGGGATATCGGTAGTTAAAGAAATGACAGTTCTGGGACGTAAAAAACGGAAAGTTGCGGGGGCATTGCCTCTAGCTCACCAAATCCATGATTCCAGATGCTCTGGAGACATTAGGAGTTGGAGAAATGACAACTCTGGGGCAAAACATGAGAGTTGCAGGGAGGGGACGTTGCCCTCAGCGCTCCAGATCACAGCTCCATGGTTCCAGATGCCCTTAAGATATTGGAAGTTGAAGAAATGACTGTTCTGGTACGTTAAAAACGAAGAGTTGCGGGGGCATTGCCCCCAGCTCACAGATCAATGGTTTCAGATGCAATAGGGATTTTAGAAATCGAAGAAATGGCAGTTTTGGGACAACAAAAAAAGTTCCGTGGGACATTGCCTCCAGAGCCCCCAGGTCAGAAATTCATAGTTTCGGAAGTCCTGGAGACTTTGATAGTAGCTAACAGAAATGTTAGTTCTGGGACGATAAGGGTTGCGGGGGCATTGCCCCCAGCTCACAGATTCATGGTTCCAGATGTCATTAAGATACCTGTTGGAAGTTAGAGAAATGACAGTTCTCAGACGTTAAAAAGACGAGATGCGCTGAATTTCGAGTGCAATGGAGTGGAATTGGAGTAAATAGATGTGCAACGAGTCGGAGTATTCCAGCAGTCGGCATTCGGATGAAATTTCGAATAACATACTACGATGCCAAGGAACGGAACAACTCCACAATGAGATAGCCGGACAAACTTGTCCAGACAAGCCTATGGATTACCCTGGCGAAATAATCCAGTTGTTGCTAGTCTTCGGACGAGGCCGACACTCGGAAAGGGAGAATCCAGAGGACTGATACCGGAGGATATCGCGAGAAGCCTCGGCCGGTAATGCGTTTTACCACCGTCTCCTTTAGAATTGGTTTACCCTACCCACACCCCTGTGACGGGCCTCGTCGACTGAACCCTTAGGGTTGCCAAGAGGGAGACTTCGTCCTTCCAGGGTCTGGAAGGAGTTAGTTGGCCTAACTCCATTATCGTGTCTCTCAGCCACCCTTCTATGGTCTCTTCTGAACATACCACCAACCCTTCCCATCTTTTAGTCCTCCAAGGTCTTCCTCCCCCGAAGTTGTCGTTCTATCCTCTTCAGCCAGAGAGTTCGACGATGGTGAATACAAGCTCTGATGAGACGTCTATTTCGTTTAGCTCTCCACCCTATCGCCACTATTATAGTCCAATCGTCACTAGGTAGGGTTTGATAACATTAGCTGCCACCCACTAATAAACGTAAGTTCGAAGATTCTTCTAAACTCTTGCAATCCAATCGAGATGATTGAATTTTCATTGCTGGAAGTGAAAAGGCACCACGAAGATGCTACCTTCAGTTAGAACATGCTGACTCAGAGATATCTATCTATATCGAGTCAAACTTCTATGATGTCTATGCATCTGTGTAATTCATGTTAAAGATGCCTAAATATGCTATCTACGATGTCAATCTATGCAATTTAGATGTTTATCTATGCTAGAGATGTCTGTCTATGCATTCATAATATGAAATTACATAAACATCTAAAACATCATATTATGATGTTTACCTGTGCTGGCTAGGTGTCTATGCTATAGATTCAATGCTAACTATGCTGAAGATGTCCATCTAAGCTGTCTACGATGTCTATCTATGCTATCTGGATGCCTCCCTATACTATAAATTGTATCTATCTGTGTTGAAGATGAATATCTATGCTGCATATGGCCATCTATGCTGAAGATGTCTTTCTATGCTTACCTCTGATGTTTATCTATGCTATGTAGGATTCTATCGACTTTATCTATCTTGCTAGAGCCAGCACTCCGAATGATTAACCAAACAAATCTACGTCCCCAACATGGAGTTGAAACAGGTTTTCTGGCTCCCCAAAAATATTCTATCAAAATTTGATAATTGACTTTTCAAGGCATAATTTCTCAAATCGTCAACTTTTGAAGGCATGAAAACGATGTAAATATCATGATTGATTTAAGTCTTTTGCAGATATAAAAGTCAACGTATTCATGGCAGTAGGTACTGTACGTTACTGAAACCATTGTTTTCTCATCATTTCGCTGAAAGGTACATAGGAGACAACCATGTTGGGAGGGCTTAAGCCGTTGTCGAGGTTCTCGAAGTGATTTGATAACCACTGGATCGCCGAGGTCTATTATAACCCAACTCCTTCCAATAGTAAACGGCTGAGCCGAAGTTTCTCCATAACTTAACCCCAGCCCTCGACTTCCTCTTGACCCTTTGGGAAGGGCCTGAGAAGCACGCTCTGTATGGATAACCTCGAAGATCTTTGAATTCCTAACCTGAACCCCTACAGGACCGAGCATCGCTTCCCTTCTGGGAGTTACAACAATTTAATAACCTCCCCTTCGTAGCCACTGTTGCTATCTTCGACGGGGGCTTCATAGAAAGCGTTGTATAGGTAGTAAGCCACCCTGGCCGTATAGTGATACAATAATGCCTGATGGGTAATAATCTGTCATAGCTGTGGTAGGTATTGCTTTCCGCAACTTCTTGCCTGTTTCGCTGCCAGATTATTAACCCGCGGTTATTATGAGAAGCCAAGCCGAAGTGTGGAGTTTGGCGGAAAATGAAGTCCTGCGGCACTGTCGAACGAGCATAGTTTATGGGATTTTACAAAGATATTAGCGAGCTTCCATGGCTTAAACGGCTATAAGAAAACAATTTTTTCTTATTTATTTATAAAAATTTGTTATTTAAATTCATATTATTTCGGATACGGACATATTTAACCTTTTTTACTATAAGGTATTTTATTTTAACCCAAAAAGTAATTAATTCGTTCAATTTTTAAAAAATTATTCATCCTGATATTCGCCCTTTATGGGGTTCTCAAAAATTTCGAATCGTTCATACTTATCTTCCACAATCGAATGAAGTGCTGCTAACTCTGACGTCGATTTCACGCCACTCTCTTGCGCGTTAAGGCTTTTCCTGCCCCTGGTATTTTTATCTAGAGCCTTTCCGGCTGTTCACTCACTTATCGAGATTAGAAAGAGGGAGGTAGCAATTAACTAAGAGGCGGCTCATGCCGGCCTAACACACTCACAATTGCGAGGGAAAACAGAAGTAAAAAGAGGAAGAAGGTTATCGGCCTAACTTGGCCGAAAAAGGCTAATAACCTAGAAATGAGGATAAAATGCTCGAAAATTAGGCTCGAAAAATTAGGATGCCCTTTTACCATCGATTAATCTATATGGAAAAATGCCCTTGAGAAAAATAAGTGAGAATTCTTCTTCTCTAAATCATGGAAACAATAGTTATATTAAGGGCCAGTTAATTGAGGAAATGAATCCATCCGATATTTAAGAACGCTTTAGATAAGTTCCATGATTCGATTTTTGATTCAGAATGATAAAATAAATGGAAGAAGTTGCAAATCGAATTCATCGTTATATTGAACTTGAACTTTTTCAAAGCTTCGTTACCTGCAAGTACCGGCAAGGACTTCAAGCCTTGCGGGTCAGGTATACGCAATTTTTCAGACCAATTGTCAGCCGAAGAAGCTGACTTATATTGGAGATATATGCAGTCTTTTCATGGATAATTCTATTGTATGAATAACTCCAAGTTACGGAAAATGCTCTCATCACTTTTCCATCAGTAATGCTACGAATCCAATAACTTAGAATAGGTACAACTGAGCTGAAATTGAAGAGTTTTGTATAAATTCGGTACCTAGTCCTCCTTGCGCATAGTGTTCTAACCTATTTCCCGAGAGCATCCAAATTTATCTTCCACCAAGCTTACGCTGGTTAATACCTAATTACAGTGCCCAAAACCTCCTACTTCGGGGAAACAGCAGGTCCCACCCTAACTGTTGCGGTTTCTGAGTGTAATTAAGGGATTCGAGGAAATTCGGTGGTTCTTAGGGCTTAGTGCACCGGAGGAGCTAAGGGTACACTCTGGCTCGTCGCCTTCAGAAGACACTAAATCCTACCGTTTGGCAAGGAGTTGGCTCCCGTAGGAGTTAACCGGGTCACTCTATTTCAGACGGTTTGACAACGATCGACCGAATGAAATTCAATTTGGAGTCTGCTGCCAACTCAATTCATAACCAGTGGTGCGTAGATAGCACACAAAACTTCCATATTTTGAAACGTGAAAGTGTGACAGAATCTGATCATATTTTAACTGCTTTAGAACCCTCTAAATACCCATTTAGGTCAGAAGTATCAGAAAACTTGATTAGCAAATTTTAAAACTCGCCTAAAATAAAAATACGCCAAGTTATCGGAGCATAAAAAATATCTACATATTCTGCAAGGTAAGAAAAAGATTTTAAGACCAAGAACGCTTAAATCGGTTCATTTTTGTGGCCGGAAAAAAGTAAAATAGAAAACACTAAAACTGCAAATATATCGGAAGTACTGTGAGTTATTCAAATCTCGATTAAACGGGTGTTGGGTGTTGCCGAGACAAACTTTTCAGTTCAAGAAATTTGAAAAAAGGTTGAGAATTGAGGGAGGTATGACCATTTTTGTAAATGTAAAATTCATAGGACATTGAATTACCTACTAACGTTTGGGGGAGGAATAGAGAGCATACTCCAATATCGCTAAAATCATCGCCCGAATTATCGCCAGATTGTATAGACGATAACTTATGCACAGCCAAGAGCGAATAACACAAACTCCATTCCCAAGGCGACCATTCATCCACCAATATCAAGTCTGAGCGTTTTCGTTCAAGAAAAACACAATTTCTCCTCGGCGAAACGCGAAGATTTGATAAGAAACGCGCGTCCTCGTAACAAAACAAACGTTCCCTCTTGCCGGAAATTGCCAAGCGAAGAGCGAAGGTGGCGCTCTTAAATAACTCCCACCTGCTCTGGCCTGGAGCTCCGGTGGAGATTTCCCGGGCATTGTTTTTGCGTAGGGCAACTCGGGCGAAGACGGGAGGTTTTGCGGTGATGCATCATCCCGGCTCGCCCCATTCTTTCTTACGCTTTCCCACGCATTCCATCAGGCGCCGCAAATCGTCGATGGTGCGATGAAATAAAATTCAATTAGGATGGCGAGATTTACGTGGAATCATTTCGCCGGCGTTCATTTTTCGAGGAGAGATGAGAAAGGGAGAATGTTCGATGATTTCCTGACACCACTAGGCAGCCAACTGGGAATGGGACAATAATATTGTATACACAATTACATATTATATGGCCGCCGACGTCACCATAACTATTTTTTTCCTTTATCGTGGTATCCTTTCACAAAACAGGTAGATCCTTCTGCTCATTTGCTACAATTTTTGTTCTATATAATTCTCCGTTCTCCGATCGAGTCAATTCTGTGTCTACCAACGAACTGGGCCGGGACCAATCCATCAGAGCCTATCAGATAAGGTAACCATAGAAGATGGTAATTCTCGACGGTTGCGCGCCTAGCGGCCGATGGCGAATTTTCGTCCTATAGATCCAGCTGTCTCCTGTGTGTTCCTAATGGGGGCCCCTGGCTTGTCCAACAAAAACTATTTTTGGCTCGAAAACTGTTGAGTTATCGGCATTTTCTCACATAATCTCATTTATTCTCGATTAAATTTTGTATCGATTGTTGGCTGCTGGAAAATTATCGGTTGATCCGTTCAAAAGCTATGGTGGATTGAAACGGTAGTGTTGTTGATTTTTCTCGATTCGACTCGGCATCGATTGACCTTGAAGTGAAACTTGCCTAGGTAGGTGCCTTACAGTGTTGCCAAGTTGTGGAGTTTTCTCCCCAAATTTGGGGGTTTTCTCTCCGCCAGAGGGGGATTTTGGGAGTTTTTGTGGAAGTCAGAGGGACTAGAAAAAAGTATAAAAATGAAGAAATACCATGTAAGTGCAGGAGATAAATAACAGCTAAGGCTGCCACTGCACAGCTAACTGAATTGAGAGATAGGTACTCAAATAAAAGCCATTTGGGTTTGGGATGTACGTCTACCAACTTGTGGGTAGGTACAAACCTAATTTTTATTGATGTTTTAGTATGTTAATTTACTGACTTTACTGATAAGTAGTGAGGAAGAGTGAGTATTAAATAGTTTATATTTTTTTGGTAAAATTGTAGTTGTACATAATGGAGTTAAGTATGTTTTAGGTATGTGAAATAGTACATATATTTTTAATGCTTAGAAATGAATTGATCATCTTTAATTTTTGGGTTTTTCGGGGATTTTTTCATATTTGGGGGGATTTGGGGTTTTTTTGACGTTGCCGCAGGGGTTTTTGACGGCCACACCTTGGCAACACTGGTACCTTATTGTAAACAAACCGTGGGACGAAAATGCCAGCCGTGACCGCTACGCACCGCTCACAAGTCAACTCTTACCATCTTCTATAGCCATCAAACTGTTAAATTTCCTGTTATCGTGTTTAGTCCGGGTTATTATTATCTCAATGTACCATCAGAACGAGAGGATCATCTCATCATCTTCACAGTAGGATTACCGCAATGCCCACGCGGACTTCGGTCTGCGTGCAGAAGTAGATCAACAACAACAACAACAAAACTAGTTAAAAATTTATTAGAAATCGTATTTGGAGCAGTTGGTTTTCTTGGAACTTCAAAACTAGATAATTCAAATCAAGAACGCTCCACGCTCGGTAAGTATAATCACAAACAAAAACACTATTCTCTTCCAGAAAGCGGTCGCCCCAGCGTTCTGGCAATGGTGAAATCCGCGCCAGAATAATATCGCCTCATTTCCGATTCCATCCACAGCCCGGTCGAACAATAACAATGGGACGATAGCATGATTTTCTTCATTCATCGGTGGTTCATAGAGGACGACAGCTTGTTTTCGACGACCGGAAACCCGGAAAATCAAATAGCTCGAGAGAAAGGGCCGTGGATCGAGCCGGGGGTCGCAAGGGGCGAGGCTAATCGAATAACATCCGACGTCTAACGAAATCTCCGCCACCTCGGCTCTCAGGGATGCCGTGACTTCCCCTTCTGAAAGGGACCTTTGACAGGATCGAATGGTATGGAACCTGCAGTGGGATTTGGCCTGGCACTGGCCGAAAACCGATTCCCTCAATGGGCCTGTCGATACGTTGGCCGGCTTTCTGAGTTATGAAGGGCGCTCAATTCACTCTCTATCTCTCTGCTTGAATAGGTTGCCAAGACAACACCTACAGCTGCCGAATTGGGACGATGGCCGGGAAGCCTCGGATTTACCGAGCGACTCCTGGGAATATACAAAGTTGTAAATTTTCCCAGGGTCGAGAGTTTGATCCTTGCCAAAGGAATAAATTACCGAGTTCCGCGGCGGAGGTTGGTAAATCATTGTTGGCGGCCAAGGAAGGGGGACGTGAAGGACAGGAAGGCTACGGTATACCTGAATTCTGCAGGAGACAATGTCCACCATGGGACTCTGAATCGAAACGTCAACATAAAATTCTCAGATTGCCAGTACGTGCCCTAAATATCCTGTAGAAGATGAAGTAATGGGGGACCTTTGATGTGCGTCCCGATGTGCGTGATCGGTCCCGTGATCGATAATTGACACTTCGATAGTAAGATCAAAAAGCAGAGAGGATACGAACGGCCGAGCGGACCTAGTGAGAAGGTCGCCACATCACTCCCCCTCCTCGCTAAATGGAATTTTAGAGGCCGAGAGAGGTCGCCACAATCCAATACCCATCATAAAGTGTTGTATTGCCGAATAAATGCCAAGCTCGCCCGTAATCTTCCTCCTCGTATAACATAATTCCACGTGTTCGAGAATGTCAGTTTTCTAATTCAACTTTCACCATTTTCAGGACTCGTAGCGCAAAAAATTCATCTCGGTCTCGGTAAGCCGCTCACGAAAAAAAAACTCCTTTTAAAAATTGTTCCTCCTATCGTGGAAAGAGCGGGCAGAGAAGTCTTTGCAAGATGGCACCACTTCCTCCCATCTCTTGTAATGAACTTGTAGGACGCCTTCTACAAAAGTTCAAAACTCAACGAATGGCTGGAACTTGGGGAGAGGGATGCTTCGACTTTTCGACTCCTCGCCACTCACAAACGCCTTCCATTTCGGCCCTTTCTCAAAACCCGGCCAACCAAGTTTCACTTTTAACAAGGGAACTTGAGATCCTTGATAATGGTGCCTTCTTTCCGGATTTATGTTCCAATCGTACCTTCGTACAACAGTTCTCCGGCTGTAACCTCAGAGCGCTCCTTCTTTTTCATGTCGCATGCTCGCGGGTTTTCATTGAAATCCGAGCTCCGTTTGAAGCGTTTCGCAAATCGAGTTAATCTCAGTCGGCAAGGACGTATTTCAGAGAGTGTATGGCTAGCATAAGCTATAGTACGCCACTGCCTGCACTTTGAGGCGGATCAAGCTTTTTTTTCGGAAACGCTTTGATTTGTCTCACTTCCCTTTAGTGCTATACAATTTCCATGTCTTACGAGATTTTGCCTGCTTGATCTACAAATACCAATCCACGTATGTACCAATCACACATCGGCACAAACACTACTACACCTCAATCCATCAACACGCGGCTACTCACCGTGCTATACATTGCAAAGGCGTCGCCAAATAAAAGACAAACTTGGGCGAACCTTCGGTAAAAATATTCGTAGAATTCGCCTACGTTTTGTCGTGGAATTAAAAAAGTTCCAGCACAAAAGCGAATTTAGAGAGCTGAAATAGAGAGAAAAAAAATGGACAGAAAATTTTCCCCGACCGCACAAAAGTTGTAGGGCTGGGGGATGAGAAGGGTGGAAGTCCGCCAGACGTGACGACCCTGACAACGCAGGGGCATGTGCTGTCACGGCCAGTTGCCAGCCAGAGGGAATTCGAAATGATTTCAGCGGAGGACGGTAAAGTTGACGATATCATAACCGACAGACAGCGAAACTAAAAACGAGTTCACGACGCTAAAATTAGACGTTTTCAAGGGCAGCGGTTAATAATTCCTTCAATAGAAGGAAAACACTTCAGAAATCTGAGGTGGAACTGTATAGGCTGTAAGTGAGACCTAAAAAAATTGCTGAAAATTTTGGAAAATCCAGTTAAGCCCTCAGGGTCTTATTTTTTGGGTGCATAGACAATCCAAGAAGGCACTCGGCAAAAAGGTGAAAATTCCTGCGGCACGCATACGACGCCGAACAGAACCGGCGGTATTTCTCCGTGACACTGAGGATTCGCTTGTGCGACGCATTCTCAATATACAACCCTAATCAGTGTACCCGACGGCAAATAACTCCTCCCCAGAATTTAGATAAGGATCGTGGAGGGGAATGAAAATTGTAATTTCGCCGCAGAGGTGAGAGTGTAGCGAGGATTGACGTAAAGCGAATTGATTAGGCTACCTACATTAACATGAGGGTCTAATTAGATACGAGGTGGGCGACCTGAATTGTAATTACTCTGTGAATCGTGCGAGGTTAAATCTCAGCGGAAGGCGAGATAGCATCGTGGAGCAGGGTGTATTCGCAGGATAACTAGTCCGGGACTGTCCAGGACTATCATGTCCGATCAGGCCAGCCAGTTACCTAAACGGCTGTCACTGGCTGAACGATTGACGATAATTTTTATGGGACATTGATATCGGCGACTGTGGGATCGAGGGTTGTAGGACGATCGCAGGATACTGCCAGTCGCGATATTCGCGCAATTCTCCATTAAATGCACTTTTTGTTATCAAGAGTCAATCGGACGATAACTTCGACCGACATTCAGTCCAGGTCACGGTCCATCGCGGAACAAAATTCGCTCATGAATTCAGGCCACCAAAAAGTGAATGCGACTCTTGAAACTTTCATGAGGCCACCTGCAAGTCAGAGGACGTATTTCGCGGCGGTGAAAAAAAGGAAAGAAATGAAAAAGAAATAAGGAGAAAAGGAGATTCTCGTGAGCAGGGAAGCCCATATCATATTACATCTCAAAATACCGTCTGCAAAGGGTACGGGGTTTCGCTAAAAACGGTTTACTACAGAAATGGCGTCGCGGGTTAAATGCAAGAAGTTTTCGGTCGGAACAGACGGCTTTGGGTTTCTTTTCTTTTTTCCGGCTCGAAGTCGAACCCGAAGAGGGTTCTTCTTTTCCGCTTTCATGATATGTAGCCGTGTTTGCTAAGATGGTTTCACTCCGAAATGGAAAGTAAAAGAGCCCTGGGGGGAGGGGGGGTAGACGTCTTTCGATGGGAGGAGACCAGTTAGGAAAGCGTCTAATGGGAAAACTTAACCCTCCACCCCCTAAAGTCGAGCTACTTACTCGAAGTCTTTCGCTCTTGTTTTATACATACACGCGTTTCCCAACGGCTATTCGACTCCCATATTTACCGAGTAGACTCTGAATTCGAATATTGCAGAATGGGATCAAAGATTTAAAAACATTTTAGACTTTTAGGAGTTTTCGCGTCGTAAATTTTGGGGGTGTCATATGAGAGTCTGAGGGAGTTGTATAAACATACTCCTTTTCAGTTAGAAACGTTTTGTTGCCATTGGAATGAGACAGATCATTTTTTCAGAAACAGTTCAAATTGATGATTACGATTCAGATCTCTAACCTGAAGAGCTGAGCGATTATTAAGAATTATTTTCTAAAGAACTGGAGGTCATAACCAATCTGATGCTCAAACTGAAACTGAAATTGAAAGTCAAACTAAAACTCATAATCGAACTGAAGCTCAAACTCATAATACGATTCAAACTAGAACTCAAACTCATATTCAGATTCAAACTCAAACTGAAACCAAACCTGAAACACAAACTGAAACCAAACCTGAAACACAAACTCAAACTTAAGCTGATAAATCGAACTCAAACTCGGAATGAAAATCGAGGTCATAATCAAACTCAAAGTCGAACTCAACCTTGTGCTCATAAACAGACTCAAGCTCAAAATGAAACTCGAACTCATAATCAAACTTAAACTCGAACTAAAACTCACAATCATACTCAAACTCATACTAGGATTTAAACTAAAACTCAACATAATCAAGCTTTAACTTCAATTCGAACACAAACTGGATGTGTTCCAACTCGTAAACAAACTGAAACTGAAACTCAAACTTATGCTCATAAATCGAACTCAAACTCATAATGAAACTTGAACTCACAATCAAACTGAAATTGAAACTCATAATCGAGCTCAAACTCATAATCAGATAGAATCTCATAGTTCGAGCTTGAGTTTGAGTTCGATTTACGAGTATGAGTTTGCGTTCGAATTTCAGTTTTGTTTTCAGTTCGAGTTCGACTTCCAGTTTTAGTTTGATAATGAGTTTCAGTTTCATTTTTAGTTTGAGTTCGATTCACAAGCATCAGTTTGGGCTTGAATTTGATCATGAGTGTGAGTTAGATATGAGTTTGAGTTTCACTTTGGGTTTAATGATAAGTTAGAGTTTGAATCTGACTATGAGTTTGAGTTTCTGTTTCATTGTGAGTTTGACTTCGATTTCGATTATGAGTTTGAGTTTCTGTTTCATTCTGAGTTTGACTTCGATTTCGATTATGAGTTTGAGTTTCTGTTTCATTGTGAATTTGACTTCGATTTCGATCATGAGTTTGAGTTTCTATTTCATCGTGAGTTTGACGTCGATTTTGATAATGAGTTTGAGTTTCTGTTTCATTGTGAGTTTGACTTCGATTTCGATTATGAGTTTGATTTTCTGTTTCATTCTGAGTTTGACTTCGATTTCGATTATGAGTTTCAGTTTCTGTTTCATTGTGAGTTTGACTTCGATTTCGATTATGAGTTTCAGTTTCTGTTTCATTGTGAATTTGACTTCGATTTCGATTATGAGTTTGAGTTTCTGTTTCATTGTGAGTTTGACTTCGATTTCGATTATGAGTTTGATTTTCTGTTTCATTGTGAATTTGACTTCGATTTCGATTATGAGTTTGAGTTTCTGTTTCATCGTGAGTTTGACTTCGATTTCGATCATGAGTTTGAGTTTCTATTTCATCGTGAGTTTGACGTCGATTTTGATAATGAGTTTGAGTTTCTGTTTCATTGTGAGTTTGACTTCGATTTCGATTATGAGTTTGATTTTCTGTTTCATTCTGAGTTTGACTTCGATTTCGATTATGAGTTTGAGTTTCTGTTTCATTGTGAATTTGACTTCGATTTCGATTAGGAGTTTGAGTTTCTATTTCATCGTGAGTTTGACGTCGATTTTGATAATGAGTTTGAGTTTCTGTTTCATTGTGAGTTTGACTTCGATTTCGATTATGAGTTTGAGTTTCTGTTTCATTGTGAGTTTGACTTCGATTCCGATTAGGAGTTTGAGTTTTTGTTTCATTGTGAGTTTGACTTCAAGTTTGACTATGAGTTCGAATTCATTTTCCATTGTGAGTTTGACTTCGAGTTTGACTATGAGTGTAAGTTTCTGTTTCATTGTGAGTTTGTTTCAACTTCAGGTTGATTATGAGTTTGAGTTTGAATCTGATTATGAGTTTGACTTTCAATTTCAGTTCGATGATGAGTTTGAGTCGCAATTCAGTTTGATTATCAGTTTGAGTTTCAATTTCAGTTTGATAATGGGTTTGAGTTTGAATTTGATCAGGAGTTGAGTTTGATGGTGAGTTTGAGTTTCACTTCGGGTTTGATTTTAAGTTTGAGTTTGAATCTGATTATGACTGTGAGTTTTAGGTTTAGTTTGAGTTTAATTATGAGTTCGAGTTTCAGTTTGTTTATGAAATTGAGTTTCAATTTCAGTTTGACTATGAGTTTGAGTTTCATTTTGAGTTTGAGTAGATTTATGAGTTTCAATTTGGGCTCGATTATAAGTCTGGGTTTGAATGTGATTATGAGTAGGTAGAAATTGAAACGGGTAAACGTAAATTGTGGGTAAATGTAACGATGATTTCACTCTACGGCGGTGGACAAATTTATTGGAAGTTGAGAAAGAATTGTCAAAAATAATATGGATCCATTTTATCAGCAATCCCCCCTCAATTCCAAGATGATTCGGCTACTTGTCTCCCCCTTCGGGGGTATTAGTCGCCTATAGAAAACGGTCAATGCAGGACTGAGAGGCCCGCACCCTCTCTCCCTGATTGCATTTCGTCCTTCTGCAAAGTTCCAACGCACTCGAGGACGTTGGGTCTTTATTGCTCACGAACTCGTCCTGAAAAGCTACTAAACTGTTGGAAGACCGGGATTGTATTGGAGTACAACACACTGCTCCCCTTCTGGAACAACTCCTATTATTGCGCACGTATCTTCGGTCGCTAACTGCGTTAACACTTGGTTTCCTACGATTTTGGCAACTTTCCCCTCAGGCCTCAAAATAAACAAAATTGATAAACTTCTTTTTTCAAAGACAGCATGGGTTGTTGTTGCAAGTAGTAATCTAGTAATAATCTGGATGTTGCAAAGATCGTTTTAAATGTTCGAATCATTACTGCCTGCAATTAGGTACGTACCATGCTGTCATTGCAAAAAAATCTCAAGTGATCCTGTCCCATGGTGCAGAGGAAGTTGCTAAAATCGTAGGAAACTATTTTTTATAGCGCAAGTTTTACAGAAGACAAAATTAATTGACAACTAACTCATTTTTGGCAACGACGCCTACTGGATTTTTCGGAGATTTTCTTGTTTTTAGGGTCCGAATGGCGTAAAAATGCAATGGAATCAGTGATAAATTGCCATTCTTGCCATGAAAATGGTAATGCACGCCGTGTCGGCCCCATCGTTCGTGGATGCTCCTTGAATGCATTGCCATCATAACGGAATCGGCATTGTTCAACATCGCCTGAATGAAGGCAGGTGACCCCCTAGGGGTGTTCTAATGAGATGGGCTCACCTCTTACAAAGATATCAACCTCCGTTGTTCCCTATGTGAATTACATAGCCGTCATCGTGTATTTTGAATAAACCATCAACGCTGGATGACAATGTGTTTTGCTCATTGGAAAGTTGTACCCTCGGTGTACGACCTGTACAAGGATGCAGTATTAATGAACCTCCGGGACACCCACCGTTGTTTCTGCAGCGATAAAAGATGTCGGTCCCGAGATAAAATTTTCCCCTCTCGCCGCTGAACTTCGATTCGTTCTGTCAATACTATACCTTGTTCGTATACATTGTGGGGGGCGAAAATGTAGAGAAGAGCTCAATATTTGAACTATGACTCAATTTTAAATTTAGGAATACAAACTGCATTACAAAAACACTAAAAAGTAATCTAACACCTGGGAAATCTTCCATAAGCTTAAGGGTGGGTTCATTAATTCAGTTTATTCATCAAATATCCATTATTCTCCGAATAAAAGTGTCATGGATGCGTTAACAAGGAGATTCATAGTCTAAATTTCCAAGATCATTGTCTCATTTGGGCATGAATGTCACATTATCATGCACATTATAAACTTCAGCAACAAAATTTTTGACTCACGAACGCCAGGAGCGTAAAAGTCACCAACACGTACTGCATGTATCAGATTACGCTCCGATGAAAAATTATTCGTGGCCCATTGAAATTCGCGGAATACCATTGAAATACGTACCGTATAAGCTCGATGGATCCAATATGTGAACAATTGAGTTTCCAATCAGACCCACTCGAAGGTTTTTGGTCCAATCGGCCAAAAACGGATGAGTGAATAAACGGCAGATGATTGAAAATAACAGCTACACTGAGTTGAAAATAAAATATTGCACGAGTCATCCACGAATCAATCTGTCGTTCGAACGCGTTGTTCTTTAATCTTCGTTGCAGCTATATCAACTGAAGATGGTTAAGACTTTTTTTTAGGAAAAAGTACCTAAGTTTTTTTGTTGAAAATTTTCATTTTTAGCGGCTACAAACAAAAGTAGAAGGAAACGCGAAATTTTGCATTAAAAAAATTGAGTAGGTAATCTCCTTGCAACATTGGGTGTTTATTCAAATACATCTAGTATCACATCAGAGAACAAACCATGGTAAGATAATCAATTCTTTATTCATAAATGTTGACAATAATGAATTTATTTTTCTAACTTTGGCTCGAGTTTCTTTCGTCAATTCGCTCTTTCGTCCTTTCATCCTTGCGTTTTTGCTGTTTCGTTCAATAAGTCATTCAACATTTATTATTCTTAGAAAATCAAGTTAAGAAATCGGAACATAGATAGGAAAAACTGATGTTTGATGCTCAATTATTCAGTTTTATTTTACTTCATGAATTATTTTCGTAAAATTTCTGATACAAAATTCGATTTTTGATTTTTTTTTCAATGTAGGTACCTACTCACATGCTTTCAAGTTGTGAAAAATCAACTATCAAAAATTGTTTACCTTCAACTCAGTCCATCTTTAACCGCATACAGAACCTGTTTCTTCTCAAAAGAGCAGAATAATGGGTTGCAACTACTACAAAAACATTGAAGTTAATGAGCTTTTCGTCCTCGGAGCTAATGCGCACATTTATGGAGCACCATAGCGAAAAAAATTACCTTAAACACTCCGAACTCTAGAGTGTACATAGAGGCTAAAGTAAGGGAACCTTCGACCTTAGCGAAGGATCCACTTTTGTGATTAATTGCTCGCCTAGGGCTAAGTGGGTTTCGACTCTGGGCCCCCCTCTCGGCTCATAATTCTCAACTCAGTCTCCCGTATTTTCTTCTCAAAAGAAAAACTACGGGGAAAGAGCGTATTATACGGCCACGCGGGACCGCCCGGGATGCGCGTGAATTTCTCATGAGCCGCAACTCGGTTCCGAGCTACGAGCTTTTTATCTTTA
The DNA here is from genome assembly GCA_036186465.1 of Nesidiocoris tenuis. Lineage (NCBI taxonomy): Eukaryota > Metazoa > Arthropoda > Insecta > Hemiptera > Miridae > Nesidiocoris > Nesidiocoris tenuis. Next base: position 6,895,528 of record AP028919.1, read on the forward strand.
GCGCAATTGTTTGTTCCCGGATATGTTAACCGGAACGGACGCAGAAGTCTCATTTGCAAGGCGCTCATGTCACATGGGCCTGTTTTGTAGGTAAAAATAATACGTGAAATATTAAATTTAGGTCTTTACCGTCGGTTAGGATGAGGTAAAATCGGAAAACCGAGTAATCTCAGATTTTTTCCCATATTTACCATACCTAAAACATTTGAATGACTGTAGGCCTGAAAAATAAGCTAAGAATTCTAAATTGGAGTGAATGAGACAATCAGCCAAAGAAAAATCTCAAAGAATCCAGAAAGAAAGCAAAAAAACTGAAGAATCGGTCAAAATAAGTTCGGGCGAAATGTTTTCCAAGACACATAATCATAATCACAAGTGCGAATACCATTCATCGCAATATTCCTATATATGATATGATTACGATCGCATTTCTTCTGAGAAGATCATTTTACAAGCTCAACGCCAGCTCAAACTCAACTCAGATTCGACTTCAACTCGACTCAAACCCAGCAATCAAACTAAACTCTCAAACTCAACTTACAGGCTCAACCCTGTAACTCAACTTACAAAATTAATTTAACTCTAGAACTCTAGGTAAGTACTCTAAAAATCGACTCTCGAACTCAACTCTCGATCTCAACTCTCAATCTCAACTCTCAAACACATCTCCCAAACTCAACTCAGATTCGACTTAAACTCGACTCAAACTCAACTCCAAAACTCAACTTACAGCCTCGACCCTATAACTCAACCTACAAACACAACTTCCAAACTTAACCTCAAACTCTACTCTCAAAATCGACTCTCGAACTCAACTCCCAAATTCAACTCTCAAACTCAACTCAGATTCGACTTGAACTCGATTCAAACTCAACTTAAAGGCTCAACCCTAAAACTCAACTTACAAAATCAACTTTCAAACTTAACTTTCAAACTTTACTCTCAAAATCGACTCTCGAACTCAACTCTCGAACTCAACTCTCAAACTCAACTCTTAAACACAACTATCAAACTCAACTCACCGACTCAACTGACGACCACCACTTACGAACTGGAACTAAAGCTAAAACTTTAAATGATACTGATAATCAAATCCAAAGGTCTAACTATTCTTCAGACCTGGAGTTTGAATATCAGTTCGAGTTTGAGTTTGATTATCAGTGTGAGCCTACGTATCAGTATCAGTTTTAGTTTCCGTTATGGTTTCAGTTTGAGTTATAGTGTTAGCTTCAGTTTGAGCTAGTGTATCAATTTTTTCCAAACCCCTCCGTCTCAAGATGATATTAATCCTGTTTACATTTCTTCGAAATAGGTAGCAAAAGGACACGAGACAAATGGGCGATCATTTTTAAATGTACATTGTAAAGCGTTAGTAATCTCTCGAGCGAGCTGGGTTCATTTAGTGCAGATAATCGCCCCGAGCAAACAATTTACCCTCTGGGCTGAAGCTTGGCGATTAAGGGTGAAAGGAGGTTTTGATTGAGTGCGAGGAGTCACAAGGAGTTTTTAATGGCGTCGGTCTCAGACCAGGTGGCAACTCTGCATCGCTGAATAGCGAAGGCAATCCCCTCAGCTCTAATAAAGTTGCTGATTATTCAAGTCCCACAGACACGTAGACACTTGTTCTGCAAGCGATTCCGGGCAGAAGCGTAAAATTGAAATATGGCGAATTGAAAATAAATTTAACACCTGTTGTCGAGGAGTCTCGATTTTTACGTAATTTAGGCTGAGATAGCATATCGATGATACTGATACTCAAACCATTCTAGTCTCATTCGAGCCCATAATTCAGGTCCATAATCATGTGCACAAATCACGTACAAGTTCAAAATAAGTCCATAATTATTCAAGTTTATATAATAAGTCCGTGATTCAAGCCCATAAACAAGTCCATAATCAAATTCATAATCGAAGTTCGTAATCAGGTTCATAAATCAGGTCCATAATTCAAGATCATAATTCAAGTTTATGATCAAGACTTTAATCTAATTCACGATTCGAATTCAAAATAAAGTCAACAATTGAAGAGTATTAGGCAAGTCCATAATTCCAATCTACAATTCAAGTCCATAATTCCAGTCTATAATTCAAGTGTATAATTCAAATTCATGATTCAAGTAGGCACATAAATCAATTGTCACTTAACAAGCGAATAAATATTCAATCTCCGTAATTCAGGTCCATAATTCAAAGTCCATAATTCAAGTCCATGATTCCAAGCCCGCAATTCACGGGGCGTGTTAACTTGAGTACGGGGCCGGTTGAAATTTCAGCCGAAGTACCGTTACGCTTATTGTCACTGGTCGGACTGTAAGCAATTTATTTGAAGAGAAAACGGCGGAATAGGATAATACGAGGGAAAAAGGGTCGCCTCGGAAAAGGGTAAAAATAAAATAAAAAAGGGATATAAAAAAGAGGCCTAAAAGGAAGAGGCTGTCGGTAACGGGCCAGCCTCGGAGGGGTCGATTGTGGTTGTCCTTGAGGGGAAACCGAGTGGTATCCTACCCCCATCCACGGCTTGAAGTGCGTTCCCACTCGGTATAATTTGGCAATTACAGACATCCCCTGAAAGGCATTTCTGCCCTCTCTATTCGGTTCTCTATCGCCACACTTTCCTCCCGCCCCGTATCCTGGCGCGAAATGGGAATGATTTATCCGCCGCTTCTGGCCATGTCATACAGAATGGTCCACCTTAGGTTACACGGGTCTCTTCAATATGCGCTATCTGGGGTATGCGCTATAGGTAGGTGGAAATAAAATAAGTATTCTATCGCAAAAGGTATGGATACCTGAAAAATTTCATTTTACAAATAACGATCTGTTATAGGTGGGCAGTGTTTTTTGGACGGTTAAATTTTCAAGAGTTAAATAAATATTAATGATAATATCGACGCTCGCTTCAGAGGCTGCAAAATTTAGGATAATTTTGGTTCATTTTTCTAAAGAAATGAACCTTTGTAATCGGTCAGGAAAAAAAAATTTTTAACACCCCCTGAAAATTTGTTGGTTTACGTTTCAAGGGGTGTAGAATCCGAATCTGCAATAAAAATTTTTTGTCCGTCCGCCGTACGCCGTACGCCGTACGCCGTACGCCGTACGCCGTACGCCGTACGCCGTCCGCCGTCCGGGGTTTTTAAGGGGGAAGGAGTTATCGAAAAATTTTGAAATTTTTACCAAAAATCAAGTTCCGTATCTAGTTGGTCCTAACGTCTCGGCAGAACCCTACCTTAATTTTAAGGCCAGTAAAACAGCTGTTGAAGTGGTAAAAAATTCGTCTTTTTAAGGAAATTTGCAACATAGGCATGTGAGGTATCATTTTCTATAGATTTTTCTATGCTGAATCGAATGAGACCATCGCCACGCCAGTAGCTTCAACCGTTTAGGAGTTATTGCAGTTTTAGTGAAGCAGTTTTGAGTTTTTTTAAATTTCCCCAATTCTTAATAACTCGAAAACTACTCGAGCCACAAAATTCGTTTTCCACTCGTTGGAATCCCCACAAAAACTTCTGTCCTCCCGATATCTTCAATTTAAAGAATTTGGTCGCATTACACAAATCAGCAAAACAAAAATTGGAAAAACTTGAGAATTTGGCCTCGGCTCTTAGATACGGTTGATTGATCTACTTACGACTACTAGCCTATTACACCAACAAGGTGACGCACTCACACTTCGACCAGTTGCGCTTGGCAACATGAGAGCGAGTCAGGCTTTAACAACGGTTCTGAGGCATGAGGCATTTTTAATTTCATTATTCAGAGAATTTAATAATTATTATTATTCAGTTAATTATGAAGGTGATTAAGAATAGATTAAATGGTAAATTTAACGGAATTGAACGATCAGCTGCGTTGAAAAAATGGATAGGTAAGTAAGTATTTATCAAGCGAAGAGGATGATTATTTTTTGCCTGGTTGAAAAAACGTTTTTCTAAATAACCCATCTAAAATACAAATTGATACTGAAATTATAGAATAATAACAGCTAAATTCTGTGTTTAAGGAGTACCGATATATCGTAAGGTTTGTCTTTGCAATCGAAAAATGAACCCCTGTGCAAAATTTGCAGAGTTCTTCGGACATAGCAAAAACTAATCTGCACATGCCACTGATCTACTTAGCAGCGTTTTTTGATAATATTATTATCAAAAAATTATCCTAAATTTTGCAGCCTCTTGTGTTGCAAAATTTGTGCAAAGTGTTTTTTGGACGGTTAAATTTTCAAGAGTTAAATGAATATTAATGATAATATCGACACTCGCTTCAGAGGCTGCAAAATTTGTGCAAAGTGTTTTTTTGGACGGTTAAATTTTCAAGAGTTAAATGAATATTAATGATAATATCGACACTCGCTTCAGAGGCTGCAACATTTAGGATAATTTTTTGATAATATTATTATCAAAAAATTATCCTAAATTTTGCAGCCTCTGAAGCGAGTGTCGATATTTGCCAGCTCATTCCTCTACAATCTTATGCAATTGCCCAGTTTTCTGTACCTAGGTAAGTTTATTTATAGTTTTCGTATAGTTTATGTAAGTTTATCTATAGTTTATGTAAGTTTATCTATAGTTTATGTAAGTTTAATACTGCCGTGCAACGGAAGAAAGCCTTAGAAAAGGTTAGATTCTAATTCTAATGAGAGCGCCGAGCATGGCCAAAGTTTACGCCTCTAGTATCAACCCAAGGAACCGGTCTGAGTTCGCATCGACAAAGAGAGACGGAGTACAATGTACGTCTGGAGTACAATGTACATGCTCTGACATGATAACTGTCTGATAACTAGACAAGCGCTTATACAATCGCAGGAATACTGCCATGTTTTGCGGTTTGCCTAATACCATCTCGTAAAGAACAGGGACTATTCGACTATCCGAATATTGAAACATGGGGAAAAAAGTGAAGAGTTTCAAGTAGGTCGAAAAATCATAATCGGCTTCTCAAATCGTCGAAATCGTGCAAAAAGTGGAACCGCAACCAAGAAATCTGGATAAATCAATCAAGAAAACACAAAAAAAGACTAAAAACTCAAGATTCTCTAAGCTATTCTGCTCTTACCGATTATGGCCCTCCAGAAAATCTTAGTTGTTAAAAGACGATCGAAACAGAAAAACATCAAAATTCATGTTTTTGAGCCAATACTTATTCCTACTTAATGATTAATCGCAAAAACGTCGAAGTAAAATCTATAATTTGTTGATGTTTGGTCTTAAATGGGTCTTGATACGGGGACTTTATAAGTAGGACTTTATATGGGACCCTATAGAGTGCTATCCAGAGGCTAGCCATTTTTTTTTGGAAATTTTAGAATTTGATTGGTCAATAAAGTGAAAAAGTTATTGGAAACACCAAAAATAGGTTTAAATATGCGACCCCATATGGGTCTTTATATGGCTTTTATTAAGGGTCTTATTTGATCTTTATATGGGTCTATCCAGAGACTAGCCAAAATAATTTTAGAATTCGATTAAAAATTGAAAAAAAAAATCCAGGCACCTCAGCGTTATCAGCACACTTTTCTGAACTCCCGTAGGTACTTCCCATAAAGAAGATCTTATAAGTTCCTGTTTAACAATGCTCCCGGTAAGTGATAACACGATTATGGATTAGATATTGAACTAATCCCGAACTTCGACGTGGACACAGTACAGATGGAAGGAACGCCCAGTTAAACAGCCCGATCAGTTTAGACGCTGCTGACGCAGTTTCTGTTTGCTGATAAACACCAAAGGATCAGCTCCAGGCTTCCTTGCGTGTTTGATTGGGGTCCGACCGATCTGGTATCGTCTTGTGTGCGGTATCGCCTGTGATTGGACGGTGTTCCTATTCGACGTACGGTTTCCGATTGTTCGCCATGATAGCAGTTGGTAACGGAAAATTCGCAGAGCTAAAATCCTGGAATTTATTTCAAAATGTGGGAAAATCCGTGAGAAAATGTAAATTTTTTGACCTAAAGTCGTCACCAGAGACGTCCTGTCATGAAAAACTCAGACGAATGCAAACAATGAGAAATGCATACACTTTCTTCAGTTCTTCCTCTCTTTCGTTCTTTTTTCGGTTACAAAATTTGGAAGCATCGAGTATTACCTAAGCACAGCTGTTGTCTAATAACCGCAAGCAATTGAAGAGTTCATTACAAGAATAACCAATGACAAAAATCGAATATTTCAGCGAATTCTGGTAGCTCTCGGCAGCACTCATAGGTAGTTCTCCTGAAAATCAGGTTTTTTACATCGGTCGTTTTTGCAATCGACTCTTCAATTCTCTCAGTTAAAGACAGTCAGTCCTGAGCCCAGAAGGCGGCTGGAATATACGAACTGAAAAGCACATAACTTGAAGCGTGCGGAGGATGCTGAACCTCACAATAGAGGACAGTATTATACAGAACCTCACGGGGAGACTTGGTAGCAAGGGTCAGCCCTCAGGCAACGACGAGTAACCGCCATGTTAACAACCAACCCATGTCCTTCCTATTCTCCATCGGAAATACTACGTCCTTCTCGGGCCTAACCGGCCGGTTAGGACACCCTGCCGAGCCGCTATCTACCCTGCTGCTGTAATTGAATCTCTGTCAGGGGGTGGCCAACCCAACTTCTACAGAACGTTAAGATAAGGTCTCCTTCTTTATCACGGCCGAGCAGAGGTTTCCCCCGACCTATTTTAGAAGCCATAGTCTCAACGGGGGTTGCAAGTTTTCTAAAAATGGTGAAACGAGTTGAATAATGTTTGCTCATTATGGGGCGAACTTCGTTTGCACTATCCGCAATGCAACGGGCCGACAGACGACTTTAATTTCTCCGACTAATATCGTGCAAATGGGGAAACTGGCTCCTTCGCCAAGGGAATCTCTCGAACGCAGTTTTCGAGATATATTGCACATCTTTTTAATCAAAAGCGAGTTCGTATTCAAGAGGAACTTTCCCGACTGCCAAGGCCTGTTTAGATAGTCGGAGAAGTTGAGATTTAATGTACTATTAAGTAAAATCTAAAGCATCTTGAGGAAATGAGCCGCCCGTGCTTCTTTTGCTTTCAGAACTAGGTGCCCTCAATGCAAGTACAGCTTGAAAGGCAGCTTGAACCGAGAAAAACGATGCAAAAGTGACTTACAGCAAAAATTCAACATCAAAAAGAGATGAGAAGGTATGTTTTTGAGGGTATGGCGTCATTGCGTCGTGTCACCGTATCATCCATTGCGCCAGCTGCCTTCAAAAATATCCCTACAAACGGGGAAAAGGGTAACAAGAGGAAGCTATACGGAGGATAGTGGAAGGGTGACACTATCATTGTTGCTGCGTCATATGCGTTGCCATTTACCGAGTGGGATTAAAAAATCCCAGCAAAAAAAGGCAAAATTTCCCTGCACTATGCGGGGGTTATGTAGAAACATTTTACCTTTGTCCTTCGTATTTTTTGAGCACGGCTTTTACGCGGTCAACGTGTAAAAGTCGGGTACATAACCATCTATCCTTCAAAAATCCCTTTTTCCCCGTTTGTGGGGATACTACTGCGCTTCGCCAACACCCTGGCGCCATAACCTCAAAAAGCATCTTCGTCGTTCCAGTGTTGACAAGAATTTTTTTCCCAAATTAGGGGGGATTTTGGGGTTTTTTGACATTGTCTCAGGGGTTTTTGAGGCCCGCACCTTGGCAACACCGGTCGTCCATTTCAGGTTAATTTTTACACCAATATTTCTTTTTTTCATCCAGTGCATCTCGTTCATGACAAGTCAGTGATGCTAAAAATAGCCATCGATTGGTAAAAATACGGTGGAAAATGCCCTTGCCTACTATTTGACTAAATATTTCAATTCCATTTCTATTTTACCCCGGAACAAAGCGTCGATTCGAAAAACCGCCTCCCGAAAACAATTCCCAGCAACCGACGTGTTTCATCCCACCTGTGCGGGAAGTTGCGGGTGAGGATCGGACGGGATGATATCCGTGCGGTATCCTACGCGTTGTGGAAGGAGAACTAATCTCGCGTTGCAGCTGTCCCTGCTGCGGCTGATTGATTGATGACGTCGACGCGATTGTTTCGCCACCCGCGTCTCGCCGATGAAACCTGGGCGCGCCATTGTAGGGGGACGCTGTTCCGGCAGCTAGTTATGACGAGACGCAGCCGCAGAGACCGATCGCGGCGCTGTAACAACCAGCGGATGACGGATCTTCGGTTTGGACGCTGCTGATGCTTCGCTATCCCTGACTGCTTACATCCGCGAAGCCTAGATGATGACAGGGGCGGCTACTGGCAGGAGCATCTGCACCCCCAGGCCAAAATGAGAAAAAAGCGACCTACCTACGTAATAATAAATTTATTATTGTCACGCTTTTCTCAACTCTTTACCATTAATCGTCTCTGGAAGACAAGAACAAAATCGTCAGGAAAAGCCTCGGGTCTAGTAATGGATAGGGGGTGGTAGGAGAAAGAAGAGAGAGTGGCGAGGGTGAAGAGGGAGGACGTGAGGTATTGCTAGGTACGTATTTCAGATAGTTACTCATGGGACCATTGTGATAATTTTTCAACGCACTAGAAATAATAGACAGGTATGTCCAGCCAAAGACCATAGCAGGAATCATGGATAAACGAATTTCTATCTACTTTACCAAGTAGTTTAGGGAAGACCCTTGTTCCAGGTGGGAAGATGAATACCTGCAACAATGAAAAACGAGCATTAGTCAATAAAGCGAAAGACGCGGACTAAATAAGTCATAAAACCAAAAACGTGAAGCCAAGCCTTCTTGGAATGCTGGCCCAAACCCATTGGTGGCAAGCGAAATTTGGCCTACGATCTATGGTGCCATCTCTAGGCCAGAGGTTTATTGGCTCAAAATTAAAAAATTTACTTGTGAAAACCATGACAATTCTCGGAGGATATCATTGACATTTTCAGCATCGTATGTAAGAAAAATTCATTACAATGCATGTGATCATCGAGTGACTTTGCTCGCCTGAAAAAAGGCGATTATTTACATCTCATAAAAGCGCATTCGATGCGCACGACTTTGGATGACGTGACGTTACGGGCCTCTCGCCTGCGCCAAGGACGTTCTGTCACGGTTCTTGGATGCAACATAGTGCGCTTCGACACCTGAATTGAGGAGGATCGGCAGTCCGTATATTTATGGTTTATAAGCTGAGATAAGTGACTACTAAAATCATGGAAAAGCTAATTGAAGGGACAAGTTTTTCTGAAACTTTTAGCGCGTTTTCTTTTTTTTTAACGTTTGAACTGCAATTTTGGTACTTCAGAGTTAGTTTTTGAATACGAATGTACACCAGACGAGTAAAATATTTAACGCTGAATCAAGAAATGCCCTCAAAAGTTGAGAAAAGTTGTTTTGAACGGGAGATATGGGGGTTTTTATGAAGCAAGGTGAGATTTTCCTAGAAACCTCCGAAAAATCTGATTTTGTAAACGATTTGGGATAGGGAAGTACAGTTCGCGGTTTGTTCCATTTTCGATCTAGTTTCACCCAAAAAAAATGAACCAAAATTTTACACCATGTTTGGGTAAGCATTTCGCTAGGAAGTTTAGTCAAATTGCGTGTGAAGAGGAGGAAGAGCTTTCACGAAATTCAGGAATTTTGATGAACTCCGAAAGGTGTTTTAGTATTTCCCACTCGATTCTCCTCGCTCAAAAATTTTGGTACCCGAATAACCTCGACTTTCTTGCATTTTTATCAGTTTTTGAGAATGTCTCGTAAGCATGTCGCAAAAAAATTTTGCAAGAAATCTGGGTTAGAGATTATAATTAATCATGATCATACTTCATAGTATAACAACTAAATATAGCACAGATAACACAGGGCTCATGCATGCATTTGATCAGCTGCACCTGCAACGGAATAAGTCCTAACTGCACTTATCGACGTTTGCACAGCAAATTGTGCACTAGACTTTCCGTTGTGCAGTAAAGCAACGCGAAATAACACCTAGTGGTATAGTAATAGGTCGAATTAGACGTAATAACACGTTATTACGGAACTGCCTCCCTCACCTTACGTATGAATCGAACGCAGTCTGAAATATGCAGGCCTGGAGCTATGTGTATTCAAGAGAACGCGTTCATTTTCGCTTAAGCCAGTGGGGTTAGATAATCTAATGTACGATAACTATCGGAATTTCAACCCAGAACTCTAGAAATGGTAATTTTCTGCCCAGGTTTGAGACGGTGTAGTCCTTGCGCTAAGTGTTCCTAAAAATTCGTTATAGGAATAATAGGGATCATTTTTAGCCCTTATAAAAATGAAATTCGCTCTCCTGCTGTATTTAAAAAATTATCAAATCAAAAAGCAGGCATGCCTACCGACAAAACTGAGCGAACCCCGAAGGACTACATAGATATCCGGACGTCTGCTGAGTTATTTATGAAATTGCACATGAGCTAGCACGAGAAGCTCAGACGTCTGCAGAGTGAGATGAGACTGGTAAATTATTGATGGACTCAGTTCTTCAGCTGGTGCACTGTCTGAAAAGGATAAGACGTATTGCCTTATGTGAATTCCGAGGTCTCCCTTTTTCGGTTGATCTCTCATGTTTCATGCAGGGCCGCCAACGAGCAACGCGAAACTAGGAGGTCGTCGATTTTGTTGTTCCTTTGAAAATTTCAACGAATTTCAAGGATATAGAAATTAGCGAGCTCTATTTTTGAAGCATTATTTTGAAAAACAGGGGTTTACCCAATTATCCGTTCGTACAGAGTTGAAAATGATTTTTCGCAATGATTTCATAGCATTTGGGTTGCGAAAATGGAAGGAAAAGACAATTTAAAGTGAAAACATGATAATATCACGTATATAATACAAGTATATCATACAATAATATCATGTATATTATACAAGTCAATTGGAGTAGGCTTCTTCAAAAAATTTTACTCTAGAGAAGATTTAAACGATTGGTACAGGGAATCGGATACCTATTGAAAAGGTGTCTGTTTTCGAATGAAAGGTGCCACCTTAAAAAAACCGTGTTTTATTTCCCATCAACAGGCGACTCCGGCTCAATGGGGCCGAACAGACCGACACAATGAACTAATTGTAAGCGAAACAAAGGGCGCACTCTCTGTTTGAAAGGAAGCGCGCGCTTTGGAAGCCTAAGGGACAAAAACAGGGTCCACTTCACAGTGTTATGTGAGTAAGCGAGATAAAAAGTAGAAAAAGAGACGAAACTCGGATTGTATGTGAAGAAAGTTGAAGCGGCGGAGAGCAGCACTGCAAACATTGGGGCCCCTCTATTTGCCTGCATTTGTAATGCAAATATGGAGGAATGCCGGACAAAACAGAGGCTCTGTTGAGATTTTTCGAAATTCGCAAAAAAGCTGGGCCGATAGTGGGCGAGATTGCGAGAATAAATTCGCGAAATTAGCAGAGGGGGAAAATAATGTTTAAAAATGAAACCGCTGGCTGGGCGAGGCTGATATGTAAACAAAAGAGAAGGTTATAGACGTGTGTGTAGAATGACAGGTAGAAGGTGTAGAATGACGTTTTTGAGAGAAATTCTAACTATTAATGGACGGAGGCCGTACTAATCGGCATTACTTTTTCATAGACATCGTCTTTTTTTGCCAATATTTTAAAATCTCGATTTCATCCAATAAAATTGAATTTTTTATAGTAATAGTATGGTAGAACTGGAAATTGCTAAGCGTCAACGTAATTACCATGGTAAAAAATACCATGGTACCATGGTAAAAAAGTACCATGGTGGTAAAAAAGGCGAGAAAAAAATACACATATGAGCCGTCGGATAAAACTGCCGTACCTACAGTTATTAGCACGTCCTTGACAATGTTCGTATCAGGTTGCAGTGATTCAGCGCGAAAAATGCATTTCCTCGATGTTTCGCACACAAACGTGACAGCCAATCGCCGCAGGTGAGTCATTCGGCTCATCCTACCTTGAAGGCTTAATGCGTTCCGCGACTGCATTCGTTGCATAACAGTAATAACGAGGAAATGCAGTTGTGAAGGGGAAAATCAATCGAGCCTGACCGCTAAAGGTAATTTAGAAAATTGCTTTTCGGAATTGTCCATCGACAGTTTCAAGGCTTTTCGAAAATTCGCCACCGCCATTGCTCATCAAGTCGTGGCCTTTTTGATGGGAAATCTACGATAAAAGCGCTCGTGTTTGCCCGCTAATTCAATTGACATGTCAAAAAACCTCACAATTTTTTTTTACCAAAACCAATAGCTAGGTAAGTATTTTTTTAAGGATAAATATTGGTGGTTCTACAATCAAAAACGTAGTGAAAATTTTCGAAGAAAAAAAGTCGTCATCGACAGATTTCACCGCTGAAACTTTCTGTGTGGCATTTTCTTTCAAATTTTACACCCAATGAAATGATTTTTTATGCCTGAAACACAAAGTAGACAAATCCCTAGAAACAACTGGTTCAGTTTTTTAATTACTGACGGAATCCCAAGATCCGATGATTCCGGACGTTTCTCACGCCAGGCCGATAGCATCTGAAACGAATGGAGAGGAAGGATTTTCTTGTTAACGTTGACGGAGGTCTGAATCCGACGCCGGCTGTGGGGAGAAAGCCGCCGACCGACAAGAAAATGGAATTGCGAATCGCCTCAAATTGAATCGTAGGTTACTATGTTAACATACCCGAAATAAATTATTAAATTTTATCAAATTTCGAAACTAAAACCATGATCAAGATTAAAAACGTATTATTTTTAGATAAAAATTTATTTATTTCCTCACTAAAATTTTCGATGTACTAAGCGAAAATTGTACCTACCGAAAATTCGAACATTCTCCGCAGTGGGCTACGTCACCCAGTAAGTACCACATTCTTGCCCAAGAGGTAAGCCCGGCGCGTTACTTAGCCTAAGTTCGAACTGCTCAATAAACCCATTTACGGCAAGGCGCAAACGACATAGGAGACGACGGCTCTGATTTCCCCCACATTCTCGTAAGCCTTTTACGACGAGCCGGGCACGAAAAGGCAGTAAATCGCCCGTAGGAAAAGAAAAGAATTATCGAGTGGAGGCGAAAGGGGCGCACATTGAATGAGTAGCAATGGGTAAAAATTTTGTTGAAAAATTTATACATGTCGTAAAAGGGGTGGTGTCCTAGACAATTTAGCTGAACACGTCCGAATAACACTGTTATTGCACCTTTCACAATCACATTTCAATACACATCCGACCGCAAGTCCCTTCTCGAATCCAAAAACCAAACTGTGTCGTCATCCTCAGTGTTGCCTCTCGTGGCCGAAGCTCTGGCTCCAGCCCAGTCGCTAGTTCGCTCTTTCAGGTGTAGGTAGCGTTCTGAGGTCCGGATTGCCGATCGAGTAGGTACTTTCATTAGCTGAGGCGTGTAGCGCCGACATATAAAAAAATATGATAAATATTCAAAATAAAATATTAAGTAAAAATAAATTGTTTATGAAATTGAATGTATAATTTTTTTTATTTTTACCGATTGTTTTCTACATTTCATCAATTTTTAGTATACTTATAGTTAGTTATACCAGGCTATTTATTTTCATTTATTATTGTAATGCATGAACCTATTAATACGAGCATAAAAAAGTGAGTGGCTTCTTCAATTTTTTCAACAGCGGCCATTTCATCAGGTAGGACGTTCACTGAATCACTTCCTCCTACCTATTCGTTACCTTCACGATCCTCCCTTCCGAATAAGTAACCATGAACTAGAAGACGTAGCCTACCGAGGGCTATTATCCCGGCTAATAGTCATCGGGGAGCTCTAAACAACCTCATGCTCCCCCTTCTGCCCTTCTTCGGCAGCAACAACAAGCCACCTTAGATTCTTAGAAATGATCCACTCTAAAAACGAAACAGAGGAGAATTTCATCTCATGAGATTATTAATGAGTATTTAGGTACTGTAACTGGAAATTTAACACCCGTCGAACTCAGGTCAATCCATTCTAGCGTCTGGATAATGGGGAAAACGACAAAATGTCTATAACCTACACATAACGGTACAAGATTAAATTGTTTGTATTTTTCGAAACCTTTTTTGATGCCCAATTTTCAACTCTCTTTTTTGTCCAATTTAGCCTCTTTTAACCTTCATTTAGCCTTTTTTCAATGTCCAATTTAGCGGTTTTTTATGTTCAATTTTCAACCCCCTTTTTTAGCCTATATTTAGCATATTTTTAGCTCCGAGAGCTACGACTTTATTTTGCCTTTTTTAGCCTTGAGTTAGCCTTCATTTTAGCCTGTTGTAGGCTTTACCTATTTTGCCTTTTTTTAATGTCTAATTTAACTTTTTTGGAATTGCGGAATTGGGATTGTGGAATTTCGGAAAAAACAAAATCAGTTTTTGGTTCATTTTTCTTATGAAATGAACCTTTGTAATCGGTCGGGGAAAAAAATTTTTTTAACACCCCCTGAAAATTTGTTGGTTTTCATTTCTTTTCTCGAGAAATTGGAAAAAATTTGCGTTTTCCATCTCCAAAATAATTATTCAAAAACGTTTAAATTCCAAATTCAGCCCGAGCGGTTAAACAAAAATTTCCACGGGTTTCAAATTTTCAATAAAATATTCATTGATAAAAATTTGTCAATAAAATAGTTCGCTTGGAAACCCATTTATTCGTTACATTTCATTATTTCAGCCTATTAGTCTATTAGACGTGGCGAAGTCGGGTCAATTACCCCACTAGTGGCGCTGGCACTGAATGAAGTTAAACTTTGACCTATTGACCTGCCGCTAGGCGAGACACCTGCCACAGCATTGACCTACGTTATCTCGCCGATCCGAAACTAACCATTGTTTCAAGTTGGTCGATTTGCTGAGATAGGCGAACCATTTGTACCATGGTACTTTTGAAAATCGTGAATTTGATTGATTATCGAGGGAATCACTATGTTTTTATTATACCTAATTAGCATTTCCAAAAGAATCTATATTTTTTCCAACTAAATAGGGAATATAAATTTGATAATTTTCAAAGTCAAATTGAGAATGTTCCACACAAAATTGTGATTTTTTTCGAATCAAATTGAGAATTCTTCAAAAATTGTCAATACGGCTTGAAAATTTTCAAATTTGATTTGAAAAACTCTCAATTTGACCTTCAATTATCGAGTAAAAATTGAGAATTATACAAACCAAACTGAGAACATCCCAAACAAACTTGAGAACTTTTTAAATCAATTGATGAATTTCCAAAATAAAATTGAGACTTTTCCAAACCAAACCATTGAGATTCCAAAGATTGAGGCATTTCCAAGTTTATTCGGAAAATTCTCAATTCTATTTGTGAATTTCCAACTGTATTATTGGGTATTGAATTTCTAAGTAAAATTGAGGATCATTCAAGTTAAAATGAGAAATTCCCAAACCAATTCGAAAAATTTCCAAACCGAATTGAGAGTTGACAGTGAACCACTTGTTTATACAACCACAACCTTGGAGAATGGTGTATTTCGAGCTCAGCGACCATTGTACACTTGTCAACGACGGAATTCAGTGTTCCAGATGCATGATTGATAATCAATAGAAGATAATCTTCGATAGAAAAATGTCGGATACGTTCGAAGGCATCGAAAGCGAAAGTTCGGAATCCCTGCCCAACCCGGTGGTGCCGAATCCGTCAGAAATAGCCCGCGACAGTGGTACGTGGTTCAAAGATTTTTGGAAATTTGCTCATTCCCGACTAAAAGTTCAAAACGAGCGATCTCACGGAAAATTTCAGGAAGAATTTAGGAGAAGATTTTATCAAAGAATCTGAGATTCTCATTAATCATCTTCAGATACAGGAGCAGAAGTTGTTGGGGAAAGAGCAGAAAACGAAGAAGCCGAAGCGTTGCCGGAATGGGGCGAAGTGGTTTACTGGATCGACCACGACGAAGAACCTCCACCTTTGGTAGCGGCACCAAAAGTTTTACGGAAGTACCAAATCGCCTATGACAGAGAGGTGGACGGGCCAAGGAAGAAGAAGAAGCTCGAATGGAACAAAAACTTGTCATTTCGTAAGGTAAGAACGGTACTCTGAACTTGCAGAATTTTCAAAAAACTTCTGGGAGCCTTGGGTTATCCGGATCCCAAGAATTCATCCCTGAAATTCGTGTAATTTTTTCAAATGCACAATTCAGTTTGAAAAGTGACCTGAGGATTTGCACATTCGGATAATCCTCTCAATTTCAGGAGTTTAAAAAGAAAGATGAGCCCAGAAAGTCGATTTCAACGTCCAAAATCGGCGTCCGCGTATTGGAATCGGTACCGGCTAAAGCTTGGGGTATGTTCGAGTACGATATTGACGATCCGTCGAGCAATTTGATATTCGCGTACTCTTTGGAACTGCAGTACTACGAAATACAGGATATCGAGATACTCTCGTACTTTCCGCACTTGAGAGTTCTCGATTTGTCAGGCAATCACATGAAAATGGAATCGCTCGCTGTATTGGAGCGATTGCCGAATCTTTTGTCGCTGAAAGTGAACGACAACCGATTGCGCAGGATCAACGTCCCCGCGCCACCGATTGTCGAGCTGCAGATCAAATACAATCGATTGATAGCGATAGAACCGTTCAAATTGCCGAAATTGCAAAATTTGGTGATGGACAGCAACCGGCTGAAAAGGTTCAAGTACCTTAACAAGGAATGCTGTCCAGAACTGACTCACGTCTCTTGCGCCTTCAATCATCTCACGACGACAATGTGCGACTGGACGACCAGCATTACGCATTTGTTCTTAAGCTACAACAAAATCCGACACATAGAAGGTCTGGAGCACCTCGTCAATTTGAGAGGCCTGTATTTGAGGTCGAACAGAATCAAAAAATTGAGCGGATTCAGCCCGCAGATGAAGAATCTTCGATATTTGAACGTTCGAGAAAATAAAATCTCGAGCGTTCGACAGTTTCGGAAATTGCGGGTCCTTCCGCGGTTGAAAATCATCAATTGCAAATCCAACCCTTTTGACACCGTAAGGCCGCCGGAGACTAACAGACTGGCCATCGTTTTTTGCACGAGGAAAATTTTCACGATAAACAAAGAAGACGTTACGATGGAAGAAATACAACAATGCAACACTGCGAGAAGTCTGATCGACAACGACGACGAATCGAGTGACGACAACGTACCACCCGACGACCCCGACGAGCCGGACGACCATCCGCCACCAAAATGGGAAGAGGAAGACGAAGAATGGGCGAGATTGGCCGAGGAAAGTGCTGAGAGTGAAGGGAAATAGCGATTGAAGAAATAAATCGAGAGTTTTAAAATGTTGAGTTAGTAAATAATAGAAATAATACATGTAAAGAAAATCGAGCCGCTTTTCTTCAATAGTTGTGTTGGCCACGGCAGAGGACGGACCGAAAGTGGATAAATGATAAGAGTGATAGGTGATAAACTGACTTATGGTGATTAGGTGACATGTGATGAATTTCTGTAAATATTATTGTATTACCTATTGAATTATTGAAACTTCTAAAGAGAAACCCGGAATAGAGGCATTTAATGTTGTTTCTCTATTATTACAGGTGAGTGGATGGTTCGTTTTGAATAGTTATGGTTGTTCAATGTTCATTAATTATTTTGTTAATAAAACTCTATTATTACAGAGAAACGCAGACTTGCCCCCGTTTCACCCCTGGAGCATCTGTCATATTATATACACTGTGTAGATTGTCTTCCTTGGAAGGTATTCCTTATCATTTCTACAATTTGTGCTCTATAAAATGTTTTGTGAACATTTAAACGTTGAAAAAATGGTGAATTTCCAACAATTGACCAATCCTCGACTTTGGCCAATGAAGACAAGATGATCTTACGTGTGACACTTTATAAATATAGGAAATCGCTGTATGAAGGGCGTACTAGATGATTTTTTTCCAAATTCTCTATTTATCTCAAGTTTTTTTTTTTCACTAAACCCATGATTTCTGAAATTCGGTTACAAATCTTCCAAAATAAGCTTGAAGGTATTGAGTTCTCGAAGCTCTTGAACCCCAGGAATGACCTAAAGACGGCAAGGGAAGGTTCGAAAGGAAATAAAATAGGAACGAAGCGAAGGAGATTAGCAAAAGTACAAGCGACCCCCCTCCGCGAGCTGAGGACGCATAAACCACCGAAGGAACTCAGCAGGACCTAAAGCCTCGGGGCATCGCCCTTACATTGCACAACGCCCCATGTACGGACATTAAATTACGTCACGGAACGGCCATATTTCAACCTGCATTATTAACGTAAAGTGACCCCAAGCTCGGAAGGGACCGAGGAGGGTGCAGCATAACGTGTAGGCAGTGATAATGGCCGGCCTCTCGGAAAAGTTTCCCACCAAGAAGTTCTTACATCGGAAGGATTTTCCACTTTATCCGACGGCCGAGATCGGTTTCGTTTTCAACTGCGTTTCCACGATTGATGGTCTCGAGGATATCGTTATCATTCAACTGTGGTGTACACCATAATGGAGAGAACGCCGATAAAATACACTCGTCACGTCCGCGGCGTCTAGACATTTCAGCGTTTCGAAGACGAGGAGATTCTCTTCCTTGCATTATGGTGCATCATGCGGGAGAAGAATGTGGTCTACAAATGCAGTATTCATTCCTCAGTGTAGTCGTACATGTGCGAATGCATTCGACATAGCTGACATAGCGTTCGACGTAAGATGACGCAGACGCCTTGGAACAGTCGTAGTCTCCACGATTGAGGGTATTATGGAAAAAAAGAAGAAAAACCAAACTTTTTTCAAAATTGATTTTGGAAAGAAGAAAAAACCACTGTCTTTAACAGCATTGTATTATGTGCTATGAACTTGAGCCGTTTGGGACGATCAAGGGGTGAGTTCAAATCCACCATAGTAACACGTGATTGATTTATCAAAGTTTGCAATAACCAATCCCTTTCTCAAAAAAATCAAGGTCAAAATTCTGGATCATGTATAGTTCGAATTGTCATCTGAATGTCTCAAGTCACGAAATAGACAATATCTCTCAACTATGGTTATCTTCAGGGGGGATTTTCGGCACGAAAGAGTCGTCTTACGAAAATTTTACACGATACCAAAAATTTAGGAAATTTTATGATGAACAAGGTCTCAATGTCTCCCGACCTTTCGTTCCCAACCCTTTCTCAAGAAATAAGCAAACAAAACGCAGAAGATCGAACATTTTATCAAAATCACAATTACTCTGTGAAAAAATTGTTAAAAGACTATTTCAAAAACACAAAAATGTTGGAAATTTAACTGGTTACAAAAAATCCTATCCCTAATCGGAGCAAAAGTTCAACATTTATGTACGAAATCGCCAAAAATCAAAACTACTTTTCCCAAAAATGTCGTTTTTTGCCACTTCTTGTAAAAACCAGATTTTTAGCCCGAAATTTCGAATCTACGATTTTGCTGTAGGTACCAGGCCAAAACAAACATTTTCATTTAAAAATCCCCCTGACCCCTATCGCAATCGTATTGGGTAATTATTCGTGTCATTCTTCTCCACTCCAAGCCTGTAACTCAATTACAATTGCCTAAACAAAAATTCAGTTTCGGTCAACGCTCTAGTCAAGTTACGACCAAAATATACAAATATTTCATCGAAAAAGCACGACGAAAATCTCGTCCTTCGGTTACGAGAAAGTATAACAGCACCGGCAAAATTAACCGACAGACAGGCGGGGGAAGAGGTTTAATTAAATGTGGCGAATCATTTTCATAAATGGAAAACTACGGCGTCGGCCATTATGGACGGAATTAAACCTGGTCTGAGCACCCGACGTTCTAATTTCGACAAAAAGTATTGTTGTTTTCGCGAGAGCGAATGGGCGTAAGAGAGAGAACAGATTGGACTTTTTCAACTCGGAGTAATAGACACTGGCAATTAGGTGCGCGGAAGCTGTTAGTGCTTTTCATTGCGCTTCCACCCCCATTGCCCTTGATTCCTTTTTCGGGGGTTTTTATTACTCGACTCGCGGCAACTCTATGAACTCTTCAAGGTCCCAAACGGTTACCTGCGATTTCTCGAGACGGTCGTACCGTTTTATTTTACCGCGATTTTATTTCGCACCCCCTCAATCAACAGGTTATATGGGGTCGAATGACTCCGAATTGACCGGCAAGCGATTTTTGAATTGGCGTTCCTCCATTGGAAGGGCGCAGTTTATCGGGGTTTCATCAGCTGCGAATCGTCGAATTGTTCTGCGCAGTTCGCAGCGAAAGACTTACGATATCGTATGGAAGGGTCTAAACTTACGACTGCAATTTTGAAAAACTGGTGGTTGGCGAATATACCCAAAAGTTAGGGCAGGTTTTTAATGGACATCCTGATAGCTTACACAGCCGAATAAATCTGTGGCGACTACTCACTAAATCCGCTCGACCATTGACAGTTCTTATCATTTCGGCTTTCCGATCAAGGGACTTTAGAGGGATATTGATGAACATCCATAGATGTTTGCATATCGATGTTTTATATCCAGGACGCATTGATGCCAGTAAAACATTGGATAAAATGCATCGATGTTTCGATACATCGATGGTTTTAGGAGGGGAACAAATTAGCTAAATTTCTTCGAAATTTTGCTACAAGAAATTATTTATGAATAATTTGAATAAATGTCTAAGCCCCTAACCTTTATTAGGCCTTTTGGGGGCCTGAGGCTGGATAAAAATCTATCTTTATGGCAGCTCTCATTATGGCACTCATTTCGAGCCACTAAACTCAACTGGCGCAATAGCGAGTGTATTTTTTAACCTCCGCTTGAAGCTCAAAGTCACGTTATAATCCTTCTCAGGAGTCAACCTTGAGCCTCGCACCAGCGGCTTCCTATCCGAGGGACTGAAATTAATATGACTGCATCCTTTGGGATCCTGTGGGTCCCTCAGGTTATAACTCGCAGTTTGTTTCATCCGCCTTTGCTTCCCAAAGGTTTCTTCATTCGCTTGTCGGCAAATACTGGATTATTATGCTTCCGACCTTCGGCTGTTGCAGGGACATTCATCGTTTTTTAATTTGCTCGTCAAAAAAAGTAGAAAAGGGTAAAATGAGCCTTAAATCGAAAATTTTGGGAAAAACTGTGCCTTGGTACCCACCGAAACAAAAGAAGTAGGAAAAAGTGTTTAACAATGAAAAACAAGCTGTCATGCGCTAGATTTCAAATTTAGAAAAAACTGTTCTTCATTTTTCAAAATTTTACTACAATTTCGGCTATAGTACTATCGATATTCGTCCTGAAAAATGGGAAAAGTAGTGGTACAAAATGGCAAACATCCTGGACGTATCAGTGGAAGAATTTTTCAATTCGGATCGAAATTGACTGCTTGAGAGCCAAACAGGCATGTCGAAGAAAGCGACAAAAATTCTCACAAGTCAACCTCGTTTTTGAAGTGGGTTTAAAAAATGACGAACCAATGTCTCCCAATCTGTAAACAATTCACTGGGGACAACCGTTGGTACTATCCGGTAACTTTTCTTTCCGGTATTTTCCTACCTTACCTATAAAAATCGCCGGGTAGCTAAAACTGCTTCCGTAATTCGCTGGAAAACGTGTAGCATACCGTCGATTGCATATCCGCTTCGCAGCGAATAACAATCCGATAACGATCGAAACACTGTAGCCGAGACTCATGGTGAAAGAGCATTTTGAGATATAGGGATACCCTATCGGGAAAAGCGTTGATCCCTTAACGAGCGGCGAACACAGCAGCTGAAGCGTCAAAAACGGAACTCCCCGGCAATCCCCGACGAATCTCTCGCCTATCAATATGATTGCGATATAGAAGGCCATCCCTACCTATACCCTGAATGAACGAGAAGGATTTGCGCGGCTGAGGGCACGTCTTCGGTGAAAAGCGAATGTTCCTCGGCCTTCTCGGCGAACAGGGCGTCGACGAATATATATAGGATGAGCTGTTTTCCTTCGGCTCCGTAACGAGCATTGAAGCCTTTCATAAATATATCGACTGAAGGAACACCCCTGCTCCGGAGCTGGAAGTTTTTTCCTTTTCCACCCGATTCGATTCCGAGGGCGAGCTTTTCGTTCAACGAACGTGCAAGAACTGGTGAATTATTCATGGACAATTTCGCAACACTAATATCTGGCTGGTAACGACTCTTATCCGAGCTTCAGCGAAATAGGTAGGCAAATGGCCTGCAAATGAAAGACGGACAGTAGGAATTTGATGAAAAGTTGGGTTTTAAACGAAGAAATCCGTTTTATACGTAACGATAGTTGTGATTTGGGACCCACAATGACACAGAAACTCGGACTCATATTCATGCTCGAAGTCGAACTCACACTGAAACAGAAACTCAAACTCATAATCAAACTCGAGGTCAAACCCACAATAAAATAGAAACTCAAACTCAAAGTCAAACTCGCAATGAAACATAAACTCAAACTTACCATCGAAATCGAAGTCAAACTCACAATGAAACAAAAACTCGAACTCACAATCGAAATCGAAGTCAAACTGACAATGGAACATAAACTCAAACTTACAATCGAAATCGAAGTCGAACTCACAATGAAACAGAAGATCAAACTTACAATCGAAATCGAAGTCAAACTCACAATGAAACAAAAACTCGAACTCACAATCGAAATCGAAGTCAAACTGACAATGAAACAGAAACTCAAACTTACAATCGAAATCGAAGTCAAACTCACAATGAAACAAAAACTCGAACTCACAATCGAAATCGAAGTCAAACTCACATTGATACAGAAACTTGAACTCATAATCGAAATCGAAGTCAAACTCAATCCAACAGAAACTCAAACTTACAATCGAAATCGAAGTCGAACTCACAATGAAACTGAAGATCAAACTCACAATCGAAATCGAAGTCAAACTCACAATGAAACAAAAACTCGAACTCACAATCGAAATCGAAGTCAAACTGACAGTAAAACCGAAACTCAAACTTACAATCGAAATCGAAGTCAAACTCAATCCAACAGAAACTCAAACTTACAATCGAAATCGAAGTCAAACTCACAATGAAACTGATGATCAAACTCACAATTGAACTCAAAGTCAAACTCACATCGAAACAAAAACTCGAACTCACAATCGAAATCGAAGTCAAACTCACAATGATACAGAAACTCAAACTTACAATCGAAATCGAAGTCAAACTGACAGTAAAACAGAAACTCAAACTTACAATCGAAATCGAAGTCAAACTCACATCGAAACAAAAACTCGAACTCACAATCGAAATCGAAGTCATACTGACAATGAAACAGAAACTCAAACTTACAATCGAAATCGAAGTCAAACTCACAATGATACAGAAACTCAAACTTACAATCGAAATCGAAGTCAAACTGACAATGAAACAGAAACTCAGCCTCGAAGTCAGTCACAATGAATCAGAATCTCCAACTCATAATCAAACTCGAAGTCAAACTTGAACTTGAAAGTCAGTTGACTTTGGTTGCAATTGTCAGTTTGATCTTCTGTTTCATTGTGAATTCGACTTCGATTTCGATTGGGAGTTTGAGTTTATGTTCCATTGTGAGTTTGACGTCGATTTCAAATGTGAGTTTGAGTTTATGTTCCATTGTGAGTTTGACTTCGATTTCGATTGTGAGTTCGAGTTTTTGTTTCGATGTGAGTTTGACTTTGAGTTCAATTGTGAGTTTGATCTTCTGTTTCATTGTGAGTTCGACTTCGATTTCGATTGTAAGTTTGAGTTTCTGTTTCATTGTCAGGTTGACTTCGATTTCGATTGTGAGTTCGAGTTTATGTTTCGATGTGAGTTTGACTTCGATTTCGATTGTGAGTTCGAGTTTTTGTTTCGATGTGAGTTTGACTTTGAGTTCAATTGTGAGTTTGATCTTCTGTTTCATTGTGAGTTCGACTTCGATTTCGATTGTAAGTTTGAGTTTCTGTTTCATTGTCAGTTTGACTTCGATTTCGATTGTGAGTTCGAGTTTTTGTTTCATTGTGAGTTTGACTTCGATTTCAATTGTGAGTTCGAGTTTTTGTTTCGATGTGAGTTTGACTTCGATTTCGATTGTGAGTTTGAGTTTCTGTTTCATTGTCAGTTTGACTTCGATTTCGATTGTGAGTTTGAGTTTATGTTTCGATGTGAGTTTGACTTCGATTTCGATTGTGAGTTCGAGTTTATGTTTCGATGTGAGTTTGACTTGGATTTCGAATGTGAGTTTGAGTTTATGTTTCATTACCAGTTTTACTTCGATTTCGATTTTGAGTTTGGGACTCTGTTTCATTGTGAGTTTGAGTTTCTTTTTAATGGCTAGTTTGACTTCAAGTTTGACTGTGAGTTAGAGTTTCTGTTCCATTGTTCGGTTGACTATGAGTTCGAGCCGCTGATTGTAATCATCCCAATTGGGAGTTTGACTTTTAGTTTGATTTTGAGTTTCTGTTTTATTGTGAGTTTGACTTCGAGTTTGATTTCGAATTTCTGTTTCATCGTGAGTTAGACTTCGAGATTGATTATTAGTTTGAGTTTTTGTTTATCACAAGGATTTGTTTGCATGTACCATAGTCACCCCGCGTATCACATAGTCACCCCGGTTTACGGTAGGTAATTTTGAGTTTTCTTTTGAACTAAAAATTTTCCCGAGGAAGTGGCAATGCTTTACCATCTTTTGTCTAGTACATTTTATCGATTTTCGTCTTCTCTTCAGATTCTGTGTCCTTGTCATCTTCGGAATTCCGATTATTCCGCCACTTACTTATAGTGGATGATACCTTCTATTTCCATAAGGCGAACCGGATATTACTTACCTCGCATAAACTGACGTAGGTACCTGAGCAGTACGTGGGTATATTGTCCGCAACTCGCAGTTTGCTGCTGTGCTTCGTCGCTCGGATAGGAAAATATAGAATAGAGATGCCATCGACGTTGCCTGCAATGTTGAAGCTCTGTGACTTATTGGATAGCTATGAAATTCATAAACGAGCAATTCGTCCGTGCCTTACCCACCATACCATCTCTCACCTTACGGAAACACGTATAGAATTCCGTTCTACCGTTAACAGGCAGGCCCCTGTACCAAGAGCAATATAGCGTTCCTCTCTTTTCTATATTATTACTTTTCATATCCTACCTATTCCGAATCATAACTACGAATGTTCCTCCATTTGTCGCAGGTATATTCCTTGATAGAACAGTCCTCTATAATAGTTTGAAAATAAGCTACGTTACCATGGACAAGGACTAAAGTGTAGCTTCGGTTCATTCTAGAAATGCATTGATTCTTCTCATTATTTTTAGGTAAAATATTAATTTTACTATATTGTGTTTCAAGCTAATATAGTTTTCGAATTATTCACTAAAGTTGCAGCATTATTAAGTGAAGCATTGGGCACTCGACTCAGAATAACATAGCTACAAATCCTTCGACCGTTTCGCTCGCGGATCTTCCTCGAAAATTCCCTCGCCGTTTCGCAGTCACATAAGTTCACCCCTTTTCAATAGGGTGCTCTGAAAATACGTAATATAGAATCCCGCGAGGGTATAAAAGGCTATAATCTGTAGACCGTGACCTCGTAAAAACCTCTGAACGGCCCGAAAAGAAGTGTCGGCAAAACCCTTTGCAAGAGGACCGAGCAAAAAGATCGCGAGTTACCCGCAAAAAATAGTTTTCTGGTTATCGAAGTTATTGAGACGTACCTCATTTTAAGGCGGCTATTTATGGATTATTTTTCCAACTGAAGACAATTTAGTCAATCGCTGTAGATTGAATTTTAAAACAATTTTCACTCCCATATTTATTTACGAAGTAAATGGAAGTATGGTAATCGCCCTAAAATCAAAAATCGGAGCTTCAGAAAAAGTTTTCAAAAAGTACCTACTCAAAAAATTATCAAATCCTGTCAAAAATTTGCGTATCAGAATATGGAAGTATCGTGTTATCTACGCACCACTGGTTTCATTCGTACATTCCTGTGTCATACCCATTTGTTAAAACGAAAATGCAGGCCTGAAGGATTCTGATCGATAAAAAGATGCTAGTAAATTCGCATCACGTTTTGGATTTTTTACTCCCACATTGAGTGCTGCATTGCTATCAGGAGCGTGGAGAAGTTTGGGGATTAGACGTTGCGCTTGCAACAATATCAGTCTGTCCCCCAAGAATGGTACATCTATTCATTAGAGAGCGTCAGATGTACGGCTCCTCAGGGGCAGGCGATTCTCCGGAGGGTGCGGAAGCTGAGATAACCTTGGAGAAACATTAAGCGCACTCCATTTGTACAGATTGAACTATTACACGTATACTTGTAAGGTAAACAATAATTTGAGCCCCGGTGAATTAATAGGCGGCCACGTTTCTTCAAGTCCGTCCTTTTCTGGCATAAGCAGTAAAGGAGAATCCCTGAGGACATTAGAAACTCCTTCCACTCCTCGGCCTCCACTTTCAAGACATGGCGCCCTTTTAAAACTCGCGCGTCTCAAGTACCACTCGGGGCCACTGATCTCCGCATTCATTAAATTCAAGCAAACTACCCCCCACTCCGAATCTCCCTTGTGGGATAATGCAGTCCTCCGGAAGAATGACTCTTGTGAAATATAAAAGTCGACGCGTCTTTTAGCATTTTCCACGATCTGAGAATAACCCAGGAAGGATGGGGTTGGCTGAGAATGGCAATTTCTTTGCTAATGTTTTGATGAAGCTCGTGTTTATTCATACCCGGTCTAGTCTGGGGCTAGTTTTGTTCCTATTCAAACGAGATATACCTAAGTATACTCAATTTGCTCAGCTGATAATGAAATACGATCCTTTTATTACCTTAGTTCAACGCAAAATGTCAATAGCATTCATCTTATCCAGCGAATTGGACGTTTGTGGACGAGGAGCACCAACAATAACAAACTACTCTTGAAACTTTCGCATTTCCTGTTCCTGAATCAAGATCAAATCAAAATTTAGTCACTGCAAAACAGTCGACTGCAAACCCCATTAAAAAGGCACTGCAATAAAAATAAAAACTATGCTAAGAAGATCAGTGAAATGTGTACATTATTGTTCTGTTTATCCAAAACACACGAACTGGGGGGCCATTTTAACTGCTGTTTTACAGGGATTAATATTAAGGTAGAGATCAGTCCAGGACCAACTAAGTAAATAAGGATCCTGATTTTTGGTGAAACATCAAGATTGTACGAATACTCCTTCCCCATGAAAACGGACAAAAATTATTAATTTCAGATTCGAATTCTTCACCCGTTGAAATGTAAACCAACAAATTTTCAAGGGACGTTAAATTTTTTTCCTGACCGATTACATAGTTTTGGGTACTGGAGCACTAAAAAAACACGGATGAACATTCTCAATGCAATATGGATTTTACTCGCGGATAGCTGTCAAATCTTCAATAGGCGGAGACTACGGAACAACAGAGGTTGAATATTAATGCGCAGAAACACGAACTGTTTGACCTAGAGCAACAAATCCAACTTAGGCTTGAATCCCACTTTGCCGAGTTGTAAATCAATACAACGTGCCCCGGGGTTAGGTCAGGAACCCCCTCCCCCCTGACAGGAGGTTCAACGATCGTTAGATAGCTTCAACACCGATTAGGAAAGAAGCCTGCCACTGAGGTCGAAAGCCATAGATAATGGTTAGACGTGGTTTAAACGGCGGCTCTGGCCGGGGGAAATTGATACCGAATCGATACGAGCTCATTTGGTTGATGAACGTTTTTTTGATAGTCAACCTGATGCTCCTTCGTCAAATTCGGCATTCGAAATAGCACCTTAGCGTGTCGGAATTGACGATATCGCCGGTTTTTAATCGCAGGCCGCCCTAACGATTGGCTACTTCCAAGAAAAATGAGCAAAGAAGGGACTCTGATTAGAACGCGGAAAATGGGGGAGGAAATAATTCTCATAAAAGCCAACAAGCGTTTTGAAAGTTTGATATTGTCGCCTTCGCGGAGGGGCGAACTCACTTGAAGTTGAAGCATGAGCGACATCAAAGGGAATGCAAAACGTTGAGAGGACACGAAAAGCGTAAAAAAATGTGATGAAAGCGGACAGGATGGAAAAATGTTGAAATGACACCCTTTTTCCGCCTTGAACAATTTAGCGAGAGAGTTGTGAAAAGTGGTTCACTTGACGGGTAAATTATACTCTGAACAACTCAAAGACACGTATATCACGTTTAGTTTCCATGGAATCCTCTCCGGACAATATGGCCAATCAGTCAATGCCCCACAAGAATGCCTCAAGCGGAGGTAAAAGAATCGAACTGGACGTGGAAGTTTGCCAAATTATGCCAAGATCAAAGGCGATTTGAGTCTACAAGTCGACATTTTTGTTCAGGTGATTATGGATCCCTGCCCAGGTGCGATGACCGTGTCGCGCACCTCTTAGATCTGGCAAGGTACTGCAGATTGCTTTATGGATTGAAAGAGTTCTTGATGCGCTGGTGATGAACTGCCTGCAGGGATGAAATGGGTGCTTCATGAAAAGTGGTTGGACCATGTTTTGACAGTTCTTGAAACGATTCGTGCTCAAGGTCGAGATCAGCGCCCAGCCAGATGGCCAGGCTCAAGGTATTGGGACGTTAATCCATCAAAACGGAATTCAAGGCGTTTTCGAGTATTTTCCAGGGAAGTACTGGGGCACCAGCCCAGCAATGTTCAAGAACGTTCATGAATTTTCATGATCATCTCTTGGCTGTTGCCGTGGCACCGTCTTGTAGGGCTGCAACCTTATGCACAGGGATTTTATGCCTCTACATCAAGGACAGTGTGCATACGGCCGCCCTGCCATGATTCCAGACGTGATCAAGATCAGCGTCCAGATGGTCAGCCTCAAGGGATTGGGGCGTTCATCCATCGAATGGGAATTCAAGGGGTTTGGCGTGTTTTCCAGGGAAGCACCAGGGTACCAGTCGAGCAACGTCCAAGAATTCATGAATTTTCATGACCATTGCTTGATTGATGCCATGGCAACTTCTTCCAGGGTTGCAACCTTAAGCAAAGAGACTTGGTGCCTCTACCTCAAGGACAATGTGCATAATGTGCAAGGGTTGCCATATAATGGACTTCTGCATACGGTCGCCCTGCCATGAGTTCAGACGTGATCAAGATCGCCAGGCTCAAGGCATTGGGGCGTTCTTGTTCGAAATCGAATTCAAGACCATATGGGGCGTTCTCCAGGGATGTGCTGGGGCACCAGTCAAGCAATGTTCAAGAATGTTCATGATTTTTTGTGAACATCGCTCCACACCACTGATCATGCGTCAAAAGTCCATATGAGCAGAGAGGGAAAACTTCAGTTTCTGATGATGTCTCTTTCTGAAGCCCATCTCTACGGTCACCTCCGCATCGCTCATCAAAGGAGCTATAAGAATACCATACATACTCTTCCGCGAAGAATTTAATTAGTCTCAAGTGCCACTCGATTGGTACATTGGATTCCGAAGGGGACATCCCCTAACAGACGAGAAAGCTCCCCACTTATTGCACCCTTATGCGACGCACTTGACGAAATACCGTTGCCGGAGCGTAATGAAAGTGTCCCAACCGATACATAAGGCTATCAATTCCAAATCGAAGGAGATACTTGGAAGAATAACGCAAACGGTTACACGGCTGGTGTATCAGAACTGCTCCGGAGGAAAAAGACGTCGGACGAATGGAGGAAACATTATTTCAAGATGAAATGGCTGAAGGGGGCGAGGGACCATTCGGCAGGACATTACCCCCGCTTCTTTCGCCAGGGAAGTCGACCCTCCGAATTCTCTTCAAGCCTCTAATTCACCCTCGATTCCAATAATAGAGCTTTTAGGGGTTTCACCTCCTCCGTCCCTTTGAAGAATACTGCGAAGAGAAACGTGGCTGTTGAAGGGATCGAAATCGTATTTATACATCGGAGAAGATTACTTCATCACTCACCGCGGGAAGGGGGAATTTAATCAAATCACTTGCCCGTCTTCTTGTTCCTAACAAGCGCCGAACTTGAACTCTGTTCGGATTCGGATTACTATGCTTCCGTCTTCTGGTGAAGCTGCTCATTACACCCACTAGCGAGGTATCAAATTCGTTACCTTAACTGGGAGAAATGTTTGACGTGTTGATCCATTGTAATTGATCCTTGCGAGCCTAAATTACAAGGGGTGCAGTTACTTTGTAAGGGAACGATGCTTCTGCATCTAATCCTTTGATTAGCTAACTCAAAATGAAGGTATGTCACTCCGCTTAGAACTCGACATCGGATGGTTTGGCGGGACAGGAAAGAAACTTCAACAGGAAACTTCACAGATCACAGAATACTCGCACTTTTTCTAAAAAATGTGGTGTGAATTGAAAGTGAGAATTGGTGTGAGTTGGAAAATTGTAGGAAAAATAGCCTTTTTCAGTATAGTACATCGCAAAGCCTTCTCATAGCCAATCTCATTGCCTATACATAACAAATGTCGAAGGCAACCAGCAACAACAAGAAACAACAACAATATTTAGCTCTTTGCAATATTTTCATACTTACTTTCTAGACGCCCATACGCAGTAATAATAATTATTAATTAGTAATTATTACAATTAATTTGCCGAAAATGATGCTCCACATAATATTCTCTTTCAGGTGACCGCAACACCACTGTGAATCCATGTGATCAATTTTGTTTTGTAATTGAACTGAGTTACACGCTCAGTTTTGCGATTTTCCAGAGAGTTTTCACCGGGATGGCGGTTTTTTATAATTTTTTTCCAAGCAGTGAACGACACACAATCAAGTAAATTGATACTCGGCGAGGTATTGTGTCCGAAATGAATGTTTACCTTCCCCCGCCCGTCCGCAACATGCTTCCCTCCCTCAAAGGGTTGATTAAGATGGATCGATGAGAAGTGAATCAATCATGCTGTGTCAACAGCCCGCGAGGACGTGTTTTCAGATAACCATCAAAATGTAAGTATACATGTCTTCTTTCACGCTGTTATTTTTAGTCGAAACACTTTCGCCGTGAACTGCATATCAATCGTTTTGGGAATTTGAGTTCAAATAAGCTACCGCCTGGGGATATCGAAGGAAAATATTGTTAGCCATGTTTATTATTAGATATATATTGAATAAACTTTGAAACCCCTGCGAGCTGCTTTTTGTTTGTCCATACGGTTCAGAACGCACGGGGAATATTGATAATACAATCGTCTGTAGCGTTCGGTAGAATATACATCTTTCGCATGTGGAGGTGGTCGAATTTCGGGGCTAAAAATAAATCATATACATGCGCACTTTATGGTGGATTCGCCGAAAATAACGGCAAAAAAAGTGCCGTGACCAGGATTCGAACCTGGGTTATTGCGGCCACAACGCAATGTCCTAACCACTAGACGATCACGGCTACCGAGGCTGGTTGGTAAAAAGGTAGTAAAATCACGGCCGAATGGTGAAAAACGGGCGAGAAAATCGGTCAACCGTTTCAGTTACGCCGGCGAAGAAAAGAATCCGCAGGTGCTAGACGAGCGAGCCAGGTAGGAGAGAGTAGACGCCTCCGGACGCGCAGGTGCGCGAAGGCATTGAAGAGTAAAATTTAGGGTATCCCGAAATTGGTGTATAAAACAATTGAGTGAAACTGGACCAAAAATTGAACAAAACGAAAAATTAACGAAAAAATTACAAAATTTCTTCGCTCAGGCGAGTGGGGGTGCACAGCGGTATCTTTCCGTCAACAGACAGGCTTCGACAGGTGGCAGTCGTCACTGCGGAGGATGAGGGTCGCTTGGCAAGGTGGCAGTTGGTTGATGGGGGTCTATGGGTGATCGCCTATAAACTCACTATCGCACTCCAAGTAAAATTTTATTCCCAAAATGAACCAGTGGTGCGTAGATAACACACAATACTTCCATATTTTGAACGTAAAATTGTGACACAATTTGATCATATTTTGACTGCTTTTAAGGGTGTTTAGGCCAAAAATATCGAAAAATTCAGTATTCAAATTTCAAAATTCGCCCAAAATAGAAAAACGCCAGTTTTTTTGGTACATAAAAAATATCCACATATTCTGCAACGCAAAAGAAAGATTTTAAGACCAAGAACGCTCAAATCGGTTCATTTTTGTGGCCGGAAAAAAATAAAATAGAAAACACTAAAAATGCAAATATCTCGGAAGTACTGTGCGTTATCCAAATTCCGATTAAACAGGGTGTTAGGTCTTGCCGAGACAAACATTTCAGTTCAAGAAATTTGAAAAAAGGTTACGAAATGAGGGAGTTATGGCCATTTTTGTAAATGACCACAGACGGACAGACGGACAGACGGACAGACGGACAGACGGACTAACGGACTAACGGACACACGGACACACAGACACTTGTTCAGGCAGTGATTCTGAGTAAATGTGTATAAGAAAAAGTTTTTTCTGAAGCTCCGTTCCGATTCTCGATTTTAGGACGATCACAATACTTCCATTTACTCTGTAAATATGGAAGTAAAAACGCTCGATAAACCCATAGAATTTTTCCAAGTTCGTTGAACTTTGGACGTCAGGACTTCTTCGTCAAAATAGGAAACATAGTTGATGTTTTCATAATATTCAACTATACTTTCCATGTTTATCGCGTAAAATTTTCCAACCCTTCTCTGATTTAAACCCTTCCCTGCCCTAAGTGATTTAAACACGAGTAAAGAAATTGTTTTCCCTATCTTGCTTAGGAAACTTGCTCAACCGCGAAAAATACAGCCCTCCCTCCAGCGGCACATCATTCTAATGCAGCCTCGGAAATTTCACACAGCTAAAACTACTTCGAAAGTTTGGATCTGTTACGGATGAGGGAAAACACGTTTCGAGTTTGAAAACAGCGGCTTGACTCGAACATCTCGTTTGGAGGGGGAAGCGTAACTAAACGTAATTTAAAACGGAAATTTATGCTCGTAGTTTTCTGAAGCAGAGCCGCTCGGATGGTTGGAATGGGGTATCATGTCGGAAAGTAATTGCCTGCGGCTTCGTTTACAAATGTGATTCTGTATTGCTTCCTCTCTCGTATGAAGGCCGTTTCATTTGAGTTTTCTGTTCCAGTTCCATCGTCATTTTCTATATTGTCGTCGATATTGTGGTCGAATGTTCGAAACGCCTCGAGGGTATGGGAAATCGATGGGCGTTCTCACGAGGCCGGTAGGTGTTAGCCAATGCTGAAGCATTATGCTGGTTCAGAAATTTGGAATAGGAGGTTTACCCGAATATCAGACCGAAAGGCGACACCATCACATGCACGTATGTACAGTAGTACCCTAGGCGTCAGAAAATTTAACTCTGATTCCAAAAATGTCCTCAAAAGCTGATAAAAGTTGTTTCAAAGCTGAGAAATTCAGGTTTTTGTGGAGCAAGGAGTAGGTTTTCTGGAAAAAATTTTGAAAAGGCATATCGTGAAAACGATTTGATAAACGGAAATGCGGTTGGTTTTTTTGGGTCCCATTTTTGATCTAGTTTCACCCAAATATTTTGCACACCAAGTTCGGGACACCTTTGTATAATTGAATAGATAAAATTTGATAATGATGTGGTCGTTTTTTATGAAGTGGTTTATAAGTTTTCAAGGTTTGGTTCAAATGACGTGAATAAGACATTCATGAAATCGTGAGACCCATATCACTTTATCTACCTAATTCGCGAATGCACAAAAATACGATGGGAACGTGTTTTGTTTGTACCATTTCAGTAAACAGCCGTCAGTTCAATGTAGTTTTTCGCCAAGTTCTTGGCTTGATGCAATGTTTTTCTCCGCGGAAGACGTTTCCGCGATAATAAAACCCCCTTCGGGGCGGAGGGGTGAAAATCTGCGAAAAATAGGAGGAGGAGGCGAGCATAAGAATATGAATCACGACCAGTTGGGTATAAGGGTAGCGAAAAAGGAATTGGCATGATTTCTAAGGAGTTTGTCCTCGGTTCGGCCTTTTTTCAACGCCTTTCTTTGGGACTTCTATCTCGCTCGGACAGGGGAAACGGTCGTGTCGGTATGCATGAAGAATAGGCGAAAAGTCTTCTCCACTTTGGGAGTCCAAAACGAAGCGAGGACGACCCTCATACCCTGGAATCGGCTCCGGCGGGAATCTTTTGGACCGTGTGAATAATGTATGTGCACGACGGACTGGGAGGGCGGACCGAAGAGGTTTAAACTTGGGAAAGGATTCGAACCTCCCCATTCCACGTTTCTTGGGTTTCGGGAACTTCCATTTCAAGAATCTCCCCGAGGCCGGGCGTGCGGGTTTTGTAATTTCCTTACAAAGTCCGAAGGGTTAGCATCGGATCTTGCTATATCCCGCATGATGTATGGAACCTGGGCGAAATAAGGGGGAAAATAAAGGAAAACGAAGGATCGGCTGAGTTATGTTGAGGAAGACCTTATTACGAAAGTTGCGATTCGCCGAGTGTTTGAATTGCGAAAATTCGCGGGATGAAATATTGCAAATGATCACTGCAATAAGGAGGAACTTTGACAGCGAACTTTTGACGGTATGAACTTCAGTCCGCCGGAGAACAATGCAAGTTGGTCACTTTGCAATACGTTGACGTTTGATGTTGAATTGCAGAAGTTTGACCTCGACGCAGACTTTTGATGACATCGCGGATTGGATAAGCTGACATGTGATGGTTTTGGTTGAAAAATTTGTTGCACTGCATTGATGTGACATTCGAACTTGAATTTCTCCGTGAAATCGAAAAAGAATCACAAAGTCTAAATATCATTAAAATGCTGATTGAATGGGCCAGTTTTTCTGAAATTTTACAATTTCTAGCACGTTTTATCGAAATGCAGTTAGGTACACGGTTTTTTTTTTCAGAAAAAATGTTTTCTCAATTTTTGATCTTTGAGCTGCATTTGCAGTACTTATAAGTAAGTTTTTGATAACGAGTGGGCACTGGAAGCATAGGAAATTCAACGGAGAATCCAGAAATGTCTTCAAATGGTAAAAAAAGTTGTTTTGGACCGGAGAAATGTGGGATTTTAATGAAAACGTTTTACGCAAGGCGCGATTTTTCTGGAAATAACTTTTAAAAATCGTGTCTCGGCAACGAGTTGAGGCGAAAAAATGCGCTATTTCACACCGATTCTCATCAAAGTCATTACAAGTTACCGGTGGCGCAATGCAGAAAGAACTATCGTTTTACAGTCTTCTTGTTTACGCGGTGTAAATGCAGGGCCGACTTTCGCCGAGTTGGCGCGCAGCTGACGGGCTGCGGCACCCGTTTTGACGCAATCACGGTCACCTTTTACGGTAGGTAGGCTAACAACGTCGCTTCAAGTGGCCCTGCGACACTTTATCACACCCGACGCGCCTGCCTATGAATAATAAGAGATACCGGAGAGAGATAACAGGCTGAATAGCGTCAGAGTGTATAACCTACAGTGATAAGTACTGAATCTATTCCGAGCCCCATTCAGGACACGTTGTACGCAGGGAATATGGGTCCTTTACGATGGCATAGCCGTTCAATTGATGGGTATGCCTATTAGGACGACTTGGTCGATTTTATCGATCTGGCAGGTGCATACGTCTTTTCGTTCCAGGAGGGGTAATTCTAGGATTAATTACCCATTCTCCGAATAGCTCACCACTCTTTCTGGATATTTCAGACAAATTTTCAAGTTGAACTTGATTTTTTCGTTCCAATGAATAGCTTCTAAGCTAAATTAGGAGGAACGAAGGGAGTAAAAACCTGAGGGGGGAAGGCTGATGAGTTTTTATTGAAAAATTTAGGTGCCTCTATAATCAAACGAAACCGTGTTATAGACCAGTACTCCCAAAGGACCTGCTGGGAAATTCCGTACAAAGGCGGCGCAAAGGAGATCCCGCAGCTACTTTGATGCCAGTAAAATATGGCGGAGATTTCCTTGCCGTCGACGTCGTCTATTAAACGAGCTGGTGATGGGAAACGCGATACAGACCTTTGACGGCTCCTTGACCAGCCGACCATGAACATCCATCGTCCTCTGCCATTGGCCATCTTTTGCTTCTCAACGCCCACCACCCGCTTGTAGTAGGTGAGGTTTATTATGGTAGGATGAAAGACGTCCTGGGAGAAAAGGCTGCGAGCAATAGGAGGGAGTAAATGAATCACCATGAAAGGGAGTCTTTGAAAATCTGATGAGGCAAGGATAGGCCTCGGGGAAATGGGAAGGGTTCCGAACAATTATGCAGCCTCGAAAAAAAACTGGAACGCCGATACGAAAAATTAGATATTGATACGAAAAAACTTCAAGCGTTCCCGATTCCTTGCTCCTATTGCTGCTCAAAACGAAGCTTGAATCAAGTAACAATAACTGAAAATCTCCAAAACTAAACTTTAAATTTGCGCGATCTTTCTTATTGACACAGGACGCAGGACAGACTAACCGAATTTAGGAGATGTTGAAACCATTTCGAAACACTGTTAGTCATAGACGCTCCGATCGGGCGCAGTTTGAATAATATAGGAACTTATCAAAGTCAATCTTTGGTGAGAAAGATATGCCTCGTAAAAACAGGTTCGCCAATGAGCTGTCCCTGATCTGATTCCGCAAGCGGTGATGTCAGCCTATTAAACTGGCTCCGACACGAGAACAACGTGTAATTTTATAAACATAAATATCTCGATCGTCGAACTTGATAATTATTCATTTACGACAATATTGTATCGGAATTTATGCAAGGGAAAATACCTGAATACCGCAGCCATGATCGACTCGTTTCAATTCGAAATCCGATAGAGTCCTTACCTGCAACAAAGGGAAGGTTGTGATTAATGATGGACAAGAAGTTTAGAATGATCGTTGGTGAATAATGAATTAAACGACCGAAGTCTCGAGAGCTTGAAGAAAGTGTTACGAGAGGGTATCTTCGGGTTCACACAGCGGAGGAATTCGGTATCGGAAATTACAGCCTTAAAAGCAATTTTATCTATTGCGACGAAGATAAGATAGGCAAGTGCCAGTACAGGGCGGTAGGGACAGTAACTACCAGGGCGGTAGGCACAGTACCTACCAGTACAGTGAAGTAGGTACAGTACCTACCAGTACAGTGAAGTAGGTACAGTACCTACCAGTACAGTGAAGTAGGTACAGTACCTACCAGTACAGTGAAGTAGGTACAGTACCTACCAGTACAGTGAAGTAGGTACAGTACCTACCAGTACAGTGAAGTAGGTACAGTACCTACCAGTACAGTGAAGTAGGTACAGTACCTACCAGTACAGTGAAGTAGGTACAGTACCTACCAGTACAGTGAAGTAGGTACAGTACCTACCAGTACAGTGAAGTAGGTACAGTACCTACCAGTACAGTGAAGTAGGTACAGTACCTACCAGTACAGTGAAGTAGGTACAGTACCTACCAGGGCAGTAGGTACAGTACCTACCAGGGCAGTAGGTACAGTACCTACCAGTACAGTGAAGTAGGTACATTTCCATTTTTTGGGGAGACTAATACTCCCATCTACTCCGGTAGGTATGTCCCTACCTAAACATGGAAATAAAATCGATATTTCGGGTTTATTTCCTTTTCTGGGCAGATAATTCGGATAAATGTGACGCAAGCCTTCGATAAAAAGAAATACGAGAGTGAACGAGGGATACAAAAGTGAGGGAATGGATTTAAAACGATTAGGCGGATGATCGATGAATCGAGGTTGGCAATAATGACAGTTGATTGGCGTCCGTCAGGCTCACTTTCGCTATTGGAGACGACTTTTCGAGGCCAGGTGGGAAAGACTTAGGACGAAAACATCGAGGAAGGTCTCTCTTGTGCAAGACAGGTTCACCAACCTCTTTATTGGTCGATGTGAAAAAAGTAAACACTCAAAGGCGAAGTCGTAAAGCGAACGGAAAAGGTCGAGTCCCTGAGCTAGATGACTGCCAGGGCGACAAAGGAACGACATTAGTCAGTTTTTGATCTCGGGGATTCCGAGAAATCAGGCAACTGATCAGTCATCAGATATAACGATCCGGCGTAAAATATCCGATTTTGAACCGATGACCTACAGTGAGTTGAAGGTTGCGGAGAAATATAAGCGCCATCAGTCTCGAACAAACAACGTTGCACTTACGGATAATTATCAAGAGTGTTAGTTCCTAAATTGCTCGCCGGTGAGTTTATCGTCCACGTATGCATCTGAAGCCGACTGAATATTCATCGCTCGTTAGGCTTTTAGTGGAAACAATTGACTTCTATTTATTCATGGAATCCCGGCGAGGCGTTGTGTCATGATGAGAGTGGAAGTTGTTACCTACGTAAAAAGCTTCAAAAACGATCAGACTGAACCGTCAGTTGAAACGATAGCAATCTAGCTCTTCAACGTGACATGGCATGATTAAATCGTTGAAATTTTCAGGACTGTTTTCCAGCTTCTTTTAAAACTAGCGGCTGTCGAGTTGCAGCATTTTCTATTGAGAATTTCCCAAACCAAATTGATATTTCTTAAATCAATTTGAGAATGTTTCGAACCAAACTGAGAATGTCCTGAACAAAATCCTAAATCTGGTTTGGAAAATTCCCACATTGAGTTGGAAAATTCTCAATTCTATCTTTTTCTTTGCTATAACTGCAAGACTGCAAAAATTTGGGGCTCGTTGAAAATTTAGGAATTTTATTCGGAAACTAATAAAAAATTATCTTAAAATTTGGTCCAATTCAGTTAATTTCATATAAAAAATCATTGAAATTGAAAGCAGTAATTGAGAAATGTCAATTTAAACATCGATCCCTGTATTGAAGGGAAGAAATTCCTGATAATAATTATCAACAGTGTATAACAGCAGATGATTAGGACTGATGAGCAATTTTCAGAGCCCCGACTGATTTCTCATTCCGTCCTAATCAGCATGCGAATGAGTATGCCGCAGAGTGCAACTAAGGACAGACGGAAGACCCAGATGAATCAGTTCTATAAGGAGAGACTTATACGATGATATTGCACGTCTAGCACCCAGTCATTGCACAGCTAGGCAGGATGGAGTCTGTTAAGCGGGAATTGTCACATCCTCTTCCCAGACGGGCGACCTCCAGGACAGGACGAGATGAGGGCGTTCTCCTAGTCCAGTCTGCCGTCTTTGACATTTCTCGTCCACCTATTTCGAGAAAGGTGGTATTGATCGATCTAAAATGGAAAAATTTTGAAATCAAGATTTTCCAGATGAATAACGGATTGGAGATATGGACATTGGAGAGTTAGAGATCGGAGATATGGACATCGGAGAGATGCATGTTGGAGATATGGAGATCGGAGATATGGAGATCGGAGATATGGAGATCGGAGATATGGAGATCGGAGATATGGAGATCGGAGATATGGAGATCGGAGATATGGAGATCGGAGATATGGAGATCGGAGATATGGAGATCGGAGATATGGAGATCGGAGATATGGAGATCGGAGATATGGAGATCGGAGATATGGAGATTGGAGATATAGCTATCGGAGATATGGAGATCGGAGATATGGAGATCGGAGATAGGGAGATCGGAGATATGGAGATCGGAGAGATGCATGTAGGAGATATGGAGATCGGAGATATGGAGATCGGAGATATGGAGATCGGAGATACGGAGATCGGAGATAAGGATATCGGAGATATGGAGATCGGAGATATGGAGATCGGAGATATAGCTATCGGAGATATGGAGATCGGAGATATGGAGATTGGAGATATGGAGATTGGAGATATGGAGATCGGAGATATAGCTATCGGAGATACGGAAATCGGAGATACGGAGATCGGAGATAAGGATATCGGAGATAAGGATATCGGAGATAAGGATATCGGAGATATGGAGATCAGAGATATGGAGATCGGATATATATAGATCAGAGATATGGAGATCGGAGATATGGAGATCGGAGATATGGAGATCGGAGAAATGGAGATCGGAGAAATGGAGATCGGAGATATGGGGATCGGAGATACGAAGATCGGAGATATGGAGATCGGAAATACGGAAATCGGAGATATGGAGATCGGAGAAATGGACATCGGACATAGGAAATCTTTGTTGCTACTGCATCTTCTCACCGTTTTAAGCTATCCGTAGCAACAGCCGCAGTTTCCAACATGGAAGAAGAGAGAATTTAATTTAGCTCTATTTTGGAAGAATTTGGATAGAGTAGTCATCGTCAAATTTGCCTATCTACGTTTACTACAAAAACAAATCCAAGTATCAATCGACATACGAATGGGAACTCTTCTCGAAAATGTGCCATTTCCGCGTAAATCACCCAAGGAGCCGCAATCAGCAACGTGATTATCAGTAATGGGCTTATCGCCAAGTTATATGGCGGGCCCATTCCAAACAAAAGGCCCATCAATGGACGGCTCACAGAGTCATTCTTGGGTAATAAACATGGGATATTAAAAGTTCCGTCGTGAGATAAGAAACGTTCGCTGCTTCGGGTTATTGAGGCAATACACGTTAATGGATGCCTTCATCGTGGGCCTCGGGCCTGTTTTTATTGCCCTCTCCTAATGCACATTTTACTTCGGAAGAGTTCGCGTTCTGCGGTTCGTGTTCGTGGAAGTTTCCAGCCGAATCACGAAAACCC
The DNA here is from genome assembly GCA_036186465.1 of Nesidiocoris tenuis. Lineage (NCBI taxonomy): Eukaryota > Metazoa > Arthropoda > Insecta > Hemiptera > Miridae > Nesidiocoris > Nesidiocoris tenuis. Next base: position 6,935,949 of record AP028919.1, read on the forward strand.
AAGGCGGGTATGCCATGGGAATGATGCACCATGATGACGTAATGGGCTAATGAAATTATGAAGCATGCTAACATTTTCAGCCTTAGCTGAGGCCTTGGTGAATATTTTTGAGAACATTCCATGTGTTTGCAATAGTCTGCTACTGCTTTCAAGATTCATACCTACAGGCAATTTCTGTACTCGACCTACTTTCATTTTTCAACAAAAAATTGTGACTTGGCTCCCTTCATCAACCAACCTGTCGATTCCATGCATAAATACGGACGCATAAATTCAGTCATTCCGTCGACAAAACACCGGGCGAGACATTGAAAACAACCACAGGGAACAATGAGGCGGACGAAAATGGGCTGATCTTTTTTTTACCTCGTCCCATATTTTCCTCTTTTTCGCTCCAGGTTTCACCTTCCTATTCAAATGGTGATAATTACCTCGAAAATCGAAGGTCGAGGCCGGCGAACGTGTGCCGCCTGGCAAAACCTCTGGGGATGTGTGAAAAAAGCCATTCCATGTGTGTGGATGCCAGTGGGTAGCAAATGTGTTGCTAATTGTGGCGAAGGCTGCCGTGCGAGTTGTTGTTGCAGCTTGTTATTTATCATAAATGCAGCGATGTGAAAATTTATTCGCAGATATTATCAATAGTCGTGTACTCCTGTTTGAAAACCCTTACGATTCCGCGCCGCGGTCCTGAGTGCCGAAATTTCAAATAAACGAATTTGAAATCCCGCACCCATCCTGCAGTCGTGTCACGCTCTGACCCGTCACCTGTTAGTCAAGGGCAGTCAGCTACGAGCCACCAAATCGGTCAAATTGATTGCTGACAATTTGCGGCACAGCGGGCCGCGCGCGGGGACACATCGGCGAAGATTTGCGGAAAGGGGCGAATCGGGCGATTGGAGACCTAAGGGCAAGAAGTGGTTCTTCAACGCTTCCAAGTCCAAAGCCGTCATCGGGTGAAGGGTATTTCAACCTTTTATGAGACTGCAGTATAAACGCGAATAATCATGAAGCAAATATTTACATAACCTAGCCGTAAGCGGGGTCGTAAACACCAACAACGTCCACGACCTAATCGTACAATAAACGAACGATCCCTTCAAAATCAGAGCCAAGCGATGAAATAAACGGGGCGATCCGTACGCATCAAAATATAGCATACCGAGAATCGTTAACCACATCATGCGTTGGAAGCTTGATGAGCAAACTATGCCAATGAGTTTCGGGAAAAGGGTCGTATGTATGGGTTATGAGTATGCAGCGTTTCCCCAAGTATATGAATATGGTGAGAGCTCGTATGTAAATGCAGGCTGTGGTACCTATATCCCTCCGAATCCACCATGTTTGGTCTAGCAACAAAGGTCGGCAAACAACTCGAAATCTGCGGCATCCCGAAATTCGAGAACATTTTCGACCATATTTCCGCTATGCCTGCGTAATTCCGGCGTTAGCCTGAAATGCTCGAGCGGATAGAAAATTGTTTTCGAATTCAATTTGAATAATGCCAGTCGGTCGGGGCTTTTGTTGTCTTAAAGACCACGTCATTCGCCGACAGGCCCCTTACGGCTTCGAAGGAGTTAACATAGCAGACGGCGAGAAGGCATGCGCGATGAGGGTGTCTGCGTTTGACAACAAGGTGGCCTCGCCTTTGTTGTCGGCTCCCTTAACCTACGGCATGTACCTCAATGTTGGCACGCATGCCTGGCGGGCATGTTAACCTAATTCGCGCACCTAGGCCCGTCGGCAAACGGTTCCATTTCTGCCTCCTACGCGATGAAAGCGACCGAGAGCCTTTCGCGCTAATTGAACGCTTCGGGGTTAAATTCACCAAAGCCATAGGTATACTTTTGAGTTCGATGCTTGCTTTCATTAACTATGGTAGAAGGCTTGTAAAATCGTATAATGGCTCGAGGCAAGTCGAATCTGGAATAAAAGTAGAAAACCATTGCGGTGCGCAGGTGAAACTTCAATGTTTCGTTAGGCCAAATTCATTCCTAATTGATTGACCCCATTAATCAAACTCATTGACCCATTATCGAATCACTTGATCAACTGATTATCCAAGGACGGGTTGACCAATCATAGAGACAAAATATAGGTGACCTAAATTTTTCAACATTTCAACCGAAAAATTCTTCATCATGTTTAAAATTACAAATTAGAGTTCCAAATTAGAGTTTTAGTTGCAGTTTACCTTACTTTCAGTATCAATATCAGTTTGGGTTTGTGGATCACTATCAATTTGTGTTTTAGTTTGCCTCCTAAGGTGTAGCCATCTCTTCTATGATCTCTTTCATCCCTTCTATCCTATGACAGCGGCTACAAAAAAAATCGTAAATTTGAAAAAAAAATTGTTTTCAAATTTTTTATTCAATTTCGAATCTCAACAGAATGTGCAAACGGTCCGTTTTCCGATCGGTCGAAACCACCGTCTCACGTGCGATGTTAGGAGTTTGGGGAAAGTTATTCGGAGGACAACCACGGACACCGCGTGTACTGGCGATAAGACGGCCGGTTTAGGGGCTTTACTTCAACCCCATCTTCGGTTCAAGAGACCCTTGCACTGGTCCTAGTCCTCGAGGGAGTGTTCACAGAAGCAGTAAACGGGGCGATAACATAACTCGCAAGTCTCCCCGTGGCCACCGCGCCCGAGTATTTCCGCGCCAGGTTGTTTCTTACCAGACCTTACCGACCTCTCGCGGACTGGAATCGCCAACGGATTCTTTCGGCGAACGGTCTAATAAAAATGTTTACACGAACAGCACAGAGATAAGAGCCAGGCTGCATATCGCACCCTTGAGAGAAAAGTGTTACGACTCGAAAATTGTTAATTTTGAGTTTTTGGTATCGTTGGATCCAGAAAAAATGCTCTATCGATCTCAAAGAAGCGTTTTAAGTTATTTCAGATGGCGATATTATCGAATGAAATAACTTAAAACGCTTCTTTGAGATCGATAGAGCATTTTTTCCTGGATCCATCATATTATGATGATGTTTTCTTTCGAGTTTGTACTGTATTAATGATTGAAATGGTGAAGTGAAAGTGCATCATTTTGAGTTGTTGCGTTGTCGACAATCGAAATTGCAGGTGGATCCACAGAATTATTTCAATTCAAAATAGATGACTGATTTATTCTTTGATGTCAAAATCCATGCAGCGAAACAGTTGGAAAATTCCGAATTTAATTTGAACAATTCTCATTTGGTTTGGGAAATTCTCGATTTGGATGGGATTATTTTCAATTTGGTCCGGAAAATCTTCAAGTTTAGTTTGAAAAATTCTGACTTTGGTTTGGGAAATTCTGAATTTGGTTTGAAAAATTCTCAATTTGGTTTGGAAAAGTCTCAATTTTTCTCTCAAAGTTCTCAAGTTAGGATTGAAAAATCCTCAATTTGGTTGGAAAAATTCTGAAGTTTAGTTTGAAAAATTCTCACCTTGGCTTCGCCAATTCTGAAGTTGGTTTTGAAAATTCTCCATTTGGCTTCGAAAATTCTCCTAATTTTTCTGGGAAAACTTGTTTGGTTGGAAATTCCTCAATTTGGTTCAAAAATTCTCAAGTTTAGTTAGAAAAATTTTCACTTTGGCATGGAAAATTCCGAATTCGGTTTGAAAAATTCTCATTTTGGTTTGGAAAAGTCTCAGTTTTTTCACAAGTTTCTCAATCTGGTTTTGAAAATTCTCAAGTTCTGGTTGAAAAAATCCTAAATGTGGTAATACTCTAATCGGTTTTGGGAATTACCAATTCGACTTGGAAATGCTAGATATCAATGTCAGTTCTAATCTGGCGGCCAAGGCATTAGCAGTCGATTTCTGACGACCGACAACGCCGGAACGCAACATCCAACAACAGATCGGTCGAGACAATACGACCGTTCCCTTCGATGGAAACTGCAATGTTTTGCCGCCATTTAACCGCCGGCTTTTGTCTCTTTTTTAAAGACGCCTCCCATGGCAAACCGGCACAAAAGACTCGAGGTGCCCCATCCACGTAGCCATGGGTTTACAAGTGCTGAAAACGACTAGGAAACTTGAAGCTTACACCTGTTGATCCTTTCAAAACCCCCGCCCCGCAGTTCCATTCGAGATAGTGTTGACCTGTCGTCTCTGTCTCGCTCGGTTTATACTAAAAGCTGTATTTCTGTCTCCGTCTCGAGTTCACCTGTTTAGCATGGCCGGGCATTTGGTATGTGATAGCGTGGCGTCAATTAGCGGCTGTTTCTGCCTCGCTGCGCGCCCAGGTTAGTGGCGCTGCCTATTCAGGGACACAATTTACCGCTATATCTAGGACTATCCCTTTCGTGTTGTGTGAAATTCACAACGGCCGTGCATTCTGATCGCAGCGTTAGCTTTATGGGTGCTTTTAACGGCTGAATATTTTACGACTGGAGCTGGCGACGACCAACATACGCAACGGGCTTTGCACTACGATAAATGTCTTGTATTTTATCCCAACGAGATTTCTTGAAATTCATCAAGTATCATCAAGCATGCTGGATCAATTTCGGCCAAAAAAAGTTTTTATTGTATTTTTTATGTATTTTCACTAGAATTTCGGCAATTGAAAAACCGACCCTCAATATGGAAGATGATGATCCCACGATTCAGTAGTTTCTGTGGGACATCATTTGATGTAGGGCTCCAGGGTAGCCTACAGGCTTGCTGCAGGCTTATTGGAGTATAGCGCCGATATGAATTTCAGGAATTATGGTAATCCGTTGTTCGGTCTTCAACTCCTTCCACGACAACAAATGTTTGATAAAGCACGAGACAAGGAAAGGAAGAGGCCAAAGAGAAGGATGAACCGCCTGAATGCGGACCATGAATACGAATAGGTGCATGTGCAGGGCGTTTCCTCCGTCTCCCATGGGAGCCGTACTGAAGTGATACACTGAATAGACAAACAGACTCCTTATACAGACCTATACAGACCCCGGGCTTTGAAAAGTAAAACGGAAGGTAGAAGCTGAGATCGTCTGAAACGCTTGGGAGATCACGTAGTCGAGGGCGATTTTCAGCGTTTCATTACAACGGATTGCTGACCAAAGCAGAAAAATCGAATGAAAGAACCCCGAGTCTTAGAAACGTTTTTTATTCATCGTAACGTCCGAGCATTTTTATTATTTGCCCGTGACGATCGATATTGATCCCTCCTCGAAAACTGCTGAAATATACTTTTTACCGACATTTAGGGTATGCCAACTACCGGTACAGGTTTTACTCATGCTCCAAAATGCGAATATTGAAGCATCTCATGTTTACCCTGATAGAATTTGACACTATTGAAATGTTTAAAGACGACAATTTTTTTGCAGATCAAGTTTGAATATCAATCAAAAACGGTTTTTTCAGCCGCCAACAATAACTTAGAATTTTGAAAAACTCTTTTTTGTGTACATACTTCTTTGTTCTTGGGCAAAAAGGGATCCTTCTTTGATGGAGAAGAACGCACGAAAACTGCGCATGGCAGTTGTCAGGTGGAAGGATAGATTTTTTCAAGGATTCAAAAACTGTAACTAGATTTATTGGAACTCGATTACACGGATGATGATGATGATGAAGTGAAGTGTGACAGCATTGGTTGAGAGAATGGATATTAAAAGGTGGTGGTTTTCATCTGCATATGGGCCATAGCATGAAGGAAAATCGTCGTTTTTAAATTTTTGGGACCAAGTCTGGATTTTAGGCGAAATTGTAGCAAAAACTGACGTTTATGAGAAAGGTGGGTTGGGAGTTTGGGGGTTTTCGGTTTAATTGGGTGGTTTTAACTGTATGGACAACAAGGGTTATTGTTGGCCGTCAAATTACCTGCATTGTGATAAGTTTGTTTTGGGTTTATTTTATGCGGAAATATTGCGGGTCTCGAGACGGTTTTGAATGTGTTTTTCGGTCATGTCTCGTAAACGTTAGGAAATTGAACGTTTGGAGACAACGAATTCTATTTCCTCATGAAGTTTCCAACATTTTTCCTAACTATTAGAGTATCCTAAAATGTATTCCTTCAAGGTCAAAATCGAAGTCAAAGTTGACAAAGTCGGAATTCTTCAAAAAATTGATATTATAGCCAGGAATAGGAGGAATTGAAATGAACGCGTTTGTTCCACTGACGATCTCTAATTCGGAATGAGATGAAACCGATAGTCTCGGCGGATAGCTGAGCGCCACCGCAGGGTTGAAAACCCCAGGCATCCGGTTCGAGCAAAGGTTGAACAGGCTGGCCAACGGTAGCCGGTCTGAAAAGCGGTGGAAACCTTTCGACCGAATAGGACAGACAGGCCGAGAAGGGGGAAATTGTGGAGCTTGGTAACCCTGCAAAGGCGGAAATACAAGCTATGGTAACGACGGGTTGAATGGATCGAGGTCCGGACGAATAGGTAGTGAAGGTGGAAGAGGATTCGAATTAATTCGTCGGAGGAAAAGGCTCCCAATAAAGTGGGAGCAGACGCCAACATCCGTTATTAGAGGTTTCTGGACCGCTTTCAAACCGTAGGCCACCCCGTCGCTTAACTTGATAACAAAATTCACCGCTTCGTTCTTAATTTTCCGCGCCGATTTCACCGCGAGTGCAGTTTTGAGGCCGACCGAATTTCGAATGGTTTTCTCGTATCGATTTTGTTAATAAGGGAACTGGGAGATAAGGGGGAAACAACGTTGAGCGCCAAAGAGCCGGCAAGCTTGTAGGAATCTTGAAGAAGCATGAACACTCCAGCCTCGCATGAATAATCGCATTTTTTGTTGGTACCTATACTAGGTATATAACCGCGTTCAAACTTGAATATCTCCAAAATTTAAAATTTTCAACGCTCGACGATTCTCAAGTTCTGTTCCATCTTCAGTTTCACACAATTTTTTCTATCGCTTCAAGTCGCCCATGTAAAATGAGAAAGCCGCAACTTGAAAATCTCTTTTTTTGAATTCCCCTATAATACGCCTCATTCCTCGCCCTGCCTGTAGCGTTTTCCTAGTGTAAAAATTAGCCAGTCATATTGCTCCACCCTGTTCGAGTGTGGTAGAAAGTGTGAAAATTAGCTCGTTTTGCCCTTTCTAACCGCCATGGTAGGTAAAATGGCCAGCTTGTGAACCTTTTGAATAAACTCGGGGATATATCACTGCCAAAAACTGAGGAAATTCCAGAATGAAAATATGCATCAAAGTTGTTCATAGAATTCATGACGTCTTCCCTTTTCTCCCGTTTTTTTGAGTTTCTATCCAAATCGCAAGTGTCGCTGTTACGGAAAGGAGGCAATGACCGAATTCGTGAGATCGGGGGCCAGTGACGGGTTGAAGGCCGCGATGGGAGCCCAGTTCCGAGGCCACTCTCACTAGTTCTCCTACCTCCGCCCGCGCCAAGGACGGATTTACAACTTGACCCGTTACAGGTTGCGATCCGCGGCCGGTTGTAAAAAGCCGCGTTCCGCCCACCCTGCTTCTATTCTGACAGTTTCGCGAGTTTCGAAGGCTATGAGTACGCATGCGCAATGCAGCAGAAATGCGTTTATCAAGCTTGCGACAAGGTGGTTTATCGAGAGCACAAGTCTTCTCCCCGAGATTTCTCATAAAGTACCCTTTTTCTATATATCATTTTATTTTTTGTTGATTTTTAGAATTTTTTTCATGCATCACGATGAAATTTTTGAAGATTTTTCAGAGTGTGGTGAGGAGGAATTAGAAATTGTATTGTAGTTCACCCCCAAATGAAGGATAATGTTTGATCGAAGTCGATAGTGGAATCTGTATTGAAAATAAAGAATACTACAGAACTGAAGCCGCTTATTGCATTACGGTTGAGTTCTGTAAACTAAATACTGCCACAATCACCAAATTGAACGAGCCTACTTCATCCAGCAAAGAGCGGAACGCCGCTGGAATCCTGCTAATTTGTTAACCTTCTGACCCCCAAAGCATAAGATGGTACTCGAAAGGACGGTGACGTGCGTAACACCACTACATTGGTTACCATCAATGTTCATCGTAATGGTAACCAATACTCCCCGTTTATCCCAAATTCATAAAAACCAAAAAAGAGTCTCGATTTAGCGGTCGAACCATGTGTGAACATTATTCTCATTAACGTATCGACGTTGTAGAATAGACTGCCCAATTCTTCCACCATGGCCGCGTTGCCATCAATCCAAGTTTTGAGGAGTAGTCCACCCAGACGCCAAAGACATGATGGATTGGGCAGTTTCACCGTCGAAATAAAAATAGCTTTTACTGGCGCAGCTAGTAGGACATCTCCTCCAGGGGTGTAACACGACTACATTAGTTACCATCAACGTGCGTGTCTCAAAACCACCCATGGAAAACGAGGGCTAGAAAGCTAGAAAACATCGGCACTCGAAAAGGACCCGAGGGGAAATGTAAATTCCATTGTTGAGGAGACCATTCAGATGCCAGCAACGAGTGATTGACGCGACGCCATTTCCATTCCGGTTTTCCAGCATCCGGTCTTGATTCGGAAAAGCGCTCGCTCCAATTCCCTCGTCGTTAAGGTCCCGGGCGAGCATTAGTCTGATTAATACAATAGGCACCACCTGCTCCCGGGGCCATCCTATTCGCAAGACGACCAAGATTCGGCACTCCATTCTCGTGTTCGGCGACTAAAAGATTGGGAATAGGGAGAGCAGCTGAAGCTCAAGTATCCGCCCGCTTTTCTACGACTTTTCCGCCGTCTAATAAAATGGAAAGACTTCCAAGTTCTTGGGGAAAAGGTCAAAGTCGGAAGGCGAAGGGGAGCGAACGCCGATTGGTACAATTTGCTAATGGATACAGTTATACTGAGTGAGTCGGCGTTTTTTGAACGGCGAAATCCGGGCCGGAGCGACTGAACGAGAGATCAAAAAGAGTGCCGCACGGGTGGGGGAACTGCATGGTCAAATCTTGTCGATTCCATAACTGCGATTCCAAAGTTTTCTAAAAAAAACGGGATTTTGGTCGCATCAGGACACACCAATATGATCAGTGAATGTAAAATGTTTTGAAATTTTTTGTTTTCGAGTCAATTTAATGCAAAAACACCGAAGAAAAAGTCGTGCAGGGAAACACATCAGTTTTTCATTTTTCCCACCCTAGAGGAGGGGGGTGGTGAAGGGAAATGAATTTTTTTTTCTTTTTTTTTGGAGGGAAAGATGTCCAAGACCCAAAGAATTCAACTAGCTCGTAAAGTTGTATGTGCATGTACATTGATGAGTGTTAACGTATCTTGTCGATATAAATTGTTTTGGAAATCTGCATCGAAACAGCAACAGATTTCTACAAAAATTCATTGTGGATTGATACAGTAGGTAGTAGGTAAGTAGTCGCTGCTCCAGGCGTTGGCTTTTGCCCTGATGACTGAGGTTGCCCCGGGCGTGCCCTGCCGCCCTCAAGGAGAGGGTCGGAACAGTAGTTCCACCATGTTTTGCCGATATTTACTGTCCATTTCCACGATTCCACAATGAATATTGGTTCAGTAATTGGAAACTCGAAGAAGAGATTTGAAAATATCGCAATTAACGTCTCTGTTTTCCCAAAGTTTGCCGATCAGTGCGAACCTCTCTTCATTGTCCTTTCAGATTCGTCCTATTTCACCGACAGTTGGCATCACTCGCAACGGGAACTTGGAAAAGGAGGGAAAACCCACTCAGGCGGACGGCAAGACGCAGCGGCAGTCCAAAGGACAAAGGGCGGGTCTTGGGCAGTCGTCCAAGTCTTTGGTGCGGGAGGTGCCTTTGTGTTAAAAGGGGAACAGTCCGATGGAAAAGCTGATATGGTTGGGGAAGCCTCAAGAAACAGGCCGAGGAAGTAACGTGGAGGGAATTGATTCGCTCTCCGTGGATTTTCATGGAACAGCCATTTTCCTTGGCTTTTGCCCTTGTTCGGAACGAGAAAGGGCTCAACCTCTTTCTCCCCAAGGGTCAGTCGATGCTCTCGGACACGAAAAAGGCTTCAACTGTTATGGGACCGACAACAGAAGCAGAAATCTTTGGCCGCGGCAAAAAAGAGCGAAGGATGATGGCGTTTTACTTGCGAGGAGGGAAGACAGAGTCGCACTCGTCTTCCAGGGAAGAAACTCCGCTATTGGCCATAAATCCGGTCTCTTGTTGGATAACGTGGAAACTGCTTTTGTAGAAACCTGGAGGTTCTGATCAAAATATATTTTCATATTGTACGGAAAACGACAACAATAAAACGCCGGGGACGGCACAATCGTAAATCAAACAATGGTCATGCGGGGGTCATCCTGTTCGTGATGGACAATGTCTGAGAAATGGCGTGGAGTGGACTAATTTATTGACGAAATTTATCCATCCGCTATCCAAGGAAGCTGCAGATATGATGGAAGTTTACACTGTGGTGAAGTTTATATGAAGCTTCCTTGGATATCGGACAGATAAGTTTTGCCAATAAACCGGGCCTAAACTGCCGAAATAGAGTGACCAAGTTCTTCAGCCGAAAAAAGGGAAAACGTGAACTTACATACTTTTGCATGGAAGGCCTCTGTGGAAGAGGAAAAGCCAGGAAGGAAGATTTCTGAGATCTCCTGGAAAATTTATATAGAGCAGTTCCCTTGGGTTCAAAACTAATGTCGATCATGGGACCTCCAAAAGTCCAGATCTGAAGTCAAGTATTCCACGCTGCTGGGCAATGCTCCTAATTTTGAAAGCATTTGAGGAAATCCCATATTACCATCAACTGATTCCTTTGACTGGCAGTTTTCCACCGTTTAAAAGCTTCAACATGACCGCAAAACGATATGACGGTTCCGTTTGAGCTTTGCACTTAAGCCTCGTCGGTTGAATTGCCGGGCCGCAGTCGTTACGCTAAGCGCAAAGGGTCATTACAAAGGCTTACCGCCCTGTTTACAAACCACAAAACCTCAATTGTACAAAGGCCTCTTCCGCGTTCTGTCGAACGTTTCTCGTTATCTCGAGAATATCCGAGGGACGTCAAGACGCCTTTTCAGATGCTATGGATGAGATCGCCTCTTCAACGTGCGGATTGCCCGAGGTGGATCTGCAACATCAATGAGATGTGACAGGTGTCCCGAACTAGGTGTGAAAAAATTGGGGGAAATTAGACCAAAAATGGAACAGAATGACGCCGAAACTCATTTCTCTGTCTTAACTCGTCTGCAAGATAGTATCACGTTCTTACGTATACGTTCTTCTCGAGGGGTTCTCAGGGAAATCGCGTTTTGTTTCATAAAAACCTATATTTCTCTAGATCAAGACAATTGTTTTCAACTTCTGAGGGCATTTTTGAATTCAGGGTTAAATTACCCAAGTGCCTAGTGTGCATTTTCAATGGAAAACTCACTCAAAAGCGCCGGGATTTTAGTTCAAACATCAATCATTTTGGAAATAGCTGATTTTGGATGTTTTAACTGCAATTGCGGTACTTGAAAGTTAGTTTTTGATTACCAGTACCCGCTATGGCTTATGGGAAATTAAACGCTAGATACAGAACTGTCCTCAAAAATTGAAAACAATTGTTTTGAACCGTAGAAATGTTGGTTTTTATCAAACAAAGTGGGATTTTCTGAAAAATCTTTACGAAAATCGTATCTTGAAAACGATATAGAATGATGCCGTTTTCGGGGTATCAATCCGCATTTTTGGTCTAGTTCACTCAATTCTTTCTTATACCAATTCCGGAGCACCCTGTATTTACGTTCTTTGGAAAATGTACCAACCTATGCTACATCAAAATGTCGAATGAACTCGTCAATCCTCAACGCCGGCTCATTGGGATGGCATTGAATCAACAAGAGGTTCGATAAAGAAACAATGGGAAACCGGCGACCGCTCCAAATCCACATAGCCAAAAGGGTTACATTCACGGTGAAATTCCAGGGTGAAATATTGCGTGCGTAGGACAAAAGGTTCGCCCTGCGCACGTAGGGCTGAAGGAAGGACGCCGGGCAGGAACCATCTTTCATCTCGGCCATGGTTTACACGTACCAGTTGCACGAATAAATCAATGACTAACTGGAACTTCCTGCAAGGGGTGAACCGAGCCGGAAGGTAGTCGAAGAGTCTGAGATTAGCTGAACCTTCAGGAGAAATATCAGACCAAGGGTCCCTAGGTTTAACCAGCATGGACCAAAAGACGAGCAACGAACGGGTCGATGAGTAAGGCGTGTTGTTTATTATCAGTAATAACCCAAAAATTCTTCGAGTTTCTCGCATTGCAGAAGCTTGCAGATTCCGAGCAAGACGAGCGTCACTAATCTGTACAAAACATCATCAGACCGCCAGCAAGTCTGCCTTACGATTTAATTAACTCTTCCGCGATGTTCTCCTTCAGATATGCTAGATATAGGAGTACCGACTCGACTGGTTAATTTATGTCGCCATAATTCATCCAGCTCCCATCCGATGTCCCTTGGCGGGTTCTGATTAATTGTTTTCCTTTTCCCTGACCCCGCATTTCCGCCAAACAATGCGCCTCAATATTGTTCATCTTATTTCGCGAATCAAATTGAACTCAAGTTGAAAACAAGTTAATTAAATGTTGGTATTTCTGTTCCCGATAGGAAGCGGGTTTCCAGAAGTTCAAACTGTTTCCATTCATTTGATAGCCATCAGCTCGTATTTCTTCGAGCGAATATCTTTCTCTACACCAAGCTAGGTCAACTTCTCGCCAATTTGCAAGCCTTTTATTGACCATTTATCCATACAGGGTGTCCCGAATTAGGGTGAAACCAGAAATGAAACAAAACAGGATTTTTCTATCCCAACCCGTCTTCAAGATACGATTTTTTGACGTTTTTGCCCATAAAAAACACAATTTGCATAAAATTCATGGGCAGACCATCACTCTGCATTCCACCATGGACCGATCCTTAGTATCTTGAATACGTTCGGGGTTCAACCCTTAGACATGGCATCTTTTCTACTCCAAAATAGCAAAGAAGAGGGAAGATTCGTAAAATGCACAATTGCATCTTGCCATTCTCCGTCATCTATTGTCTGTGCAGATACAATGGCCACCATCAGCGACAATGGTACAGAAAACAAGAGGAAACTGCAAGTGTAAGCAAAACTGGGGCACAAGTCGCGGAAAAGAGGCCGAGAGATGGATCGAGTTGTGGAGTTCCTCTGTTGTGTGCAGCTCCAAACCTCGTCTGCAGACAGAAAAAGGCTCTTTCAGCCTGCCCTTCTTATCCTCGGTATTCTTCGGCTGTCTCTTTTTATCCTTTGCGTTTCTTCTTTCGTTTTCCGCCTCCTATTTTCACCCTTCGAGTCCTCACGTCGAATGGCACTCAGACATAATCAGGGGGTGGTTGTTTAGCTTTCAACTGTTGCTTCCCACTCAATAGTCTCGGCTAAGAATGAGAGCGGGCGGTTCGGTCTGGAATGCCGGCGGGGGTGGATCGGCTGCTCTTAAATGCGGAACCAGACGTCATTTTTGGGGGGCAGGGAGGAAAAATTGGTGCGATTTTCGGTCGAGATCATAGATTTCTTCAATCATAACCCTCGACGACGAAAAATTCTAACATAAAAAAGACGCCTCAGTAAAATTGTTATACTGCTTCTTCAACAGCCTGAAGGACAATAAACAAATCCTGCCGATTTGCCAGTTATTCACGATGATAATCAACCATGTAAGGCACAAATTGATATTATGTTTCACCACAAAAGCGACAAGTAACCATCATAGTATTCACAAATTCCAAAAAGATCCTGTCTAATTTTATGAATTTTCTTCTCTGACTTCCTGTTCTCAATCGTTTTGTTGTTTTCTCTGATCGTTTGGACCATTGATGATCAGGCGAATGGATTCATGACGAGCATCAATCGATCAGTTGACCCATCGATTGGACGATTAACCATTGAGATGAATCAGATTAGCTTAACTGACGTTGTGCGGTCGCGATTATATCCAAAGGCCAATTATTGGTCGATCGTATACAGGGTAGGTATAAACTGTTAGTGTGTGCGTGGATTAGTTAGTCAATCATGCAGGGTATGATGTCAGATCGCAACACTAAAGCTAACGACTCTGATAAGGTATACAGATCGTGGATTTTTGGAGCATTTTTGTTTATTCAAGATTTTTTCTTTGTCCAAAATGGAGAAAAAAATGTCATTGATTTTGACAAATCCTTTTCTCAATTTCGCAAATTTGATGACTGAGACTTTTTTCTGGGTGGAAATAACCTGAAATTCCAGATACTGAATGTTTTCATGAGCCTAAAACTCCATTCGATCCTGTTTTCTGTAATACCTATCCTAAATGTTCAACAAACTCGTTCAACTTCATTGCTTGTTTTCCACCCTCTTCTCACTTCCAAGGACGAGAAAATATTGCCTTTGGGCTGTACAGGCCTCTCTTGAAAATGTCTCGGGTGTTTACGATACACAAACGAGCCCTTTCACTGCTCCTTGCCCAGACAGCATCTCTACGTTGCCTTCGAAATTTCCGTCTGAGCGAGATAACCTTAGTTATCTAAAAATCCATCCTTCTGAGTTCGGTGCAGAGGTCGAAATGTCGAAATGCACAAAAAATATCTGTATGGTAGTAAAAGGACAATGAAAATTCAAACTAGGGAGGATGCGACGAATGGTTAAAAATTTAGAAAAGAGCAAAAAGGCACCCATGGAAAATAGAAAAAAAAAATCAAGCCAACGAAAAGACGATCAACGCAAATGCAGAGCAAATAATGATTAGGCGACTTACGGTTATAAACCCACAACTTGAGGACACCATAAACATCGCGCATTCGTACCTGAAACAAATAAAAATTACATAAATTACCTAATTATGTATCTACATCACAAGTCGAATTTTGAAACCCATAGGGTGATTTCGTTGGCATTCACCTATGACACCTTTCATCTGGTATTCATGGTTTTTTCCAACGATCGAGCCAAGACGGACGACCCGAGGGGCGAACTCCATGGAAATAAAAACAACAATAACAATGTTACTTCTCTTCTAACCTCGCCTGCAACGATTACTTCCGCGCAGTCGCCACTCTCAGCCCCCCACGTTCACACTTGCCAACACCGCTTCGTCACTAACAGCGTTCACACGTATGCGGGCTCTGATTTTTGTTCTTGTGGCCAATTTTTTTTGTTGTAAAATTCGAATTAACGGTTCAGACTTCCCAAAAGAGGCGAATTTACAATGGCCGAATTTTTAACAAACTCGGTTTTTACCATTTTACAATTTTACCGGTGATTGGTTTGCGCAGTCAGATAAACAATGATTTTGCTGAAGAAATAATTTGTTGAATTTTTGGCTTCTTTCCAATTTCGGTGCCAATTGCAGGAGTAAAAACACAAAAATGTTCAAATTCAAAAATTCAAGTGGTTGATTTTTTGGTTGAAAATTCTTGTTGTTCATATTTAAACAACTATTTTTTCTGGTCGGTGAATTTTTTTTTGCTAGAACAAAAATATTACGTATTAAACTTGTTCTGAGCTGATTTATTGAATTTTCGGCTTTTTTCTCGGATTCATGAATTTTTTCAATTTATTGAAACCGGTTTTGACCTAATTCATGGAACTTGATGACTTTTCTTGTTAGAGTTTTTTTTTCCTGGAACGAAAATAATTTCGAGACCGAAAATAACGTTCAAAATCACTGGCTAATCCGTTGCAGTGTGAACATAGCTTTACAGCTTGACAGCGTTGCTAGGCTGGTGGATGTGAAAGCCAATAAAGGAAAAGGAAGTATCCACCTGAGGTCCCCCAACGCACCGAGGATGGCGCTGTCGTAAAAACCAAGGGGGCATTGCCCCTCCTCCTCAAGCGGTTGCCCACTGTTTCGCAGCCTTATCCCCGATTCTTCTCAACTGAAATTTGCCAATGGTTCCTACAGTCTGAAGCTTAAGACATTGCATTTTAAGAACATCAAGTTCAACTTGTATGTAGAGTAGTCTTATAAAAAATCTTATATTTTTCTCGAATTAAAACCATTATTGGTGCCGTAAAATGGGCTGACAGCTCTCGAATTTTTTCAAATTAAAAATAAACTGCATAATATTGATATTATCAATGGAATAAATTTTAGAACACAAACTTTCAGGTAAAAATGTTAACATTTTGGTTTCAACACTCATAATATGTTTAATAAATATATTATGTTTCAAGGCTTCAAAAACATATTTCAAAAACATGTTAAACATATTATGTTTCAAGGCTTCAAAATCTCTAAAATGGCTGGTAGATACGTTGGGCGCTTATTTACCAATAACTAACTGAATCTAAAGATTCATATCATTTTATAAAATCATAAATGAAAAGCATAAGGTGGGTTATGCAATCTTGGTACCAGCACGCAATAACCGTCGGAATATCGGAGTTCTTTAGAGGCGAGCACAATAAGTTTTCCCCGCATGGAGTTACAAGGAATTCACCGGATTTATGTGCTTTTTAAAGGGTAATTGGTCGAATTTTTTACAGTTGGGTAGACGGAGGGCGAGAAAAATATCTGCCCGCATAGAAAATCCAAAGGTCAAGTGGAGAGACGAAGGGCATGCGGGACCCTTGGGTACGTCCGAGAATCATTATAACAGCCAATCACCGCTTGTTAACAGAAGAGGCCTGCCCTATCGAAGGGCAAACTCCGAGGGGATTTTTATTCGATTAGGAGCCATGTACGGGAATCACGTGTCGATGCGGTTTCAATGTGGGAATTCAACTGAGCTTTATATTTAAAAAAGCGGTTACACGTTTGGCTGATCGAAATTTTCAACTCGATTTTCATTCTTGGGAGGAAGCACAGAAGACGTTACTACCAGTTGTGCTGGTGAGGTTGATGATAGATTTGGTAGGTAAAATACGTATTAAATCCAATATAGAATCCCCACCTAATGCACAGCTGTCTAATAGTTTGCTCTTTCAGCAGGGCCGTTTTTTCGAGGGCTAGAAGTAAATTTTCAGATTTTTTGTTCGACCACGATACTTTTACATTCGCGCAGGTCAATAATGTGTGAAAACCAAACTTCGCCGGCATATGAGAGGCTTTCAAGCCAGAACCGGAGGGCTAAAGCTCGTATCACACGTACAGACCCCATTCTCTGATTGGCTGATCCTATTGGTATGTTCACTTCGGCGCACCTGCATCAATTTTTGTTATTAGGTATTCATCTATAAAACCTTGTTTCTTGGAAAAATTACCAATTGATTTGCATGTCGAAATTACCAAAGAATCGGTCTGTCCAGGCGGTCTGTGGAATGGGGAGGGGGTCTGACGTGTGATACGGGCTTAAGATCGAAACGGAGGGCCCCACGTACCCGTCAGTGTCGGGGGCTGCCCTACGCCTCATCAGCAGACCGAGGGACGTTATCGAAACTACCCGGCGCCGCATTATTCGTTATCGGAAACTTCTCCCTCAGGCCTCATCGGCAGGAGCATTTCTATCCTTTGACGCCCTTCCGAGCGAACTCCCTTTTCGACAGGGTTCCCTTTCGTAGTAACGCACCATTCGAATATCATTAGAGGCAGATAGGAACACCCGAGTGAGGCGGGGAATTTTCGATATTAAACTTCGCGCCGACGCTGATATCGGCAGAAAGTTTCGTCCCCCGGCGAGGGGTCTGAACAGGCAGATAAACATCCTATTCCGTGCGGCGAATTTTCACTCAACAGTTGGCATCGTCGAAGGGGACAGCCACAAAATTGACGATTATTTCAATCCTCGCTAAGAACCGGTTTATTATTTCTGTTTAATAATCGATTAGAAATTGAAATAAATTAGGCTATAATTTGGTAAGTTGCGCTGCCAAAGTTTTTTTTTCATATATTTCAACCAAAAAATCCAAGTTTGCATATAATGCTACTGCAGCCAATGGTGGCATTTGAGCTTGAAATGGAGTCAAGTGAGGTGCACTACATTACATGATGACCAATTGATTGTCTTCATAAAAGCCCGGATTTTCAAGCTCATTATTTGCTGTAACTTCTTCCCCTACAAATTGTTTGTGATCTCAAGGACAAGTACACTTTTCTGCTTTGAAGATTTTTTCGTGATTTCAGTAAAAGGGTTATAACTCCTTAACAATTTGCAGTAATTACAAAAATGACTATACCGTTGGAAAGCCCGTAAAATTTCCTATACATGTACCGTATTTGCAGCTTTCTAACAACGACTTGACAAGCAGGAATTTAGGCTGTAGTTGAGAATTGTTCATTTTTTCACCTCTGGAAAGACAAGTTGCCGATAAAAGCGTCATTTCGGAATATTTATAAACACTGAAAAGAGAGCGATATCCATTGTAGAAAGGGCATATCTGCCAACAAACTAAAATAGACGTGGCGCTTCACCCGGTGGGCAGCAGCCACCGACTGCCCGACCGAATGGCCTATTTCAGCTTGTGATACACAATACTCAGCTGTTCACCGGACGTGACGGGGCTGTCTGGCATTTTCGTATCGCTTTCCGATTTACTCCCGAGAGTCGAGCCTTTGTCAAGATGATAAGCGAAATGTGGTAGCAAATGCGAACTGGAACTGGAAAAATCAAAAATCTATAAGTACAATATTATGTTTCAAGATTTCTTCCTAGGCGGATTCACATGCAAGACCTCTGGGTACAATTCGCCATCTAGTTTGAAGGTAAACCTGAAGGGGGAAATTCATCAAAGAACTGCATCACTGAAGCAAGAAGAAGCAGCCAGAAGAAGCAACAACAAAATTTCTGCCATTCGGGTAATCCCATTCGACAATTAAAAAGGAAAAAGAAGAAAAAGATAATTAAAAATGTAGTACATAGCCTATATCCCACATTTGTGCCTTACATGGCCGATGTCGAAGGCAAAAAACATCCAGAATCAACAACAACAACAACATAGCAAAATTTGCTGAACTTTTAACCCGTACGGCATTACAAAGTATTTTGTTCAGTGTTTGACAAAACGGTAACGGGTCTAAATTTTCCTATCACCTCAAAGAAACCTTGGAGTTTAATTATCTGAAAAAATTTGTTTTCTTATTTTCCAGGGTCTGCTTCATTTGTGAGCTGTAGAATGTTTCTTCGGTTTTGAGAACAAATTCGTTTTCGTATCCAATAACAGTCAGAGTGACGAAGCATTCAAGGAGTTGAGAATGCAAAGAATTTGAACTAACTCGCTGCGGGAAAGAAAAAAAAAAACTCCTTCCGTTTGAGGGATGCGAGCATAATTTGTCCGACTGGAACGTTTATTGGTGGAGTTTCAGTCGATTGTGGAGGAAACGTCAGAGACGTCTGCGCCAAATTGCCAGGAGGCTAAGCGTTGGAGAAAAACGAGTTTAGCACACGAGTTCATATCCAAGTGAAAGATCCGCTACTTAGTTCCCCCACGTCGTAGGATTGGATTAGAGCCAATTTGTAAAAGAGCCGGAGCAAAAAGCTGGCAAACGAAACAAGCGAGAAGTGCGGGAAAACTTCGATAAACGGAAGACACAAAGGAGGGAGCGAGAGGCGATGAGAAGTCGGATCATGTTCGTCATACTACGCTGCGCATATCATTCAGCGACTGAGAGGATCTCGTGTTTCTCGGCTTTTCCTGAAGGGGAGACCAGTTCAAGGTAAAGTCGATGATAGGAGAGACACGGGGTTTTAGGGTAATGTCATCAGTATGAGTGTGTCATACGTGGCGGCGTATGGGTAACACGAGACCCTTCATTACGGATACGGCCTTCTCGACGACTCACCCTGGAAAGGACGACCCTTTTCCCGGCGACACTCGGAGCACTTCCTTGTACCCTGGCTGCACACATCCCTTCATTTACATTTCACGAAGCACGAAGCCGACATAATTCAAAATACATGTGTAACTTCATCAGGGACGGGGAGCGTCGGGGGGTCGCCAATCAGGGTAGGGGTGTGTAAAGTCCTATCCCTCACCCCGCCCTCACGTACACGGGGTAGGTTGATTGGCGGTGACGGCTCCACATATTAATTAATCCTTCTTGTGTTTCATACAACCGCACTCAGGGCCCATATCCGTACATCCCTCGCCGACCATTTGACAACAACCCGTGGGCTCGACCACTTATCTCTTCTCGGTTTTACATGGCTCGGCGGTTACGTTATTCCTCCTCAATTATTATTCGTCCAACAGATACGTGATATACTTGAGCCCAACAGCATGACACCCGCAGTTGTTTATGATCGTTTGGCACCTGGAGTCCTTTTGGAGCTTTAGTGTCATTGAATTATCAATCAATTTAGAAATTGGAGAAGAAAACATTCTCTGGAAAGTCCGTTCAGGCTCAGGACGTGCCTTGGCCAATACCAAGCGCCAGGACTGGTCAGGACATGGGTGGACCCAGAATAGGGTGGGCTGGTTCCACTTTCGAGAATATCAATAATGAAAAGTCTAAATTTCGAGCTTCAAAAATGCATGTCAAATAATTGATATAGAACGTTCATTTCTTGTGCAGTTGCCTTTCAGTATGGAAGAAAAAATCACTCAACTTCGATTTTCACCCTCAAGTTTTACTGGATTCAATTTTCGATGATCGTACGATTTCAAAAAATGGTTTTCTCCATGTACCAGGAGGAAAGATCGAACATTTTCCGGGAGCAGTTTAACGAGTGCGATGACGGTCGAGTTACCGCCCGTTATTCGCACCTCCCCGCAACTTTTACACCGACCTACGCCTCATCTACTTTTCTAATTGAATCACGATTTATCTTCCGCAATAAGACGAAGGATCTCGCGGAAAATCCAATTAAACTCTCTCCGCTCCCGGGGCCTTAAGAAAGCTACCCCGGCAAGTAAGATGGGAATGAACGAATGGCGATTTGGCGTGACTAAGACTTGGAGGCCGAAAAGGTCCAGCCGTACATTAGGAAGAGATGGAGAAGCTCAGCAATGACTGTGAACTATGAGCAAGGAATGAGCCGGGTCGGTCGAAAAGAATGAGGATTAGGGGCTGGGAAATACCGTACCGAGTCTGATGGGTGTCGGTGATGGCCCTACCATGGGCATGGGGTGGGTCAACCATAGAACGTGGTGGCTATAGTGCCTTAGTCATGATGGCGTTTACCCCACCGAGAGAGAGATATAGTTGACATTTATTACGTTTTGTGCTCCCATCCGTCTTTTGTGGACAAAGGCGTTATAACTTTCTTTCCCATGTTCCAGCCTCGTTCTTCTCCCTTTGAGAAATTTCTTTCTCTTTTCAAGTCATGGAAATATGAAACTGCTCCATTGGGACCATTTTCTTCATCTTCAAGGGTGAAAGGTTGACTTCCTGTGGGAATAATGAAGAATAGTTAGCTCTTGGGCCCGTTGTAGAAAAAAATAAAACTCAAGACAGTTGTCCCTTTCTTAAAACTGGCTCTGAAGGCACTTTCTGCAAGATGCATGGGCAGGCGGTCTTTGCTGACAATTCGACATCAATTTCACCTGTTTAAAGTGTCAGGGGACATCGAAATTTTAACCGTGGAACGTGTTGGCAGTAGTGCACTAACTGAAAATGAACTGTAAAAGAATCATGATTTAAGATAAGACATCTAATCTGAAAGCCCACCATCTCCTGAGCAGCTTTCCACTACACTAGCTTCGGCTCCTTATTAATATTGAACGCCTGCTCTGCGCCACGGGAAAGAAAAAGGGAAGGTTGATAAAGCAGGAACCGGCCGTCGGAAACATTCAGAGGTTCGCATGAATATTTCCATGGGAAACATGGGAGGAGGTTATGGTTAGGTTTTCTTTCTTCCCTTCCGATGGCAAGGCAGGCCCTAGAGGGATCATCCCCGACCAAGGCTTTCCCAGAACCTTGCGAGGAGCTCATCCCTTCGCAGCTGAACCCACGACAACGTCGATTCCCTTATTTTCACACCAAAAGGCGGCTTTCTTCCTTTGGGGTGATCCAACGGGGTATTTCGATCTTCTTTACTTTTCCTTAACTCCAGACGATGAATTTTTCTTGTTGGCGTTCATCGTTATTGCTTTACCGAGGCCCGATGCCGCTAAAAATTTGTGAGCATTGTGTAATCAATCATCATGGCCTCCAAGGACAAAGAATCCTCCAATAGAATAGATTAGAGCAAGAAATAGACATTTTTTGGATTCAAGGTACGCCTTCCTGTACCCCAAGTAAACTACGCCCACAACTTGTTAGTTACGTTTGTACCCGAACAACCAACATCCAACTTTCAAAATGTCATTACTCGACTTCTTGAAAAATAGTGCGCAAAATACGATAGCCAGGGGCTATGAAACGCTGCGGTATCATAAACATAGCTCAAACCGGTAAAGGGTGAATGTTTTCAACTGTTGAAACTAGAAACAGCATCACGAGCTGATAAAAGCATGGAATGCATGCGGTTGATGAGGAAGGGAGTCACTTCTGAACAAAGCTATCTCTCTGTTAACATACATTAGGCCAGCGGTTCAACGCTCGAGAGAAAAGGTCTTATCAACGGGAAGTTTCCATTGTATATGATTTTACTATAGGTGGAGAAATAATGAGAGGTGAGGTGCAACAATGCAATTTATCGAAGTATAGGTCCGATAGATTCGAGCTATCTATATAGTTCTCTCTGAGAGGCCATGACGACGCAGGTGGGCGCGATCAAACGTTAAAACAATAAAGTGTTATTGGTTGATCAAAGTTTCATTGTGGAGCCAGCCACTTTCTAAATCGAGTGCCTATTCCACTTCTGCCAGCCCATTTATCGGGGTTATATCAGTCGGCGAATAATCTCTTGCATCGTTTAATTGTGCCATAGTCAACTAAAATTTGGCAATAAAATTTTTCGCTATAAGTTTTTTTGGGAGTGAAAAATTTTCCTTCTTGTTGGTCTAAGTAGGTATTGGGACATCTTATTTACGATTCGAGGTAGGTTGGGTTAGGGTGTTGAAAAATGTAAAAATGATTAAATACCAAATTAATGTCCGACTGGCATTGGAAATTTATAATTTCGGATTCAAACGACATATCAGTGGCAGCTGGGAATGCCATCATGCCTCGTTTTCACCTGAAGAATTTCCAAGAGGCCTCGAGTGGGAGAAAGAGCGAATTGCAATTTTCGCGTAGGTACCGTCCCCAGAAATGCAATGTATTTTCTCATTGAATATTCATCTTCAAGCTATGAAGCCAAAGAGCAGGAGAGAACCGGATGGAATCGGTCGAATGCCATCTACCCTTCCTGCAGCCGAGTCCTCCTTCCCTTAGCAGGAATTTAATTACGCCAACGAAAGCCCCTGTCCCGTGCGATGTTCGTGCTCGCAGGGCACATTATAACGCTCTTATTTACTGCCACGGAACGGTGAAAGGGTTCACCCCATGATGACACTACTTTTTCTCCATTTGCCAAAATGCGACGAGGTTATTCGGTGGAAGGACGGAGTAATCTGGATTCAGCATGTCTGACAAAAACATTGCTGCACCCTCTGCATGTCATTTAAGCCATTTTTGAAGTAAATTTTTACCAGCGTCTGAGGCGAAAAAACAATTATGGCGTCAGGCATTTTGGCAGCCGAGTATTGTCGTCTCCAAAAACATTGCATAGGATTATATTTTTCAGGAAAAACTTTTGCCGAAATTTCAGGTATTTTCAGCTATAGCTGATATATATATCGCTCAAATAGTCAACCCATACGTCAAAGCGCTTCTTCAACGAGCATCGGATAAAGAAAAGACAGAGCTCGCCGCGCAGCGAGCATCCCGCGAAAGTGAACGTGTTGGCTATCGATCATCAGAACCGAGAGCATGGCCAGCAAACCCCAACCTACCCCCCAAGAGCATCATTAATCAGGCACTTTCAACATTCTACGTTTGGGAGGCTATGCCCCCGCCAGGGTCCCCTCCATCAAAGCAACTGTCCAAACAGAGGTCCTCCGTCTCTGCTTCCCTTTCTCGGTCCATCACTACCGGAGCACGTCCATTTCTTTTTTCGAGTAGCCCATTTTTCGTAAAGCAAACACATGTTTGCCTTGTCGTTCGAAAAGCCCTCATTTTTTTCTCGGGCGAGAGCGCGTCGTAAAAGCGAGTCATTGACAAATATTGGGAATCGCGCGCGATAGGTTACAAAGCATGAATATTTTCGCAAACCTGACCGATCATTCATGTTTCTTTCGAACGAAGATGTAACTAGAGTCCTGGGAGAAGATAGGCGATTCATTTTTTCAGGCAAAGATTGCAGTTGATGGTAGATTTTGAAACAGTTGTCGTTGCAACAATTTATTTCGTCTTTACTCCATCAATAATTATCTGTCTTTGAGAAAGTGAGGAGAAAAGGTAAAAGACTCTTTGAAAATTACAGCAGTACTTCTAGACGTAGGGTTTAATGCATTAGCTGTATAAAGCGCTAATATAAAAGGTTTTTTTCGAAGATGTCAGGTAGCATCTCATGATGGAAATGCATACGAAATTAATGAAAGGAAATTGTTGCATACAAGGCGTTCCATGTATCCTAAAAATGGAATAGAAGAATTATTTCAAGGCCTCCGCCAATATGCATTTATGGGAGTATCTCAAAATTTCGTAACCCACCTCGTTCTGTTCAAAATAACAAAAACTGGTTTGTCGGTTGTTGATCCATGCCTAACCCGCTCACGAGGTGGATGATTTAACTTTTGCTGGAAGGCTGTCACGCACTGCCGCACTAGGTCTAATGAAATTGCACCTTTTTGTACTGGACCTCATAATCTGATGAGAGCACCATTTCATGCTGCGTTGAGTACCGGGTGTTGTTGAACTTGTTGTAGAAAAAATTTATATGAATTTTTAGTTTTTTAGAAACCCCACGTTTTGCTCTTATAAAAACCTACTTTTCTCCTTATCAAAACAAGTTTTTTCATTTTTTTGGAACATCTTTGGACTCAGCGTTAAAGATTCTGTACGCCCAGAGCAAAAACGTAATCTAAAACTAACCCGTATGCACCGCAATTGCGGTTCAAACGTCAAAAATCGGCATTTTTTCCAAAAATCCGAAAATTTCCTCGAAAGTTAGAAAAATGTGTTCTGAACCAGGGAGATGTCTCACATAAATGAATTTCCCAGTAAGAAACTATATTTCAAGCGTGAGGAATCGTATTCACCCTGTAACACAACGGAAGCCGCCATCTCCTTTCGTCTTACGCTCTGTCGGCAAAGTGACCATTTTACTTACCCCCTGCAACTGTTCAAGTAGTCGTTCTGCTGAAATGTTTCATTTCCTGTTCACAGTCAACTTCATGAATATTAGGAGCGAAGGGGAAGCTGTTCTCCTTCCCGTTTTGCAAACATGGTAAATTAGTTTGCATTCCGCTCGAGCGCCCGTTCCAGTAGAAGATGTCCAACAAATGGCGCTATTTGTTATCCGCACGAAACGGCCGCCGGATTGAGCCGGAATATTTCCACGGCCAGACAGTGAACCCGAAATGCAAATAGGGAAAACGTCCATAATCCAAAGTGAAGCTGAAATTTCGTAGCATTCGAGAATGAAAAGGGAAACATTCTTGGCATCACTGCGCCTGTTACAAACAAATTTGCTGTTTTCTCTGAAGACGAAAAGTTGCAAAATTTCGTAAATGTGTTTGTAACTTGCTTCAACGGCTGGCCCCGAAAACTGATTGGGCGAGTTGTTTGTTTGGTGGTTTCCGCTATCGGGAATTCCATCTCACGAATCCATAAAGCGACATTCGTAATTATTTGATCGTTAAATATTGCAACATCGTTTTTCTCGGAGCCCCTAATATATCGGACACGGATGAACGACTATCGGACAAAGTCGCTTTCGATCGACGTCTTTAAAGCCGCTGATCGGAGAAATTTCTCGCAATAATTAATAATCAGTTGCACAACATATTTCTCGTACCGGCCGATTTTGAGAACAGCCTGCGGAGGAGATGGGAGATATCGGTTGCGCAATTCGTTCACCAGGCATAGGTAGTAAATAATCAATTGGATCAATGGGGGCTAGTGAGTCGGAATGTTAGCGAATGCGAATCGTTATTTGAACATTTTCGAACACACATGGTTTTCTCGCCTGAGATTGTCTTTTTTGGATAGGTCGACTCTTCAGCTTACAATTTTCTCCTTGGCAATTTCTTTGTGAGCCCGAAAGAGGCTCAATTTTTGAGTCCCAGTTGATCCTAGTTTTTTAACGTGCGTTTTGAACTCGAAATAATGGAAAAAGACGTTCAGGGAAAAACTGGTCCAAAATGTCTAAATTCCATCGGTATAAACCATTTTTTGATACACCTTATCAGTTTTCGTGCAGTTATGCCATTTTGGATAAAAAATTAATTCGACTGATATGGAAGTATTTTGTAGTGCTACCGTCTAAGCATCGCGTTTCCCGAAAACCCGTATTTCATACCTCCGGTCGTTGACCATAGTACATTTTATAAGCGATGGAGTCGTTCGCGACGAGTCTGCCAGTTCATTCGCCCGTCCGCCTAAGCTATGCCAGGTATGCCTCTCCGGCCACCCAATAAAGCCTTCATCATACGTAGCTGGCGTGAAGATCCCTGGAAGACGCGCCCATTGTCCACAACAAAGCTGCTGTCCTACCCCTTTCCAGCCTATAACCTGACACTGCCACCCGAGCTAGCAATACCTTCTCCATCAAGTTCCACGTGTCGGTTCTATAGATTCTATCGCCCGAGGTCGTCACCTTAGCGCCACATCATTCTCTCAGCTCCATTTCGCTCGGATTCATCTCGCCACACTTTATAATAGTCTATGTCTAACAATACGAGGCGGTAAATATTAAAGGCTCTACAGGTTCGCTTGTCACGAGGTGGGCCATCTCGTGTCCTTTATTGTGGACGATGTGACGCTCGCCTGACGCCTCATAAATTACATTTTCCATTCACCGTCCCATAACCGTCAGTATTAGCGAAGGCTTCATTACGCTGAAATAGGCCGATTCCGTTATTTCCTGGGAATTCCAAGCGTTATGACCCCATGGCAGGCCAGGATTTTTGGCGTACAGGGTTGCAAAACACCTAGTTGGTGTCCCTGCAGCGATATTTGTGGAGCCATTGGTGTGAGACAAGATGGGAAATGGAGTTATCTATGGAGAGCTCTGCTTCGAAACAATTATTCAAACAATTTTTCATGTAAATTCATTTCTCGCGTTGGCGCTTGCAGCTGCATCCACCAAAAATAATATTCAACCCAGAAACCAGAGGATAACTCTCCAAATACCACCTGACAACTAATGAACGTACTTTTTCTCGCTTTTTCAAAAGGGATTCGCTAATTGCAATAACTTTCATAGGTACACCTATTACACATACACATACTCCAACAATTACAACAAGAATATAACTAGAAGAACCATAAGACTTCCTTTCGCACCGAAATGCGGTACTTCTATTAAAGGTGGCGTTAAGTTTCGCCAGAACTACTAATGATTTCAACGAGAGAATAAACGTCGCCAACAGTCGTTCGCAAGGCTTAGCGAGCCGTCAATTCTTGGGGTTCTAAAGCTCTTGAAAGACAAATCCCGGTGCGTGGGGAAACCATCAACAGGTTGGTTACGCTGTAATCTAGTTCCTGTAATCCCTTTCCTCTTTACGGCGCACTAAAATCTTACAACGGCATTCGCTTTCGGTCTAGCAATTTCATCAGCATCGGCAGCCAAGGGTGTGTGGAATGGAGAAGAAGTAGCATCAATTTTCTTGAAATGTTAACCCTTATGTATTTAAACGGATTTTTCCAGTATGATAAGGTAGTTTTTGAATGATGACCATGCTTCTAAAGGACTATTTTTGAGAACCAGACCGAATATTATTCGTAATTAATAATATGATCGCTCTGGTGCATTTTGAAAGCATTGCTTCCTTCATAAACCTACTTTGAAATTAGGTAGCGAAAGATAGATACTTCAAGGGCAAAATTGTATAGGATTACAGCGCGAAAGGATATGAACATAAATAAAACCCCAGGTATTCAACAGTGACACGACTGTAATAGGATTCTTAAGACTAAGGAGAGATATGCTATTTTGTTGCCACCAAGAGCTAAAAATGGCAGAGGATCGTGAGAGATCTATTAGGTGAAAATGCTGATAGAACACCCACAGATATCAATAACCAGCGCCATCACTTATTTGTTAAAAATTCCACCCACCCTCGTGCATTGTTCCCTACATAGACAAGAAACAGCAGAAATGAGAAATCGATATCAATAAACCCAGCCAACAAACTGACAAGGTATTCCAGTTGTAATGAATGGGAGGCGACAATATAAACAGCACCGGGGAGCAGAATAGACGAAGAGAGCCACGGAGAAACGGGTTAAGAAGTTACAATTCTCGTTTATTATTCAGTTGCACTTGTCTCGCCGCTTGGGGTTTTTCGTTAGCTGGGGAAGGTTGTTCAAAAACGCTGAAATATTCAGAGGAACTTCCTTCTTTGAGTTCGTGTCTGAGGCTGCGAGGTACCTGGAAAAGTCTTCTTGCCACCAGACATATTTCCTCCACTTTACCTCGTGCTAGGTGAATTTCTTAGAGAAGCATTCTTCATTCGGCACAGGAAGAGTATTTTCCGGCGGTTATATTTAGAAAGCTGACTGCTGGATGATGTTTTGGAAGTATCGTGGTTTGCTTCTTTTCAGAGTTTATAGAAAAAAGATGTTCCATTTTTTAAAGAGAGGCTCCTGAGTCGAAGCAGACTGAAAGAAATTCGTATGATTTTCGTCGTGGAAGCGCTTGGAAGCTACGAAGCTGTGGCGACCTTCTCACTAGTTCCGTCCAACCAGTTGCAGGCATTGTAATTTCGGCTTTTCGATCTTAGTATCGTTCTGCAAGGTCTCTCACCATCTCTTGCAGAAGCCACCGTCATGTAGAATCAACGCTGGGCACGCTTACATCAGCAGAAAGCCATTCTAGCTTTGGGGAGGAAGCTCTGGAAAATCGATGCAGTTGAAGCATGATTTCTGCAGCATCTGCATCAACTTGAAAGAGCAATAACTCGGACTTGGTAGGTTGAAATGGCACATCAAAACGCTGCCTCTCTTTTCAGAGTACTTCAGGAAATTCAATTCCCAGGCATGGGTATGATGAGCCCCTAATATTTCACGGTGTATCTGTTCCAGACTTCAAATAATGCGCTCGCTTGCAGCATTAGCGGAATTATGATGATTTTTGCCCGGCTGCAGCTGCGCCCCGCTGATAAAACTCTTCAGCCGCTCGTTCAGGCCCTTTGTCAAAACTACCGAACTGCTTCAGGCGCTTTTGTCAGCGGACGGGCTTGCGCTCTCGAAACACAACCGAAGGAGTTTCCGGGACGGAAGATAACGCGTAAGCTTCTTAACAAAGAGAGCGTGAGCTGCTGTTTTGCGGCCTTCACGAGAGAGTAAAATGCGCATTATGAGGAGAAGCTGCCGCCTCTACCACATGTGGTGGGGGGCTATATCACGATCCAGAGGGGGCCTAAGAGGATTCGCCAAATACACTGCGGAAGCGAGAGGAAAAAGTCCTCGAGCAAGAACGAGAGAGATGCCGCCACATTTGCGGACGTATTAAGCACAAATTACTAAGAGGCAATTACAGAGCGTTGATGCTACTTCTGTCCTCTTGAAGAGCGAGCGTATGCTTCTAATGGTTTAATATCCTGACAAGATGTTGAGCTTTTGGTGCAAGCGAGCTCATGGAAATTAGGATCCTCCTATTCGATCAATGTTCGAGTAAAAAAGCTGGAAATATTTTTATTCAAGTATCCAGGAAAGGACTTGCTGGAACTTGAAAACCATCTAGACACCAGCCTCATTTTTGTTAAGGACCTCTAACCTTCCTAAGGACCTCTAAACCTTCCTCTGAATTTCAAGAATGAATGTGAAGGACAAAATTTAAGAAAAGCAAAAGAGAAAAATGCGACAACTAAGACATCAAGCCTACAGTCTACGCTCTAGACTAGAGAAAAGCCATTAAAAACTACTTCTCCCAGCATGGGCTATTAGTTTTCGAGCTTAAAAACGGAAAACTAAGGTTAATAAAAGTAGTAATTCATTTCGCTTAAACACGCCTAATTTTCCCGGAGAAGCCTCTACATTTAGAGGTGCCTACACATTCTCACCTGTACGCGCATTGGGAAATGCTTCAAAAACAATATTATTGTGATTATGCACCATAAATCGTTCTAAAGCAACTTACGACCGAGCCCCCGGAACGGCCCGCTCTTTTAGTCCTTGTTTACAAGCCACTTGTCTCGTTCCGGCCTATTCGTTCCATCTAATTGCCCTTAATAGAGTGGATCCCTGTCCCATCGCCCTCCCACGACTGTAATGCACTGAGAGGATCTGCATATTTATTTACCATCGAACGTCAGACTGAATTTTGATTTGTTTACCGCCTAGAGAGTAAGTAGAACGATATCGTCTATTTGGAAGAGAAACCGAGTCACTATAATCGGAGTAAAAATTCGACAACATGATTTCGTATATGGAGATGCACAGCAAAACCTTGGAAATCGTCACAAATTTTTTGACACAGAAAGGTAATGAAGGGCCCCCCTTAGACCGACGCGGTTGAAGCTGCAATTGAACATTTCATTATGGAATAGTTGCCGTTAAATCCTGGCAAATTCGAGCGATGAAATTCAAATGCTCGGCGCAGAGCGCTTTCAGTTCGCCATTTACGTTTTCGCAGTCTCGACGCTTCCCCTCTCGGAGGAATGCGTTTTTTCATCACTTTACCGCCCTCTTTGAGTGAAAGAAATGGAGAAAGAACGCAAGAGAGGGAAGACATCTGGGTCCCTTTCCATAGCTTCAGTTTTATAAGAAATGTGGCCGGCTGTGTGCAGGCGTTCCAAGTATTCGGCAATCTTGCAGCCTCGAGGGCATTGCATTCCTACCCTTTTTCTCTTAGCGCGAGGGCTGCATGCCGACTTCTGTCTTGGCAACCGGACTGAAAAATTCAATATCCACTGCTAAAAGTGCGCAAGACGGTGGTTTTTTCGATTTTTCAAACTGAACACCGATCGATCTGAGGGCAAAATTGGCCTGCACTCGATGAATCGAAAGATGTTTCGAACCCAGTAATTGCCACACTATTGATGTCACATATACCTAATACAAGTGGTCTACTCAACGGTAAGGCTGAAAGATTTCATTAATACATGACTCACGTGATCCCAGTTCAAGAACAGTGGAACGCCAGATTGTTTCAGCAGCCTTTGATGCCTCAAAGTGTAGATATCAGGTAAACTGAATCACATATTCCACGAAAGGGTTGCCCTCGCCTGTCTGCGGAACATTTTCCCAGTTTTGTGGTCTCGTGGTTTAATCAACGCAGTCCCCTCTAATTGGATGATAAAGTAAGTTAATTGCTTACATACTACACGGAAGCCTAAGGAGGTGCGCTGTTTTCATAATGAATAAACGTCGCTCT
Organism: Nesidiocoris tenuis; assembly: GCA_036186465.1. Taxonomy (NCBI): domain Eukaryota; kingdom Metazoa; phylum Arthropoda; class Insecta; order Hemiptera; family Miridae; genus Nesidiocoris; species Nesidiocoris tenuis. Next base: position 6,967,196 of record AP028919.1, read on the forward strand.
AATTACTTGAGGTCGAGGCCAGTAAGATGATGTTTTAGGCAAGCCCGTAGCCAGGGTCAGATCGAACTCATAATCGAAGTCTAACTCACAATGAAACCGAACCTCGAACTCATAATTGAAATCGAAGTAAACCCACAATGAAACAGAAACTTAAACTCATAATCGAAATCGAAGTAAAACTCACAATGAAACAGAAACTCAAACTCGTAATCGAATCGAAGTCAAACTCACAATGCATCAGAAACTCAAACTCCTAATCAAAGTCGAAGTCAAACCCACAATGAAACAGAAACTCAAACTCATAATCGAAATCGAAGTCAAACCCACAATGAAACAGAAACTCAAACTCATAATCGAAATCGAAGTCAAACTCACAATGAAACAGAAACTCAAACTCATAATCGAAATCGAAGTCAAACTCACAATGAAACAGAAACTCAAACTCATAAACGAAATCGAAGTCAAACTCACAATGAAACAGAAATTCAAACTCCTAATCAAAGTCGAAGTCGAACTCACAATGAAACAGAAACTCAAACTCGTAATCGAATCGAAGTCAAACTCACAATGAAACAGAAACTTAAACTCGTACTCGAAATCGAAGTCAAACCTACAATGAAACAGACACTCAAACTCATAAACGAAATCGAAGTCGAACTCACAATGAAACAGAAACTTAAACTCATAATCGAAATCGAAGTCAAACTCACAATGAAACAGAAACACAAGCTTATAATCGAAATTGAAGTCAAACTCACAATGTATTAGAAACTCAAACTCATAAACGAAATCGAAATCATGGTCAAACTCGAAGTCAAACTTACAATGAAACAGAAACTCTTTCTCGAGGTCACACAATGAATCACAATCGAACTCACAATGAACTCACAATGAAAACATTTCAATCATTGTGAGTTTGAGTTTCGGTTTCATTGTGAGTTTGACTTCAAGTTTGATTTCATTCGTCTTTGTCATTGTGAGTTTAACTTCGATTTCGATTGATAGTTTGAGTTTCGGTTTCAATGTGAGTTTGACTACGAGTTTGATCTTGAGTTCGAGTTGGTTTTATTGTGAGTTTGACTTCGATTTCGATGGGGTAAGAGTTTGAGTTTCTGTTTCAATGTGAGTTTGACTTTGAGTTTGATTATAAGTTTGTGTTTCATTGTGAGTTTGACTTCGATTTCGATTATAAGTTTGTGTTTCATTGTGAGTTTGACTTCGATTTCGATTATAAGTTTGTGTTTCATTGTGAGTTTGACTTCGATTTCGATTATAAGTTTGTGTTTCATTGTGAGTTTGACTTCGATTTCGATTATAAGTTTGAGCTTCTGTTTCATTGTGAGTTTGACTTCGACTTTGATAAGGAGTTTGAATTTCTGTTTCATTGTAGGTTTGACCTCGATTTCGTTTATGAGTTTGAGTTTCTGATGCATTGTGAGTTTGACTTCGATTTCGATTTTGAGTTCGAGCTTCTGTTTCATTGTGAGTTTGACTTCGATTTCGATTATGAGTTCGAGCTTCTGTTTCATTGTGAGTTTGACTTCGACTTTGATTAGGAGTTTGAATTTCTGTTTCATTGTAGGTTTGACCTCGATTTCGTTTATGAGTTTGAGTTTCTGATGCATTGTGAGTTTGATTTCGATTATAAGTTTGTGTTTCATTGTGAGTTTGACTTCGATTTCGATTATAAGTTTGTGTTTCTGTTTCATTGGGAGCTTGACTTCGATTTCGATTATAAGTTTGTGTTTCATTGTGAGTTTGACTTCGAGTTCGATTATAAGTTTTTGTTCCATTGTGAGTTTGACTTCGATTTCGATTATAAGTTTGTGTTTCATTGTGAGTTTAACTTCGATTTCGATTATAAGTTTGAGCTTCTGTTTCATTGTGAGTTCGACTTCGAGTTTGATTGTGAGTTTCCGTTTTATTGTGAGTTTGTATTTGCATTACCGTACCCAGATATGGGGTTGCAAGTGGGCCATCCCTCCCTCCCAAAATGTTCCGGAATTTCTTCACATACTTAAGTACTATGAACGTGATATATTTTTCAGTATCAACACGGTTGGTACCTACGTCTTATCTACAAATTGGTTGTTCTCTAATGTTGATATCCTATTGTTGGTCGTTAAAAGTGATTTAATTTTTGGGCGTTGGCCCCTCCCAAATTGAAATCCTGGGTACGGGCCTTCATGCCCACATTATCACATGCACATTGTCTGCTACCTGCGATAGCCACATCAGTGATTCGTCACGTTTTGAAGCATTCTATTATGAAACTTCAATTTAATATTTTCAAATGAGTAGGCAGTAGTCATCTTTTTGGAGAATATTAAAGCTTGAAGAAAAGAATCATGCATTTATTGGAGAAAACAAACAAGTCCTCAGTATTTTCTCTTGTACCAGATTTATGATTTCCTCGGCATTTTTCAACGGGTTTATCCATCATAGAGTCAGAATGTGATGGTATGAGTGAAAACATCCTAATGCAAACAGGAAGGGAGGCCTAAGAAGTTGAGTTCGAAAGCATGCCCAGGAATTAATAAGTGAAGAGAATGTTCTATTTGGGAAGGGAACAGAAGAAGTTGAAGGTACATTAACGGCACATATTAAATGTTGATGATACCTACCAACGTAAATTACAGCTCACTCAGGTTCCCTTGAGCCAAAATTGATGTACCTCCGGGCGGGGGAAAGGAAGTGACTAAAGAGTTTGAGAAAGGGTTCAGAAACGAAGTTGCGTCGGAAGGTAGTTCTCACTTCCTTTGCTTCTGCCCAATTTTAAGTTGTTAATTAAGTTAGAGGCCTCACTCGCTTCCGTCGGAATGGCAGGGAAGAAGAGTCGAAGGCGAAACTTGGATGGAGCCAAAATGGCGTCCTTGGGCTCAGTCCCGGGCTGAAAGAGTTCCTTGAAGGATGGATCCTTCCTTGGCTCTCCAAGATACCTGCTGACTTCAGTGCCTCGGTTTCGCCACGGTCTCGCCTTACGCTTCTCTTTTCTGCTTAATGCCCTTTTAATCTAGGAAGCACAGAGCCTTTCACGGCTTGCAGCGGATTGGATGAAAATGATTCAAAGGAACGCCTGAGCGCCGCTTTCCTTAATTCCAAAGTCTGTAATCGATTTGCAATCCTTGAATACCCAAGTATGCAATTTCCAAACGTCCACCAAAAATCTTTTCAAGGACTTGACTCCTGGTTTTCTGATCTTGTCAAATGTTCCACCTTAGTAACTGGATTACGACCCAGAAAATTATAGGTACATGCAAATCTTACAGATTCTCGTGCAGCATTTCAAAGTTCAGGATAGTTGTAAAGTAATGTGTGCCATCCGAGAACCAATGGTCGGTTTTTCGATAATTACCTGTAGATAAATATAAGTACTTTATCTATCCGCGGTCGTTCGGGCGCGTTGATTAATCAGAAATTTGCGGTCCAGGCCTTGCAGCGTTAATTCTACTAATGGCCCCACTGCAAGCAATGGTGCTTTCGCTAGCTAATAGTGGCTTAATGCCATGTTTAATAGGTTTGTCCTTGAATTTCAACTATCCAACGAATGCAGAATGATTCAATGCTAATGAATGCTAGGCAAATTTGACGTCTGCTAGGGAAGCGTGAGGAATAATTTTGTAGCAGCGCGCTTATTTTTCATTACCAGACGTTCCAATCCATCTATTGGAAATTCACTTTTTTCCATCAAGCTTGGATACCCCAGCATAAAAATGCAGCCTCATCAGGCCGAGTCGCACTATAAAAATTCATCTTGACCCCAGGTTACTATAGTAATATTAAGCAAAGAGGAAATAACACTACGAAAGGCTCAAAAGCTACGAGTATAGGAAAAAGGTAGAGTATGAAAAACGTAACAGGCTTGCAGGGCAAAGGAACGTAAGGGCGTCTTTTTTGGAGCATCACGGGTGAGAAGGTGCTCGCCCAACTGGACAAACCTAAACGTTTACCAAAATACAATGGCTGAAAGCCACGTACAGGCGCAGAGGTTCGGGCTGCTTTTTATGGATAAAAGACCTTTTTTTGGACGACGTTTGAATCGTTCTATGAGCAAGATTGCTCCCGTTTTTTGAAAGGCTCAGCTCACTGACACGTGGTGGAAATTTGCCCTTTGCACGTGAAGAAGGTCGCCGTTCAATAAAGAACATATTTCGAAAATCTCCTAGCCTGAGGAGAACGCAGCCTAGATGAACTCGAAATTCGGCACTGGAGGCACCAAAATATTTTGTCCAACTTGGCTGTTAATAGTTCCCTATGGCTATGTAAAGAATGAACAACTTATCGTATCTTTTCGCATTAAAAGCGTAGGAGGGTACGGTTCAAAAGTCGGGACAGGGATGCAAATCTTCGGTGGATATAATATGAATGCCAAGTTTCTCAAGAAACTGAGCATTAGTTTTGCACTCTTCATGAATATTTCATTCAATGATCCTCTCAGGAAAGCCTTCGAAGGAAATTACATCGTTGAACACATTTTCCGGCCGTTCATTCGCTCGAGAGTCGAGATCAACAATGAGCGTTTATTTTTGAAAAAAAGAATAACTTTTCGAGGGCTGAAAACAATTTTATTTCTGAAGCGTAATACGCACGAACGCATCGAGGCCGTTTTTCGGATATTAAAGCACACTCTTCAAGTACTTTCCGGATGTTTGACGAGCGCTGTAAAAGAGGGAGATAAAATGGAGAGTTTTGAGCCTTGTTTATAAATTGGAGCCTGCCTCGAAAGCTCACTTCACCAAAGTCCCTAGCTCCGGTCCAGGAAGCAATTCCATTTAATCTATCCATTTCTAAAGCGAAACCCTTTTTCACATTTCAAAGGGCCCCGGCAATACGCCTACTTAAGTTATATTATTTAATTTCATTTAGACCTTTCTCTTAAAGGATAGTCGGCGGGGGATGGCGAATAGCCGTTTTTGTTCGGTCCAAGTAATTCTCCGGGAATTTTTCCTATAAGGAACAACAACAAGACGAGGGAACAAGGAATAAAGGAGCTGCGGCGAAAACCAGGGCAAAAAGAGACGGCAGCGATGGAGTTATGAAAAACGTTTTCTAGCGCTTTGCTAATTCAATTCTTCCAAACAAAAGGGAACCCCCTCCTCATTTTGGGAGAGGCAAAACCTCCCGCTAACCTACCACCAATTTTCCATCTATTTTCTCCCCCGGCGGAATCCATTCTTTACATTCCTTTTATTATTTCCAAAAGTTCTTTTCCCCTAGTTCGAGGACCTCCTTATTTGTGGCTGACCACAAGAAATGCACTCACCGTGGAACTATGCGAGAAGAGCGAGAAGGATCGCAAGCTGAAACGTCCGGAAGAAATTATCCGAATGTTTAATGCGAGATGAAGGTGGTGTTAACCGATCGATTGATTTCAGACATTTGAGTTTGGTGAGAAGATTGATCGGAGTGGTGGTGGACGCATAGGTGGTAACTTTGGGACGCTCATTCGTTTCAATCGTGTGTTATCACCGTGCTGTTATCCATAAATGAGAACAAGTGAGAAACGACAGATATTTCGCTCTCCGGCAGAATTCGAACCTTGCACCACCTGCTCTCATGGTTACTCCTCAAAGGTGTCACTTGAAAAACCTCTCAGATCTGGACTCGGCTCTCTGCTGGCGAAGGGCTAAGGCGTCTGCCTCAAGAGCAGGCGGTGCCAGGATTTCACCCTGCAGGGGGGTGAAATATCTATTTCTCTATCATCTCAACTACGTTTGACAGCATTAGGGAATCTAAACTACACGGGATTCTTAGATTCCTCAGAAAACTCATAGACCGGTCGAGTCTTCCGGCATTTATGTTTACGCTCATTCGACCCGCCATCTGGGAAATGAATTACCAGTGCATACTGCGGTGAGTTAATCTTCCAATCCTGAATTCCAACGTCGAATTCTTCACTCTCCCAGAGGATGAATTGCAGTTTTCGAGGCGAATTGTAAAATAGTTTCTCCGAATAACCACTCCGCATTCAGGGCCGAATGTTGTAAACAAGTGGAGATTGCTCCTCTTCAATGCTTTGCCTGGAATGTCGAGATTTATTCGAGGAAGTTTCCTACGTTGCTCGAGAACCTCCAGGAATGGCTGTCTAGATAAAGGGACCCTTTAAAGAATTATCTAATAAGAACATCTGATGTCTGCTTCGCTTCTCCTATGTCCCACTTCCAGCGACGGAACCCTCGCTTTCGGTTGACTCTCCTTTCATGGATTCAGGTTTAGATCTGACGAAGCGACCAGCTGATATGTCTCCGCCCGGAATGGCGGTACGCCGGTGGCGTAATCTGGATTGGATTGCTGGGAACGTTTTGCAAGTCGATGCTATTCGCCATTTTGTGCGAATAGTTTCATTTTTTTAACAATGTACCAAAATACAAATACATGTATACATATATACATATATAATAGATATACATATCTATTGTATTAACCAAATAACCAGGTTTTTTTTATAAAACATTTTTATTTTTGAATTTTGGACAACAAACTACAACATTACTAACATTGTCACGATAAATTCAGGACACTGAAAGTCCGCCACAAAATCAGTCCAATTATCAGTGGTAGGCACACTTCGAAATTCCACGCATCAAAATAAGTCATTTTTGTCCATTATCTACGCACAGCTGGTTTGAAATTATTTACGAGCCGTCCTCCGAGTTTCTCAGGGCCGGCTTTATTGAGTTGTCAAGGAGAAACCGACATCGAAACAGTCCTTCGAAAAACTGTCAGCCCGAGAAAACGTGCGAAACTCGGAGACATTGTCGCCGCGCTCATTTGCGGAAATTGGAAAAAGAGAACGCGGCAAATGGGAAAAACGTCGGGTTTGAATAAGATCGAAATCCCACGGCCATGTTAAACAATAACTAGGCAAAAAGGCCAGACGATTGAGCAACAATAGATGTTTCACCGGACTATTGCATAATGGAAGAAAATAGTCTGAGAGTCTGAGGGACACGTGAAAAAAATATCAACCCCTCAACATGGTCATTTACGATGAATGGTATAATTTAGGTGAAAATATTTTTTGAAAAATCGAATGAAATATGAAAACTAAAATTGTTTTAGCCTTTATATGAGGCCAACGAGTTTAAAATCATCTGAACAGGAACCGAACGAGAAATCCGGGACAAATATTCGGAAAATTCGGAGCCTATCATCCTCAAAATCGTACATTTTTGGAAAAATCCCAAAAAGTTGGTAAAAATGTGTAGGAAAATGCATACCAAGCAATCAGGCTTTAGACTTCAAACTTGAAAAATATCTAATTTTTGAAAAATCCTACTACCTTCAATTTTGGCTGTAGCGCCATTTATCCAAGGTAAGAAAAGTGGTACATAATGGCACACTACCACGATATTTCAGTGATAGAATTATATTTATAAAATGACGATATTTCAGTGAATAGATTTAAAAATCATCAAAATTGGCTGCTAGAAAGCAAAACGCTAAGAAAAGTCAATTTGGGAAACCTCATTTTTTCGAGTCGGTTAAAAACGATTAGAACGAGCATTTACAACATTCAATTTCTGGTTGAAGATAGCATCTCATATAATGGCCGACCTCGGGTGAACGTTAGGCATGCAAACTGCTCGAGAGATTTTCCCCTACGACTCCTAAGTCGAAAGGATCAGCATCTCATCGACTACAAATTTCCTTTTCCTACGGATCCTGCTAAGCCTCACTGTTTAAAACACGAGCCGATCAAACTGTCATTAGGTATAAGTATCAGGCAACTTTATCCGACGGATGAATTCAAGAGGAATTCGAGGGTTATCCGGAAAAAGTAACATCGAGCATCATGTATATCGAGGCCATTTTGATTTTCCCCCGACGTTAAATATCATCTCCCTTTTCGAGCCGCGGTTTCACCGAGCTCTTTTTCATGGTATCGCAAAAAGCGAGTCGGGATTTTACCCTTCGACAACAGCGTCCGATTGGAGATTATTGCTTGCCTACATGACCGTTAGGGTCGGGCCATCCGAACACTGTTTATACCCTGGAAAACGCCCGGGGGGATGAGATACCGTCTTCAAATCCGGATTATCCTTCGCGATCCCACTTCTGGCGAGGGAAAGGGTATACTCCAAAGGTAAAACCGAGTTGGGTAATGTTCGGCGGAAATCTCGTTATTGCCTGGAACCGGGCAACCAGAATGTCATTAGTTAAGTAATGCGAACATTTATAACCAGGCAAGTACCGGTATTAGCTCATAAGACGCCAGAACTCGGCCTCCAGGTACCTAACCGGATAATTTGACCATACTGCACGACTGGATTGTTGACAGGAGGTAGGGAATGCTTTGGATCTACAATAAAAGAATCCTGGATTTTGAATATGTTGTTTGGGCCAATTAGAAGGTAAATAATCCAAATTTTCGTGTTCTAATCTGGCTTGTTTCCTCCGCTATTTTCGCACTCATTTTGGGTTTTCACCTGTAGTTGCTTCCCATCACATTTTCTGGCTTTTAGAGCCATCAGCAAACTTGTAGATAGATAAATTTCCAACAACATTGATTCTATAATATTTGTTCGTAGGCCCAACAGTTTCGGAGCTACGGACCGGAAACGAAGGGCAAACGTTTCCAAAATTATAAAACTTTGACCTTTGGTCTACTTCTCGTGGCCATAAGACAAAGAAAACGTCGTCTCAGCGAAAAGTGTAGAGAGAGAAAGTTGTAGGGAACTTAATCAGCATTCTAGCCGTTTTTTTTAAATTTCTGTAGGACTAACAAATAAGGTTAAAGAAGAAAAGAAAAACGGCTATTCCGAGATACTGAGTAGCCCTTTTTGACCATGATGTAGTAATCCATGGTCAAATCGCTTAAACATGGAAAAAGCTCTCCTACTCTATCTAATTTCTGTTTTTTTCTTCCATCTTCAAAGTTACCCCCACTCTCACTGGTCAGCCCTACCAAAATTTGAAAAAAAACGGCTAAAAAGGATGGGGCTCACAAGGCTAGGCCAACTTCGAAATCCGGCAAGTATCTTGGTGTCAAAAGGGTTAACCCTCGACATCGGAATACATCATCCTAAATCGCAAATGGGAATTGAACGACAGATAATTGATGAAACGCTCCACATTTTCAAAAAGCTCCTCAATCAGTCAATCATCGCAGATAATGGAAAATTCCCACTCGAGTACAACAAACACGATCGGACATTTCTACTGTGGAAAACGAGAGATTGAAAGACGACCAGAAGGGGAAAATCGGTCGCGTTCAGTATTCGTTGTCGACGTTCGGAAATCGAAGCCTCCCTCAGGAAGGATCAGTGTATAGAGAGTGGGAGGAATTTCCTGGCATTGGTTCAGTTGGCTCCCGATACTGACCTCCAGTTTGGATGGATGCTTTAGGTGGGATCCATGGCGAAACGGAGTAAAAAACACTCCAAGCCGATGGAATAAGGTGGAGAAAAGCCGAGGAAATGGGTTAGGAAGGTCGACATTTTCCATCGCTTAATCGAAATTCTATCTAGCTGTTCCTGTTATTACGCGGGGCTTCATCCTTCGCAATCGCTGCGCCATCCTTTTCTATCCCGTCGCAGACGCCGGCTTCCATCCTTTTTCGCCTCTCTCATCATAACGAGGCCTCCCTCTTCCCGCAGTTAATTCGTCCGCTATTGGAATCCATTCGATGGGGTTGGTTTCGAAATTCATTTCCTAATCAAAATGATCAGGCTGCAGCGGTATCGTTTTCAAAACGAGTGAACACTGAGCCTCTATGAAACAACGCTGAGGGATTTTTTTCAACATACAAGATAACACGCAATAACTGTTCGCCAAAAAGATTCTTTCTGTCTTTTCCAGCGACCAAAGGATCGATTTTTGATTTTGAAAAAGATTTTTACTTACAGAGGCAAAAAAGAATATTGATTTCATTATTTCGTATTGTTTATTTTCGGATTTTACTGGAATTTCGATTCTATAACAATAACGCAACCACTGTACAGTGAATAACCACAAGTGTTCAATGTTCAAGTTCCCGCATCACAGGAATAAACGTTGTTTACAGGATTCGTAATCCTCAATTCCCTTGCGATGTTCTGAACGCATTCGATTACGCCAAACGTTTCCGAAACAGCGACTTTTGAACGAAGAACAAAAGGGACCAAATAAAACCATCCCTATGCCCTCCACGGTCCGTTAGAGGTTCAGATGGGGAATGGCTGATTCCAGTTACACTGTTGATAGAAAAACACCCGAATCCTGCGACCCGCGAAGTCAACAACCAACAAACCGACTCGACCGAACACAACGTTTTGAAAACCCTTTGAAAAACAGCGGAAAAAAGACCGACCGATCGAAGTTGCAGTAAAAAATATCATCCAAAATGAGAGGGAAAATACCGTTTGTACGTACGCATTCTTCGTTCCACGCTAACAGTTTCAGTGATGTTGAAAAAAATAATGGCTCCACCGAACAATTCACAGACCCCCCTCCCCTTGTTTGTCCTTTCGGAATAATTTGGCAACAGCGAATCGGCGAACGATGAATTTGATATTTCGCCACATTTGCAAAAGAGCGATAAAGAGTTGTTGCTGTGCGAGCCGGCGTAAAACGCAAATTACGCCGAGTGAAATTGACCAAATTCACGAGCGAGCTGGAAAAATCGCAAGCGCTGAAATATTATTTATTGTTTGTTTTACCCACAGAAACCATTCAAAAGAACCGATCGCTGAAGGTGATAATACACAAACGGTGTAATTGTGTGGTATGCATTTATAAAAGGTAGGTACATGTATCTTTGTGTATATTCAAATTTTAAGTAATCGTAACGGTGACAGGCGTGAGAAGGAAGTCATATTATGAATATTTTAAAATCATAATAATTCTCAGGTAGAGAAATCGTAGTTTAGGTAGCCACGTAGGGCGGTAATCAGTATCAGAAATCAATAGCGCAAAAAATCCTCAGGGCTAAAACTACCCTCAACCCGATCTCGATAATCCGGAATGGACCCACACGTAGCAGCGAAGAATGTTGGGAGCTGAACAGAATCGAAAGAAAGGTTCAGATAAGCCTCGGTAAACCCATTAAGGTTTAAAGTTTAGACGTTTAACCGACTGCTAGAAAAAAGAGGCAGATAGGGACAAAAAACTAAGTGGCCTCCCCGAAAAGGGTAGGGATTTTTGCCTGAGTGCCGCAGTAAGGAATTAATGCGTCGAATGGAAATGATACAGTAGGAAAAGGATTTCGTCCTGAGCAGCTTAGCATTGAATAAGGGAAGCGTAAGTTCGATTTAGGACCGCATGTGAGAAGGATGTCTGCTGCTTACGGTTATTTTATGCCGGGCCACGACGATAATTTAGGTAAAAACTGAAATATTTTATCTTCCGCCGAACAGAAACGAAAATTGTTTATATTAAGTTACCGCAAGACTATATTCGAGACTTTCTGGGAGTGATCTTTAGTTGAACAGTAAGGGCAAAACTCTCGGAAAGATACGTTCGAGAGGGAGAAGAGAGAAATCAGGTTTCATCTCTGAATTCATCAATTCGGGCGGTCCGAGTCGGACGAAATACAAATGAATCTAGACAAGCGGAGAGAATCGGTAAACTGAAGCGTCTCGATTTGAAGTGAAATCCTCGAACGATATATTCACGATGACAAGCGAAATCCGAGTCTTTCAAGACCGAAAGGCTACACCAATCAGAAGGAACCTTTTCTGCGCTATTTAAAGGTCACAAGGCCACATACCCACGCACAAGTGCATTGGGTTGGTAACTAGGCGAGAAATTTCTAAGACCGGAGAGGAAATTGAGCAATTGGCAAGTGGGTGAGTCTGTAAAGGCGAACAAGACCGATGCCCAAGTATTTACAACTTGAATTTTCAGGAAGATATTTTTTCTAGTTTTTTCACAAGTTCTTCTCTGGGCCTACAACAAAGCAAAATACAAAGTGTTCTTATTTAAGATTGCCTTCCTCGGAGGGATCCAAAAACCACATCTTTCTGCATCAAACCGTCGATTTCTCCTCTAAAAAGGGTGAAAAAAGGGGTGGGGAATAAAAAACTACTGCACGTTAGAAAGCTAACAATTACCTATGGCCAGTTTTCCGGAACGTGAGCGGGAGTTTACCTCTTTTTTAGCAGAAAATCAGAAAAAATTGTAATTTTTAAAAATTACCCCTTTTTCAACTTTGGACTGATTCTGTGCTAATTTTACTTAATATTAGAAACCTACGGATACTGCAAGATTATTGGAAATTTAATGTTCTTTTCAACGGTATCCTCATTTTTGGGATTACTTCAATATTTGAGTGATTCACGGCCATTTTACTGAGATTAAGTCGAAAACGCGAGCAAAAATTCAAAGCCAAAAAGTGAAAAGGGGGTCACAAGAAACCTTATGGAACAAAAACTGTACGCCCAAATAAGCTTTCAAAATCGACTCCTTCGAAGAGGAAAATCTGCAACACTCGCATAGTTTTCCAGATATGGAAAAAAAAATAGAAACTTACCCAATTTGGCTAGAGCTCGTTAACTGGGAAAAAACCAGTCCAAAAATCTGGCTTGAGTTATTGACTCACCTGCAACAAAAATCCGATTGCTATAATTATAGGAGAAAGGTAATGTGTATGGTTATCACATAATGGGGCATCATGATCATGAGCAATTATTGCTCCAACTGATGAGAGCAATTTCCCTTCGAAAAATGCTCAACGTCGATGAACGGATTGATTGATAGAAGTTCTGCTCATAGGAGCAGCCGACGCGCATATCAGGAACTTATTTTCTCACCAGGTAAGCTAAAACACGACACGTCCACGATAATGACAGGCAATCGATCCAAGCAAGTTCTCTATGGAAACTATGCGTCAAGCCTGAACTCAGACGAACATGAATGTGTTTATCCAATATTAATCCTTGGAACATGCTGATTTTGCTGCTTGGTACACTCCTTTTTCCAGCAACATTATGCCGAAAAGAGAGTCAACTGGGAAGGTGCTCCTGATGAACCTGAAATAGCAAAGTTGCTGGCCAAAAGTAGGAAAAACGCCAAAAGCATTCATCGAATTCAACGTACGTCCTCTATAGCATGAATTCCAGGGGAAAATAAACCAACCTTATATACCTACATCAAGGAGCAACGACATTTTCGGAAAACAATTCGTCGTACGCCAAACATTAGGGAAAAGGTCCGTGGGAACATCCAAAACGGATACTCCTTCGCCATTCGTAACATTCCAGGGCCCGCAAGACAAACAACGTTCCGACTCCTTTTGGACAATGGGAAACAAGAAACAGCGACGAATGTGAAGCCATTACTATAGGAAAATCCCTGGCTTCCGGTACGCCGGCAGAGTTAGGTGACATGGTGGAAAGCTCGGGATAGTCCGAGGGACAGTTCGCGAAAAGAGAGAGACCCCAAAGGACGAAGACGAAGATTCAGGGGATGGGGAGGGGGAGGAAAATAAAGAAGACAGCGGCCTACAAGAGAAATGGGGTTCGCTTGCGAGGAAGGAAGGAAGCCCTGAGGAGTTTTGGGGGAGACCTTTGACGACGGGTCGGGTAACATCCAAGGTCTTCACATTCATTGCAGAGGATGCGCCTTCATTGCCGGTGTTTTCTGCAGACGGAAAGGCCTCCGAGCTTGGGAGTTATAAAAGTCTCGTAGGGCAAGTAGTAAGTTCGGTAAAGGGTGGAGAATTTTTCTCGCAGCCATTCACTCTTCAGCGGGGTGCTTTAAAATCCAAAAATGTCAAATGGGTTTGTCGTTTTTGGCTCTATTTTCCTTCCTGAAGTTGCAGGACCTAGCGAGTTTGACGTTTGAATCGCAATTGCGGTGCATAGGAGTCAGATTTTGATTGCAATGTTGAACTTGACGTTTTGGAAATTGAACGCTGAATCCAAAAATGTTTTCAAAAGTGAGAAAACGTCGTTTCGAAGTACAATAATGCGCATTTTTATTATGAAAATGATGTTTTTTTTTTTAATTTTTTAAAAAACGGGGTGTGATAGGAAAATGCGGTTGGTGGGATTTTGTTAAATTTTCGGTCTAGTCTCACCCGAATATTTTCCTCAAGTTCGGGACGCCCTCTATGGGATTTTGAGGTCTAATTTCACACAAGTTTCCACGCCGTGATTAGCTCACGATTTATGTCAAAGGAATAATATTTACTGAGGTTTGCTGTGGGCGGTTCGTTTGCCGATCAGACCAAAATTTGCCGCCATAGATTGATCGCAGCCCTAATAGCAGCGATCGTATGCAGTATACGTGCGTTCACAGTTTGGCGGAAAAGCCAACGGGCAATTCAGAGCGAGTTGCGGCTCCGCTTTGAAGGCCTAGGAGTGCAATTGATTAGGGGGCTGTTCGCAGTTTGCGAGCCGGCCATGCGTGCACTGTCGAACTATACACCGCCGGTTCCGACAAAGAGGAACATCTAGTTTAGTTTCAGGAGTATGAGAACGATGGAGAAAGTGAGCCGAATAGAGAATCGATCAGGCCTCTGTCTCAAACAAGCGAATGCCCCTTGTTCGGGTCTGCAAACTTGGAACTCCCGTAGTACGAGCGGTCATCTGCCGAAACTGTATAATTGATTAATGTAGTCGATAAGTCTGGGCCGAAGGGACGAAACTGGACGTTGCCGCCCCAACTGCCAGGGGACGGTCATTGGTGGAACTAACTGGAGGAACCGAAGCACTGAATTCTGCATTGTGGAACCAGAAACTCTCTATGCGCTCCTCGAATGTGGTTGGAGGAGTTGTGAAATCAGTTGAACTGGAAAATTTAGGAAGCTAGCATTGACAAAACTACCTAAGTACATATAAATCATTTCGAAAAATCGATGCATTCTCGGATGAACATATCCTGGATGTCACCATGCCACTGACTTCACCCCTCAGCGAAAAGAGAGTCTCTGTCAAAGACGATAGAAGTATTTGCGAAGAAATTAACTTTGCCGCTCGGAAACAATGGACCAGATTCGCCTGAAAGTCAAAAACAGTGGATTTCAGTTTCTGCTGACCAGATTCTATCCTTTAGGCATCCAAATATCTGCAAGGAAGGGGGGCTCAGGGCGGGAAAGGCTGCATGGCGCGGGTGGAGGCGGCATCTGTCAACTTCCTGGCCGTCAATCTCCCGAACCGAGAGAGAAAACCGCTCTCATATCCTGAATTGCCCGTCTGTTGGTATTAGAGTTTTTATACGTCATGGACGCGCCACGTCGATTCGGGGCCCGTGACACGACCCCCGCCACCTGCGCGCAGAACACCTGAAACTTTTTCCCTCGCTTTTCCCACTTTTACTGAACATGTAGTACGTCACGCTGAAATGGATTTCGAAACGTGGACATTTTTTATACAAATCAAACTTGGCAGAATGTTGAACACTGAAATTGTGGCGGTAATTTTTCATGAAAAAAAGGTGATTTATTTAACCAGTAATTGATTTTGATCACCCTCCCAGCTGACATCTGATGGTATTCAGTTTTAAATTCCAAAAAGCTTACTTCAGGATCGCTTATAAAGTACCTATTCAGGAAAATCAGCACGAGGAAATACTCCGCCGAAATCGTCCGCTGAAAGATCGCTTGCTAAAAAAGAGCCGCAGTGAAAAATTTATACGTTCATTCCCTGCTGGCCTCAGGCCTCCTCATTGAAAGCGACGATTCGTAGGTCTGGAGCAGCTAACAAATCGATCCCGGCTCGGAAATTTCGCGCCGGAACAAAAGGCGCTACTTAAAGAACCATCAGCAGCCCCGTCATCGTCACAACAAGTGGTTTTCAATAGGAGCACCCACTACCCCTGAATAAGAGGAAACAATGGGAGATTAGGGCGAGAGACAGTTTTTCAACGCCTTAGGAATGCCTCTTCCAAATTGTTTTCAAAGCCCCGACTTGGCAAGCTGCGCGTCCTACTTAATAAACAATCAATCAGAAGGATGTGGAAAAAATTCAATAGTATAGCCAACGATGCGGAATTCCATGCAGTTCCTAAAGTATACCATTGCCATATTGGAGATCAGAACGTAAAAATGCGTTGGAACTCTTAAGAAAGTTCCAGTGGACCAAAAATTTCCGGTGACGTCCAAATTTTGGCCTCTAGAAGGCTCCAAAGTCGGGCGTCAATTAGGGATGGGATATCGGAAGAATAATATCGATATCGGTATCAAATGATATATCAAATAAAAATATCGATATCCGATATATATCGGAAGAAAAATATCGATATCCGATATTATCGGCCAAAAATATCGGAACATTATCTTCAGTTTTTATCACCAAACTATTCAGGTTACCTCTTTCACGTTAAATGGCAGAATAATCTTCAATACTTTTATGTGGGGCTGCTATGATCAGATTAAATATCAACTGTGAATCTATAATAATAAAAGCAAGTGTTTGTTTGCTGGTTGTCTCCAGCCAAATCTATCGCACGCAGGGACCTGGAATTTTTTACACGGAAGCACAAAGAGGCTGGCAACAAGACCTCAAAGCCCAATTTTCAATTTTTGAAAAAAAAAAAATTTTTTTAAATTTTAAAAAAGTGAAAAAAGTGAGTTTTTAAGTTTTAAAAAAGTGAAAAAAGTGAGTTTTAAACGTGAAAAAAGTGAATTAAGTGAAAAAAGTGACAACACGGGGACACGGGCGGGTACAGCTATAGCTATGGGGGGGAGAGAGAGAGAGAGAGAGATTCCTGCGCTATTCACTTATCTGCATTTCCTTATTTTTTTGCACGGGCAACGCCGGGCGGGTACAGCTAGTATAGTATAAACTAAATGAACCTATAAAGTTTATAGGGTCTAAAAGTGTGAACAAGTTGCTTGCTGGTCAAAGAAGAAGAAGTACAGACAGAAATCAGAATCTGATACAACAACTAGCCCTCTCTACCTACATCACAACCTTTGACACATATATACGAATACTGATACGATATTTACGTACGGTTTTATGATTACCTGTTTTCATTAATAAAATCTGCAAAATCAAGCGCGAATTCATTGATTTTTTTTGCTCACCTGTTCATAATTTAATACTTGCGCTAGCTACCCATTTCTCAGTTGAGTTTTTAAAAACCGATAATATCGCAAGGAAAATATCGATATTCCGATATTATCGGAATCAAAATATCGATAATGAAATATCGGATATCGCAAGGAAAATATCGATATTCCGATATTATCGATATCGATATCCCATCCCTAGCGTCAATAATTTCCATGCTTGGTACCAAAGTAGCAGGCATGTATTATTGTTTACTCGCTGATGAGTCCAGCTGTGGTCGATGTCAGATGGGATTACTGCTAGAATTTGAGAAACGACTAACCTAACCTCATACCCCGCAAATGATAAGCTGCAAAGCCAACTGCTGCATAATTCCAACGTTTAGGAAAATGCAACTGCAACGGCGTCCTATGCATTTCAAGTGAATTGGAATCATGCCGAATGAAGCATAGATCAATTGCAACAGAAGAGAAATTCAAAAACCCGAAGAATTAGTCCGAGGAAACTTGGTCGAAGATTCTGCATCGATTTCCGCAACAAAGGGAAGTATGCGGGAATATATTAAATCAGAACCGCAGACGAAAAGGCGAAATATTATTATTGGTACGTATAGGAAAGATATGGAAGGTCTGGAGGATCTTAGCATTATAAAAGAGCTTCTTCTGTTCTCAGTCGCCCAAGAGCAGAGACCATAGCCTCGGAGAGCCAATCGAAACGCAGTAATATTCAAAGTTGGTTTTCTACCTCGCGTAGAGACTACCCTTGGAAAGAGGAGCAGGAAGGGAGGACCGGGAGAGCCCCAGTTTAATAATTCAGACCGACATTTCATTACCCCGACCTACCGGGGCCAGGAACGGACTTCATTTCTCGAAATAAAAACCTTGCCGTATAGAAAAACGACGGAAAGGGTAAAAAAATGAAAAGGAGCCGAAAAAAGATGGCGTTCTCTAAGGAAACGAGACGAGAAAAGGAATTCAAGGAGGGAAGCTAGGAAAGAATAAAGAAAAGAAAAATTCATTCCTTACGTGTACTTGGGGTTAGGCCGTGGCGAGAATTTTTAATTCGCGGTGCTTGGTCGGAAGAAGGCAAAAAAGTTGATAGACCGTCTTCCCGCCACCCCAACAGCATTCACGAGGCCTGGCAGTTCAGCTAGCCCCTTCACGATCAGGGTTTGATTGGAACCGTCCTCCCTACGAGCCCCAGCGCAACGGCAAGGCTGAAACGATGAAGACGCCAGGGGTACGAAGATGGGGAGAGATACCTTGGGATTATTACTTCTGTCTTAATATTCTGCAAAGGAGGACGAAGGGGATGAATTGTGTGGATGTTAAGATTGGATTAAGGGACGATTGAGGCCATCACGGGTCAGGGAATAAATTAAGGCGAACTTCAGCCCACCTTGAAATAACGAAAAGTACGAAAACAAAAATGCAAAACGAAAACGAAAACTGAAACTAAAATTAGAACTTAAACTAAAACTATCGAGTTATCCCGGTGAAACCGGGTATCCAGCATATTTAATAATCACCAAATAAACAAGAGAACCCTAACTGAGAGAGTAAAAGAACGTATAATACACGAGAGTAACAGATAACACGAGAGTAGCAGATAACACGAGAGTAGTGCTGATAACAAGCTACGAACGGACTCTAGTAGGCGCTAGGCCGCCGTCTACACTATCAGTGAAAAAGGCACCGCCTCCATGAGCGGCGGCGGGAAGCCACTGCCTCCTATATCGGCGACTCATGTAGAGTTATATTCCTGACAAAAACTGAACCTCAAACTGAAACTAAAACTCAAACTGATTCTCTATGTCAAACTCAAACTTATACTTATACCTACTCTAAAAGAACTTCGAACTGAAATTGAAATTAGAACTCAAACTCATAAGTACTGATCTTGAGTTTGATTTTGAGCTTGTGTATCGGTAACAGTTGGCCTTCCAGGTTAAGTTTCAATTGGAGTTTTAGTTTGTGTTTGAGTATCAGTGTCAGTTTGAATTCGAGTATTCTAACTATTCAGATGAGGGATACATCAACTATTCATCTGCTTCTAAACGTTTGATTCGACCGCCAAAAAATTGAATTCACTGTACGTTAATTTGACCTTAAAGGTGAATGAGGTAAGAAAGGTTTCCCTTTCATGGGGTGGCCTACTCGTTTACGATTCTCTATCATAGCTCAATGCCCCCGAAGGGCAGTGCTGAGTGAAAAATCAATAACAACCTTCAGACGGAACAGGAAAAGCAAATAAATAATAACGGCATGGACAATGTCAACAATAACTGATCGATTGGCTTCCCTTCCGCTCAAAGCTACTATCAATAACAGGAATGGAGAAGTCTTCAAAAAGTAATATCGGTGGAAACAGCATTTTTCACAGACACGACCTGGAGGCAACTTTTTGCCAATTGCTCAGCCATAGGATATTGGTTGGCATAATAAGAGGATGAAAGAAATTCGGGAAACGAAATTAAACTGTAAACCCTGAAATAATCAGCATCCAGTCAGCACGAAAGATCTGACCTAGCTATTCTCTGGTTGAGTTGATATGGCATTAGAATGCAGAGGGTAGCCAACTTTCAATTTTTCAACTATTTATATCAAATTTTGGAATAATTCATCCCACAATAGAAGGGCCTGATTAAATTTGGGTCCAATTCAGATGTTTTTAGCAATGATTACTCGAGGCTCCATTGAATTACAGAAAGGCTTCGTTCTGCTTTCGTACAAAGTAAAGCCCGCAAGGGCCGCCGCCAGGGCCGACGTCGTATTAAGGTCCACAATCAATTAACTGATAAGGCCTGAAACTGGGACCTCCCCCACCAGCCGAATCCATCCTTTGCTGATTTAAGGCAAGATGGCACTCGGGAAGGTTCCTGTGATATCGCGAGGAAAATAGGGTCTGGAAGGACCTAGGAATCGAAGGGAGGGGGGAAGGATGAGTTGATAAAGGCGAACGGTATACGTGCAACGTCACAGCCGTACCGAAAACCCCCTTCTAATTGTACATTCTATCTTGAACAGAGGAACGACTGATAATCGCCAACCTCCATCATCACCATCCACAAAGAGACCGCTATGTTTTGTCGACCCCACCTTGGACAGCTTTCCAGCCCCTCTTCCATGAGTAATTAGCTAATCCTTGTGTATACATCAAGGGGTAAAAGATCCCTTATAAACAATGGCGACTAGATATGGATACTAAGGCCTGTCAAAACACCGTCCACGCCTTCTCGGAACAATTAGTCAAATATACGAAAACCCCTTGATAGAGAAAACATCCATATGGATTCCTGCGTGGCTGAAAATGATGGCATGTAGGTCTCAGGCATTATGTAAACCGTGTAGAACATGATTGAATTGATTAACGAATTATTTCATTGAAAACAGACCTCTGGTCAAACTGCGGAACTCCATTGACGTTTCTGGACTCCACTGAACTCTTGCATCACTTCTCCTTGGGAGCAACTATCGTGAATAAATTTCAAACCGTAGATCAATAATGATCGAAATCCTAGCAGGGGACACATGTCAGTGATTCCCATATTTGGCGTTGAAATTTACGTCTGGCCGGCTCTTATCGAAAGTTTGAGCCCCCAGCCCTCGACTGAACCGGTCAGTTCGCGTGACCGGTCCAGTGTTCCCCGCTGCGATGACCGCTATGATTTACGTATTCCTGCAGTCGAGCTACGTTAACCTGCAAGGTGCTGTGCGCAATTTAGCCGTGATATTCCGAACAAAGAAAGAACATTCCGAAGGAAAAGGGAATAAAATAATGTTGTTAGTAGGGAAAATATGGCGGTGCTGCAACCGAAATGTTCGTAAAACCGCCATATTCTCACTACTAATGTTGAACGCTGTACGCGATTTAGCCGTGATATTCCGAACAAACAGAGAAAATTTTGATAGAAAAGGGAATAAAATAATGTTGTTAGCAGGGAAAATATGGCGGTTCTGCAACCAAAATTTTTGTGAAGCCGCCATATTCTCCCTACTAATGTTGAACGCTGTACGCGATTTGCTTAGTCGTGGTATTCCGAGCAAACGGAGAAAATTTTGATCGAAAAGGGAATAAAATAATATTGCTAGTAGGGAAAATATGGCGGTTCTGCTACCGAAATTTTCTCATAACCGCCATATTTTCCCTACTAATGTTGAGCCCTGTACGCAATTCAGTCGTGATATTCCAAACAAAGAGAGAAAATCTCGATTGAAAAGGTAATAAAATAATGTTAGTAGTTGGGAAAATACGGCGGTTCTGCTAGTAGGGCAAATATGGCGGTCTGATACTGAAATTTTTGCAAAACCACCGTATTCTCCCTACTAGGTAATGTTGAACGAATAATGAAAATCCTGCTCCAAATATAGAATAATGTAAAAACATACAAATTGCAAGAAATACTCTACGTTCACAAGGCCAAAAAACATTTTTGAAGTAGGGACAAACTGTACCGATATTTTCAGATGTAACTTGCCACCAAATACGTGAATTTAGCTAGGGTACCTCCTACGTCCTCTAAAGCACGGATTTTATCGTCAAACAAAAACGAATGTCATGTGGGTTTTGACCGGTCGGCAAACATCTGAAAAGGTGGCAAGCGCGAATAGGGCCCCTACGCAGTTTTCTTATATTTTTTGGAAAACAGAGAGAAAAGAATCAAGTCGGGGCCAACAAAACCTACGAGCTTATCGGTGGCACGCACAATATCTTAGATGAACTAAACGGCACGTCTAGACACTGACAAACACCGTATACGTTTTCCCGACGCCTCTGCGGTGTCCAAATCTTTTTGTGTCGCTCGCGGAAAGAAGGCGAAAAATCTCCTTTTCTCTATTCTCCCTCTTTTCTTCAGTTTTTGAGCCTTCACGATAAAGTAACATTGTACAAGACTGGAGTTTGCTCTATCCAGGGATTCGGGATGGAAAGGAAATGTGCAACTCAGGAAGGCAGGAACAGGAAGAAGCGCTGGAGTTAGCGTGAAGGTTGGCGGAAGGTTGCATGGAGGTTATACGAACAGATAGAGCACGCACTCGCCCATCCACCCGACCGTAGCTTTCTGTCTCCCTTGCTAGACGCCCTTTTTCCTTTTCTGCACCAGGGCGATGGGGGATAAATGATTTCAGGCAGGGAAAACCGTTCCACTAGATAGTCCAAGCTTTTAGGCCTCTTTCCACGTCCCTGAAATTTACAGGTTCGCTAACTGGTATGCGCCCGAGCATACGACGCCACTTTCCCGCATTCTTCCGACCCGATCTCGATAAAAATCGTAGGCTTCCCGATTTAGAAGCCAACTTGCTCAAATATGCGTGATTTTTTTAAATTTAAAAATGCGGCTCTCAGTACCGCGGCGCTACGTTACCCGAAGAATTACCACGTTATCCGGCTCATTTAGGGAGCCAATGATTCAAAGTTCGAATAAAAATAAAAAACTGCTTAAATGCTCTATTTACCTATCATGGGAGACTATCGGAGGTCGGAATTAGGATCTTGCAATCAAGTTCGTTAATTTACATACAGCCCTAAATGGGCACGATGAAAGGTGCAATCAGGAGAGCCGGAGAGATCGCCGGGGCTTTAGCTAGGAATTGCCAGCGTAACGACTTTCAATCCAAAACAATTAATCATTGATTGCGTTGATAAACCCGCGATTGCCATCAGGGGGGTCTTTCAATATCGGTTCAAGCCAGAATTATATGAAATCGAAATCATCGTTAAGATTGAGGCTTCAATCGATCTATTTTATCGTAAAATAATGGCCAATTGTTAGTATTAGTAGGTACATTTCTCCCTCAAACTACCTATTAATTGAATATAAGACATCTAAGGAGAAAATTTCATCTGATTTTCAGCAGTGTAATGTTCCTGTTGAGGTTAGCAACTACTGATTGACGTAAAGGCATCGCACTCATTATTCAAGCGGCTTAATTTCGTTGAATCTCTCTAGTTACGCTAAGTTTATGGAGGAGAAAAATTATAAAATTAACCAACTTCGTCGCCCCGAGGAGCTCTTTGCTCCAACTTCAACCCCAATATTCACAGTTCGAAGTTTTCCCCGGAAAGTTCTCATCCGAACAATTTTTTTCCACCCTCCTACCGAATCGCCTCGAACCAGATTAGTTTTCGCCATTTCGAGAAAACGAAAAAAGGCGGAGTATTTTATTTACCGAAGTTGGGAACATTAATTTGCGTTTTACTACTTCCGGATATAGCTTTCAAACTCCGATAGAATTTCCAATTTTTACTGGAGTGTTTTACTAGCGATAGCTGTAGGATTCATATTCATACTCTTTCGGAGGGTAAATTTTCAAAAAAAAATTTTTTTTAACGAATTAGGCCTAAAATTAAAAATGAATC
Organism: Nesidiocoris tenuis; assembly: GCA_036186465.1. Classification (NCBI taxonomy): domain Eukaryota; kingdom Metazoa; phylum Arthropoda; class Insecta; order Hemiptera; family Miridae; genus Nesidiocoris; species Nesidiocoris tenuis. The sequence continues at coordinate 6,990,490 of AP028919.1, forward strand.
ATAAAATTTGTTGGATATTTTTATTAAAAAATATTTGCCTTTTGATTTAGAAAATATTGGTCGGAAATTTCCCCAACTCGAGGCTCAGAGTGGTATCTTTCCAAAACTTGGGTGCCTCCAAAATAGAATCCAAGAATAGTAGATGTAGGTTTGAATTTCTGCCGGTGCGAAAGCATTACCGAGGAAAATGCACTCAGGCACCAGTTGTAAAAGTGTGTTGTAGATAAGGATATGAGAAACCCTATAGATCAAAAGGATCGGACTTCAAACATTCCGACGAGTATTCATAATCGATTCACCGCAGATGGAACTCTAGAAATATCATTTTAGAAGCTAGACAATTTTTTTCGGTCTCGTCTCTGGACGTTATCCCAGAATGTTAACGAGATGGACGGATATATATTTTTTATTTCCACGCATAAATGAATACACCTTGATGAAAAAGGGAGTAAGTCTTCTCGGATGTTCTCAAGTTACGAGTACAAAATGGGAATGATATGATAAGGTACGAGAGTTGAATGGATCGTAGGGTACGGTGATTTGTCAAGACGTTGGGAGAAGTGGGAGATCCGAGTGTTGCATTAGTACTTGTCATTCCGGGTACCTAATGCCAGATATCGGATAATGCACGAGACGATAGGCACAGCAAGAACACGACAAAAACGTCGAGATTTGGACAGATCCATAAATCAAACTGGAAGGCATAGTAGCGTAAATTGTTGTACGGTGAGAAGGACATGAAAACGTTCTGGACCAAAATCATGACTAGGGTTAGGTTAGAATGAGATGAAAATAACTATCGAACTTGAAACGCGAAATTACTACAGAAGTGGTACCTCCTGGAGAAGTCCAAAAAAATTTCCTACTACCTACTACCAATTTTCGATTTTTGAATTTTGAAAAAAAAAATTTTTTTTAATTTTAAAAAAGTGAAAAAAGTGAATTTTAAAAAAGTGAGTTTTTAAGTTTTAAAAAAGTGAAAAAAGTGAGTTTTAAACGTGAAAAAAGTGAATTAAGTGAAAAAAGTGACAACACGGGGACACGGGCGGGTACAGCTATCCTAAAAGAAAGTGTACAATGTTTGTGCCGATGAAACTCAAGAATGACTGAAGGTACGATAACGGGAGTTATATGGTTGGGTAGCCCTGTATCTGTTTGTTTTATTAGTACTAATTAGTGAAAATTAGTACTGTAAAAGTCCGAAAAAATCCCTACTAGGTACCTATCATATTTATGTAACTGAGGGTAGGTTAATTAATTCGGTTTCTAGGGTGGGTTCATCAAGTCAGTTTATTCATTCAATATCTATTTTTCTCTGAATAAGTAGTTTCTTTAAAATTTAGAATACGAATTTTCTTGACGAATATCCATTTTTCTCCGAATAAAATTTCCGACGGATACGTTGACAAGGAAATTCTTAGTCTACATTTCCAAGAAACTACTTTTCCGGATATTCGATGAATAAACTGAATTGATGAACCCACTCTGAACCATAGAGCTTCGCTCTATATAGAGCCTATTGATAGCTGGGGGTAGGATTAATTTTTGTTGTCACGAATTATTCCAAAAATTGCTGCCAGGACATTTTTAATTTTCAATTTGTTTGATTCATTTTTAGTGTTTTATGCCTACATTTTGTTGGAGTCGGATTCATTTTTTGTTAAAATGTTTACTTATCTACTTTTTAGTACAGGTACTTTTAGGTCTAACTAAAAAGGATGAATTTCAAAAGGATGAATAAACAACTGTTGTTTATTCATCCTTTTGAAAGGAGGGTTTTTTGTCAATTTAAAAAGATTTAGTTTCTTTTCTACTTTTTAGTTGTTTATGCATATTTTTGAAAGTTGGGGTTTTTGTCAATTTCAAAAGGTTTAGTTTTTATACCTAAGTTTCCTTGGAATCGGTGTTATTTTTTGTTAATATGTTTCATTTTCTACTTTTTGGTCGTTTATGCATGCTTTTGAAAGTTGGGTTTTTCGTCAATTTTGAGTGGTTTATCCAGAACCATAATGTTTGGTTATGTCTATCATATTTCAGTAACATGATTCGAGTTCTCGGTCATTGATTCGGATTGGCGATCGTCCCACGCCGGACATCAAGCGGCTATACAAACCGAATACTTCCTACAGACCGGCCTTCATGCAGGAATGTTGATCGCTGGAATTTCGCCCAGCTAGACGATAGGAAAGAGCCTGTCTGCGACATCCTAGGCATTAATTCTCACTAGTGCGTGCGAGCAGAGGAGGACGGAAGGCGCGAGAGAGAAAGGACACGATGTTTTGAAGTTGGAGAGTGTGGGAAACGAAGAGTGAAGATAGCGTCTGTGGGGGATTTGGAAGGCATTGAACGCCCTCTACGACGAAACGTAGGGCCCAGATCAGACGAAAATATATGTTGTCTTAGGTCCGACAGGATACAACAAAAACATAAAGATTTTTATGCTCCCCAAGCTAGAAGGTAGAATTTGAATTGAATCGATTGCAACGAATTAAAAATATTATTCGGTATTATAGTTGTGCGCGCCTCTAGCGCTGTCCTCGAAATTCCGTATCGTCAAGGGTTATCGTATGCGTATTTCGTACGATTGGTTCCCTGACACAGCAACACTGTGGCCAGCTGGTGCGATCCCAACGGTCCCTTTTTTCAAATGGATTTCGCCATTCTTAGTGATGGGCGATACCACAAAATATTCGATACCAGTACCTACTCGATACTAGTATCGAAACAAATATTCGATACTTCTCATATATCGAAAGAAAATATTCGATACTGAAGAGTATCGAATCATATGAGTACTTTTTCATTTCACACACCGAATAAAATGTTAATAAAATAGAAATAACTGATTAAATAACACTATTAAGCCCTGACGTTATTTATTTTACGTTATATTACTTTTCAACAAGGTTAACAGGTCATTTCTATGTGTAAAAGTTATTTACTTATAAGATCAAACGAATGTCGAAGAAGTGGTGATGGAAATGGGGAGGAAAACGACCCAACGGTGTCATTCTCACTGTCAAGTCCCAGAATTGCTTCCCTACTCCACGCATGAATGTCAATTTGTCAACCATATCTGGCGAAAGTCGGTCCCTTTTGTAAATTTTATTAGTTAGTATAGATAAAGTAGGCAGGTAATTTTGAGACTATCCATTTGAGTATTTTTTCTGAAGTCGGGAAAAATACTCGATACCTACACTAGTATCGAAGCAAAATATTCGATACCAAATGTACTTGGTATCGAAAGAAGATATTCGATACCATACTCGTATCGATAAGTATCGCCCATCACTAGCCATTCTGAATTTTTTCCCTGATGACCAGCCGTACCTAGCCAGGAATCGTCCCTGATTTGAAATCTCTTATTAACAACGTTAACGTACTCCTATTTTTCTGATAAAGCGTAGTGCTACTTCAAAGTACCAAGTATATTTAATGCTAAAAACGGATGCTAAGTTGTGGATCGAACAGACTGCATTGGACTACCGGCAACGTGCAGACTTGCAGCAAGACCTGGGCCCAGGTAAAACGCGCTTCATCCGGATACGCAGTGAGTCTGTTTCCTTGATTAACTTAGATCCGTACCTACATAATTATTTGCTTGGTAAACTAGCACTTTGCCACCCAACGTTTTCATACAGTCCACTAAATTCAACATTTTGTACCACTTGTACTCCCAACCCCAATTGGTTTCATCAGCATTAAAATTTCTAACGTTTTTGGTTGAAACGGAGAGAGTGAACAGAACAATAGTCGAGTTCATTATAGACAGTCGATTTTAGTCTTATTATTGAAATAAAACGGAACATCGAGGAAAAAGTAGCGAAAAATATCTTATATTTTCACCTTTTTTTGTTGTAAAACTTGGAAGAAGGTAAGTACATGCCATTGATTTAAGCTCCTATATAGTTAATACATACGTTAGAAGCCCACATGATGTTAAATGCGCCTTACCTGCAAAAAATAAAAATGTTGATTATTATACATGTATAATATTGATATGTATATCAAAAATAAATAATTATGTCGCATTTATGACTGATAATGCCAAGAATATATCATGGTCCAAGAACATTCGAGCATGAGAATATGAATCCGAAAATTCATCTGGAAAAATACATGCACAAATAACATAAATCTTTCACGAACACTTCGAAAACGTATTTTTCAAATTCGTACCATTCTGTATGAGGTAGTCGACTTTCTTCCGGTGCTAACTGGAATTCAAACTAAGTTGGAATGAAGGACGCCGAAACAAAATAGGGAACCGGATACCGAGGGGCTGATTACCAAAGTCACGCAAACGCCACGGTAGCAGGGGCCGTTAATCAATTGGCCATCAGTTTTTTGGCCGACACCACAAATAACCGTCGATAAATTTTTTGAGTCGATTGCTTCCAGAAAATTGTGCGTGTCGCCCTCGAGGAGCCTCGGGTAAGTATTTTCTGTTATTGAGTCGCATCTCGTTTTTATGAAAGAGTCAATTGTATGAAAAAGTCATATCAATCAATTCAAGGTATGCCAAAATCAAGTAATATCCGAAGATTTACAACGATGGATTCCAACATCCTTCGTTTCCATAAAGAATTCGTAATTCATTCACCCGCGTATAAATAAATCTCTCCGGACGAGTTGGGCGAAAGTTTGTTCGAAGACAGCCCACGTCATATGAAACAGATGTTCGTTTTGAATAATTATACGATCAAGGCGCACCTTCAGTGTTACCACCTAACAAAGACAGTTGCTCCACGGTTTGTTTCATTGTCGAGAAGGAAAGGAGGCATGCAATTTTGCTGCCTTTACCCTCCAGAGACTTAGTGATGGGCGATACTTATCGATACGAGTATGGTATCGAATATCTTCTTTCGATACCAAGTACATTTGGTATCGAATATTTTGCTTCGATACTAGTGTAGGTATCGAGTATTTTTCCCGACTTCAGAAAAAATACTCAAATGGATAGTCTCAAAATTACCTGCCTACTTTATCTATACTAACTAATAAAATTTACAAAAGGGACCGACTTTCGCCAGATATGGTTGACAAATTGACATTCATGCGTGGAGTAGGGAAGCAATTCTGGGACTTGACAGTGAGAATGACACCGTTGGGTCGTTTTCCTCCCCATTTCCATCACCACTTCTTCGACATTCGTTTGATCTTATAAGTAAATAACTTTTACACATAGAAATGACCTGTTAACCTTGTTGAAAAGTAATATAACGTAAAATAAATAACGTCAGGGCTTAATAGTGTTATTTAATCAGTTATTTCTATTTTATTAACATTTTATTCGGTGTGTGAAATGAAAAAGTACTCATATGATTCGATACTCTTCAGTATCGAATATTTTCTTTCGATATATGAGAAGTATCGAATATTTGTTTCGATACTAGTATCGAGTACTGGTATCGAATATTTTGTGGTATCGCCCATCACTACAGAGACTACAAAAATAATGTCTCCTCAAAATCGAAATATCTCCTCCAAATCAACAACATGGACCATGCAGTATGTTTCGTCATTATAATCACAACATGGCGTGTACAGCTAGAAATCACAACTGTGCTTAGATTATTGGTAGATAATTTATTTCGCATACTCATAGTTGTTAAATCCATTGGGGCGAATAATTGGTACAACCAATGTCCCCCGATTTTCCGGGGCGTGTTAATATTAACGCGCCAAAGGGTCAAATCCGAACACCGTGATTGAACCAAAAGCATTCACCGGATGAGGTCGAATGTTACGCACAGCAAGCATACTAACATACTATTCCTCAGAATTGGGTCCATTTTGAATAATGGTGGGGGCCACAGTTGAAGAAAATGTTTTCGTAATCAGCGATTTGTTGATTAGCAGAAGGGAAGTTTTACAACAAAAACCAGTGGTGCATAGATAAAACAATACTTCCATATTTTGATATGTAAATTTTTGACAAAATTTAATTATATTTTGACTACTTTCGAGGCCGTTTAGGTAAAAAAATATCAAAAACCTCACTTTGCACGTTCTAAAACTCGCCTAAAATCAAAATACGTCATATTACGTTATTAAAACTAATATCCACGCATTTTGGAAGGTAAAGCCAAGATTTTAAGACCAAGAACGCTAAAACTGGTTTATTTTTGTGGCCAGGAAAAAATGGAAGTAGGATGATAGGCCTTGCTAAGACAAACATCTCAGTTCAAGAAATTTGAACAAAGGTTAAGGATTGATGCGCTTTCGAACGCGTGGTCTTCTTCAGGAGCCATTCCCTACTCCGATTCGTTCTTCCAAACCAAGATCGGTACACCCTGTAGTCAAGGATGGCACTATATTTTGGGTCATCATGGTTTCCTACATTTTCATTATTATTTTGTAATACACAGGGGCATTTTACGAATGAAGTTTACCTACCATCAATTCAGATCGTAAAATCAGTTCGATTGACGGTAATTCCCGAATCCAGGGAGTCTGGATTATTGTCCTTGCTTTTGGAAATTAGTTCGGCTCCATAAGCGCGGTTCCCATAAATGTGGTGAAAACCAGCTCTATCGCACGCCTGTAGGGCTTCTTGACAAAGCCGGAGATGAGCCAGATAATGAACTGGAACTAGATGTATCTAGTGTTATGTTCCCATCGGCTATTCCAGCTGTCACTCCACCCGCGAAACCATTCCATTCACGTTCAATTGGAGATTCCAATTATGTTGGAAATGTCGCTTGTTATTAAATTGAGCGCTTACACAAGGTCTCCATTCACACAGAACGATGTAATAACAGCAGTACAACCGAGCAGTTATTGATTATATGGTCGGAAGCCAACCGTATGCCTCATATTAACCGCCGAGTGATTACATTCTGTAATTTAATGTAGCGCGAATCTTCTGTGCACTGCAGAATAATATCAAACACGACGCATTTCATCTTAGGCACACCGATTTGTTCTATGATCAAAATTTGATTTTATGCCCTCAGAAGAGAACCCGAGGCTTTCAAAAAGTTATATACGTCTTCAATTCTCCAATATTCCATCCTGTCATAGGAAGTTTTGAATCAGGGCGCCGAATTGGTTCCAATTTGCCAGTGTTGACAACACTACTGCCGCCAGGGTGCCAAAAACTATTGAATTTTATTGCCGGAAAGCGCTCGAGCCAGAAGAATAAATGTACAGATTCGATATGTACAATAAAGATAATACCCATTATTATTCGAATTGGAAACTGAAATTGAGGGAATGGAAGTATATGGGGTTCCCAAATGATTTAATTCATACCCACGATTATTATTACCTTTATCTATCTAATCATCACTTTTTGAGTACAACTGACCGGAGTAAATGTGAATCGTTCGTTCGAAGACAAATGCATTATAAAAGAGAGATTCGCTCTCCATAATAGAGTCACACCCCGGGCTGATACGTTGAATTTGAAATGAGAACTCGACCGTCGTCTGAATGGCAGACCTCTCCAGATGCGAAGATAGTCCTCCGAGAGGATCCGACTTTTCAAGATCCAAAGGGGAATGCGAAGAATCGACAATGGCGTCCTTGGGTCGACAAATCGAACAATGGAGCGCGTGAAAGTTGGCATGTATCGACGAGAAGCGGGCGAATGAAGAGATCGAGGAGAGTTCAATGTTAACAGTCGAGGTAAATAAATTGTTGCGAATCTGATCATATCTCGATGGTTAACGAGCAAATTCTTATAGGCCAAGTTGTCTTATGGAACTAGGAGATTTTTCTTTCAATTTATTATCAATTATTAAATAATCAGGTAAGTAAGCCATGAAATTATCATTAAATTATATTTATTATGATAATATTTTGCTTTTTCATTACGGCAGCTAAAAATCAATGTCTCTACTGGGGAAAATCTCGGATGCAACATTTCGAAAAATAGTCGGTTGCACGAGAAACATGATCTCCTTTTGTGACCAGCGCAGCGTGAAATGAAGCATCGCCCGGACCGGACAGCCGTCCTTGGATGCGGGCAGTTCTTCACTTGAAGCCATACTACGACCGTCACCTTCGCAATTGCAAAATTGATGTCCGTAAAACAATTTTCTCGGGCGGATTCCAACAACAGTAAAAACCTGGCTTTATCTTTATAGCGATCTCGCGTCTTGACAAAAATGGCGTGAAAACTGCTTATTCTGCTCGATGCGAAGCAAAAACGGATTATCGACCTCGACTTTTTATTTATACACATTACTATGCAAAAATTCCAAAAATGCGCCGATGAATAAAACAGTATTCATAATTCTCCGTGAAACCCGGCGGTACAGGTTCCGATCCAACGGCTGCTCTGGTCGTTAAGCGCATTGCGTAAGGACAGGTTTGCCGTCTGATCTCGGCTGATTTGTGCAACAGGTCACCCACCGATTGGCGGTGCCAAGGACTTCGATGCGTCGACGGTGAATCTGCGGTTTCCTTGTAGTAATTCTCCGGCGAAACCCTTGCAAACGACGTGTCAATCGGATTGAACCTCTGTCTAGTCCGTTGACACCCCAATGCACGACTTCCCTTACCCGCAATGCGAGTGGGGGGGCAAAGGTTTGCAGTTATGGGGTTTGATTTTTTCAGGCTCTCACGATGTTCTACTGGCCCAATTACGGCGAAGTTCTGTTCTTAAAGTCTCTTTGTTGAAAAATCAATTTTCTTCTAGAAGTCTTAAGCATGAAATCTGCCATTTCCCCGAAAATTGCCTTTGGGAACCTCGCTCCAATTTTTGCATTGAATGCCCCACTCTTTGCTTAGGAGCTAGGTTAGCAAGAAAAGTCGCAAGCAAACGTAATAAAGGATTGTAATTCAAAATTTTGCAAAATTCAGGGTGTAGTGCAAACTTTTACCGTTTACTTGTACCCGCGAACTTTTACCGCAAACCATTGCCCCCACCCAACCTAAGTGTATTTTTTTTTTCCAGGCGACTCGCATTGACCAAAAACACGAAAAAGAGTAATCTCCGCTCTATTCGAAATAACGATATTCACAACTCTCCCGGCGCCAAAAGGCATACCTTGCGATCTCATTGATTTTCAAAGCAGTTAATCTCTTCAAAGGCACGTGGGGTGTTTTGAATGGGCCTTAATAAACATGTTGCATGATTTGTTCTTTAGCTCACGTCTCTCGATCGGATGCGAGCGACTGGTTTATCGCCCTTCCTTCCTCCGATCGCTTCCCTCTCGAATCGTGAGTCCCGACTTTCGACCGGCCTTGGAATGCCTCTTGACGACGTTCCATTCATAGTTCCCAATGACTGGATATCGTCATTATCGTTCGATAATGCTGTCAAGGTTTTATCTGTAAAAGCTTTCTACTCGATCATAATGAACGGCAATCGTTGCTCAATCTTGAGATAGGGGAAAATTATTGCATTTTTTCATCGCTAACCCGATAAAAATTGTAGAGGAAATTGGTTTTCAACTGTCTTCATGAGAAACTTTCGGCTCGAGGTCAAATCTTTGGGCAGTATTTTGCGACAGAAGGTGTCAAAGAATTTTCGAGAATTTTCCAAGGTTGTTTCTTGTATCAGTGAAGAATCTGCTGTGTAAAAATATCTGTGTTGCGCAATTTTACTCATGCCAGTTCTTACCTTCTCAAAATTGGGCTAATAATAGTTAATTAAACCTTTTTTAAATTTCAACCCGAACATGGCACCGGCATCCTCGCAGAAATTTTAAAAAACAAAAAACTTCAGTTGAGTTTACTGAGTCACTGTTTCCAACTTTCAGTTCACGTGTAATGGGGCCTGTTTCAACTTGAGCGTGTCTTTTCCACAGACGACTAAACGGACAAATCAAACCGAACGTGCTTTATGACCTGGCGACCAACTTAGTTCCTCAGGCATTGACTTGTTTTGCCTTTGTTGCCAACTAGGAATACAGGTCAGTGCTTCTATTAGAAATTTCTTCACCGCTGTGTCAGGCTGCAGGTAGGGCAACTTGGTTTCGACGATTTGCCCAGGTAGGGTCAAGGTATAGCACCTGAATTCTGTTCGAATTGGTTCATAAGCGAAGCAAGTATCAAGTCATAATGAATTTAAAAAAAAATAATTTGATTTACCTGCATGAAGGTTTAGGTTCTCATTTATTGAAAACAAGTCTGATACAATAATTTTCCTGTAATTTCATCAAAAACTAAAATGAATATGTAATTTGATATGCATGTGAAAAATGGTACCAACCATCTCAGTCCAAATTTAGTTATTTCGAGATACGATTCAATTCCATGCAAATTCTTCGTATGGAACAACTTTGCGCTAAGCCGTTGGTTGAAGCCGTTGCTTTCATCTTATGAATTTTATAAGGTCGCACTGCAGGGAAGCGTCGGGTTGAGCGTTGCAAAATGGGGCCTGTTATGGCTCGAGGTTGATAATGAATCCGCCAGGGGCGCTGGAGTCTATTTACCGTCTCAGTTTCCTCCGGAGGTGGTGGCGTAACGAGGTAATTATATTTATTGACCTCCCCCAGCCCGGGACGATCGCCTCGGCTGGATTAACTCTCCTCTCCGTCTTTCCCGCAGTATCCGGGCACTTTAGTTTATCTGTTTGTTCTACCTTCGTATTAGAGAGGCGAAGATTCCACGATAGGAGAATATGTATTGCCTCCTGAATTCTACTAGCAGTGTTGAAAGCGAAAAATTTGAAAATACAAAAAATGGAGGGTATTTTTGCAGGAATGAATTTTCCAAGTTTATGGATATAGGTAACCAGTGGGCGAAAAAGTAATGCAACTTGTGATTTACATTATATTTTCATATAGGCGCACGCATAAAGGAAAGTAACAAATCAGATATTTCAGTTGTTCTTAAAAGGTGGTCGGAGGATATATCAAGTGAACTGTCTATTGTTTTAAAATTCAGAATTCTCCTCGGGTGATGAAAATGAGGACATCGATCCCAAAGTCAAGTGAGTACATTTCAATCAGAAATTTTCCCAGTCGCTAAAATACGTTTTTCTGTTAAATCCACTTGCTCGAAGCTTGGGCGGACAATTAAGCTCAATTCCTCGTCCTCTACTTCCTATGTCTGCTTCGGCTTAACCCTATCAATCGACCACCCGCTCGACGTCTGTCTGGCTTCAATTAAGCTTCAGCCGATCCGGACAGCCTTCGAGAGGCGGTGAAATCCTCTCCATCGTCCACTGATCCGGCGGTCCTTTTGCTGCGATCGACCGCAATCCCGAAGCGGTTTTAGGCAACCGTAACGCGAAAAAAACGCCCCCCAATGAGCCGCGATTCTACATTTTGAAAATTTCCACAAAGAAAAAATTAGAAACTATCTAATAGGTAATTCTTCTCAATTCAACCTCACTTTCTCTCTGAGTTGATTTTGATCTCGAAGTCGACTTTGAACGCGAAGTTGACTTTGAACGCGAAGTCGACTTTGAACGCGAAGTTGACATTGATCTCGAAGTTGAGTTTGAACTCGAAGTTGACTTTGATCTCGAAGTTGACTTCGATCTCGAAGTTGACTTCGATCTCGAAGTTGTGTTTGAACTCGAAGTTGAGTTGGAACTCGAAGTAGATAGACTTTGAACGCGAAGTTGACATTGATTTCGAAGTTGAGTTTGATCTCGAAGTTGAGTTTGATCTCGAAGTTGAGTTTGAACTCGAAGTTGAGGTTGATCTCGAAGTTGACTTTGATCTCAAATTTGAGTTTGATCTCGAAGTTGACTTTGATCTCGAAGTTGACTTTGAACTCGAAGTTGGCATTGATTTCAAAGTTGAGTTTGATCTCGAAGTTGACTTTGATTTCAAAGTTGAGTTTGAACTCGAAGTTGAGTTTGATCTCGAAGTTGAGTTTGATGTCAAAGTTGACGTTAATCTCGAAGTTGACTTTGAACTCGAAGTTGGCATTGATTTCAAAGTTGAGTTTGATCTCGAAGTTGACTTTGATTTCAAAGTTGAGTTTGAACTCGAAGTTGAGTTTGATCTCGAAGTTGAGTTTGATCTCGAAGTTGACTTCGATCTCAAAGTTGAGTTTGATCTCGAAGTTGACTTTGATCTCAAAGTTGAGTTTGATCTCGAAGTTGACTTTGATTTCAAAGTTGAGTTTGAACTTGAAGTTGAGTTTGATCTCGAAGTTGAGTTTGTACTCGAAGTTGAGTTTGATCTCCAAGTTGAGTTTGAACTCGAAGTTGAGTTTGATCTCGAAGTTGACTTTGATTTCAAAGTTGAGTTTGAACTCGAAGTCGACTTTGAACGCGAAGTTGACATTGATCTCAAAGTTGAGTTTGAACTCGATGTTGAGTTTGATCTCGAAGTTGAATTCGATTTCGAAGTTGAGTTTGAACTCGAAGTTGATTTTGAACTCGAAATCGACTTTGAACTCGAAGTTGACTTCGATCTCGAAGTTGACTTCGATCTCGAAGTTGTGTTTGAACTCGAAGTTGAGTTGGAACTCGAAGTAGATAGACTTTGAACGCGAAGTTGACATTGATTTCGAAGTTGAGTTTGATCTCGAAGTTGAGTTTGATCTCGAAGTTGAGTTTGATGTCAAAGTTGACGTTTATCTCGAAGTTGGCTTTGAACTCGAAGTTGGTATTGATTTCAAAGTTGAGTTTGAACTCAAAGTTGAGTTTGAACTCGAAGTCGACTTCGATCTCGAAGTTCGATGTCTTCAAGTTCGTGGGGACACCGGGACACAACCCTCCAAAGCGGGACTCTCCCGCCCAAAGCGGGACGTCTGGTCACCTCAAGTATAGGTCACCGTGGGTTAGGTTATTATTACAATTATTGTAGTATAATCCTATATTATAGTATGCACTTCCCCATGCCACATCACCTAACCCATGCTGTGTGCTCCATACATCCAGACTCGACTCCTGGAAACGAGAACTGTCGGTTTTCATCGCTGTCCAAACAAATGAATTCTTCGTCCCCTCTACTTGACGCCGAGTGAAGTGACGTTCAACGTATCCATTAGTGTAATCGTACATTATTCAGTAAGTTTACTCGGTTATAGGTTAATGGAGAATCCCATTCGAGACTGTTATGCCGTGGCACGTTCAGGTAGTTAAAATAGATGACATCGCTTCGAATGTGCGTTCACGAACAGGATGCTCCCGCATAATAATCACAAATGAAACGGGGACAAAAGGGTAGAAAATCAACGGGAACTCCCGCGCTTATGTGGACGGATGGTAATTTTGCCATGGCTGCCGTTAAGGAGCCGCGTTACGAGTTTCCTCCGGCGGATTTCTCTTTCGAGTCAGCTTCTCAAGATTTGAGGTGATTTTTTTGAAATTTCTAAACATTTTTGGTACATGTACGCCTTCAAGTGCAACGCTGCATTGCAGCTGAAATGCTGCTGAAAATGCCGGTGCACATTGCATGAAAAAATTACAACACGAAGTCAGTAGCCATCAAAATCAAATTTTTGCCGAGAAATACATCATCATGACTCCCAGAGCATTAGGTTATATTCCAGCATGGCATCACGTTCTTAGCACGCACGTTTCCCACCTAGTCAACGTCTTTCCGCCTCGACGTTCATCTCTGGCGTACACGTTCGCCGTATTTCATTGCCGGCTCCCCGGACCGCATTATAATTATGACATTGGGAAGGATTAATCACTCTCGGATGTACTTGCCATACGTCTGCCAACCTTGAGCTCAACTCGTAGCACATGAAAAGCGACTTCACTAAAAACCCCTGACGCCAGCAGGCACCGGCATGATAGCCGGGGAAGGGAGGTTTTTGCTTGCGTCTACACGACTTGCCACTTTGGGGCTTTTCTCACATCGGCCCCTGCGATGAAAGAGACGGAATAAGTAGCGCCATCCTCGTCGCACAGCAGGGCCCTTCAGCGTTGTCACTTTGAGCTCCTTTCATAAATGATGTATTGCGGAAGAAAATTTTCAGGGTCGTAGTTTTTCTTCGGGACATTCTACAAGGGCCTCGAGAACAATTTCTTCAGAAAAGTTAACGCAGTTGTTTCTTGGTTGAAGAGTGTTTTAAAATAGGCAATCATTTTCCGTATCTTGGGCAGCAATGGAAATCTGGCTGAGAACGAAGGTGACGATTTGAACGATAGCAAGACGTTTTTTTCGATATACTACCAGTGAGTTCTTGAGCGAAACTGAGGGCCAAAATGTCAGTAGGTATACTCAGGGTAGAAAACTGAAGCAGAACATTGGTGGAGGCACTGCGAAGGTACCTAATCGTTAAACTGCGTGAATTTTAGAGCCGTAATTCGGACTATTATGAAATGAATGAGGGAACGAACGAGATCTTAATTGTAGCGAATCATGAACTGCCTCGTTCTTTGTAAATTCGGAGATCAGTGGTGTACTGTTATCTTCAGTTATAACGGGCAAAAGCGGTACAAGAGTTCCCTCCAGTCAGGCTCGATGACGATGGCCTCGTACAACGACCTATAGCTATACCTATGCCAACATCCGTCTAATAGCCGCGCTAGGATTGTTCACCCCCGTCCCCGTCCAATTACGGCATTATACCCGACTACGGCATTATGCGGCGAGTTGAGGCAAAACGGGAAGCAGGAGGGTCCTGCAGTGGGGGATAAGGGTGCTTGAATTAATACAAACTTGATTGCAACTGATGGTCTACCCTTCCGAGCCCGCGATGGCCTACAGCGGCAGACTTCGCGGGACGGAAGGAAAGGGAGAATGAGAAGTGGCAACACAGCCCTTCAGTGCTTCCACAGGCACAACAGCGGCAGTTTCAACCCTGAACCCCGCAACCCTTGTTATGCCCTCACATCAATTGACCGAGCATTACGCTCTGGGCGCACACCAGCATTCTGGGGCAGATTGTCAGCGTGAGCCCGAATATCGATTATTGATTCGAATCGTGATACAATGGTTCAGAGTCTAACATTTCTGGGGTCTCTTACCCTCCCAACCGCAATGTACCAACCACCAAACCCACCAAAATGTGCCATAATTTCTGCGGTCCTTGCAGACGAAATCCGTGAATACGGCTCCAAAATGATTAGCAGAAAAGACTCACTTCAAGGAGCCCAAGCAATTTCACGGCGTTTAGGAACCAGGGAAAGCCAAGGGACATGAAAAGCCGCAAGGGCCTGTCAGTATTTTGGGAGCATTGAGAATGGAAGCTCAGGAAGATCAGCCCTGAGTCAGGAGAGGCTAAATCTTGAGGAACTGGCTCTTTGAAGCATACATTTTGGACATTTGGAGGACCAGGGGCTGGGAAAACCACAGTTTTCAGTAAAAATGTTATTTTCAAAACGTTCAGAGAGGCTGGTTACCCTGGAGGGTCCAGAGATACCGAGAGGACCAGGTTTGCGTTAAGATCAGAATGTCCAGGAACCGGGAACCTTTTGGAATGACACATTCGGAGACTCAAGGAAGCGCGAGGAGCCAGGAAAAGTCCAGTCAGGAGCGATGCCGACACATTCCAGAAACCATGTTGACATCGGAGCATCTGGTGTCCAAGTAAGCCAAATCGCCCCAGAAGCTAGGATACCCAAGGCTTCAACAAGCGACCATTCTAAAAGGGCTGGGCAAGGAAATTCAAGTGAGCAGGGTGATGAATAATCTTTTAGGTGCATGGTGGACACACAAACCGGAATCGAACTTACAAAAACATGAAAAGTTGCTGGAATCGTGGTGGATCGTTGGTGTGAGATCTGGAGAAGAGCATACTGCTAAATAGCAGTAAACCCACATGTGGAGCTGATGCGGTCAATGTCGGGCTCACTGATTGCATAACGATTATCTCCAAACTTCCTGGAATAACTTCACCAATTGAAACCTGCGATTACCTCAAAATACGACAATTAGCCGTTTCAACGCCGACGTAACGTAATCGCTATGGTCCAGCAACCATGAAACCTCTGGATTAGCTCAATATCCAGTAATATGTCATTGACCTCAGGTAATAAACCGCGCCAACAACTCATCAGCCGCTGCCATTTTCCCGACGCCGCAATTTTCCATCTCTGTACCTTTGCAGGATACATTGACTCGTTCTACGGTCCGAGAGAGGGCACTGAACAAAACGCTTTTCCGGGGCGACCCGGAGGCGAATTGCGTTAGCGGTGATTCTATTATCTTTTCATTACAACGGTCCAGCGTCGCCAGGCTGGAGCTAGGGGCTCATAATAGCGTAAAGCAGGGTAAAAATGTGAAACTGAGAGCCGGGTAACATGCAGATAACCTTCCACCGCTTCAAAACTATGATTTTGACATTCAAATATACCGATTCTATTTCAAAGCGTATACATAATTTTTACTTTGAAAAGTCGAAACTTCCACTTAAGTACTTGTATTCTTTATCACTTTTCTGCAGCAATTGTCTGGGGAAAAATTTCCAACTTTGCCGATCGATAACAACGGAACAGCTGAGCCGATTTTCTCATCCAAGGTTATCATTCGACTCGGAATTTCATGTAGTTTGAATTTGGTTTAAGTAACATTTCCTGTAGGATGCGTTGTTTAGAAGTTGCTCTCAAAACAACAAACTCGGACCGGTTCGGTAGGCTTCGTTCCCTGGCTAAGACCAGAGGTGGCCTAGGCTGAAATAAAGACGGTGATGGGAGGATTTTTCTGGCGTAAAATTTAGTCCTCTACCACTTTGTTTATATGAAATTTTTTGATCCGGTGGGCCGTTTTTGAAGTAGACTCCGAAACGTGAGCCTAGCTGGCCCATTTTTCAGACGATTTGATTTAAACTTGATTGCGGTCCAACAACTGAGCCGATTTTAATTTTTGAGGAGGTCATTTGACGCAGAATTATATGCTGTTTAATTTTGAATTCCATAAAATTTTCTGTAAAATGCGTAGTTAACGAGATACAGGCAAAAGAATGAGCGAGTGCCGTTCACGGAAGCTTTCGGCATTATCGACTAGCTCAATTCTCTAAAACGCCCAGCAACGATTTCGCGGAACAATCCGACAGAAATCAACGTTTATTAATAAATTAGTAAACGTTGAGATTAATTCGAGGCACTTGGTTTTCAACCCCTGACAAAGTCACGAGCCAATGAAAATAAGATTAACGTTTTATTCTCAGGAGGGGCGCCTGAAAGGGGTTAAAGCTTAACAACAATTAAATTTTAAGTTCTGCATGTTTTAATAAATGGCGCTATTGATTTTAATACCGGCTTCCAGCGGGGACCTTATGAGAAAGTGCGAAGGCAACGACCTCATTGAAACAAACGACGGAGGACTGGTGATTTTCATTAAAAGGGAGCACTCGAGCCTTTTTCATGAATAAGGAACGCCATTCCGACCATCGGGCTCCAGGATAATAGGTCGTTATAAAAGCTTTAAATCGTTAATTGATCTTTCTTATGTTTCGAAACTATTTTTGGCGGGGATTTAAAAGTGAATTTTCAAGTAAGTCGCGGGAAAATGCACCGAGATTGGTGCCACCGGGGGGTCAGACTTGGCATACTCATCAGGCTAGATGTTAACATTCTTTGTTCTGGTCCAGTGCTAAATAAGTGGTTTCATGAAGAAAACCAAAACAGAAATAGGTTTCTTAACTTAATTTCTTCCTGTTTTGCTGAAATGTTTGGTTAGCAGCCTCAAAATCGCTCGGCAACAAAACGAAAATCGCCAAAACCCCAGACTTTTTTGGCTCTCGTTTTGGTCCAAAACTTGCGAATTAGTTCCGAATGCCAACCATCAGTAATGCATTCAGAAATGCGGAAGCAGCTGTTCGGGTGGCGCTAATCCGTAATTAACTCGGTCCTCTTTCCCGATCAGATTAAACATAACCCGCCAAAATCTCTCGTCATTTTCGTGAACACTTGCCCTTCGCCCGTTTGAGCGAGGGAGCGTTTGCAGCGTCTGCGCTTAATGAAGTGGCGAAACTGAGGATTATCGATTGCTTTTTGAAAGGCGCGCGTGGCGCTTGGCATGCGCGCCCGTATGAGTACGTCGGGCCAAAGGTGTATGTGTGTTTGTACGTGTTCATGGTATGTTTTCGCCCGCTCGCCCCTGGAGCCCATTCACACATTACATAGGTTCAACGTGTATCCCTTGTAGACACGATCTTTTAATGAAGCGCCCCAACCCTCGGTTTCAGTTCGCCCGTCACCTTTTTGCAGAGTAAACGGATGAATTAAAGATTACGGAGGGAATACATGAATTTCATGAGATGCGATGGAACATGATGTAGGTGAACACCCGACACGAAGAGACCTGCGCGAAGCGACACCCAAAATCAAGGTTAGAGGGGAAAATTATATTGTAATCGTTAAGTATATTGTAATCTAACCGAATATCGAATATTTTTTAGGCTTATCATAACTTTGTTACTTCCAGTTTTAGGTTGTTTTCAAAGTGCATGGTACAGGATAACGAAGAATTCCCTCAAGCAGCTACTTCTCCTTGAATAGTATAACAGGATAAAAAGTAGAATGAACAATTATGAACCAAGAGCCCCTCCCCTTCAACATCACCCAAATATTGGTGAAAAGTCTAGGAAATTGAGGTCTAATTTGCAAAAGGCATTGACGGAAATCAACGAAAATGAGCCAAATTTGGCAAGACTCTTCAACAATGGCTCAAATAACGGATAAGGCACCGAATTGCACGCCCATTTATGGTCGATTCGGGCAATTTCTAGCAACAAAAATACCAAACTCCTTTTTAATGAATCTTGATGAATAATGTGCTACCAGGGAGGGTGGAGATGCAGATAACACGGATTTAAATCGGGCCATAGGCATCCGGCAAACAGCAATGCTTCAGAATTGCGAAAATTCCTGCCAACAAATCTACGAACGGCCAGGTTAACATCATTCCTAGCGTGCCTGGTCCGCGCTAGATTACCAGGCATATGGAGGAAAATTGAATGAGATGAAAATGATCGGATTAGAGGGAATCAAATAATGATGGAACTCCAAATGGATCCATAAGCGGCGTACATCAGGCGTTCGAAACGCACGAATATCCCGCCCACCGAACTCGAGATTAACTTCCACGAGTTGTCTAATAGTTTGAATCAGATGAGTACATTATCGTGATCCCAACAACTGGCATACAGTCAACATACCATAAACCATCTTAAGCTTTACTGGAACGGATTAATTTCAAATGGTTCAAAGACGGTGACATCGTTGGTTTCAAATTTATGATTGATCGTTCAGCACTTGCGTTCGTACACCCAATAATTATCAACAAAATTTAATTATCTTCAACTTTGATTAAGTGACATTTTTTGATTGGGTGCGCAGTTTTTGAGGTACAGGCTTTAAAACGTGTGCGTAACCAATTTCTTGCCGATTTGAGAAAAATATCCAATATTTTACAATCGATTGCGGCCAAACGGCTGAACCAATTTTAAGGTTCATTTCCAAGGTGATCATTTGACGCAGAATTGTATGTCCTTCACTAAAGAAAAGAGTGGGATAATTTGTTTGCTAAGCATACAAAATAATTAAAAAAATGCCAAATAATAGTGGGTACAAAGAATTTCGCGCCAGTGCAATAATTACTTGATACGAATTCTTGAAAAAGTTTTTCGTAAGCATAAAAATGAATGTCAGATTTATTACGTATATTCTTGGGTGAAAATGCACTTGAGAAAAAACTCTCGGGGATTTTGCGAGAAAAAAAACGTAGGTACCAGTCGATACAATTTCAAGAAGGCTTTCTATCTTATTTGGTAGCCAAAAATAAGTAGGTAATGAGCAAAAAACGGAGGTACCTACCTACTAAAAATTCAGTTTGGAAAATTGAAGGTGCACAAAAAACGGATTTTGGCCAAAAATCGAGTATTATAGTAAGAGTAAGATAACATTTTCGAAAATATTCTCGACTGACGCTTGTTTACTTCAGCGCCGAGCAAGTTTGTCCATCGTTACCAAAGATGACTCGATTTTCCTCCAAATCTACGACCCCAATACGGAGGGGTGACATGGTCGTACGATGCAGGGAGTACGACCTCGACGACGCAATGTGCACAAAATGCTACCGACGCGACGTGGGCTCCAACGCTGAAAGGGAGACGTTTTTGGTAGGGGCTTTTAATATTCCATGAGATCCGAAAGTAGGAGATGCTTGGGCGCCATCTGGAGGCTCCACCCGCACCATTCCCCTTTCGGGTAATTCCCCTCCGGCCCTTCGAGACCTCAGCCTGGGCCAGTAAAGTTAACCAAAATCAGAATTTATTCACGCCCCGGGGACCTTACGCCGTTTTGTTTACCCTTGGCAACAGAGAGGACCTTCGTTGTGGGCGGTGGATTGTGGCCGTATTGTCGCGTTCTTACGACCGGCGTCACGTGACCGGAGGTTATGTAACCACGAGGCCCGGACGATTCAGTTATTTTCCATGCGGACAGCCTCATTTTGGGACATAGGCCCACAACTGGTGGTATGAGAAAATTGTGGCGACCCTATAAACCCCAGCCCGAAAAGTGCAAACAATGTGATACCATTAAATGGTAGGAGTATATCAAAAGTGAACATCTCCATTTTCAGAATTTTTTCAGCATTTTTACCACTGACTGAGAAAATTCAATTTTTTCACTATAACCCATGGGTTGGTTCTTGGGTTATCTACGATACATTATTCCAGCCTGAGTGGGACTTCACAATTATTTTCATGTCCAGGAATATAGTGTTCCCTAAATCGGTTTCAAATTATTGTCATTTTTGTCACCTACACAATGAATTGTTTAGCTCATCTGCCAGGAAAATCCATTCGGGGTGGCAGATTCATATTAAATGCTTATTTTTCGTGCCTTGGTTCATGCTGTGCAGCCAATTCTTGGTTTAAAATGACTCGCATTTTAGGGCTTGTTCCCGGATATTTGAAGGCCTCAATTTAAATACGTCCCTAGCAGGTACCTACATTGACCACATCATCAAAGCAGGGACTGGAAGTCCAACTATTTTCAAGTTGAAGATAAAGAGCAGTAATCCAACTTTTCGTATTCTTGTCTGGCGTGCTTTCCCCAAATTCATCGAAAAATCACGTCGTTTTTGTATGCTTTTCGGTTTTTCACCTGTAGCTTCTTCCTATTGCGTTTTTCGGCATTTAGGACCATTAGCAAAATTGTAGAACAATAAATTTCCAACAAAATTGATTCAATCACTTTTCCTCGTTGGCGCGATAGTTTCGGAGCTACGGACCGGCAAAAACCTCCAAAATTGTGAAATCGAATCGGTTTTCTCGCCATTTTATTTTAGTTGGACCAACCAGTAAGAGCGAAAGTGAATTTGAAGGGAAAAAGAAAACAGCCATCAACGCATGGCCTGTCGATCGATATCAAGACTACTCTATCCCGATATCAAGCACCAAAGTCTATCCTGCCAAAACTATAGAATAAACTTGGGCATTGAATGTCCTCTGGAATGGGGCTCGTGTTTATTTTAGAATTTCAGAAACTGCCGGCAAATTGGTTAGCAGACCGCAGGTTTCTGTTCGAGGCAAAGTTTGTACATTAATTTAGTCCGTCAGAACGGTTCGAGTGCGGAACCGCAGCGGAAGCCCGGCTACCCAACTCCTATCACCTCATAACCGATCCTTGCGCTTTAATTGTTCAGTTGGACAAGGGTAGAAAATTACTGGGACCATTGAACGCTAATTTTCCACCTTCGGATGAGAAAATTGGCCAATAAAGAAAATATCGAAATTGGACTCCAGCCGTTAACCAGGCGATCGGTGTTCGATTGTGACCTCGTAATCTCGACGATTACCAGAAGTGCTGATAATTAAAGCAACATTGCTATCCTTGATAATCAAACCAGATAAATTGGGATAAAAACTCAAGAAAACTTGAATCAGAAACTCTCTTAGACATGAAACGCTAAACAAATACCAAGCTATCTCAGAAAATCTTTAAAATTTTGAATTTTTTTAAAAAGGGGTGTAGAAATAGTTTTTTTGAATGTCAAAAATAAGCCATTCAACAGGTTTTACCAACTAAAATTTGATCTATTATGAGAAGTGACCGAGGGTAACAAAAATGTGCAGAAACATTCAAGGAATTCAATGACCCAAGAAAATGTACAATCGGTTCAGTAGAACCCCCTTGGATGGGAATAAGATGAAAAAAAAGAGAAATTGCAAAGATATTCTACCATAGAAAAAGAATGCCTATCCCAAGCCCAGGATGCCTAGAAATCCTAGAAAAATACTCAAAAACTTCTCAACCTGAGGCATCACCTCCAAAATCGGCGAACTTTTACACGACCAAATGGACCAAACAACAAAATTGGTCAAAGGCGTGCGATAAAATGATAACTTCCATACCTACCTACTCTTCTCCACCAGTCTACTACAAGTTATTGACGTTGAGAAAAAACTTTTCAATCCACTTTCTGAAGCATGGGGAGGAACAGCTTTCTTGGAATTTTGGAATGTGAAAGAAAGAGCGAGTTTCCCCATCACCACCTGGGGTCCTCCTGAATTTGGAGTACCATCAATCGAGTAATGCAATCCCGTATTCCCACGATCCCCGAAAATTCCGAGGTCCTCCGGCGGAAAAGTCTGCTTGACAGATTTCGCCTCTCGTCCGTTTTCCTTTTTCTAGATTCCCTTCCATCAGTTCTTCAGTTCTGATCCGGCGGTGGAAAACAGGGAGGAATAACATTTGGAGCATTCGCCGAGTAGAGGTGAGCACCCCTTGGGAAATCTCCTCCTTATGCGGCCTGCTTGATGCAGCTGACTCAATATTGGAAAAAGAGAAGGGAAAACTGCTTGAGTCGCATCGAACACAGTTTTGCTCGGAATAATTGAGAGGCCAACAATACGGGAATCGCGCAATTTATCTACGCGATCGAGCTATTGGACTGTCGTGCGAGTTGCAGGTCCTCAAGCAAAGCGAGTTACACTACAGTCAGAAAGCATCGAATAGCACCCAATCAAACCTAAAAAAAACTATTTCCACGTCAGAATCTTCCACCGGCTTGAAAAAAGCGCCGTGGGTCTGGTTACGATCAGCTGAAACAGCGTGGGAAGGCAGTAGCCAATGAAAAGGCTCGAGGAAATACCTTTGAATTCCAACTATTATTGATCTCTAGCTCTCTCGTTTCACATCAAATTTCCCTTTCAGTGAGTGCCCATTGTTTTTTTCGCTCTGCCGACTGACGTCATTACGTGGGATATGAAAACTCGGAATGACTAGGGATGGAAGAGTAAGGGCCGCTTTATCAATTCACCTAATCAACTGATTATCCAAGGACGCACCGACTAACTGATTCCGTGGAAACGTGACGTATGATTTTTCAGCATGAAGTCACCTGGAAAATAGTTAGTCGGTGCGTCCTTGGATAATCAGTTGATTAAGTGAATTGATAAAACGGCCCTAAGTGTGAATTTCATCCAAAATTCTTGAGTGAAAGATACGCCTGGAGCCATCATTGGGTCGAATTTGTTCTTCGGGTTCGAACTTAAGGTGTTTCAAGACAATGGGCCTACCAGGCATTGTGAATGGAATATGCCAAAAATGTTAAAAAACGAACAGCTATTTAGGCAGTGACGTGTCTACGTAGCTCGAATCAATTTGCTGATCCCCTTCCAAAGTGAAATTCGAGGTGAAGGAGTGAAGGAGAGAGGTGCCAGAATGCCATCCCTGTCCAACCTCGTCCAAGGATCCAAGGAACCTGTCCAAGGATTGAATTAATGAAGAACGAAGGGGTAAAAAATGAACGAATAAAGACCATCCTTCTGAGCCTGGCAGAAGAATATCATACACCAATGGTAGTAACACTCTTTCCTCCAAACGATTCAGGAACATTCAACCAAAAACAGGTAGACAGAGTTCACACTCAAGACCGGCGCGAGTTTAGCTCGAGCATGCGCGTTCACGTTCGTAGACAATTCCTGTATGGACTCGTCTTGATGATATTAGTGGATTTTCGCACCATGCCCGTGTATGCGGTAGTCCCAAAGCCCGTCTTTCAGGCGTTAATCTTGATTGATTGGAGCGTTCGCGGTTGCCTGCGAGCGGATGATCGCCGAAGCAACACCATCCTATACGCTTTACCTCCTCCGAGCTTTGGCATCGCAAGCAGGCAAACGAAGATCGATATTGTCACTCCAGAGACGCTGCGTCACCCCTTAACCTTGTGTTTCCAGCAGTATTCGGCTGAGAAAGTCACACCTCCAGAAAGGTTTACGTTATAGAATATCATCGACCCTCGTGCAACATACTTGGCTAATTCATGAGCAACTGAAGGCATCAAGGCCATGGTCAAAAATGAAATCGCGATACGCGGTCCAGCGTCGTACGACGACCGCTTCAATGCGCCTTGATCCTGAGCCGATGGATGCCATAAACCGATCGTCAAAAAAACGAATCGGTGCAAAAAATATAACGACTCAATATCACCCGAACCCCAGATCAAAATCAACCCAACTCCACTTGCCTATACCCAACGTCCAGGTCAAGTATCATGGAAATGTTGATCCAAAACAGCCCACATGACATCTTTGAGGGGTTCAAGAAAGAAGCAAGTCGCATACTCAGTAGCTGCAATGCACGTAAAGATGAATACCGAGGAAAGAACCCTGCGCCTACGGGCAACCGGGCTAAGCCAGGGGGAAGAATTTAATTATTTCGACCCCTTTTTTGAGTGGCGTTCCAAAACCCCTCCGGTTTTCCCTTTTCAAGTGCTCTTTCACAACCCCTCCGCACCGACTACTGCGTCGTTCTCAATACACTTAACGCACACGCTCTTCGCAAACATTATCAAATACTGCTGGCTAAACCATTTTGAGACCTGACTGTAAAAACATCCTGCCTAAGAAGAAAGATATATCGAATCAATGCTGTTTCCCATTACACTAACGCACTCCAGTTACAATTCAATCAGTCTTTGTTTGCTGTGCTTGTAAACTTGAGCCCTGACTAATGATGATGGAACGTGATTGGAGTGGATCGCGCATCTGTGATGTTGACAGTGGAAGTGCTCTCTCAATAGCAAAATATTGGAGCCCAAATTTTGATCAATGGATATCAAACAAGGTGCAGTCCGATCCCGACATTTCCTCTCACTATTTTTACCAATGTATGCATGGTACTGACACTTTAGATGGTCTTCTGAAACCCATTAAAAGAGGGTCCGAGTACCATGGAGGTGATTACCTTTGAATTCAGCGTGAAAATTTTCAAAAACTCAAAGAATTGAAAAACAAATTTCAAACAGTGCCTCAAAACCAAAATTTCAGCGAAAACACATTTTTCTAGATTCAAACGCCAATTTCTCCGGTGACACTCAGGGCAAATTAAAAAATGCTTATACCGTTGGAAAGCTGACTGTTGGTTATTCAAATTCGGGAAAAATACGACTGCTGCACAAGGATTAATGGGAAGGAAGGACTCACCGTTTTGATGTGGACTGGCAGCGTGTGGCCGGGCCCGGCTTCTTGTAGTCCAATAAATCCAAATCCTGGAGCCGTGACCGCACTCGTGTAAACCACGGGGGAAGAAAATTGAGGGAAAGATAGTTAATTTGCCCTATTGCGCACGGGAGGGGCGAGGGAAGCAGTTTTGCCGTTTATATTGGAGACGTACTTTTTCACCACAACGGTTCGGAACGTGACTGAGACGATTCCCGGTGGGGGGGGATAACTCGTGTGAAGATCGTCGCGTAGGAAGGAGGTGGGAGTGGACAGGAAACAGCATGTCATACTGACCATACCCCCCACCCCAAAATTTGAAATTTTGGAGCTGGAAAAGTTCAAAACAAGTGAAGTAAGGGTGCTCTTTACAAAGACCCCTGTGCAAATCTAACAAAGTTTTTTTTTTTTTGGATTTTTTTTTTTTTTTTTTTTTAAACAAATCACTGGCATCAACAAAATCACAGGTAGGCAGCAACATGCAAAACAAAGCGACATGCAAAAGGGGAAAAAAAACTACTGATGCAAGATATGTTAATAGCTTGGCAAAATTGCCAATTTGTTCACCGGTCGGGTGACGAGCCCGGTGGACGTCTTGACCTCTGCCACTCGCACAACACCGTCCTTTCCTGGACAAACCCTGACCACCCTAGCTAGCGGCCAAGACAACGGGGAACAGTGGGGATCGCTGATAAGGACCAGATCGCCGGTCGCCAAGTTTTTGGCTTTGGATGTCCATTTTTCTCTCTGCATGAGAGTGTTGAGGAATTGTTTTTTCCACTGTTTCCAAAACGACTGGAACGTCTTGCTGACGCGTTGCCAACGGTCGAGGCGGGGTTCGGGAACGTTCAACAGAAGTGGTTCAGGTCGAGTCAATAGATGGGCACCGGTGAGGAAATGACCTGGTGTTAAGAAATCGAACGAATCATCAGGGGACGCTGTCAAGGCACACAGTGGTCGTGAGTTCAAGATGGACTCGATGCGGATAAGCAGAGTGCACAATTCTTCGAACGTGAAGATCTGCGATCCCAGACAGCGTTTCAGATGATGTTTGGTAAGTTTGACATGCGATTCAGCCAATCCGTTAAAATTAGGACCATAAGGTGGTGCAAACTTCCATTGGATTCCTTTCTGACCGATATGTTGCAACACAACGTCCTGCTGCTCTGTGGGAACATTTTCCCGGATCATCCTCGAGCAGGCGATGAAGTTTCTTCCTTGATCGGAAAAAATTGTTTCAGGAAGGCCACGCCTCCCAATAAATCGGTCAAGAGCGGCCAAACACGCTTCGGCACTTAAGGATGACACTAATTCGAGATGCACAGCCTTTGTAGCCATGCAAACCAGCACCGCGATATAAGCCTTGGTAGATGGACAATTACGCCGCCGTGCCTCTTTGACGAAAACTGGCCCAGCGTAGTCGATGGCCGTGTTGACAAAGCACCTATCAATGGCGAACCGAGACGATGGAAGCGCAGCCATTTGTGGTTGGACAGGTTTTGCCTTGAATGTGGCGCAAATCTTGCACCGAAATTGTCTAGAGCGAATCAGTCGGCGAATCGATGGAATCCAAAAGGTGCGACGGATCAAGGCTTGCACGATAGAGGGGCCACCATGGAGTGAAAAGCTGTGGTAATGGTCGCAAATCAATGTTGCCAAGGGTGACTCGTAGGGAATGAGGTAAGGATGCTTCGAACGAGCTGGGAGTGGAGCGTTTTCGAGCCTACCCCCCACCATGACGAGACCGTCCTCCGAAAGGAATGGCGTTAAACCTCGGTATTTTGCCGAGCACTCTTCACCTTGTTGTAGGTGTTTGATCTCGTCGGCTAAGAAGTGATTTTGGGTGACTCTAATGCAGCACGTTATAGCTCTCCGGAATTCCTCAGCCGACCCTGGCCTGCTCAAAGGACGTGCGGTACGAAGACCCTCTCGAGGCGTCGCAAAACGGAAAACATAAATTAGTACTCGTTGGACCTGGAGGAAGGACGAACATCGTTTCATTAAATTGATGACAGGAGGAAGCTCTTGACTCGTGGTCGTTAGATGACAGTGCCGGAGTTCAGGTATGGCCCCAATCAAGTGGAAATCGCGAGATGGCCACGAGGCAGGCTCATCTCTCAAAAACTGAGGACCATGCCACCACAAATCTGAATTGACCAGATCATTAGCCAACACACCACGGCTCGCCAGATCGGCAGGATTCGATGCGGTCCCGACATATCTCCAGTTGGAAGGCGATGAGTTGTTCGTTATTTCGACGACGCGATTCGCAACGAACGTGGCCAATCTGTAAGGTGGGGTTTGAATCCAGGCCAACGTCGTGGTTGAATCCGAGAACAGATAGATATCGGCGATGTCAAAGTCAGCGAAAAGAAAATCGACGGATCTGACAAGACGTGAGAGCATAACCGCTGCGCACAGTTCAAGACGGGGTATACTGACTGTCTTCAACGGGGCCACCTTCGATTTGGATTTCACAAGGTTGCAAGTCACGGAACCATCAGAGTGCCAAACGCGCAAGTAAAGGCTAGCACCCATGCCAGCTTGGGAGGCATCGCTAAATCCGACCAAGCAGACAGATCGACGCTCTGGGTTACCCATGATGTAGCGTGGGATTCTGAGGTGGTTGAGGCAAGGAAGTTGGGATCGGATGTTCGACCAGTGCTCCAGTAAATTAGCAGGCAAAGAACAATCCCAATCCAGTCCAGCGAGCCAAATGTCTTGGAGGAGCCGTTTCATTGCGAAAATTACGGGGGAAAGGTATCCGTTGATATCGTACATTCTCGCGATTTGTGAAAGAATATTGCGCTTCGTTGGCTCAACAGAAGGGACGTCCACCCGATAGCCAAAACAATCTGACTGAGGATCCCACTCCAACCCGAGCAAACGAATCGCATTCATATCACCAACGGGTCGGAGGTCTGTCCTTCAGTTCCTCTAAAAAAGCCTCTGACACCTCCGCGTGAGATGAAGCCCACTTTCTCAAAATAAACCCACCGGCAGCGAGGAGTTTGGTTAGCTCGTGGTGAAGAGTGAGGGCTTCTTCTGTTGACGAGGTAGAGCAGACGATGTTATCGACATAGCACGAACGAGACAACACAGTGGCACCTAATGGAAAACGATGACCCTCATCCTCGATTAATTGGCGAAGAACACGTTGCGCAATGTAAGGACTGGAAGTCATACCAAAGGTGACCGTCGTCAATTCCCATTCACGGACAGGCTCGTTGAGAGAAAACCGGAACAGGAAATGTTGAAACTCACGGTCTGATTCAATGAGTTCGATTGCCCTATACATTCCCTGGACATCACAACTCAAGGCCACAGGTTGAAGACGGAAGGCCAATGTGACATTTCCAATATCTGACTGAAGTTTAGGGCCCGTACACAGATAATCGTTAAGGCTTTTGCCGGAAACGGAATTCTCAGAAGGATTGAAAACCACTCTAAGAGGCGACGTTGTAGATTCCTTGGTTACACCATGATGGGTTAATAAATACGGAGCCTCAGTTGTCGACTCCACCATGTGACCCTGACTCAGATAATCGGACAAATTCCTGCTATAAAGGGCGAAATGAGCTGGATCCCTGGCAAAGCGGTTTTCTAGTCGAGAAAGCCTAGAGCGGGCTACCGAACGATTAGACTCCAATACAGGGCGTTGTCCGTCCTTAAATGGTAACGATGCCACGTAGCGGCCATCAGACTTTCGACGAATGGTCGCAGAAAAATGTTGTTCGCACCATTGATCCTCCGGAGATGGGGGAATTTTCACTTCGACCTCTTCCAACTCCCAAAATTTTCGTAGCAAATTCTCGACAGAATTCTCATCGGTAGGTAAAACCCGAGTGACAAACGAACGCCGAGTTGTTGGAGAGGGAGTATCGATATTTCCACTGAGGACGTATCCAAAAATGGTTTTTGTGGCCGAAGGGTTTCCACGGATGATATCAACTGGCTCGGACAAAATATCAAGCGAAGCCTGCACTCCAAGAAGAATATCGATGGTTGAAGGCAAAAAGAAATTATCGTCGGCCAATTCCAAATGGGCAAAGCCGTTGGCAAGAGTTTTGGGCAGCCGCACTGACGGGACGTCGAACGAAATTTTTGGTGTGACGATGGCATCTACGGTAATGGAGGACTGAGTACCCAATCGCGAGGACATGGTGCACGAAACGGTCCCTTTGACTTCGATGGGTCCGTTTTGACCAACCCCAGTGACCTGGTAAGGACAAGATTTTCGAGAAAGTCCAAGAGCTTGCGCCAGAGATTCCGAGACGAAATTTACCTCACTACCACTATCACACAACACACGGCATGGGCCATACCACTGACCGCAGGAATTTTGTACTCGAACCTGCGCTGTACCTAGCAAAACTACACCGCTAGGCACCGAAGAGGAATTTAATCTGCATGTCATAGCCTGAGAACTGGTGCGAGCAGACGGTGAACTGGTAGGTTGGTGTGAAGCGGAAGGAACTGCGCTAGAAATCGGAAATGGAGACTCGACAGGCCCTTTTACTGGACGTTTATATTTATTGCACAGATAACTATTGTGCTTAGAGCTCGAACACCACCTACAAATACGTTGAGAATTGCACGCTGAGGTGGGATGAGAGCAACATCGTTCACATCTATCTAGAGACCTAATAATATTCAATCGCTCAGAAATTCCTAGGTTCAGAAATTTAAAGCAGCGTATGATTTTATGCGAATTTTTTCGACACACTGGGCAAGAAAACGACGTTTCACCCTCGTCATCATAATCACCAGCTGTTTGGTTGGAGCCATGGGTTACCAGGAGCGATTTTTTAGGTTTTAGATGTGAGTGTGAAGTACATGAAGTGCGTTCTTGATTTTGTGGCGTTTTAATGAGTTCATTAATTGTACACTGACGCTGCAAAAATTCAATCAAACTCTCGAACGTAGGATATTGAGTGCTTGTGGTCAGCTGTTGCTCAAAATGCCGTTTGGTTTTGTATCCAATAATCGAAAGAGCATTTGGAAAAAAATATGACTTGCTGGGTCAGCAATTTTCAATCGACGAATGGCCTCGACGTTAACGCTCATTACACTTATCATCTCTTTCAATTTTGTAGGATTATTCGTGCTTAACGCGTGAAGTGCAAAAATCTTATCAAAATGATGAGCCGCAATTATCCTTGGATTTTCATAGCGTTCTCTCAATTTTCCGTAAGCTAACATATAGTTGCCTTCACTAAGCGGTATCGATTCAATAAGAGCCAAAGCTTCATTTCGGAGAAAGGATTTTAAAATGCTAAATTTCTCAATCGTAGAATAGCTAGAGATTTTATGTACCATTGTGTCGAATAACGTGATGAAATTTGAAAACATCTCCAACTCTCCTTTGAAAATAGGTAAATTTAAGGTAGGAAGGAGTATTCTTGGCTCCGGATTACCTGGTATAGAAATCACTTTAGGTTTATACGTGGTATAATATTCTAGGCAATTGTAATAAAGTTCATCAAACGCGGTTTGTGATGCTAAAGTGTCAAAAGTAATCGTAGAATTTGCTGTAGTAAGCTGATCGATCTCTTTCATTAATAACTCAAATTGCGCTGCCGTTTCATCGAGCTTCGAACACCGTGCGACGAAAAAATCTTTTCTAACAGGCAGCTGTTTGATAAGGTCATGGGCCATTTGCACACGTAGCCACAAACGCTCCCGTCTGGCGATAAGCACAGCCAGCTGGGCCTCCGCGCTGCTCATGACGTAGGGAGGGCAGAGGAAGTGCAAGAGAAAACACGAGAGGCAGAGACCAAGAGAGGGATTCTACGAATGCAAAAACAAGCAAACCTAAGCAATGTCGCTTCTATCTCTAACGCACTTAGCCACACAACCTTGAAATTGTGATTATCGATAATTGATTTTATTAATTTAGTGGACTGTAATGGGACTAATATCCGGCCCGAAGGACCAAAATTTGTTGACTATTCAAATTTGGGAAAAATACGACTGCTGCACAAGGATTAATGGGAAGGAAGGACTCACCGTTTTGATGTGGACTGGCAGCGTGTGGCCGGGCCCGGCTTCTTGTAGTCCAATAAATCCAAATCCTGGAGCCGTGACCGCACTCGTGTAAACCACGGGGGAAGAAAATTGAGGGAAAGATAATTAGTTTGCCCTATTGCGCACGGGAGGGGCGAGGGAAGCAGTTTTGCCGTTTAGATTGGAGACGTAATTTTCACCACAACGGTTCGGAACGTGACTGAGACGATTCCCGGTGGGGGGGATAACTCGTGTGAAGATCGTCGCGTAGGAAGGAGGTGGGAGTGGACAGGAAACAGCATGTCATACTGACCACTGACATTTTGGAACAGTTTTTCGCGGAATCTGCCCGGAAATTTTCCGGTTTTTCTGGCCTTAAACGCACGTTGACAAATGGTAATTTTTAAAAATTTAGCCATCCTTGACTTTGGCTTAATTAACTGCTTTTTCATATTTTTGTTGGAATGCTCCAAATACCGTAAGATTATAGTGAATTTAACGTTCTTGCCAACAGTGTCCTCATCTTTGTAATTAATCCAAAATTTAGAAGACTTACCTAATTTATATTGAAACAAAATGGAAAACACGAAAAAATCTTTAAAAAATTGTACTTTTTCATGGGCTAGGAAAAACTGTATAGAACAAAAATTGTAGTAAATGAGCTAAAGAATCAAAATATCTTGGATAAAATTTTCCAAGATCAAGAATAAAAATTCGGTCGCCCAAGAATTTTGATGGGCAATATGCAAGCAACGTGAATCCTACGACGCCCTCGAATTTCGCTCCGTTTCCGCAAAATGAGTAATCAATGGTGATGCTCAGGACTGTCATCTCTTTAGAGCCGGAATAATGGGCGCCCATTATGTGAATTCAAACTAAAAAGGTCATCTCATTATTCTCGTCGCCGCATATTCAACAATCTGCATATTTTCACACCACTCTGTTCAATGGAGTGACATAAAAAGGATTCTCGTCTCAAATTATTCAACTTTTCATCCCTCGAAATTCTCATTTTGACTATTATACTCAGCCTTTCCTTTATAATGGAGTTGCCGCTTTTATGGTGAAAAGCGTTAACGACATCATGCGCTAACGGGGTTGATGTCTGAAAACGTCTTTTACGACAGGACCTTTGAACCCTCCTTAAACCAATACCCACGGGTGAACCTCGAAACCACTCGCTAACGATGTATGCGAAGAAAAATGTAAGTGATATTCTTGTTTCTGAGTTTTTACAATATAACGACTCCCAGAGAGAACAATCCATGTTTTATAATCGGATGAAATATTTCACTGGATGTCTTGGATTGCCTCAAGAAGAATCCTGAGGTGACGTGGAAAGAGCATTTGCAGAATCCTGAAATTCCCCCATCCTGAATTACACGAAGTTTTCGTACATAGCTGTAAAATACATGCGTTACAAAACAACTCGCTCGAGAATGTTTCAGAAGTCCACATGTCGGGAATGACTCGGAACACAAACCCCGCACTGTTCTACAGGTCGTTAGCGGCTTTCCAAACCTTCCTACGACTATTTTCGTCTTACAAAAGATGGCCGTCTGGTAACAGGAAATGTAAACAGAGCTCCAGTCAAACGGCTACGGATTCATCTCGGCTGAAATCGTAAACCTTGAAAATACTGACCGAAGTTCAAAACGCTCAACAAATTATTTTCCGAGAGATAATATTACGTGGAAAACGGATTCTTTGTCGTATTACCTCATCTATCGATACCCACCATGAAATCATGACAATTTCAATTTTCGCCTCACACCTACCTAAAGATGAATTTGAAAAATCTTAAAAATATAATACTATAATTCATTGTTCAAGAGAGAGAAGTTGAAAAATCATCGCATGTCGAGATGCGCTAAAACCGAAGACAGCAAGAATAAGGAAATCTTCAAGATTACCTCGCTGGACGAGGCCTCACATCACCAAGTAAGCGGCTTACCTGCAACAGAAAAAACGCTATCGTTAAACGAAAGTGGTTTTAAAACCAAGACCAGACTCAGTCTTAGATGTTTTTTCCCTCAACCAGTAAAATAGCCAACCCGGAAAGAATAAGAAAGCCTAGATGGGAATAAGTCGGCGAAGAAGATACAGTAGTAAAAAGGCGCGTTGAGTGGCGATCTAAAACGGAAAACGAAACGCCCGGATGGGGGCGTATAACACTTAAAGGAAACCCATAAAATGGCGCAAGAGGATGCGACTAACGTTGAGAGGCCGATTTTTATTGAGACTTTCTTTTTCGAGGTCGAGTTGAACGTTAGTCCAACCGACAACAGCAATAGTGCAACTGTGATGTGGGTGGACAACGCTGAGTAGGTAGGTGAGCACATTGCTGATAAGTTAACGAGACCTTTATGTGGTGATCGCAGAAAGTATCGTCATTCACGGTCAATTTCACGAGCAATAAAATCCATTGCCATGGGGGGGGGCAGGTTAGGGGTGGTTCAATTCTCTGGAATTCCTTCACATACAGCACCGTTTTTCGGTCAGTCGAACCTTAAGTACAGCACCTGAACACGATATATTTTTATATTATTCATTATCATACCTCGAATGTCAAACTCACAATAAAACAGGAAATCGAACTCGTACTCAAACTCGAAGTCAAACTCACAATAAGACAGAAACTCAAACCCATAATCGAAATCGAAGTCAAACTCACAATGAAACAGAAGCTCAAACTTACAGTCATACTAGAAGTCAAACTCACAATGAAACAGAAGCTCGAACTCATAATCGAAATCGAAATCAAACTCATAATCGAAATCGAAGACAAACTCATAATCGAAATCGAAGTCAAACTCACAATGAAACAGAATCACAAAGTCATAATCGAAATCGAAGTCAAACTCACAATGAAACAGAATCACAAACTCATAATCGAAATCGAAGTCAAACTCACAATGAAACAGAAACTCAAACTCATAATCGAAATCGAAGTCAAACTCACAATGAAACAGAAACTCGAACTCATTATCGAAATCGAAGTCAAACTCACAATGAAACAGAATCTCAAACTCATAATCGAAATCGAAGTCAAACTCACAATGAAACAGAAGCTCGAACTCATAATCGAAATCGAAGTCAAACTCACAATGAAACAGAAGCTCGAACTCAAAATCGAAATCGAAGTCAAACTCACAATGAAACAGAAGCTCGAACTCATAATCGAAATCGAAGTCAAACTCATAATGAAACAGAAACTCAAACTCATAATCGAAATCGAAGTCAAACTCACAATGAAACAGAAGCTCGAACTCATAATCGAAATCGAAGTCAAACTCATAATGAAACAGAAACTCAAACTCATAATCGAAATCGAAGTCAAACTCACAATGAAACAGAAGCTCGAACTCAAAATCGAAATCGAAGTCAAACTCACAATGAAACAGAATCACAAACTCATAATCGAAATCGAAGTCAAACTCACAATGAAACAGAAGCTCGAATTCAAAATCGAAATCGAAGTCAAACTCACAATGAAACAGAATCACGAACTCATAATCGAAATCGAAGTCAAACTCATAATGAAACAGAAGCTCAAACTCATAATCGAAATCGAAGTCAAACTCACAATGAAACAGAAGCTCGAACTCAAAATCGAAATCGAAGTCAAACTTACAATGAAACAGAATCACAAACTCATAATCGAAATTGAAGTCAAACTCACAATGAAACAGAATCACAAACTCATAATCGAAATCGAAGCCAAACTCACTATGAAATACAAACTCAAACTCATAGGCAAACTCGAAGTGAAACTCACAATGAAATAAAAACTCATAATCAAACTAGAATCAATGTCAAGGCCAAACTAATACCTAGTTTGATCTCATAGTCAACTCGAAGTATCTCGGAGTTTGACTTCGATTTCGATCAAAGTTAAACTATGAGTTCGAGTTTCAGTTTCATTGCGTGTTTGACTTCGAGTATGGTATAAGTTTGAGTTTCTGTTTCATTGTGAGTTCGACTTCGATTTCGATCATGAGTTTGAGTGTCTGTTTCATTATGAGTTTGACTTCGATTTCGATTGAGTTTGACATCGATTTCGATTATGAGTTTGAGTTTCTGTTTCATTGTGAGTTTGACTTCGATTTCGATTATGAGTTTGAGTTTCTGTTTCATTGTGAGTTTGACTTCGATTTCGATTATGAGTTTGACATCGATTTCGATTATGAGTTTGAGATTCTGTTTCATTGTAAGTTTGACTTCGATTTCGATTATGAGTTTGAGTTTCTGTTTCATTAAGAGTTTGACTTCGATTTCGATTATGAGTTTGACATCGATTTCGATTATGAGTTTGAGATTCTGTTTCTTTGTAAGTTAGACTTCGATTTCGATTATGAGTTTGAGTTTCTGTTTCATTAAGAGTTTGACTTCGATTTCGATTATGAGTTTGAGTTTCTGTTTCATTAAGAGTTTGACTTCGATTTCGATTATGAGTTTGACATCGATTTCGATTATGAGTTTGAGTGTCTGTTTCATTATGAGTTTGACTTCGATTTCGATTGAGTTTGACATCGATTTCGATTATGAGTTTGAGATTCTGTTTCATTGTAAGTTTGACTTCGATTTCGATTATGAGTTTGAGTTTCTGTTTCATTAAGAGTTTGACTTCGATTTCGATTATGAGTTTGACATCGATTTCGATTATGAGTTTGAGATTCTGTTTCTTTGTAAGTTTGACTTCGATTTCGATTATGAGTTTGAGTTTCTGTTTCATTAAGAGTTTGACTTCGATTTCGATTATGAGTTTGACATCGATTTCGATTATGAGTTTGAGATTCTGTTTCTTTGTAAGTTTGACTTCGATTTCGATTATGAGTTTGAGTTTCTGTTTCATTGTGAGTTTGACTTCGATTTCGATTATGAGTTAGACATCTATTTCGATTATGAGTTTGAGATTCTGTTTCATTGTAAGTTTGACTTCGATTTCGATTATGAGTTTGAGTTTCTGTTTCATTGTGAGTTTGACTTCGATTTCGATTATGAGTTTGACATCGATTTCGATTATGAGTTTGAGCTTCTGTTTCATTGTATGTTTGACTTCGATTTCGATTATGATTTTGAGTTTCTGTTTCATTATGAGTTTGACTTTGATTTCGATTATGAGTTCGAGCTTCCGTTTCATTGTGAGTTTGACTTCGATTTCGATTATGAGTTTGTCTTCGATTTCGATTATGAGTTTGATTTCGATTTCGATTATGAGTTCGAGCTTCTGTTTCATTGTGAGTTTGACTTCGAGTATGACTATAAGTTTGAGCTTCTGTTTCATTGTGAGTTTGACTTCGATTTCGATTATGGGTTTGACATCGATTTCGATTATGAGTTCGAGCTTCTGTTTAATTGTGAGTTTGATTTCGATTTCGATTATGAGTTCGAGCTTCTGTTTCATTGTGAGTTTGACTTCGATTTCGATTATGAGTTTGTCTTCGATTTCGATTATGAGTTTGATTTCGATTTCGATTATGAGTTCGAGCTTCTGTTTCATTGTGAGTTTGATTTCGATTTCGATTATGAGTTGCAGTTTCAATTTCATGTCGTTCAAATATACATGAAGGCATTTACTTATTGTTTTAGTTGTTCGGAGGTAGTGCGAAATATCGACCATTCAGCAATTATTCTGATGTCCGCTGGTTTACCATTATAAATTCGAGAGACTCCAACGAACATGGAATACTTGGCCGATGCACTTGATCGGAAAGCCCTCGACTCAAACACAATTCGCCCGGTCGCAGAATCCGATAACAGTCGGTGATTATTTCTTCGCCCAACTGGGAGACACAGAAACAATCAGCTCAGCAGGGGAGCTCTATCGACAATCCTAGTTTGACTCGGCCGGAGTCTATTCCCGCGTATAGCACTTTATATCGGCCGGATAAGGGATGGTATCCAATTATTCGTCGGCAGTTTCATCAGTTTTCAATAATCCACTATCTTTATGGAGCGGAAAAACTAGGAATACTCCGAGTATTGAAGGTGGTCCGATTAGGGGTATTTTCTAATCACCCGAAGTCCAATAGCTCTTGATTATTTTTCCACTTTCATCAGTTTTCACTCTTACCCTGAGCAATTTTTCGTGCGATAGGAAAACTACAGGAATGCCAGAATAAACGGCTTTTGAATCATCAGAATTTTACTAGATTATTTTCTATGTTATTACTTATTATTAATTTTTTTTGCGCAAGCTGAATAACGAACGATCCAGTATAGGTCAATGAGAACCCTTTTGTTCGGTTTTATCTGTCGAATTTACCGCAGGGTCGAAGTGGCATGTCAATCTGCCAAGTCCAGCAAATTTGGTTGAAGCAGTTCAACAGTGTTGACAGGTGGAATGCTTCATCCTAATTTTAGACTGTCGTTTTGAGCTAGCCGTTCAAAATGCCTCCTTTTCCGATCTATTTAAACTGACGATTGGAACCCTATTAACAGATATGGATTGGTACCTACTTTGAGATCCAGCATGAGTGATTATTTTGGCAGTGTAGGTACGTAATACATAATTTTTCAGAAGTTCTTTCTTCGTTAGAGCTAGAAAACTGATATTGCTATGCACCAAAAGAAAGATTTTCGGCCGAAGTGATAATTTTACAAAAATTTTAATCCCCCAATATAACGTGTGATCCCGAGACTCCGTAAGCGGATGTTTCCCAAAAATTTGAATTGGAGGCTCAGTTTTGGCTTTTCTGCTCAACTTTACATGTTGTGACACTCATGTCATTGTTGTCACTTTACATGTTGTTACCTATCATACCTATACCACCATACAAAGGCACCTTACTCCTGTTTCCCGTTGTACAAAATATTGGTAGAATCGCCCCTTGGACTTCTTCCGAACAAAACGGAAACAGATTTTACGAAACGAAGCGGATGTTCGAATCGATGTTGCATCGTGGAAAATAACCGCAGTTCCCACAATACAGGAGATCCCATTGGAAATGTAACGTGATTACAGGTCGTCCTTATAACTGAACAGGCAACATAATTGACGGTCGTTCCCCGAAAGCGACAGTCGTGGGCTGAGTCAAGGCTATAAATAATTTGAAAGGAAGCTACTCGGTAAAACGCCTCTCGTGTGCATCTAAATTAAAGCCCCCCCCCCCCTCCCCATCACCAAACTCCAAGAGTTCCATACTACAGTAACTACTATAGCCTTTCAGCGAAGGCCGGCTCCATTCATAAAACCGGGATCGATCTTGAGCTAAATACAGACATTGCCAGTCATTACGACCGCTTGAACTATGGCGTCAGAGTTTTGACGATTTGCCTTAAGCTCGCTGATATTTTCACACCAACGTTGGTGAGGCATGGAGTATAAAAGAAAGGATCGAGTATCCGGAACATGAAAATATGCAAGCACATTAAATACATGAGCTTTCCTCATCCCAAAAAGCCAAACAACAAAATAACATGAAAATGAGTTGGCACACGAAATTACACATGTCTGAGAATTAGAACTGGAAAAAAGTTTGGGATCGAGAGGTTAGCGTTCCGACCTATTGATGAACAAAACACAAATTTGCACTGAAACCAAGCAGCTGAAAAAATGATTTTTATGATGAATTTTATTTTTACTGAACGATTTGAAAATTCTCTCCCTCTAAGGGAACATAGCTATATTCATTTTATTTTTTGATTTTTTTTTCTCTTAGGAAACTGATCTTAATCTAAACAAAAATTCGATGATTCTCGCTAAATTCTCCCGCTTCCTTAGGGATGTAGTTTCAAAAGGTACCTGTCTTCGCAAAACTGCAAAAATCGGCATAAGGACGCTATGATGGGAAATGTAAGGTCGGCATGAAAGGGTTAAATTGTGCGGGGGATATGCGAAAGGGAAACTTCTGTTTACCCAAGTTAATTGGCGAGAAGAGAACGGCCACATTGGCTCAGCCCATTCCCATTCTACGGACCTCCAGGGGTCGCCCTGTAAAACGATTCCCAATAGTTGATTACAGCGTTTTCGAATCATAAACCGTGTTATTTGCCTTTTTCAACCCCGCCAATGTGTTTTAATTGGACGGCATCGCTGAGTAGAGCTTTGCTAACTCGAAAAAAGTGTATTTGATAGCAGGCGTTTTTTCAAGGTTCAAAATTATAGGCCAAAAGCACGCCAAACATTTTAGAAGACGTGGGGATGAAAGTTTCGAATGCAAAAATTTGTAGGCATTTTTCCGGAAAATTAAAACTATATTTCTGGCTGTAACGTCATAATATTATCCTAAAAACTGAAGAAAAATATTTGTACCAAATGGAAAACTACCCCAAAATTTCAGGGAAAGAATTTTTCTAGTCTGTTTGAAATTGGTTGTGTACGAGAATGGAACAAGCTTAATGAAAAAAGTGACAAAAAAACCTTACAACAAGCGTCAATTTGAATAACCTCCTTCTTTTAAATGGTTAAAAACGGAGTTGGGTGTACGCCTTTTTGAGAGAACACCGATTTTGGTTTATTATTCACTTATCGACCGTTTTAATCGGGCAAGAAAAGTTTTTTCTGCCCTATCCTGAAATCGTATGGGTCAACAAAGCTTGTAGAATGCGATTCTGCAATAGAAAATACTTCGATTCACCCTGTAAATATGGAAGTAAAAAGAGTTGGTATGGATGGACCTGTCGTACCTCAGACCCCTTTGGAATCATTACAGCAATAATTCTTTCGAAAAAATTATTATCCTAAAAAATCGGCAGCTTTGATTCTGTAGAGCCTCTGCCAGGCTGTAATCCAGGTCGAGGAAAAATGCTCCAATCGTTCTTCCATCGAGAGATTAACCCGCAGCATTTTTTCCGGTTTTTTAACCCGCAGTGGCCCAAGGGGTTTGTCGCCGAAACCCGAGTTCTACAAATTTAACTACCGATGGTTTGTGTATGGAATAAATAATTGTTGAGGTTATCAGTAGATGGATTCGTGATAATTTATCCGATGGCAATTTGGAACTCGGATGACTCCTAGATTAGTTTCAGAGTACGCCAAAAAGGAAACTATGTTGATGGTGCTGATGCAGCCCGTAGCAGGCTTTGGTTACCTAGTTGCTGGGAAATTTCTATTGATTTTTCCCAGAAAGAGCCGTGGTTTGGATGATTAAATTGAATTTCCCACTAAATACGCCCGTAAGCCTCGTGTGGAAATGTTCGGAAAAATCGGAGCCCAGGCTCGCGGTCTGGAAAACGCCAAACAGCCAGGCCAGAATAGAAGTTTGTATTAGGAAACCAGACGGTTCGTTTAATTGATGCGTTCATCAGACATGTCGGGGTGGGGTGGGTGGTGGTGGGTGGGCTGCAAAGTGAGGAAAAAAGGTAGGAGGTAGGGGATGCTGTATGGGGCGGCAGGGGAAGGAACTGAGAGCGAACGAAGGGAGGGGTTCGATGATAAAAACAAGGTAATACGGGTAGGGCTTCATCACCAACACTGGGATTCATCACGCGCACAGCTTCATCGCTCCCTGTTACGAATCTATTATGAAAGCCCGGACGCCTTTCGGCCGGCGCGTTTTCCAAATGCTGATTTCCAGGCTGACGCACTGCAGCGGCTGCTAACGCGTGAGCCGTCGGCGAATATAACGAAATTACCGAATCAGCCAAAATAGGCGAAACGCGGGCCGCAAAGTCAGTAATCCATGAAAGGGGGATTTTCCGAGGGAATATGAAGACAGAAAAGTTCATTATGGAGTCATCCAATGAGCAAAACAGGTTCCCTGGCTTACGACTAAAAACAGATTACAGGACGAGTGATTGGGTACATCGAATTTGGTGTTTAGTTCAGCTTCTGAAGGACGGTTGTCGTTGCAGGGGAAATTAGGTTTTGGGACAAAAAAAGGTCGATGAAAAAGCATTTTTGTTGTACGTAATGCCGAATACTTGAAACTCAACTTTGTCCGTCCCAAAATACACAAAGAAATACCACAATTTCTAAAATAGGTTTCTAATACACCAAGATTAGTAACCTGCAAAAATAGTAGGTAGCTAAGAATTCAGAGCTACTAGTTTTTGAGGCCAAAAACTGACCTCAGCAGGTGGATTTTTTCCAAAATAGGAGAAATTCGGAACAACATCAAGGATCCAATCTGCTTCAATTTCAACTCTCTCCGTCGGTGTAACAGTCGCACCCCCTTTTCTCTTGAGGAAGCTGTTTCTTGTCAATGAGCGAGGGATGGGATCGGTGCACGTTGGGTGCGTGGGACCGGCGAGGGATGAAAACTCTCCGTGTTCCACCAAACCTTGTTCGGTTTCCCCCGGCATTTTCTTCGCCTGCAAGTTAGCTCGAATGGGGTATCATCCGTCATTGTCTACATCTCCGCCGTTCCAGGCCGCCGACATTGATGAACCAAATCCAAGTTTTGGCTTCCTTCCATCACCCCAGTCCTTTTCGAGTTGGTCTTTTCGGTCTTGACTTCTTCGACTCTGCGTTCGAATGGCTTTTGTGCCGCAATAATGCCGAGGGTGCCTATTTTGTTCGTAAGGATCTGAACCGCGGCTGTCGTCGTTTTAAATGGAAGAGATCTCGCCAGCTTCCTGACAGCTTCACAGAGAGCGT
This sequence comes from Nesidiocoris tenuis, assembly GCA_036186465.1. NCBI lineage: Eukaryota > Metazoa > Arthropoda > Insecta > Hemiptera > Miridae > Nesidiocoris > Nesidiocoris tenuis. The sequence continues at coordinate 7,032,305 of AP028919.1, forward strand.
TTTGAAATATTGTAGTACCATTGGCCGTTGACAGGCGGTGTATCTTTCTCGCATTACGCCGCAATGAGCTTATTATTCTGCAATATGATTTTCAAACTGACGCGACGACGGGGGAGAACCCTTGAAGGATTTTGAAGATGGAAGATCCGCCTTTACCTACGACTCTTCAGCGAAAGAATAGCGAGAAATCAGTTTTATACCAGGATTATAAAGTTTCACCGGCAATTTAACTTGAAAATCGTTAGAAGACAACTGATGTCATTATACATTGTATAATATCGGAATTTCAATTATTTTTGGTTTATTATTGGCAACTAGACTGGATTAGGTAGTTTTGCCCCGCTAAACAAAAGAAATTGATCAGGCGGTGTTACCATTTTTGTGATTTAGAGGGCGACAATGTAGTTTTAGACGATTCTACGATGTTGGGCATGCGATTTTGAATAAGACAGTGTCTTAAAATCATTTTGGCCAAAAAGCGGGTTAGACTATGTTGCCTCTTAACCTTTAACGACGATATGAAATTATGTGCCATCCCAGTCCTCAGACACCACGTGAGAACAATTGCAGCTCCTCGGTCAGGGAGCGCAAACACCGATACTTTTAAAGAGACAAAAATGTCTATCATGCTCTCTGCAGAGGAGGACACTTCGGCCTCTGCTCATATCATCTGCTCGCGCGCCTGCTACATAAATTTCAGTCTTCGTGTTCGACTCCCACAAACAACACAAGAACAATAAGAACAAGGGCAAGAACTGGGACAAGACAGTCTAAAATGGTTTTTTTAAAAGAAAAATTCATTTTGGTTCGCCACTTTTTTTTTTTTTTGGTGTTCTACCATACTTAACTCTGGGCTATTACGGCCTCGCTCCTCCAAAATGCGATCGTCATTCCACGAGTGTTAACTGACAAGTCGTGACACTGCCGTTCGTATGATAGCGAGTAAAATTTATTTATTATTTATTTAATAGCGGAAACATCACCTTGAAAACTAAGTTATTTCCAATGCTATTTATGGGACAGCAGTAAAAATACCTCAAGAAACCGTTTATGACCACTGACCGTGAAGTACTGCAGTTTATAATTGAACTGAAACAAGTCATGGTGGAAGGTTAACCATGAAGAAAATGGCAAGTGACATCATCTGGCAGAGTTGGCCGATAGTTGCGGTCGTCGTTAGACTAACAACACTGCTTAACGAAGAGGAAGCGGAATCAAGGGCGCGACGGGCGCTCGTCAACAGAGCAAATGAATGCAATAGCTAAATTTAGAACTTCGAGAACTCAAATCGGCTTGAGACCACATTAAGCATAGGAGCCAGTGATGCCAATCGATAAAAAAAATTTGAAAAAATTTATAAATTATATAAAGCGACTCGTAATATAGCATTTCCAAGTCGAATTGAGGATTTTTTTAACCAATTGAGAACTTTTCCTAAACGGAGAATATTGAACTTGGCTTGGCGAAATCTCAATTAATTTAGAAAATCATCATATTTACATGGAAAATTCTCAAATTGATTTGAAAAATAGTGAATTTGACTTAGAAATGCTATATTACGAGTCATTCTATATTATTTATAGGTTTTTTAAAATTTCATTTATAGATCCGTTCCACTGGTTATAGATTTCCCTCGGAGTGGCCCTGTTTTCACCAAAAATCATCGTGAAAATCAAAATCAGCCAAATTGAAAAAACCGATTTTGTCTATTTTGCGGGCAGTATGAAGAAACTATGGCAACAAAGAAGGGAACCAAGTATGGGAATTTTCCGCGCCTCGTATGGTATAAAACCGAGCAGGAGGGAATGCGTGAAAGGCTATTTCCAGTAGGTGACTCCATTCGCGTGGAGCGAGCTGGCAATATCAAAAAAGTGGGACTTTTCCTCTCGCTTGCACCACTTGATATAGCGAGAAGTGGTATGAAAAATTATATCCGTACATCCCCAACGACTGTGAATTGCGGAGGGAAGCCTTTTTCAATCTATTCATTTTCAAGAATTTCGAAACTACATTTTTGAGGGGCATACAGCTTATGCATGGAATTGCTGAATGTACCCTAACATTTATCCTCATTCCCAAGCACAATTTAAAAAATATGCAAATACGATTATATTATGGAACTTGAAAAGCTAAGCTATTCAATCTAAGGGCCATTTCAGCATTTTGAATCAGCAGCCCACCCCTTTCAGGAATTTTCTCGAGGCTACGAATGAGTCCTATTCTTGGGATTTCCAGAAACGATTTCACAGCCTTAGGAATCGCGGGATGTATAAAATTTTCCGTTCAATAGCCCCGATCGGCTGTTCAAACGTTCATTTCGGAAGTTGAATCGGCCGGCACAATCGGTTCCCTCTCCGGAGCAACTTGAAAGAGTTCTTGAATATTATACGCCGGAGAAATCGGAAGGAAAGGTATTCATCCCTTTGGGGGCCATTGTTGAATGTGGGGGTGTATGAAAATGGCGAGGGTTCCCAGACCTGATGGAAGCCACGCTCCAAGGAAAAGTAAAACGAAACTCGAATTTAACCATAGATTCCTGAGTTTACATAACCTGTCTAGTCAAAAAGAACACTACAGGGTTTCCAACATTTGGTGTAAACAGTTTTCGGGTGAAACCACACTGAAAATGGGACAAAAGACCGCCAACCCCATTTTCCTATCCCAACTCGCTTCCAAGGTGCGATTCGTTAAGTAGTTTATTTTTTTCCTCCAGAAAACTAGGTAAATATACTTTTTTGAAATAAAAACCCACATTTCTCCGGGTCAAAACCAATTTTTTCAACTTTCGAGAGCATTTTGGATCCAACGGCATATTACCATTGTTTCGAGCGCTTTCGCCGGCGCGGCCTTCCTCTGGAGATTATTCCCACTATATCCGTCCAGGCATACCAGCACTAGTAGCACGTAGATGTCGCTACAATTATACCTCACAGTTTAACCCAAAAACATGAACAGTTTTTGAGGCTCTCAATAAAAAAAATTCAGATCAAATTTCAAAAAAGTTAAAATAAAACTATACCTACCTAAGAAATATATCTTATCAGATATATTCTTCTCTTACTGACTTCTGTTAGAATTTTCCCACGAGAAATGATCTCGTGGATATCGAATTTAATGAAAAATAGGACACTCGGATATTTCCATGGCGCGCTTATCGACTATCCGACCATAAGGTCAATCCCCGCGTGATGGGCATTCATTAAAAGTTTACTCCGAAGGAAATTCTTTTGAAAAGTAGTGCGGAAAAAGAGTTTTCCCCTCGTTTCAGCTTCGCTGCCTTCGACGGGGAACCAAAAGAAGCTACGGTATGACTAATTGAACAAAAGCTAACTTTAACATTAACGGTTTTAATTAAAACTAGGGAACTCGCCGGCTAGCCCTTACTTCCACAACTCAACAGACGTTAAGGCCTGCGGACGAAGATTCATTTGAGAGATAATTAAAAAAACAGCTAAGAGCGCCGATTTTTTTGCCGCACTTTTCCCCTTCAGAGGCTTATCCTTGGCGAAAAATTCGGATAAGTGAAAATGCGCCGTTCTGAAGACGATGGATTTGCCTTGATAAGTTGATGAAATTGGGCAGCAGAGTGTTCTCCTGTTGAAAGAAAGCGAGATTTCTTTTTAAAGGACAACCTCCCGAGGAAAAGTTTCAATCTCGGCTCGAATAACATTTCGACTACCTAATAGATTTTCGAATCGACAACGCCCGAATTTGTTTTATTTTCAAATGCCTCGAAGCAAATGGAAGTTAAGCGATAGATTGAAAAAAGGGAATAGCATCACATTTTGCTGGGATTTCCTTCTTCTTGGGCGCTGAGATTTTTTTTGCAAATTAGCTTTTATACTTAAAAGGAAATAATAATGTGCTTTCATTCCTATCTATAAAAAAAGTATATCACCTAGTAAGTACGACAAAAAAATCGATATAATTGAAAAATACGAAAGTATAAACAGTATGTACCTAAAACCTGTTTCACTAACCTAGAAAGGTATTCCATTACCGAAATCGGTATCGGAAGGAACGGGCATCGCAGCTGGAAGGTTTTATCAGAGCCTCCCCCGTTGTCACATTATCAATCTGGAGGGGGGTAAATGGCAATAAGTTCCCCCCTTGCCAATAACAGGGTATCGATCGTATTCGGCGAATAGCCTCTTTCGGGTATCCGTCCACGTCGGCGATCCAGGTCCTATCGAACTTGGTCGAGTGATGCCAATAACAGGATTCGAAACTAGGGTGAAAAAGGTGGGCGGACAGCCGACGGGGCGACCCAGTCGCGAAGTCTGATACTATTTCGAAGGGTTGACAGTCCATCGATACTTCCAGAGAAGGGAAACCACCCCTTTCCTCCCCGAGGACGTTGAGTCGATTTAAAATCAGATGGAAGAGGAAACGAACCGAAGCCGGATTTCATTTTCGGAAATTCGGTTAACCTTTGTCAAAGAGGGAGCGATCCGTGCTGAATGTCATTGACGTCGTTTCGTGGATGAAAACAATTACATTAGGATAAGATACAACAAACATTGGAAATACTGCTGTTTTCGGCAGTGAAAAATCAAATTTCTGCAAAGACAGGGGGCCTATTCTGAAAATTTGAAGCAACATGTCATGGTATTCGCAATCGACTTCATTACTCAAATCGTCATAGGTTGTCAGTGGATTTGGCCTTTTTTACATCTGCATTTTTTTGAGCACGTTGGAGTGAATTTATAGTTTTATTCCCCGGAATCCGAGAAAAAGATTAACGTGTTCAAATTGGCATGAATATGGTACATTTTTGTAAAAAAAGAAATGGCTGATTTTGAAGGTGATGTCACCAGCTCTCTGCAGCCAAACATTCTTCAGATTTATTTAGTTTTCTAACCATTGATTCCCATTCGGTCCAACTTCCAATGACAAGAAATCTGTAAGCAAAACTATTCGTAAGCCTTCAGTTAACAAAAACAGGAACAAGTTTCCAGTATTTTTCAGGGCTAGCCCGAGCCGATTTTGCGCATCCAGCCTTTTATTGGTCAAAATATTTCAAGACCGGTTGGAGCTGGTCTTGGTGATCCTCCCGTCCACATGGGGAATCACCTCCTCGTACAACAAAAACAGGAAAAAAACGAAGACTCTGGGTTAGTGGTCAGATGACTATGGAGCATCCGCCGAGCCAAACAATCCGGTTTCCTTGTCGTTCTGGAACTCTAGGACTCTTATGCACGAAACTCGACTTGAAGTGGCGGGATGTTCAGTTTTCGAGCTTCCTTCGGATGTCCTAACCTCTCTCTACTCGATGAAATACGCCAGTTTCGACCGAAAATAAATTCAAATAAACTTCAAAAGAATCATCTGAAATTCTCCTAAAACGAGCATTGTACTTATTATTATTTTACCCTTTTGTGGACTCAGTATTTTACTTCTTGTTCAATAAAAAACCACAGAAATCACCGGAGAAAATGAGGTAGTTATCTGCCGGATGTGGGATTGGGAGTTAGGTGTCTTCTAGAGCTCTAGGGGAATGGGTGATCATTTACCCCTGTCCTTGTGGGTGAGGCACTAAGCCCATGTGCATATGGATGCAACCCAAGGAACCGGTCCAATATCCGGATGAGCGGTATGGGGAGTCTCCTGGTTCCTGATCCCACCGTAAATAACCGAGGCTAACGACCTCTATCCTCCAAATTAGGAAAAGATTCCGCTCCGTAGAGTGGCGGTGGTCGAAAGACCAGGGGCCGTATTCAGAAACGATTCTTTCATAGGAGCCGTCCGATGCGCCAAATAAATTTTGCTCATTTTATTGGTCAATTTCAAAAAAATAAACATTCCGTTCCCATAAAACCCGCATGGCATGGAGAAGATCATCGCAACCCTTTACTGTCAATCGCAACCACAATTTTCGAGGTCCCAATTTCAAGGTTCTTTAAGGTTGCTGGCGAGGAACCTTAAAATTGGGACCTCGAAAATTGTGGTTGCGATTGACAGTAAAGGGTTGCGATGATCTTCTCCATGCCATGCGGGTTTTATGGGAACGGAATGTTTATTTTTTTTGAAATTGACCAATAAAATGAGCAAAATTTAAGTGGCGCATCGGACGGCTCCTATGTAAAGAATCGTTTCTGAATACGGCCCCAGAAGTCGTACTCTACAGTAACTGTTAAGTTCTCAAAATATGTTTTGAACGTGTTCTAAACGCCAATTGTTCTGGAGGTGTTGAAGACGTTTTTCAAACGTTCTAGAGGTTCATCTGGTGATCAAACAAGTATTAAAATTATCAATTTTAGGCCAGTTGAAAAAGGCCAGACTTCGTACCTACAGTGATTGTTATTCAAGGCCGAAAGGGAGTTCAGACCGAGGGGACAGTGTAATTCGGCAATTTACAAGAGAATGACAGCTGGTGTCCGTTATTGATCGATTTTGCCAGGCTCCAAAGCTTCGCACGGATTCACTATTAATTCCCGTCAATATTTGATTCCTTGTTCCGGCTTGTCGGGAATCTCCAAACGCTCGGAATCCAAGTCCTTCGCTCGAAAACGGTCTAGTTTTACAGCCATAAAGACACAAGACTAGGAATCGATTCTTGAGTATATAATGAAAAACTGGGCTCCACATTAGATAGTAAAACTAAATAAAGTTGGAAAACGTTTTTCAAAAAAAAGCAAGAACGACGGGTCGGTAACCTCACAAATGATAGGCGCCGTTATTTTAGTATTTTTTGCAAGGGAAATTATTGTTGTATCCGTTGGTATACATTAAACGGTCATAATTATTTATTCTGGCCAATATTTTCCACTTATAAGAGAATCAGACATTTTTGAGCCGAATTTGGAAAAAGCCAGGTTTTGGAGATAGACGTAAATATGGAATAGTATTCGGACCGCAATTTTGTTGCATTATTTCCAGTAATTTTAAGGCACGATTGTCGAAACCAAAGAAACCGAGTGACTCGAGTTGAACGACTGGAAAATAAACCGTGTTAGATTGGGGTAGGAACGTCAGGGGTGAAAAGGTTGGCCGATGGGAAGTCCGTGAGGCGTAGCCTTGTTGTGGCGCCTTGCTGACGAGCTGGGATCGATAGTGAGTGCGTGTGACTCATTCATGCTGGCCAAAGAGGCCTTAGGCCTGACGGTGGGATTGACCTGAGAAAGTAGGTAGACGCCGGCTAGACACGCAGGCGGGCAATTCCAACAAGCGTAGCAGTCTGGATCGCGAAGAGCCGTCGGTTTCATGCACCACCGCTCGACATGGCGCTGCCTTCCAAATCGTATCAGTGTTGCCAAGTTGCGGGTTTCCCCCAAATTTGGGATTTTTTAAACGGCAAAGAAGATTTTGGGGGTGAAATGGGTAAATTTTGGGGGTTTTTCTTGGTGGTTTTTACGGAAGTCAGGGGGACTAGGAAAAAATTAAAAAATGAAGGTATAACAGCTGAGCACAGCAGCACCGCCACTGCACAGCTGTTTGGTTTGAAAGATAGGAAGGTACCTACTCAAATAAAGGCCATTTGGTAATAGTTTATTTCTAATTCGTCCTTAACTTTTGGGGAGTTTTAAGGGGACTTTTCTCTCATTTGGGGGGATTCGGGGATTTTTCGACGTTGTCTCAGGGGTTTATGACGTCCGGACGTTGGCAACACTGCATCGTAGAGCAATTTTTTAAAAATTGACGGGTAGGTAACGTCAGAGAAAAGAAGGCAAATGAAGTCTTTCATAGATTGCAGATTGTTCATCCATTTTCCATTTTTCTAACCTATCCATTTCCTGGAAATTACTTCTGCAGTGGTTTCAACACCCCTGGCGATCCACACCATGATTTACCAACCAAAAAGTCGTCAAAAAACGAATTTCTCGTCTCTCATTTAATATCGCCGATGACGACAATCCCTTTTCATTTCTCGCAGACAAGTTCTCCCTGGGACAGACAACAGAGCCGATAAGGAGCAGCCTGGAGCAATGTATTGACACAATCAACGACCTGCCAATCGAGTTGCCGTTCACCTCGGCTCGCCGTCTGCCTGCCTACTAAAGGGAGCAACAGCACAAATTGACGCAAGAAAGTTAGTTCTAGTAGCAACTACGTCTCTCAGCTTCCTTCCCATTCTGAAGACGACGAGACAGCATTCGAGTTACGCAAGTTGCGCCCTGTATGGCAATATAGGGGAGCAAATATTCAACAAGGCACACATTCCCAGTTACTGTAGGCCTGGTAGAAGATCTAAGTCGCCGGCATGTCCTCCGATGGAATACACCGCTACATTACTGCGCGAAAGATGTTCACTTATCTAATCAACTTCAGTTTCAGAATGCCATCTGGTCTCCTCAGGATTGACTAAGCTGGCAATTGGTATAGCAATATATTTCCCACGTTACCAAACCAACAACTGCGCGAGGCAAAAAAAATAAAGAACAAAGTACAGGGAAAATACAATTCCAGCCAAAGTATCAAATCGAAGTCAATTTTTTCTTTATGGTACTAACTCAATACATTAAAATCTGCATAAGGCTTACTTGTACATAAATTCAGAACAAAAACAGAAATTAAATTAACTGATTGAGAATTTGGACTGATTTCCCCGGTGACAAAATTATTATCAGATTAAAGTCTTCCTTGTGCAACCTTCGTAGTTCCTTCTTTATGCCACGGTAGACATAACGCTTGCTTTCCTTTTTGCTAAAGTTGTGGGGAAAAAAGAGAAAAGCAAGAATTATGCCTACCCAAGCTTAAAGAAAGGACAACAAAGGTGGCACGAGGAGGACTTTATTCTGATAATAGTGCTGTGACCAGGGAAATTAGTCTAAATGCTTATTGAGATAATTTCTGTTTTTTGATCAGAATTTATGTCAAATGTCTTACCTAATGCAGATTTTGATTAATTAAGTAGGTAGGTATTCAAAAACTTCAGTAGGTACCGTTTGGTATTGTTTCCTACATTTTGTTCTTTATTATCTATCTTTCGCAGTTGCTGGTTTTATCGTAGGCCTGAAGACCAGGGAAATTTATCAAAATTTGATATTTTTAATCAATGATGAAAAAGATTGTGGCCTCGACAGTTGAACCGGGCATCTCTTCTGCAATAAAAAAGTTTTTCATAATATTGAAAAAAAGTCGACTAGAAACTTCGATTAATTTCAACGACAGTCAAATGGTTCGAAATGCTCTCGGCTTCGGTGTAACCTGGAAGAGCTGACGTCAAATGAGACAGTGATTGAATATCTGCTTCGAACAGTACTTTGATGTCGACTGCCTTTGCAGTACAGTGACGTATGTCAAATGAGAGGTCACAACGATTGACCAAGTGACCATCTGCCTCGAACAGCCGCGATTACTGAGTTCCCCTCCGCTATTTTGCTGTCCTATGCCTCTTCCGCTCGACAGCAAACGCTCCAGTGACGTCTTGCATTGATGTCCTTCATCAATGTGCCATTTCTATTGTCGAGGACTGAAAAGAATGGTAGAATCGAACGGGCATTTTTAACTTTTGTTGAATTACAATAGTTTACATTCTTACGAAACGTATAACACCGAGATTCGCCTTTTATTGCAAATAATCGCCAATATATTACAGAAGAGAAAAAAGGTACGGACTACTTGGCAGGTTTGATATGTATGTTATCCAGGAGGCAGGGACTTCAGACGCACTCTACTTCTTATCCCGTACCTGTTAAAATATTCAACAGCCCGTACCTACTCCGTACTTCTCCACGGCGAACATCCAATGTGGGCGAATCCCCTTACGGTCGAATGCTCTTATCATATCAAGGGGACATCGAAAAGAGGAGCAAAAGATGGAAAAGCAGAGGAGCTCGGTTGGGACATTACAATTTCATAAAAGCACCTTATGGCGTCCCTTCCCACCAACCTTTCCAACTTCCTTGGAGAACAATGTCGTTAAAAGTATAGACGTGAACTCGAGGAAAAGACCGTCGTGTCATAATAAATTCATGGCCACGGAAAACAACCTATCGATCACAGGCTGATCAAATGATTCATGGCGCCGCAAACACGCGTTTTCAAATTGTAGACTTTTCAAAAAAACGAAATCTTGCCTAAGCTGTTTTCATAATTTTACAGAATGCCAAAAGCAGGACCAGATTGGTAGGTATGTAAAAAATGTCAAAAAATGTAAAATTGTCGAAAGATTGGCAAGTTTATCCAAGGCAACGAAATTCAAAGCCATAATAAAACTGTCATTGATAAGATAATTCAGGCCGCCAAAATACTAACCCACATAGCCTGTCCAAATATACAGCCAGTACATTATCTTAAGACAGATATGAGTTACGATAGCGTTAATGTTAATCTGCTCGACGGGATGACGAGCCAACTCAAAACGTACCCGTGTATGGAATCCAGTCGACATTGAGTCACCGAGGATTTAATAAGCTGCCCCGGCGACAGTGATTCAACGAGTTATCGTCAGAATGGAATGAAGTGGTCGATTATCGGCTCAAGGCGTCGATAAATTCATTTCCGAAGCTGGCGGTTATCGTGTCTGAATAATTTACAAATGGAAGCATAAAAATTGAAATTTAGCCTTTAGGCGAATTGGGTGAAAAATCCGTAACTTAGTAACAAAGTAAAGGAGCTCTTGTTTAGCTCATATTGCCACATATTTATTGTTCTTTAAGAATGTTGGTATATATTTTTGAATATCCAATATATCCATCGTTTAGGGGAAAGAGTAAAAACCGAAAAAAGTAAAAAATTTCGCAGGCATTAAATAATTAAATTTTTTGTCACAACTTTTTAAACAATTTCAAAAATACCTGAATCATGATTCAGTTTTAGTGTTATCATCAGTTGCACTGTTCAAGGGTTTGAACACAATGTTGATGAAATGGTGGTAGATTATTCTGACCAGTACAGGTATTTTTGAAATTGTGTTCTGCAGAAATGCATCATTTTTCAAAGGAAATTTAATACTGAATCGATTGAGACCAAATTTGAGTCGATCGGATGAACGGTTAAGTTTTTATAGAGTTTTTTTCTGAGAAAAGGCATAGGCCATCTTGGACTTTGGACCCCATTTTCAGCCATACCGCTACTCGAATTTGCGCGAACTTTGGTGGGCTTACTTCTCCAAGCTTACTGAACTATGTGCAGTAGGAAATCCTTGGTACCTAATTAGTTCCATTTTCAGCCCCTTTTTACCCAATTCGACTGGCTTACTTGGGGTGTGAGGAAGAGGAGGTTCGTTCCAGGCATTACTTTTTCATACTTTTTGGGAATTAATGGTTTACCGCATTGAAATACGATTTCTATGGAGTTCCGTGGAGATTCCTACTCTGACGTGAAATTTTTACATATTTTAATTTTTTTGCTCTCCTTACAGTAACGTACCGAGTTCAATCGAATGTTGAATTTCGAGGAGGAATCAATTTATCGTATTCGAATCGGGTATTCGATTAGCGAAGCGATTTGTCCGTTGAACGGGTCAGTTTCACGTGAGCACCTGACACGGAGTATACAAAACGAAGGGATCCGCAGCGTCACGTGTAATAGTAGCGTTACAATGGCCGCCACTTGCTTCCTTTAGTTACTGCCCGAACGTGAGGAGATTCAATCTGCAATCCTGTAGGTAAGTGAGGCTGGAGCCAGCACTGTTCACACCTGGCGGAAAATATCTGCTGCCATGGTAGAAGACAATCTTCTATCTGGAATAATATTATTGGTTTTTTTGGTACGTTCGACGTTTCACCGATGTTTTGATGACTTGAGAAAGAGCGGCTTCCTCTTGACGATATTTATGATCTTGAGCGCTTTCGGTCATACGGTGCTCTTTTTTCACCCCGAAGAAAATTTCAGCTTCGTACGTGTGCACTGCGCCCTTCGGGAACCTGTCCCTTCGATCCCGGCCTATTTTCGCCCAAGTCCGCCTTCGGGGCTAAGGTGAGAAGTTTCGCCCGAGATACCTTAGGTCGCTACCGCTTTAGATGATAATAGAATAGTGATAAAGGCAAACAATCTCCTATCGCTGCCTCCGATCTACACCCATTATCTCGGCCGCCTTAGCCCTTACTTTATTCCTATAGTACACTTCTCAGCCTATACGCCGTACACGTGGCTCATTTGTTCGCCGATCTTGATATCGGCACAATATTATAATGGATATTCACGTCCATTTGGCTGTCGGTTTCAGACGCCCGGTGCAATCGTTAGCACTTGATAACACGTTTTTGGCGTTGGTTCTCTAACGTGTGTTCAGACGGTAGGTAAATATTGCACCATCCGTTGGCCATTCAGAGATTCCGATCCAAATGATTGCTCGTGTTACGAGGGCAAATAGATACATGGTTATTCTTCAGAGGGGTTCATTTTGGTACATTATTTTCAGAAATTATGCTTTTTCCATAATTTACATCCAATCATGATGATATCAAGCATGAAATACAGCAATGTCTAGTTAATTTCAATATCCAAAACAGACAACAATACGAAAAATGAAAAAAAATCAGTCTGATTTGTTAGGCAACGTTTGTAACATAATGGCACTATATTATTAAACGATATTCTTACTACGTAGCATAATATAAAACCACATTAATGGTATGTAATATTGTGTGTAACAATGTAGAAATGCGTCATAAAGCATCAGCGCAAACAATTTTTATAGAAATTCGAAAAGATTTTCAAAATTCCCTCACGGCTCGTTAGAGAAAACGAGGCATTCGGATTCGAGGGGCTCGTCAGCTCAGTCTGTCTCTCTTGCATGACGGACTCCAGGACCGAAGTCATCTCAGATGCCTCGAACATCCTCCCCTCCCCTCCCCTCCCCTCACCTAACGCCCCTACCACGCTTCCGCCTGCGCATCTTCACGATTCCACACGTCGCCCTTTGGCTCGGTCTGAGTTCCCTCACTTTTTTCTCCGGTCTTCTGAACGTTGTGTGCGAAGATATCAAATTCCTCATTCCCCGTCCAACCGCCTTGTAACCAGAAACCTGCTGTTAACTTCCTCCTGCGAGCTAAACGATGACTATGATATATTCTTGTTGAAGAATGACTAACAGCGACTCGGTAATCGGCCAATCATTTTCGTACAATGCGAAGAAGTCAGCAGTGGTAATGATCATCGTTGGACATAACGAAAAAGAAATCGTTAACACCTAGGAGTATGCCTACCCTGATATTTTCATGTGAAAAATATACTCTACCCAGCGCTTGATACGTTACGATGTGAGAACGCTAACTAAAAATGCTTGAAATTCTTGAAAAATGGGGAAAACAATGGTCAGCATGAAAACTCGTGCTAATTTAATTCCAGGCTATTTCAAGCTGGTAGGATGGCTCCGCTATCGATAATATTCGGTCGACCATAGCGAAGAATAAAATGTGAGCAAAGCGTCATATTTCTCCGGCGTATGAGGAATCAGATAACTTTGATATTTCACGAACTGTGAGCCGCATGCGAGAGAAAATGCTTTCCACCCGAACCTCATACGAGCGATTCCATCGTGAGTCGGCACACAATGCGCCCTCTCAACTCCCCCGTTCGGCTGAACAGGCGCTTGATGGGTCAATGCCGCGAGAAACGAAGGTAAACAAACCCCGTTTGCAGGCCAACGAGTGAAATGAATTGTACATTCCAAGTGTCTATTCCAACGCGAAGCGAATGCATCCTTGGCGTCATACGGGATTAGAGCAACAAAAACCAAAAAAAAAAAAAAAAAAAATGCAATGCTGTTTTGAATAATACTGCTGAAAACAGAAACTGAAACTCAAACTCAAACTAACACGAAACATCGAAGTTGAAACTGAAACTCAAAGTCGAACTGCAACTCAACCTCAAACTCAAAGTGAAACTCGAATTCAAACTCAAGCTCGAGTCAAAAGTCAAACTGAAGCTCAAACAGAAACTCCAACTAAAGTTGAAACTGAAACTCAGACTTGAAGTCAAACTCGAACTGCAACTATACCTCAAACTAAAACTCAACTCATACTGAAACTCGAAGTTGAATTGAAGCTCGAGTCAAAAGTCAAACTCAAACTGAAGCTCAAACAGAAACTATAACTAAAGTTGAAACTAAAACTCAAACTTGAAGTCAAGCTTCAATTGCAACTGTACCTCAAACTGAAACTCAAAGTTAAATTAAAAAGTCAAACTCATACTGAAACTCGAAGTTGAATTCAAACTCAAACTCATAGTAGAAGTCAAAGTTAAACTCAAATTCAAACTCGAACTGAAACTCAAAGTTGAATTCAAACTACCACTTAAACTCAATGAGAAATCCAGACTCGAACTGAAACTCACACACAAACTCGAACTGAATCTCAAACTCAAACTCAAACTCAAACTCGAACTGAAATAGAAACCGAAACTTAAACTGAAACTCAGACTCAAACTGAAATTCAAACTCAAACTCATACTGGAAGTCAAAGTTAAATTCAGACAGGGTTTCAGTTTGAGATAGAATATCACTCTGAGTTTCAGTTTGAGCTAGAGGTTGAGTGGCAGTTCGAGTTTGAGTTTGAGTTTGATTTTCAGTACCAGCTTCAGTTCAAGTTTCATTTCGAGAGTCAGCTCGAGTTTGAGTTTCAGTTTCAACTTCACTTCGAGTTTCACTTCGAGTTTGATCATAAGTTCTTCTTCATTGTGAGCTCGATTATGACTCGAGTTTCAGTTTCAACTTTCGTTGGAGTTTCAGTTTGAGTTTGAGTCAGAGTTTCAGTTTTAGTTTCAGTGAGAGTTTGGGTGTGAGTTTCAGTTTGAGTCCGGGTTGAGGGTTAGTTTGATATTCAGCTTTAGTTTGTTTCAGAAGGTTCTGTTTCAGTTCAAGTTTGAGTTTGAATTTGAGCTTTAATTTTAGTGTCAGTTTGAGTTCGACTTTGAATTCTAATGTGAATGTGAGTTTTTAGTATTAATGTCAGTTTTAGGTTTAGTCTTAGTATGCAGGGCCGGTTTATCGACCCATTCAAATCGAGATTCATTCAAGCAAAATTCACTACATGCGCTGAACACAGTTTCGCGAAATTTAGTGCCGTCGACGGCAAAAACGGATGTCCACTTCCTCGAACTCAACTCGCAACATGCACGTGGACAAAGCTCCTAAAATCCCTGGCAAACCTTTCGTACCGAACCGGAACCGTCAGCTGAGGACCGTCCCATCGGTCGAAGGACCGACTTCCGCTTTTAACGCGGGCCCTACTTTTGTCATTTTGTTTACGCATTCGTGTATATACATATATATGTAGTATACACAGTGCGTACGTGGGCAGAAGTCCGGTCGAAAATTACAGAGCTGCTGGGGAGCCCCTAGAATTTCTTTTTCCCAACCGTCCAATTCAAAATGGACCGGATGGTCCCTGCAAATTGGGGATGGCAGGGTTCAGCCTTGAACTGCGACTACAGCAAACGGTAGGCAATTGGGTTTTTTTCAAGGAATAATTACGCACATCGGCCGTATCAATTATTACACGTGGGAGAATAAAATGCGACCTCGCATATTTCAATGGAACGGAATGCGAAAATTCAAAAGCGCCGACGCAACGTTTTGTTCGAATTTCCGTTGCCTAACCCATAATAGTTACGCGTTTCCGGAAGATAGGTGAATGAGTTTTTGTGTTTTTTTTTCAATTCTGGTTAGCGAATTATTGTCCTATATAGAGAGTGGAGGTAATAATCCTGGGTAGACTAGCAGTTAACCCAGATTTTTACTTCCATGTATATGAAGTAAATGGAGGTATTGTAATCGTTCTAAATCAATAATCGGATCGGAGGTTCGGAAAATACTTTTAATTCTACAGTGGAATGTTCGTTGCAGGCCTATCACTTTGCAGCTCCTCGGTCAGGGAGCGCAAACACCGATACTTTTAAAGAGACAAAAATGTCTATCATGCTCTCTGCAGAGGAGGACACTTCTGCCTCTGCTCATATCATCTGCTCGCGCGCCTGCTACATACATTTCAGTCATTCAAAGATTTTCTGAAGTTGATGAAAATTTGACCGGAATTCGAATTACTCGGAGTACTCTCGATATATTAGCACTTTAAGTGTTTTCTGTTTTATTTTTTCCTGACCACAAAATGGACCGTTTTGAGTGCTCCTGGTTTTAAAATATTTGTTTTACCTTGCAGAATACGTGGAAAGTGTTTATATTCAGGTAACTCAACGTATTCTGATTTTAGGGGGGTTTTAAAATTTGCATTGCGTGTTTTTTGACATTTTTGACCATTGTAGCCTCCCAATTGCATTGGTTAACAATTTAAGTGTCAAAACATGGAAGTATCGTGTGTTAATTACGTACCACTGGTTTTTCCCATGCTTCGCATAAAGCTGGAGTATAATTTTTTGAAAAACGAATTTACTTTATCGAAAAAGAAATAAAATGCAAAAAAATCATTTTCAAGCCCTGTAATTGCCCAAGTAAACATAGTACACGTTGAGTCACCGGCGTAAAATACCTTGGCGAAACATCAGCTATGACAGTATCCTCTGAGTAGTCGCATTGCACGAGTTCGTGATGATAAAGGAAAACGCAAACGACAGAAACCGTCAAGAAACTTCACATGCCGGCGATAAAACGTTAGCTGCCATCGCGACTAACACGTGTTATTGTTAGGAAAGCGATAACGCTATCTGTATGAAGCAGTCAACCCATTCGGACAAGTTTTCATGCCAATCTTGGGTTTTATTATTTTTACTCATAGCTCAAACGAGCGATGTCTGAGTTGCACGGTTCTCGCACATGACGTCCTTACAACGGAGGATATTATGATAATTATTATGCCTAGTGGCTTACCTGATAAAAAGTTTCGCACATAAAAAACACGACTCTCATCAAGTAGACTGAATAAATAAATAAAATAGAAAAAATTGTTTTAAAAAATTGTCATTGTTCCCCTATAAATCTGACTTAGCAATGCTACCTATAATAAAACCTATGACGAAACCAAGCGAAATTTTGAGTAGATAGTGAGTGAATTTTTGAGTATTGAGACAAAACCTTCTTGTACGATGTCGGTGCGGAAAATGCGGTTTTTTTTGCTCCGGAATATAAAATATTAGCTCTGAAGCCTTCATTGAAAACGCATTGCCCTATCATACCATTCAAATTTCAATAAGTAGGTACCTTAAGAAGGTACTTATTTATGAAAGGATATCAGCAGTAATGTAGGAACTCCATGATTAATTTAATCAATTCTGAATTACCCAACCTACAAAAACATGACATGCCAAAAAAATGACACGGACGGATGTCGATTTCAGTCGGACGAATACTACTGGGCTCAAATCGCTCTGACAAATATAATTTATACGAATGCTGCCCGACAATATAATACGCATCAAGTTCGACCGATCCGCAGATATTACCTCACATTTCGTGTTCGACAATATTTTTAAACCTCCGAAATTCCAATTTCCCCCGCGTCATTTTGAAACGAGCGGAGTTATGAAAAACGGCGTCGAAGTTGACGGGGAAAATGAGAATTTTCAATTAGGCAACAAGTACGAAAATTCCCCGAGGGCTGATACACGTCGGACGAGCTAAATTCAATTGGCATTGACACTTTTTGGAATGTCACTGAGGACATTCTACGTGGATTAGTACGTCCGCGTTCATTTGATTTGAAGCGAAATGGGTCGGCCATCTGCAGGTGTTCGCCATCGGATTATTTCCAGCCGACCGTGCCGTTCAATTGTTTTCGCCCCTCGATTAATGGTCGAATCTTCGACAAATATCGCTAACGAGTTGAATCCATAGAGGCAACACTGGACCGCATTATTATTTAAATTAAACCCAGGCCACGTGTAATTTATGTTTAGAATAATCCGTTCTAGATAAATTGAAATACAGCTCAAGAGGTAGATTGAAATGTTGAAAACAATCCGAACCAAAACTGTTGCTCAGATGCAGAGAGATATGAATAAAAAAGCTATTGAGGGGTCTGCATCAATAAGGACAAAAAAATTTCATTGCAGATTCGGATTCTACACCCCTTGAAACGTAAACCAAACAATTTCTTTTCCTGACCGATTACATAGGTTTCATTTTCTAAGAAAAACCGCGGTAATTCGATAAAATTTCGAAAGGGTCCGGCTATTTTTGCTTCATTTCCAACGCATGCAGTGGGATCTATTTTCTGCTCAAAATCGTCTGACGGACAATGTTTTTTTTTTCTGCTCCTCACTCCCTTTCAACTTTAACCCTCGAGCACATTCGACTCCTTCCGGTACAGCGAGTAACCTCTGTTCTCCCCACAACCCGTTAGCAGTGCATACAACAGTCGAAAAGAAGATATTTTTAGATGCTCTCATCTTGGCACACGATTCTGTTCGAGACCCCCCTTCGACTATTTTTTCGACTGCTTTTCTTCATCCGAGCATCTTGATATATCTTATCCTTTAACGACGCGATAATCGGAACTAGAGCTCGCCAGACCGTTCCCAGACTTATCCGGATGATTCCGATATTGCGGAGCAGTGAGAGAATTTTTTTCTTTTCAAAAAGGTGAAAAAAGTATTAGGATGGAATCTGGCAAAGAAATCAAAGAAATTCTCCCCCCGGCGTCTAATGAACTGATTAATTAACTAGCTGTATAAAGAGTGTTCACATTAGCTACAATTTTTATTTCATATATGAAATAAAAATTGTAGCTAATGGGCTGAAGAAAGGCATTTTATAAAATGCCTTGAGAGACAAGATTTTTTCGTGTTTTCGACTACCTCTCAGTAAAATGGCCTTAAGCCCCTCAAATTTTGAAGTAATTACAAAAATAAGGGCATCGATGGAAAGCCCGTAAAATTTACTATAATCCTACGGTGTTTGAAGCTTTACAAATTTACTTAAATGGGCAAAATCTCGGGCCGAAGTCTAAAAAAAGTTAAACGCATTTAAATCTTCAGGAATTGAGCAATCCTCACATTCGGCATAGATTTCTGTTTATTTAACGTGATGTTAGAAAACTGCAAATACCGTGAGTTTATGAGAAATTTAACGGGCTTTCCATCGATGCCCTCAACTTTGAACTTACTTTCAAATTTGAGGGACTTATGGCCCTTTTACTGAGACTAAGTTGAAAACACGAAAAAAATCGTCTTATAAAAAAAAAGTATTTTTAATTGAACTCACAAAAACTTTCATGGAACAAAAATTGTAGAAAATGGGCTAAAAAATCAACCCCTTCGTTTGACTCCGGTTTGCTGACGATACGGAATAGTCGGCATTTTGAGTATGTTATCAAATAAAAATCGGCTAGTCCACCTCATCGGCAGACGACTCATTTTCCATTCCTCATTCCGTAAGTGGTACTCAATTTCCATCGAGTAGATTCCAGGGTTTTTCGACGAGCAAGAGTTAATAAACCGACGCCTCCCATACCTGTACGCCGTAATGAACCGAGTAATGGAGCTTGTTGTCATTTAACGTTACACGAGAAAAGGTGGTGGTGGGACGACTAGAACGAACACTTGATTAATGTCCACCTTCCATTAATCATCGAGAAAATCGATAACTGGCATACGTATGGCAGACCGTGCCTACGGTATCGTGGAGCTATGAAAAATGGATGTACCGCTTATGGAGGCAGAAGGTATCGGTGTCTTGGGATGCCTCGAATCGCACATTTTTCCCAGAAATGCAGAAAAGACAGTCCGAAAATTGTTTTGGATAGATATATATTGATTTTCCTTCAGATACTTTATTCTTAAGAGCTCAATCACAACTCCAAATCGAGCAGGGGTGGTTTTACGATGATCGAGCCAAGTTTTAGCGTTTCGTAAAAAAAAGCGGCTCATCATGCTGCCATGCTGCATGACTGACTCTTTTAATAACTTCCTGTATACAATAACAGTCTATCGCTTCCTACACGAAACTCAATTATGTGCCGAAAATTGTTTTCCCTTCAGTCCTTTATGTTATTTTTCTATTGTTCGTATAGTTTCTGTATAACAGGTCGCACACGGCCCCTCGTCTCAGCCACAGGGCCCTCCCAATTCCAGTCAATCTCCTCTCTTTTTTCGGATTTCGTCCGCATTTGTCTCTTGCCATCAACAAATGAGGCCACATCCTCGGTTTGAAAAACGCTTCCTCCCTTTTCGCCCTACAGCCCCTTTCCCCCGTCCAATGTCCGCTTCTCTCGCATGACTTGCAAACTTGTCCGTACAGTGCGCACACACGGCCCGGCAATGCTATATCATGCGAACACACACAATGATTATAGTATGATGGATCCCGACTCGGAGGATGGGGTATAGGAAAGGGGAAACAAAGGACAAAAGATCAGCAGACCGTGCAACGAGACCACAAATTAACAAAAAAAAGAAGCAACCTTCTCCTCAATGCCGGCGCTCTTCATTGTCGCCAAGGTTCATTTTTATTTTCATTTTCTATACCGCACGACGTCAAATGCGAGTGAGAAATGCTCGAAAATGTCCAAACCGTACTTTTGCGAAATCTTCGACATCTCTGACGAAAAAGCAGTCAAGCATTCCTGCTTAAGATGAGGTAAAAATATTATACGACTCTTCATCATAATAATTATTGATTTATCGTTCTTTGGCACCTGGAATAAAACTGACCTTTTTTATGATTGTACAAACAGCAAAGTATACTGCGATGGCGATACTGGCGATGGTCATTTCAATATTTTTATTAAAACTGCCAATTGCATCACGACCGATGCACAAACAGCACAAATAAACTCGAGAGAAGTCGAATATCAATTATTCATGTGGCCACTTGAATAGTAAAATACCAGAAGGCTGTCCAGTTAGTATGAATATTTCCAAATGGTTAACGCAGTCAATAAAAAGTGGATGACTTCATAGCAAATTAATTCAGTGAATTCGAAGGAGTCGAAAAGATTTCTAAGCATTTTGATTCAACACGAAAATGCGAAGAAACACCAAAAATGCGCAGCACCTAATTAAATTTAAATTGAAAAAAAAACAAAAGGCATAAAAAAAGTTAATGAGAAAAATTAAATAAAATAAATGTTTAATTTAAAATATTTCAAATTATAAAAAAATTGATATCTAGTATTTAAAAAAAACTAAAATATTAAATACCTACCTATTTGATAAAAATTTAATAAATAAAAAAAATTATTGACAACCGCCAACTTAAACCAGTGGTGCGTAGATAACACACAATACTTCCATATTTTGAACGTAAAATTGTGACACAATTTGATCATATTTTGACTGCTTTTAAGGGTGTTTAGGCCAAAAATATCGAAAAATTCACTATTAAAATTTTAAAATTCGCCCAAAATGAAAAAAACGCCACATTTTCGGAATGTAAAAAATATCCACATATTCTGCAAGGTAAAACAAAGATTTTAAGACCAAGAACGCTCAAATCGGTTCATTTTTGCGGCCGGAAAAAAATAAAAATGAAAACACTAAAAATGCAAATATATCGGAAGTACTGTGCGTTATCCAAATTCCGATTAAACAGGGTGTTAGGTCTTGCTGAGACAAACATTTCAGTTCAAGAAATTTGAAAAAAGGTTGAGAAATGAGAGAGTTATGGCCATTTTTGTAAATGACCACAGACGGACAGACGGACAGACGGACAGACGGACAGACGGACAGACGGACAGACGGACAGACGGACGTAACGGACGTAACGGACACACAGACACTTGTTCAGGAAGTGATTCTGAGTAAATGTGTATAAGAAAAAGTTTTTTCTGAAGCTCCGTTCCGATCCTCGATTTTAGGACGATCACAATACTTCCATTTACTCTGTAAATATGGAAGTAAAAAATTAATTAAATAAAAAAAATTCAAGTTTAAAAAACCATCGCCCAATATATTAGGTAGTTACAGTAATAATTACTAGTTGAATAAAAAGATCCAACGAATCGATCTCACACATGTTAACATAGCTACAGAAATCGGCATAATTCACTGCGGACTAATCGGCGAACTAATATTATGACACGGGTTGGTTATATTTTATCTCCCGGTCTTCGGTGCCTGTCGGTCGAACAAAGCCAGGAAGCCAATTAGAGCGGAATAGATTATTCATCGGAAATAGCGAGACACACGAATATGAGGAAGAATCTTTTGGATACAAAATATTTTTTTTACTTCCAAATTTTTCAACGAAAATCAAAATTTGTCCAAGTTCAAAATTTTTGCTTGACAGACTGTAATAAGAATAACAAAAAGTAAAATTCCTGCAGTGTACACTAATTATTAGTCAATTTTTGTAGGTAAAAAGTTTGGAGTACTATACTGCGTTAGTTTTCAAGGTCCTATTTTCGGCTTCGAAGGTCTCAGGTGACCTAAACGTTTCATTCTCTTTTGCCCACTCTTTTCGAATCCGAAAAGTTCGAGCCCGCTGGGGAAAATGACTTCTACTTGTAATGTTCGACGAGTAAACAACTTTTTACTTTCGTTCTTCGATCAGAAGTTGGACGACTATCGTGTTATTTCATGATATCCTCGACTCCTCAGATCGAAAACCGACTTTTTGTTGAAGAGCAGATATAAAAATCCCAATCACTTTTTTTAACGAGTGGAAAATCGTTCATTAACGCAGGAGGCCAATTATTAGCCTGTGTTTTAATTTTATTTTTTTCATTTTATTATCTCGCGTTGTGCTCAAGACCTCACCTAATTAAAACTTGCGTCATGAATTTATGACGTGTCAGAATGTTATGTTCAAAACTTCATTACTATATATTATAAAGATCATTACAAATTTGCAGTTCTTGTATCACTGTCCATATCTTTGCATCGCTGACATACTTTATTCCATCATTCTTTTGGACACTTTTTGAAGAAATAACGCGCTCAAATCTCCAAACTGTGACGTCAGCCTATGTTTCATCATTATCATTCGCGGAGCGTTTCGTAGAAAACTAAGCACTTGTCTCACGATCATCACGCTTCGAACTGTGTAATTTATTCATTCCGACATTCTTGCTTCACGTGACTGTGAACGATTTTGACTAATGGATTGTTTTACAAATTTGTTCGTGAGCCTCCGCCGGTCTCGCCGTGTCGAACGCTGTATTATTAAAACGTTTTCATGGGGTCTGAAATTTTTTTTTTTTTAAATAAAAAATCTAATTAAATCACTCAAGTGTGATGTGCAGAACACAGGTAAGTATCTACTTCCAGGTTTTTTAGGATGATTTTATAGCTAACAAGTTTAAAAATCTGCTCAGCAAGTTGTACAACCCAAAAAAATTCTAAAAAATTTGTATTTTGTAATATTTAATATTAGTTCCTATTCGTTACTTAGATGAACACCATTATTAAGCTTACCTCCATTATTGAAGAAGTTTCTCTGATCCACCGATTCGATTTTCATTACCTATTCGACGATGATACTTCCAAACATTTCATGCAAATAGCTGAAATTATTTTTTTTAAATACCTATTTTATCAAGACTCATTTTAAAATGGGCAATTCTTCCAAGCCCAACATTTATCTACCAACTTATTTATTTTTTTTTTTTTTCTTCAAGAAAGCAGTTACCTATTTCATTGAAAAAACATTGCAGCGTTTATAGCCAACAAATTGCTACGTGGGGACGTGCAGAATTGCCAACGTCATTTTGGACGACGTTCTTTGCCGCTTGTTCAACGAAATTACCAAGCACCTGATTTACTATCGGAAATGAGGGGAAGAAAATCGACGCCAGTAAAGGCCGTAGGTGGCCTAAATGGCGGGGTAACGTGAAAAAGGCTACGACTATCATTGGGCTAGTGCTAGACTGAATAGCGCGTTAGCGAAAATTCTAAACTTCGCGAAATATTGGAATGGTCGCCTCTTGAGTTGGGCTTACTCTGATCGCTCATAACATAATACCTATAGAGATGAAATTGGTGGAAAGAGACATTCATGCATGACGTTGACAAGGTACGAAATAAACAAACGCTTTCGCCGATACCGGCCTCTTCGAAAGGCTCAAGTGAGAGCTGGTAGTTTTTGGGAAAATACACGAATAAGGGCCCGTTTATTGACAAAATTTATCCATCCGATATTTTGAGGACATTTTTGGATTCAACGTTAAATTTCCTTAAGGCCAAAATTAGCATCATAATCAAAAACTAACTCCTATGTACCGCAATTGCGGTTCAGACGTTAAAAATTGAGGAAAAAATTTCTGAAAATACTTGAGGCGAGTCGTTTAAAAAACCGTCTCAATCCATGTTTTCCCGAAATCAACTATTTCCCTTTTTTCCCAAGTTCATGACCCATTTTATCACCCTGCAACGCCTTATGGACCAAATCCAGCTCAATCCGACAGAAAAACGATACGATAACAGTGGTTATGCTTTAATAGAATGCTTCACGGGAAAACGTTTTTGTGTTTCGTGGAAAAACTTTCAAATTTGGATTGAGCCGGTTTTGAAACTACGCCTCATATAGCTTACCCACTGTGGAATGGAATTTGCGAATCATATAAAACATTATCGTTCAATACAATGTTTTGCGATCACCAGGCGATCGCGATAGACAACGGATGCTCCTCATAAACGATAGTCGAGACTCGACCTCTTACGAGCGCCACAGACGTGAAGTGGAGAGCAGTGGGCGCAGGCCTTTCCGAGCCTCTGAGTCACTGCGAATAAGGCAACTCGCCACCGGAGGCTCAGGGCCGAGCATCTGGTATGCGACTAGCGCCTTCGCCGAGCACTGCCGAGCATTCTTAAGCCAGACTTGCGAGGCCTCATGTCCTCACTTTCGAATTCCCGGCGAAGATCATTTTCCAACCGAGGTATTCGATAACTGGGCGATAGTACGAAAAAATCGCCTTGTAAACGTGCCGCATTTAAGGACGCCATCTTTGTATTTAGCCTTGGCATACCCGAGTAGTGGAATTGATCATTTTAAAACTGCAATTCACTATAATGATGATCCTTATTGACCAACTTCCAAAGGTCCATGGATACTGCACACTGCTCGGAGTGCACTCGAGTCGGAATTATCATTTTCTGAAAATTCATCCAACCGTATCATGACTGTCGGACAATGACTATATAACCGAGGAATGCCAACCGGCGGATAAGCTTGGCTTGATCGAGATCCAACACAATTTTATCGCTAGTCCTCGTTATTTTTCTCCGTCTATTGAAGGCGGGATTGCTATTTTTACTATCTCGGTGCGACTATAAACGCATCGATAGGAATACGAAGCAAAAGAAAATTTCTCGAGGGAAAGAGAAACGGAGCTGGCGCCGAGCTGAAGTGATTAACGCCTTTAGCCGACGTTGGAAATGGAGCGTTCAAAGCTGATTGATGGGCCGGACGAGTTTTGTTAAGTGAAATTCGAGACGGAAAAACGTGCGAGTTCCTTCGGGTGAAAAATTTTCAACTCCAAATCGTCGCTTTTAAAAATTTACTAACGGTGGTAGCTATAAAGAAAAAATAGGATAAAACGTTATCAAAAATAGGGGGTACAATTTATCAAAAATTAAATGCAACCAACGGACGCTGAGTAAATGTATTAAATTTTATGGTACCTACATCTAGCTTTCTAATATTGATTGTAAAAAGCTTCCGATACCTTCACCGACTCGTGTACCGACCATTTATCAATCATTTCCACAAAAATAACTTATATACCACAATACTCGATCTGAGGTGCCATGCGAAGGTATCTCGTATACATTATGATAAAGCAGCAAGCGCTTTCTCAGCGACAGAAGCTTTTGAATCAATGGACGAAAACGTAAAAAGTCGGATGAAAGAGAGAAAATAATATGAACGAGAAAGCAAGAGAGAAGATCCCGTGTCCGACCGTGACCTTTACCGAAGGGACGTAAAAATGTCCCCGCGGAGAAAAAAGTGGGAGAAACGTTAGGAGGCAAAAGGAATAAGAATCGTAAATAAAAAGCCCCGGCCGAAGTGATATAGATAGAAGTCTCAACAAACTGATGGTCATCGGCTATTTTATCTCGAGTCTTGTAGAATGTCAACATTGGCCTTTTCACCGGTCAAACCAGTAATGCAAATCAACGGCCAATCTAGTATTAATCAACAATGACTTTTTACGAGCCTCGTATAGAGCTTTGCATTTTTACTTTCATATTTTACGAGGTAAATTGAATTGGAAAGTCAAAAACGTAAAATCGGCATAGGAGGCTCCAGAAACCCATCGTGAGAAGAAGGACATCTAAGGTAGTAAGTAAATGACTCATGAGCCTATTTATATCATGGAAAATTCATTTCTAAAATGTTGAGCGAATGTTTTCCAGGGCCTAGAAGGCTGACATTTTGAACACTATTTAGACCAATAGTAGATAGTGTGCAAAATTTGAAATTCTTTAGTCCAGTAGATTTCGTTTGGGCCCGTGGGGGTTAAGGACATTCTTGTATTCAGCGTTAAATTTCCTGTAAGCCTTGTGTGTTAATAATAGAAAAATATTTTTTAGGCTAGGGGATTTTTTATCAATTTTTGACCTAATTTCAATCAATTTTAAGTTCGGGACACCCTGAATACGAATTCTTTTAATACACGTAGGATTCCTTCAAGAACATTCTCCCAACTTATTTATGCATAGGTAGGTACCTAAATATGACTAATTCTGAGGGAACCTGGGGTAGTCTATCATAGGGCCAAGAGTCGCTCAAAACTGCGGAGGGATGGAACAAACGAAAAGCACGGGTTGCATCGCATAGTTCGTGTTTTTTTTTCTGCATTCCCACCCCCCGATCGAACGCCCTACACCACGTCCGCATCCCCCAGTTGCGAAATACTTGATATTCCGCTCAGATTGCATCTGAAACCCCGCCCGCTCCAAAACTGGCCGAACTCCAGCCATTCCTGATTGAAGATATTCAAATTCATCCGGACAGTCGGACGAGGGATATGCGGGTCATTTTTACGACCCGCTCGAGAGATGCGAATAAAAGGGAGGATGTGGCTGGGGTGGGGGAAAAAATCGAAAAATATAGACCGGAGAGAAAAACCGTTTGGCATCCCGCTGCGGTTTCTCGTGATTGACGCTTGATATTCTCGATAAATCTAACAAACCTTTGGAAAACCGACCGATGCTACTGTGTAACCCCGATCCGAGGGAAATAATGACAGTCCGGCTCGGGGGGTCGAAGCACCCCTTTTTTCAAAATTGTTACCAACATGAAACCAACTAAGGATGCTAGATTCCAGAAGTGAGCCTCGACAATGATATTTTGTAGGTTCCTTATTGAAATTATCGACAAAAAACCTTAAATCGTTGCTCGACTGATTACGTGCTGAAATGAGTCACCAACAACGACGGAGATTTCCAAACGATATCCCTCCTTCTGCAATACGAGCTTCGAATAGTAAAAGCTGTATCTCATGAAGAAATGATTCAGCTTGAGATTCCCAATGACGTTCTCTCTGCACCACATAACGACAAAAATTATCAACCGAGGGCAATATCAATTGAGGAAAATGCCAGACGGGTGACTCAAATACTCCTCTTTGTGCTCTGAGATAGTGGGCGTCAACAATCGATTCCACAATACAGTCATCAGTGTTGACCTTCGATTTAAGTAGCAAAGCTTGCACTATTATCGCACAAAATTTGATTACTTAATAATGATTTATTTAAATAATATGGCTGGAGATAATTATGGCCAAAAATTGCCATTCCTGCTTATCGATTCTAGAAAGGTTCTCAAAACGAGACGAAACTATGAAAACATTATTCAACCTTCTTCCTGATGCTCAATTCGACAATGCCTGCCACGGCATCTTTTCCATTGCAATCTTCCAGTAATCCACTGGTGTCCAAGTCGACAGCTGTGACATGAAATTCTTCTGGGCGACAAAGATTTAGGATGGCAAGTGAGTTAGTATGGAATAGGAGACGGAAAGACGTTCCGGGCTGGCAAGACAAACACCTATCTCGGTGGCCTTCAGGCCTTCATACGGCGAATCTCCTCGGCGACAGAGAGGATTGTTGTTGTTGTCTCTTTTGCTCCGTCCCATCTAAGCTTTCTTCTTCGTCACACGCCACCCGTTTCCCATCAGCCAGATGGGAATTCAATATAAACCGCTCGACTGTTGTACACGGGTCACGTTCTGGAGACCCATCTCTCAGTAGAACTCACCCTCATTTCACGTAGGATCCCTGTTTCCCGTGGCGTCAGCGTGGACTATCTCACCACCATTGTGGATCGAGTCGCATCTAGATTTTGAAAAAGTTCTCTTTCCGCCACTGAGCACCAGCGCTAGTGGCGCAAGGTTTTACTATGACAGAAACAAATTATGTCTGACATAGCCTCCTTCTTGGCTAACGACTTATTCCCTTTCCGCTTGCTTTAGGGCGGAATTTTATCTCCCTTTATCTTCCAGTCCAAGTCGAAATTTCAGGTTAATCGCTTTCGCACGTCTCACTCTCAAGTCAAACTTATCAATTAGCCAATTATTCCATTAGTCAATCTCCGTTTAATCTAAGTGCACAGAGCAGAGCTACGATCGGCAAGTAACGAATTTCCCACATTGCCTGAGTCTTCCCGTAATTACCAAGTTAATTTCTCTTATATTGCAGTCCACTAGCAAAACAAATTTCTCCTCCTTCTGTTGGATATCAATCGTTAAATTTATATCTGAGCCGAAACGAGTTACTTTTTCCGCGGTGAATATAAAACAATATTGACGGTTAGCTAAGCTTTTTCTACTGGACGTTAGTACAAAAGGCGTTAACGGTAATCCGTAATCGATTAAAGAATAGTACCTACTATTCCATACCAACATCGACCGCTCGTCCTGCACAAAATATCTTATGGAAATAATACCTAATAAACTGCGGTATGGATGCAATCCACGGCAAAAAGGACAAATCCAGTTCTAAACCTTTCAATCTCGGTATTTCACGTTTTTCTCCCA
This sequence comes from Nesidiocoris tenuis, assembly GCA_036186465.1. Taxonomy (NCBI): domain Eukaryota; kingdom Metazoa; phylum Arthropoda; class Insecta; order Hemiptera; family Miridae; genus Nesidiocoris; species Nesidiocoris tenuis. Next base: position 7,061,062 of record AP028919.1, read on the forward strand.
GTAACCGGCCAAGTTCCGCAGCGACGATTCTCTGCAACGTAAACATCCGAACTAAGACTTGCAGGTAATCCTCTCAGTTCGTGGTTTCTTAGCTTCTATTTTATGAGTAGGCTTAGTAGTTCCACTTTATGTCTTGCACGTGTTTTGGCGCCCTTTTCTGCCCCCCTTGTCTTCCACTGCGTTCCGGAACTTTTGAAGCTTTTTGCACGAATCGCGGTATAAAAATTTAACGGCTCGTAGGCTGGAGGTACAAGGTGACTCATAGTAGTTACGACTTTGCGACAGAACGGAGAACGTGACCCTGAGACTTTTCTGGGAGTTGGGAATAATTTAGAATCCCGTACCTGCGCCAGTGCAAACCTCGGATGTTTTGCGATTCGAAAATGAGAAAAGTTGGCCTGGAAAGTTTAAAACCCTGTAAAAACTGAAGCAGTCCATTTCCAACCCTCGAAAACCCAGTGGGCGACGTTTTATGGCTAACGTGAAATTCATGATACATGCAAGTTATGTGAATTATATCTGTTTATTTAGAGGCCTTGAGCCATTTCTGCTGAGTAGGCTAAGACAGTCTATATTAGCGATCCGCTGCCTGCGAGCAGCAGTCTTTCTCTCGTAGAGCTCATCAGAGTCGGTCTAGCTTTCGTACGTAATAATTCTTTGTGAATTTTTCTGGAATTAATAAACAACGTTTTTTAAAAACGAAATTTCCGTTCATCCGAACTTAACTGGCGCAGTCCCGTGAGCACGTACCGCGAATATAGAAAGTAATCGACCATTCGCGATCGGTATCGTGTAAACCTACTCCCAGACCGTACGACTTCAAGAAGCTGACCGGAGACTCCTCACAGTACCGCGGTAATGAATTACCCCCTGTGAGTACGAACAATTTTTCTTCTTCGAAATTCTTCAATTTCGCTTCAATTCAAATTTGGCCCAACCCGTGGCAAATTTGACGATCTTCCTCGGAGAGAACAACCCGAAGTTCCTCGAGTCTCAGAAGGACCACCTGTTCCCTGAGAAACCAACATTTTATTTTCTCAATCGAGAATAATTATTATTTTCGAGTCGACCAGAGAATACCGTGAGAGCATATCACCTTCTCTGTCGCTCCATCCGCATTCGCAGCCGAGCTTTCTTTGCTCACACAGCGGAATCTTCTTATCTCCTTCACCGTCCGACCGGACCTCAGCAGAGAACGTCGAGAACGTCGTTCGATACTTCCCTTATCTTCTAATTTACTCTTGTAAAACCGTAGTCTTAAGACCGACTCATTTCAGCTTCAACTTTTCCTTTTCAGCTTATTAATATTATATTTCTTATCCGATTAATTTGATTAACATTTTTGTTTTCAGCAATTTTATCTCTTAAATCTTGCATTTTTTTGTATAAAATTCTGACTAACAAATTTTGAATTCACTAGGTACCCGATAAATTTAAAGGCTTCAAAATTCCCAAATCTTTGAAAAAGTACGTTCACACCCACCTAGGGAGGTTTACGAATTTAGAATCCATTCCAGAAAATCTTCATTCTGAACTTGAAAACCACCCCTCTCTAGAGATGGCCAATGCTAACGTACAAGCCCAAGAAGACATGACCAATAGGGAGATAATCGAAAGCCAACAAAACCAAATTCAACAACTCCATGCAATGGTTAGGGATTTGCTTGTAAGAGAAGTAGTCCACCATCAGGAAGGACCAATTGGAAACCAAAGACCAACGCTAACGCGCGGGGATTTGGATTCTATTCCCCAATTTGACGGCACCCCCGAAGCCCTTCACGAATTCCTAGAAATTACTCAGAAACTATACCAAATCTTCTTTATCCCTGACGATCCGGAAAATTATCAAAATTTCAAACTAATCTCGGGCATTAAATCAAAAATCCTCCCACCGGCTAGATACGACATCTCTTCCCAAAATCTAACCACTTATGAACAAATTAGGGACGCCCTACTAGAAACTTATACAGACCGACGTGACGACGTCACTTTACTGATTGAACTAACCAAACAAAGGCAATTAGAATCGGAATCGCCATTCACATTCCATACTAGGGTAGTTAAAATTCTCAATACATTGTCGGCCTATCTAAAAAATCACAACAGAGAAAAAGCGGAGATACTAATAACAGAATACCAGAAAGTAGGATTGAGGATCTTTCTATTAGGTCTAAGAGAGCCTATGGGCAACTCAATAAGAACAAGGGATCCCCCTAACTTGGGCGTCGCCTTGTCAATTTTAACGAACGAATTTCAACTCCAGAGCAACCCTAGAACGGCTCCACAGCCTCTTAAAAAACCTCCACTTCAACTTCAAAATTTCAAAAACCCACAGTATTCCAACTTTAAACCAAATAATAACTTTAGGCCAAACCCCAATTGGAAACCGAATCCGACCCCGAACCCGCAAAAGAATCAGACAAACCAATTTTCGAGACAACCTCAAAACCAGGGACCATCTTCTTTCCAAAATCATCCGAAACCTTCCTTCTCGGTTCAAAGGCCCATCCAACCGCCTAGGCCCGCTAGCACACAGGCAGTGCCTATGTCATGGCGTACCTCGAATCCGAATTTCCATAATATGGAAGCCGGACAGGAAACCGGAAACGAATTAGAAAATCCCGGGGACAACGAAACGGAAAACCAAATCGAATACGACCAAAATTACGCATCCGATCAGGAGCATTTTTTAGACGATACCGGCCTTCCCCAAGAATTCCCAGATTCGAACTGATGAATCTTGAAAAAAGAACCATCAGCGAGTTACCTTACGTCCTAATTCCAAAATCCAACCTCAAAATTCTTATTGACACAGGTAGCACCAAAAGTTACTGTAATCCAACCATAGCCGAAAATTTCTTCCAAAACAAAATTCGTAAAGAACCTTTTATTGTCAAAACTGCTCATGGATCATCCAGAGGAAATTTTACCACTCTTGTACCCTGCGGTGAACTTTTCAAAGCGAGATCCTTGAACTTAAAATTTAATATCTTCGAATTTCACAATAAATTTGACCTGCTACTCGGATTAGACAATTTGAAAATCTTAAAAGCATCAATCGACCTCGATAACCACCTTCTCAGAACCCCAAGAGTAGACATCCCTCTCCATTACCTGAGCTCTCAATTCGCCGATGTGAACCTGATCGATGCTCGTTGCATTCAACAAATAAAAATTAGGGTTAAAAATATCGAAAACGGTAACGCAATTTTGCCGTACACCAGAATCGGTAAACTCGAAATTCCAGAATGCTTAATCCAAGTTAAAGACCACGAAACATTTGTCAGAATTCTAAACCCAGCCAATACTGTCGGAAAATTTGCTCAAATTCAACCAGTCACTGCCGAAACGTTAGACCTAACTGACGCAGAGAATTTCGAATCTTTAAATAACTACTGCTCCGATAACTTTGATTTTAAATTTGACCCATCAAAATTGAGATTAGATCACATGAATGAGGAAGAAAAATCCGCAATCCTGGATCTAATTTCTAAATACCCCGATGTATTCCACATGGAAAACGAACCTCTCTCTTTCACCAATAACGTAAAGCATCAAATCAGAACAACCGATGAAATCCCAATTTTCACTCGAAATTACCGCTTTCCCGAAATTTATCGAAAAGAAGTCGATCGCCAAATCGAAGAAATGCTTGACCACGGAATTGTTAGACACAGTGAAAGCCCTTGGAACGCTCCAATTTGGATCGTGCCCAAAAAAGCTGACGCTAGTGGAAAACCCAAATTTCGGATCGTGATTGACTATAGGAAATTGAACGAGAAAACCATTCAAGACAAATACCCTCTCCCTCAAATTTCGGAACTATTAGACAAATTAGGTCGTTGCCAATATTTCAGTATTATCGATTTGAAATCGGGGTTCCATCAAATCGAAATGCACCCCGATAGTATTAGTAAAACCGCCTTCAGCACCCCAAATTATCACCTCGAATTCACTCGGATGCCTTTCGGATTGAAAAATTCCCCCTCGACATTCCAACGAATGATGGACAACATCATGCGAGGAATTTCGAATGAATTTGCATGCGTCTATCTGGACGATGTAATTGTTTATTCAACTTCTCTAGCCGAACACATTATCCGACTAGAGGAGGTGTTCAGACGATTACGTAAAGCCAATCTCAAAATTCAACTAGACAAAACAGAATTTCTCCGGAGAGAAATAGGTTACCTTGGCCACATAATTACCCCAAATGGAGTTCGACCAAACCCCGAAAAAATCCTGGCGATCACAAAATACCCCATTCCCAGAACAACTAAAGAAATAAAATCTTTCTTAGGACTTCTGGGATACTACCGCAAATTTATAAAAGATTTCGCCAAAGTAACGAAACCCTTGACTAGGTGTTTGAAAAAAGGTAGCAAAATTAACGTTTCCGACCCGGAATATGCCGAATGTTTCGAAACATGCAAAAACCTCCTCACAAACGACCCGATCCTCCAATATCCCGATTTCTCGAAACAATTTCACTTAACAACAGACGCTAGCAACGTCGCGATCGGATGTGTTTTAAGTCAAATTACCAACGGAGCTGACCTTCCGGTCGCATTTGCTTCAAGGACACTTTGTGACAGTGAACGACGCCTTTCCACAATTGAGCGGGAATTGCTAGCCGTCGTTTACGGAGTTGAGCATTTCAGACCCTACCTGTTCGGAAGAAAATTCAAAATTTTCTCAGATCATAGACCCCTCCAATGGCTATTTTCTATCAAGGAACCCGGTTCAAAACTTTTCAAATGGCGTACCAAACTTTCAGCCTACGATTTCGACATTGAATATAAAAAAGGTTCATTAAATTCCAACGCCGACGCATTGTCTAGAATCGAACTACTAAATAACAAAGACGACGTTCATGATCCCCTTGAAAAGGAATTAGACGATGCCCTAGACGATTTCTTTGCCACTTGCACTCCTAACACCCTTGAAAAAATTACCGATCAATTAGAGTCAGACGAAAATAGCTCTGTAATTGTCAACCTCGATCCCGACGAAGAACTAGATTCAAATGAAAAAATGTCCACTGTAGAGGGTACTGTCCATTCGAATGTAATAGGCCATGCCATAGTAGCCATTCCAATTCGAGACGAACCAATTAACAATTGCAACAACCAAATTATTATTGAAACCGTCAAAATGCCTGCCGAAAAACCTGTAAAAATCGAAAAAATATTTGGCAATAAAACCAGGATCACCGTCCAATTTTGTGCCTCGAAATTAGAGCAAGAAGTAGTAAAATTTGTCAAGGAATTCATTGTGCCAAAAATTAAATATGGATTATTTTTCACTACCGACATTTACGAAGAATTCACCAAAATAATGACCCAACACTTCGCTTTTTCGGAAATCTCAATGACTAAATATACGAAAAAACTAGAAGAGGTATTCGATACAACCGAGAGAAAAAACCTAATCAAAAAATATCACGAAGGAACCACCAACCACAGAGGCATCGCGGAAACCTTTGAACATGTTAGGCGAACTCACTACTGGCCAAACATGAAAGAAACAATCCAACGTTGCATCAATAATTGTGAAATTTGCCTCAAATGCAAATACGATCGAAAACCATTCAAAGTCAAGTATAATGTGACACCTACAGCGTCACGCCCTCTCGAAACTATCCACATCGACACTATCACCCTTGACGGATCCAAAGTTTTAACAATTATTGACTCATTTTCCCGATATGCCCAAGCCTATCCAGTAAAATCAGCCAACGCAATAGAAATAGTAGAAGCCCTTATGAATTTCTTTAATCATCATGGCATCCCGAAAAATTTAGTAGCAGATAATGGCCCAGAATTTCAAAATTCCTTATTGAGAGAATTTGCAGCCCTCCACAAAATCAACATTCACTACACCTCCTCACAACACCCCGATTCACAAGGTTTGATCGAAAGATTCCACTCCACATTGATTGAACACATTAGAGTACTGAAAGAGAGAGAAGAATTCAAAAAGGATAGCATCAAAAAGAAAATATCTCACGCAATTCTGGCCTATAATAACTCAATTCACACCGCTTCCAAATTAACTCCATTCGAACTTCTTTACGGACACATCAACGACGATACACTTCTTGATTTAGACGTTGACACAATACTTGCAAACAACTATTTAGCTCTGCACAAAGAAAAAATGAAAATTCTTTACTCCCAAATTAAAGAAAAACTTCACGTTGCAAAGGAAAAAGTCATAGAAGAAAAGAATAAAGACCGCGAAGACCTGCCTGCAATACCGCCGGAAGTTTACGTAAAAACAGTCCAGAAACAGTCCAAAACTAAACCCAAGTATAATAAAGAAATTATAAAAACCATTGATCACGAACTGAAAACCGCTCAGATAATACCTCGACATCATAACACCAAAGAAAAGATTCATTTGTCAAATATTCGTCGACCCAAAAAATTCTCGGAATCAGTAATCAACGCCTGGGACGATACTTTGGATCGTTCCGAAGTACTTACAAAGAAATTCGGCCTTAACATCACTAGAGAAGACCTTCTTACCCTCAGAGAATCCAATTGGCTAAACGATAAAATCATTAACTTTTACATGGAACTTATAGATCAAAGAAGCAGGCAAAACCACAAACTTCCGACCACCTTTTCCTTCAACACCTTCTTGTATGTTTCCCTAAAAGCTGGAGGATATTCAAGAGTCAAAAACTACACTAGGAAAACTGACCTCTTCGAAAAGGACGTAATTTTCATCCCAATCTTCAAAGCCGCCCATTGGAGACTAATAACGATCTATATCAAACTGCAAAAGATCGAGTACTTAGACTCATTAGGAAAAGACGGTACTGACATACTTGAAGACATCAAAAATTATTTGACAGAAGAACATAATCACAAAAAAGGTACACCACTAGACACTACTAACTGGAAATTCACACAACGCACTGACATACCACTTCAACAAAACAACGACGACTGTGGAGTATTCGTATGCCAATACGCGAAATCACTAGGTTCCTCAGAAGAAATACAAATCAAACACTCTCAAATTCCCGAGGTTAGAAAATTAATGTGTGAAGAAATACTCGCGAACGAATTACTATAAATTCAACCCCATCTGTTCCAAAGTTATTTTCGCCATCCTCGACACTTAACTACAATGGACTTACGGACTGAAAATAGTAAACGTAACTACGAACCTAGGGCTGATACCTATCAAACTAGGACCAGCTAAGAAAACGGACTTCTACCACATAATTACCCACTATTACCAGACAGACGAATTACTGAATCAAATTCTTACACGACTGTTCTACCGACTGTACACTATGCCCTCAGATCTCTTGCAACTAACGACATTACTTTCCTTAATAGCGAATGCGAATCCAGCCCTGTTGTGACTTATCAAACTAACAAACAATTAAATTTCAACCAAAAACCATCGACTTCAATAAAACTAAAATCGATTATCTAACTGTCGGTACCCGCCTATACAACTACACCTTCCACTAACGTATAGCTCGAATTATCACACCTAGTGTTTGGACGATTGTATTGTACCTATTGTTAATATCCACTATTGTCTACATAATCTTCCATTATAGGAAATATAGGGCAACTCTTTTGGTCAATCCTCCTGCCAGGAGCTAAGTGAAGTATTTGTTTAAATACTCACAAACTTATGATTTTATGTAATACTTTACGTCTCCCTTAACATTGTAAATTAGTCTTGAACCTTTGTTTTGTCATTACTATTTTTGTCATAGTGTAACATCATATTGTAATGTCATCATTATTAGTGTTGTTACATTTTCATTTACAAAATTTGTCAGCCATAATTTTAATCTCAGGGGGGACGAGTTATGTGAATTATATCTGTTTATTTAGAGGCCTTGAGCCATTTCTGCTGAGTAGGCTAAGACAGTCTATATTAGCGATCCGCTGCCTGCGAGCAGCAGTCTTTCTCTCGTAGAGCTCATCAGAGTCGGTCTAGCTTTCGTACGTAATAATTCTTTGTGAATTTTTCTGGAATTAATAAACAACGTTTTTTAAAAACGAAATTTCCGTTCATCCGAACTTAACTTGCATATTCCACGGTTTACTGATTGATTTTCTTTTTTATGCTAGCGCATGCATGATGGTGCAGAGTTTTTAAGGAGCATAAAATCTTTACAATTCTTTCGCGATGAGGCGGAAAATATCGACGAAAGCTGAGATGCGTTCATAGGCAAATCGTTACCTATTTCAGACGTAAGATTTCCATTCGTCCCAGGAGAGGCCATAATAGCTAACATTTTTCTCTCTCCCAAGCTAAAATTTGCCGAGCTTGAAGTGCCAAGCACCCTAAAGTAATCACCTCAAAACATTATTGGAATTTACCACCCTAACTTCAACAATGAAATCCTAATGGAATACTTTTTTGAGCTAGGACTAAATTTAGCGACTCATCCGAGAGCTAAAACGAATTTCGGGCCGTCAGATGAGTTAAATCAATATAAATAGTTGCATCCCACATCTACCGGAGTTAACCCCAATGCTATCTCATCGTCGACGGTGTTATGGCTCACAGCAAGATCGAAGCACAGCTTATCGCCGTCAACGCGACTCACCTGAAACAGAAATAAATTAAATCTTAATTTTTATTAAACGTCAAAAAAGAATAGAAGAACAAGATGCGGTCGAAATGAATAAAAGGTGGTAAACATCGATAAATAATGAACATTATAATGAAGTTCTCCAATTACTTGTTGAAGATCGACCCGTTATTTAATTTTGTGCTCAAATATCAGGGGTAGGCTTTTCAGAAAAACTCTGTCTCCTTCGCCGATGTGACATATTGTTGACTGATTTTTGGTTGTTATAGGCCCTACTATCAATTTCCTGCTTATTCTTTCTTCTTTGAGAGCTACCCATATGCGAATATATCGTTTCATTGCGAAGTACTGTGCGTTAGGCCAGGTTTTGCGTTTATTACGCCACGGTTTGTTGCCAGTGCTTTTACCGTGATAGCGATACTATGTCATAGCTGTACGTTCTTTTCAGTCGAGCAGTTTGAAAAGTCGTATCTCACTTTTCAATCACCCCTAGTGGCCCACTGGCTCGGCGTAGCCGGAAGTTCCACCTGTAGGCTCGGACGAGTCGCGTGGGAGCGGAAGCCAAGTCCTTTCTGAAAGGAAGGAAAAATGCTAACACGGACGTGCCTAATCGCCTCTTGACTTCGATGCTAACTTAGAGACGAGCGAATGGGATACGTTCTCCTAGAGAAGGTATTTGTGGCCCTTTTAGCGAAGAAACACCAAAGTCGGGTGTAACGGAACAGGATGGGTTGAGGTTTGGTCGGACAGGCCAGGACTAGTTACTCATGAGGGACATTCAACCGATCTACATCTCTTTGGCGTCAAGGTGATTAGTCCGGGACTTCCGAGACTGGACTTCAGACGAATCTATGTCTGGATGGCTGTAAGCAATTTTTGGCTATCGCGGCTAAGCAGAGAGTCGGTACTTGGAACGATAAAAAATAAGTACTTGCTGAAGATCCAAGAAGATCGCGCAAGGTTCCCTTCAATGAAGAAGGTGCAATGCAAAGAAAGTGCAATGGTCCCATGATCGATACACTGAGAAAAAAAATAGGGCAAAAGTCGGTTGCGGGAATGCGGTTAATGGCTAGCAACCGCATTGCAACTTGGTTAATGTCAAAAGTCGGTTAATACAAATGCCGCCCCCGGAGTTGGTTAATGTAGGGCCGCCCCCAGCCAGTCGGTTAATACAAAAGTCGGTTAATTTACGTGAATGCGGTTAATGGCTAGCAACCGCCTAATAGTCGGTTAAACCCTAAGAAAAGTCGGTAAAACCTGCATTGCATCTAATCGGTTAAAGCAGTACATTAGCCGTATATTTAGTCGGTTGTAGTCCTACATTGACCGCATGCCTAATCGGTCATGGTGCTTCATTGACCGTATGCGTAGTCGGTTATAGTTCTACTTTAACCGCATACCTATTCGGTTATATTCGTACATTGACCGCATGCCTAATCGGTCATGGTACTTCATTGACCGCATGCCTAATCGGTCATGGTGCTTCATTGACCGTATGCGTAGACGGTTATAGTTCTATTTTAACCGCATACCTATTCGGTTATATTCGTACATTGACCGCATGCCTAATCGGTCATGGTACTTCATTGACCGCATGCCTAATCGGTCATGGTGCTTCATTGACCGTATGCGTAGTCGGTTATAGTTCTACTTTAACCGCATACCTAGTCGGTCAAGGTACTTCATTGACCGCATGCCTAATCGGTCATGGTACTTCATTGACCGTATGCGTAGTCGGTCACTGTACTACATTGACCGCATTCCACAGTGGAGTACATCAACCGACCAGAAATACGGTTAATGTAGCCCACTTGAAATGGAATTTCAAACATGTGATCTGAAAATGAAATTTGAGTAACATTTTGGTAATATATTGTTTAATAAAAACGAATTAGGTATACATATTATTAGAATGATAATGAGAAAGTGGGCCTGATTCTTCATGGTACATAACTGTTTTCCAAATATGCGACCTAAAAATAAAATTTGACTAGCATAACAGGAACATCTCAACATTTTAAGTTATAAATGTGATGGATGCAGTTGTTAACATACGTTTACTAATAAAACATTTTAAACCTGTATGATACAGTCAATAGGTACCTACATATGTTTTTTTATTTTTACAAATTCTTACAATAATGGTAACTATAAGTGAGCCTCAATATAGCGTTTTTCAACTTGGCGACGTTCTTCGGCAGGGCGATACTGTCAAGTGCCGGGTATAGTTGTTGGAAATCAAGGGATAGCTGAGAAACCAAACACGAAACACTGTTAATACATCTGAGGGCTGAAAATTACAACCGAGCAAGTACCACTCAAAAAAAAATTAGTTTCTCACCAGCTTATGGCCGATTATGGGAAGTCCGATAATTATCACCGTGTCGAGGTAGTCTTCAAAACTCGCGACCTTTGCGTAAGCTATTCGCTTACCGGCCGTTTTCTTCCAAGATTCGAGGAATGTAGATGATTCAGCGCCGCCCTGCACCCCTCTTGCCGCTCTTGCACTATTTGAGAATCGGGGTCGTCGAGAAGAGCCGTTTTTATTTCTGGGAAAAACGTTTGTTAGATCGTGAAAAAAATGCTCAATGCACAATGAACCCGACAATCAATCTCTCTTCATTCAACAGTATTTACCCTCAACGTCGATCACGTCTTCAATCTTCCTTTTTTTTATTGCTGGCTGCAGGCGTCGTCCGTCAGTTCCTCAGAACTAAATGGAAAAAAAATCAGAAAGACAGCCTGATGCACACACAGCCTCAACCAATATACTGCAAATCATCCACCGAACGTACACAATTACTTACCATTTTCTTGTCCAAAAATAGGCGTACCCGTGTTAGCCAGGAAGTAGGAAGAATCAAGAGAAGAGCCGAGGTCAAGCCGAAGTGAGAAATATCCGATCCGTGAGAGCCGATTGCCGAGAAACGCGCGAGTCAAAGCCGGAATAAATGACGGATAAGTTGCTGATGAAGCAGAGGTGATGGGAGTAGATCTCTCAAAAACTGTGGACGCACAAACGTTTTAACTACGACCGAGGTTGAAAGAGGAATGATCCCTACTTCTCCTTACAGCCAAGTAGAGGCTACAAGTTCGAGGGGCAGCACATGCGCAGGGCGCCTCTCTACTCGGTTACTGCTATGTTTCAACGGTATTGCATACGGTGAAAGTAGTGCAATAACCGACTATAAGTTGGAGGGGTGGGGAAAGGTACAAGTCAATGTCAATCGGCCAATGACCTTTAGGACGGAAAGAGAAAGATATTCGGTCTCTACTCTGTTACTGCTATGTTTTAACCGTATTGCATACGGTGAAAGTACTGCAATAACCGACTATAAGCTGGAGGAGTGGGGAAAGGTTCAAGTTAATGTCAATCGGCCAGACCTGTGTTGGTACGAATTCGGTCAAAACTATGCGTTAACCGACTATACACGAGTATGCTTTAACCGACTCACCTTATGTAAAACAACCGGCTTCTTGTAGTGGTTTGACCGTAATTGACGGAAATGGGGTGCAATAACAGACTTATACGGTCAAAAGTATGGGTTAACCGACTGGGCTCCAGTACGCTTTAACCGACTTAACTTATGTAAAACAACTGACTTGGTTTCTTTAACCGTGTTCACGGCACATTAACCAACTTGAACGGTCAATTGAACAACCCATACGCGGTTGAAGTATGAACAGTAACCGACTTCTGGTTTCCTAACCTCACCTATTCTTAGTTTCGGCGCAAATATTTTCCACTTTGACAGACCTTTGTATACGGTTAGTGTTTCAAGGTCATCCTTAGACCGCATTTTACGGTTGCCGCGAGACAAACGTCGGTCAAATCTGTAGGATAGTTGGTTAAAATGGCCTGGGGGGCGGCATTTTCAACATTTCGGCATTTCTCGGTTTTTCGTAGTCTGTTGATGTCGGAAATTTGACCGCATTTCGTCATTAACCGCATATTTTCAAAATTTTTAACCGACGATTTTTCTCAGTGTAGCCTCGATGTAATTTCGCCATTGACAATTTTTTAGGAATTTACCGAAATCATTTCTAAGACTGAATTTGGTGCAATGTCTTTCTGGACATTCAAAAGAGCGGCCATTTTTCCGATCCACTCTCGAACACAAATTCTAGTCAATTCGCTCCCTCCAACTGTCCCATCGTGATTGAGACGTCCCAGCCATTAGTTCCTCGGCCAACAATCCCGTTTACAGTTGTTGGATAGTTTTCGAGGTCTGTCAAGCCGATTAGATGTCGAACGTGCGAGACCGAGGGACACGCCAGAAGCGCCGCACGGCCATTATCTTATCACGACCCTTGCAGGGGAAGTAATTTACGGAACTGCAGCTGTGCTATGGCTGCGTGGGCGTGCGTAATAAAGTTAACGTTTCGTGGAAAGGTAACAGACGGAACGTCGTTGAGGGACCGAAAGTTCGGGGGCTGAAGTTGGCGTGACTTTGAAGGCAGACGACTGTCTAGATATTCGAAATGCAATCACGGAACATTTACTGATAACTCATTCTCTCTTCAGTGGATTTTTTCCTAAATTTATACATTCTAACCCCGCCAGCAGATGCCAGATGAAGTAGGTAAAATTCATATAGTTGATACTACTAATTAGGCATGTACCATAGTATTTTATATTTTTATAAATTTTTTCGAAATACCTATCAGGATATATCATGGTTACCACTATGGATAATATCAATGGGTTAAAATCATCACGTCATTTCATTGTTATTCGGGGAACTGACTCGTGATTCATTTTTTGTTCTCAATACATCATGTTACGTAGACATTGAGTCGAGTTCAAATTATAATGGTCCATTGTCCAAGAATTTTTATTGGAACGATAAAAAATGGAAAGCTGATGTACCTATCTGACCATGACATTCCGACAATTATCTATCGAGGATATACCTAATCTATAAAGCGTTATCTTAATTCCTTTCCGATGACTATTTCTCGGGGAAGAACGGAGATCCAACCATCTCTCGGAGACAATCTGTCGAATAACTATTTTTGATCTATTCGCCGTTGTTTTCCTATTGCCAAAAAAATACTGCCTCTATCCACCTATGTAGCAAGAGCAATTTTCCAATGTAAACACCAAAAAGTACCTCTAGTAAATCCTGCAAAGATTTCCTCAAAATCGCCATCAATTTCGCCGAAAGATGCTTTACGTCGCTTTACAATCTGCGACATTCAATCTACGCGATCGTGACCTACTTGGAGAAACTGCCACGAGAATATCCTTTCATAGGATCCTTTTCGGACCCCCAATACAAAAGTAGTCTACTCGAAGAATAAAGGATACGGCAGGATAAGGAAGCATCGCCACAGCAGACGTCGCGTCTCGTACTATTTCAAGCTGCTGAAGGGTCTGCTGAGGGGAACATCAGTCGCGAGGGAAAACGCGCAATAAACTCCGAAAATAGCGTTCTTCTTGGCGGTCCTTTCCGAATGCTTCCCTTTTGCAAAAGTTTCTTTATAAACGGAAACGGAACCGCTCGCTTTTTTCTTGTTTTCCTTCTCCTTGCCCGTTGTATCCTCATTTCGTATCGATTGGTGAACTTCAGCATCTGGCGAATAATGTTGGCGCACGTTTCATCGATGAGGAGGGGAAACCGTTTTTCCGTCGCCATGAATAATTCGTGGCAACGTACCTACTTACCTATTGAATTGCAAAATGACTTCGAACAACATAATCAAAATTCGATATTGAATATTGTTATGAAAATACAGTGTGTCCCGGACTTGGTGTCAAAAAATGTTTCGGGACTATATCGAAAATTGAAAAACAGGCCGCGTTTTCCTATCTCGACCCGTTTCGAAGATAAGTACCTACGATTTTTTGAAGCGTTTTCAAAGAAACCTTACTTTTCATCAAAATGACCCTCATTTCTCCGGCTCAAAACAACCTTTCTCAAATTCTGTGTGCATTTTCTGATTTAGCGTTACATTTCCTTTAGTTCAAGCGTACAATTGTGATCAAAATAATAATTTGATATATTTTGAGTTATATTATAACTCCTATGTACCGCAGTTGCACTTCGGAAATTGAAAAACATATACTCGTATTTCTGAAAATACTTGTACGCCAACTGCATGTCGATGAAATCTCTCCTAGGTATCAAATTTTTGGAAAACTATCGAAATCAATCAGCTTCCTGATGATAATATCATTCGACCATATTATGGTCGAATTAGCGATTCTCTTCCAATTTCATGGGGAAATTCGAGTTTGAATGCGGGAAACAGAAGTTACCTACGGAAACATAATTGTATAACATGCGTTTTCTTGATTTGTAAAGTGAAGCAAGTGCAGTCAAACGTCGATCTGATCCATGTTGATATTGAAATCCCTTGCCTTACCAGTTACACGAGCGCTTTCTACCGAACGGCCTTCCTCAGGTGCCATTCCCATCACATTGTAAGCTCGAGGATATATTTTACCGTCTTGCGACTGTAGGGATTTTCTGCAGTTCCCTTCGAAAAACGTTCATAAACGAGACTTTCAACGGGCATTCCCACGGCCTCAGGTATTATCTTGGACACGTTTCAAGGCGAGAGCGCTCTCAATTTCCGATTTTCGTCCTTAAAATTCCCCTCACAATTAGTACTTTATCGCCGTTGCTCATCTACGCAGGCCCTGAAAGTTCAGTGGTCTAATTAGGCTAGTTGACGCCGACCACGAGGCGGTGTAAATGAAGGATCGCCGGTTGTTACCGGAGTCCCTAGTTAGTCGAGTTACGAGCCCCGGACGACTTTCAGTATTCGATACGTCTGGACATTTCCGAAGGCTAACGAACGCTGTCGCGGCTTACAACTGTTAATTACTTCGGTTGCCCATTCTTAGAATCGGAACGAAGGCTGGAACTGGCCGGTTTATTGAAACGGTCGAACGACCACGTCATCGATGGAATAACCAATGGACAGGGATAAACATTACAGGCCGGTAAGATGTCGAATAACGTCAAAAATAATATCGCTTCAGGAAAAAATCCATAAATTCGGGCTAATTGCTGAGATCGAAAATTCTATCAGAAAAAATAATTGGAGAACGTCGAAGACTTCAACATCTCAATTTTTGTTATTGTGCTCAGACGCACATGGACGTTCCGAAAACCGGGCAGAAACTCGCGGTTATTGGGGATTTCGGCAGTCAACTTCCGTCCTGGCGTACAACTGCATTCGTCCGCCGCATACTGTGGCCTTCCCAGTCGTCTGCCAGTCTCGTCAGGGCCCCGAAGGGCCGACCCTCAGACACGCGATGCCTCAATTACCCCCACCATTTAGTTCACAGTCCTCAGTCACGATACCAGCCTGTTATACACAGGATTGCAAAAAAAAGGATATATAGGTGGATGAAGGTCCTATTTCCCCCTGATGAAAGCTGCCGTGCCAATTTGCCACCTGTACAGCCTCAATCAACATTGGAGCATGTCGAAGCGGTTCATTGCTTTCCCAGACGCGATTCCATTGATCCGTCCTGGCGTCCGTTCTCGAGGAAGGCACATGGAAGAAAATGTTGGAGATATTTGACGGGATTCGCAGAGTAGAACCAGAACTACGTAGATAACACACAAAACTCCATATTTTGATACGTACATTTCGATCAAAGTGTAGATACGCGGAAGCTCCAGGTCACTCAAAATTTCTCGATTATCGACCATGAATTTTCAGGATTCCATATCACGCCATCAAATTGCTTCCCTCACGTTCCCTCACCAAAAAACCGAGTTGATTGGATCGCTGAAATTCCAATGGCCAATTCAAGCCATCGTATCCGTCCAATGGATTCTGCAAATCGAAACCTGATCGATAAGTCCGGCCATTTGATATTCGATCCATCCGAGCGCAACGTCGATTTCTCCGAACAGGTAAAATTAAACGCGTTGTTAGCGTCGGCTAATATTAGTCGAACAGCGTTTGGGATCACTTGAGTATTTTTAGCGTACCCTCCGAAAGGCTGCGTTTTTTCTAGTAGCACGCAAGTCTGAAGCACATTCGCTTTCCACCGGCATCAGATAGCAGGAGGGGAATTTTCGCCTTTTTTTACCTCTGCAACTCATTTCCATTCGCCGGGGTTGGAAAAGGTGCGTGTCAGATTTCGCTTAATTCAATGGCGGCATCGATACCCCTTGTAAATAGGTATTTTGCCGTAGTTTTGCATTCTAGTCTTGCTTTTTTCACGTAAGTACGCTCCAGTGCGGCAACTGCGGATTATTAGGGCTTACGGTAATCCGCTAGAACACGCTAAGCCGGCGGTAGCGAAGGAATAGGACAATAATGATTCCCTGAAAAGGGTTGAAACGTGTTGACTGGAGGCAAAACGGTGGAAAAGTCACATAATGGCCGTACGTCCGGATATTATCAGTACCTACCCTTTGATATGGGGTTAAACATTATCGAAATATTAATTTTCTCCTTGATACAGCGAATTATAAGTGGCTGACTCGACTGGCTAGCTGTCTGAAATCATAATTTTGATAATTATTTTTGTACATAGTCAATATTGATGATTAATCGGAGACATTTCTATCATAAATCCTCCTAACCGAACTATACTACATTATATGTAGCATTACGTCAATGTTACCTAACAGGACGTCGGCAGGAATTTATAGCTCATTATTGAATCAACAAAGGGGCCCCAAAATTCAGCATACGTTGAGTCTACAAGCATGTAATAAAACTGCTGAGCCAATGCCATTCTCTTGCGAGACATTGTCAAATCTTCGCCACCTTTTTCAAAGCCTTATCTCCAAAATAAACTGTTACAAACAGGCGCTCCTAAAACTCTTATCTCTTTAGAGAATTTCGACCAAGGCCGGGTTTTCTAAGTGTTCGCCTTATCTATACGAACGGCAGGCGGGCGACGATGCAATATAACTTATTTTTAAGAAACTCGCCGTTTCCGAAAAACTTGGGATGAAAATTACTAAACGAATCGCCGATAAACTAAATGAAGTCGAAGAGAAAAACTTGTGAATTTAACGATATCCGAGTTTAAATTGAATTTTAATTGCTGTACAGTTAAGCAGACAAAAATGAAATTTAAATCTTCTGGATGCTTTTGATTATTCTGTTGAAAAAATTTTGGTCATATGGAATTAAATCGAGACGAAATTAATTTTAAAAAGTTGTCATGATCAAAACGGTTCGTGAGCACAGTAAAATTGAGGAATCAAAATCAAATATCTGCAGTGGTTCGATGCTTCCCAATGATGTATCTTATTATGCGTTGAAATAATAACAAGGCGGTAAGGCGTGAAGTCGAAAAGGGCGTTCGAACCAGATGCGGGTATCGCATTCGACTTTTCTGACAGACAGGCAGCAGACAGGCCGAACTATAGGGGCCAGGATGGCACGATTTTCAACACCTTTCTTCCGGATGTAGCGGCAAGGTTTTTGTTCATCGTGGCGATTATAGAGCATGCATAAGACACGAGGGGGTGTATACCTATCAAGAATGCTGTAGAATGTATGCTTTACCGTCGAATACACGAAAACTAGTAAATCCAAAGCTTAATAAAGCCTAAGTACAACAATTGATCACAATTTTAGTCCATAGACTGCAATTAACGTTGTATTGTGCCTCCAGAATTATCATTACTATCCAAGTCCTGTTTCAGGTGGACATCATCACTAGCTGGAGATCTACTGGAGAAATCAGCTTATAGCACGACCAACGATCAACCGATTCATGGATTGGTTGATGCGCGGAGAAAAATGACGTTTCGGCACACCTTCCTGGGCAAAAGAGGATTCCACACGGGCGGAAAGAGGATTCCACAAAGTCCCGGGGTTTTCTCTTTCCAAGTAACGAATTGATGTCCTCGATAACTCAAGGGCCTTGTATCTCGAGCCAAGTTCGGGATCGCCGGTGATGCCGAGCAATCGATACCGCGAGTTTTTTTTCCGTTCTTCCTTTTATTCCTTCCCGTTTTCCATCTCAGTCCGACTCACTCGGTCCTTCGGAGGACAGTGGAAGGGAGTAAGTCCTATCCGGAGGGTTCGTAACGGAGATCGATGGGCCTTGTAACTTGAGTTTGAAAGACAGGGGGTCTTCGGTTATGTTATTGCGCCTGAAATCTTGAAATTGGGTTCTCCCATTCATTATTGCTATTCTTCCTCGACGAATACGACAGGCGCATCGATGAAGGATAATTTAAACGATTTCGAGGATATTTCAAGTATAAGAAATACAAGTAGTACAATTTTTGACAAATCTACGACAGTTGTCCTTGCAACAATCATAAAGTCTGGAGAAGATAAAATGGTTGAACATCGTGAAAGGCGAGGCCGGTTTTCGTAAAGACCCCAAACTCTTGTTCAGCGCCAACCTATGTGGTTTATGAGTGCTGATGGAGGTGTTAAAATTGTCACCCAACTTTCGGGCTTGAGCCGAAAAAAAAACCGAGAGATAACCAGCTCAGTATACTTTCTGAAGGAGAATTAGCTATATATTGCTACCGGCTATTCTTCAATTTTCAGCGCACAAGGAAAGCGTCACGTCGACGTTCCTGGAAGTCAAAAGATAGTCTTTCTGGAAATACCCACACAATCGCGTTGAACTGAGTGGGAATCTCTCGCTCCTGAATTCGTAAATAGGATTGCCAAATCCGCGCATAGTTGAAAAAGCTGCTTGAACTGACAAGCTGACATTACCTGATAATCCTTAATCCCGAACGAAGTTTCACCAAAATTCAAACATCTCCATTACCTTAGCACTCTATCGGATTCGTCATTCATACCTAGTGAAAGTAATTTTGGTAGATTATTTCTGTTGCTTGGATTATATGGTATTTTCAAACCACATTCATAAAAAAACCTAGATCCTCACACTAAGTATTTTACTCATAATTACCTATGCTGTAATACCTATGCTTACAATTTCAGGTAGACATCCCACACAATAATTATGGTTCAATGCTTAAACATTTAATATCGGTCACAAGAGTCAAGCCAAAGCCGAAAGATTCATCGCTTTTGCAGCTAACTGGCAAACAATTCAATTGTAGATAACATAAAAGTACATACAAATTACATCACAATGGGTCCTGGGAGCCTTCGTCGATTACTCGATTTATGGAAATCGAAACAACGCACAATGTGTCACTATGTCAATTATTGACAACCGGTTCGTACCTGCTGCCAATGATCCTCGAGCGACGGTATCGCTGAAAAATAGCCGGTCTCGTGGATGTCCTGAAGTTCTCTGAAGATGTTTCCGCATGGCAGGATATCCATGTTTCCGTCTTCAAAAATCTCGAATATAACAGAAACAAACGAAAAAACAACAACCGGCGCGAAAGGACAGTCGAAGACAGGTCAGCACTTGAAATCTACTGGATTCCTATTTTTGTTTATTTTGATTCCGGCGAAGAGCGGCGAGTATTTCGCGATTTTTTCAATTGACCACAACACTTGGCACTGTCTTCATCGGACCCGTTGCGACGGTTTATGCACTGCACACGCGTATACCGTTTTGGTGCTCTTTAGTTCCGTTTTGAAACCGAACGTGGCTTTCCCGCGGGAAATGTATGGGGTAATGAAAGTGATGTTTTATTTGTATTGTGGTAAAAAGTGCTGCGTGTTGTTGACGAAGTGAATTGTCTTACAGTGAGTTCTCAACCTCGATTTGACGAAAAAATTAAAACGGCCTATTGCGAATAATTCGAATTCCGGGATGATGTGCTGGATGCGAGTGGCCTACGTCTGGTTAAGAAGTGGCTAAGTTGCACCCGGGAAAGGGAAAAATAGGCTCGCGCGCGGAGGCTCAGCAGAGTCGGACTGGCGCGGCTGTCCGCTGGCTTCAAGTGCTGGCCGAACATGCGCACTTCGCGTTCTGAATGGGGGAACGACTGAGGACCGAGCGCCGCCGAGTCCGGCCGGAAGGGGGCGAACGTCACCGACCGAAACCGACGCGTCTGTATACCTTTAGTTCGCCAGACCCCCGTCGGGAACGCCAGACGTCGAAGTTCAGACGGCGGACAACCTCCTCGGCTAGACGTTTGCACTTAGCCGGTCCAGACTGCCCTTCTACTCATCCTTCTCGGTTTTCAGGCTAATACTTAACTCATACATAAACTTGATGTCAAACTCACAATGAAACAGAAACTCATAATCAAAGTTGAAGTCGAACTCATGATCGAACTTGGAGTCAAACTCACAATGAAACAGAAAATCAAACTCGAAGTCAAACTAACAATGAAACAGAAACTCGAACTCATACCTGAACTCGAAGTCAAACTTACAATCAAACAGAAACTCAAACTCATGATCAAACTTGAAGCCAAACTAACAATGAAACAGAAACGCGCACTCATACTTAAACTAGAAGTCAAACTCACAATGAAACAGAAACTCAAACTCATAATCGAAATCGAAGTCAAACTCACAATGAAACAGAAACTCAAACTCATAATCGAAATCGAAGTCAAACTCATAATCGGAATCGAACTCAAACTCATAATCGAAATCGAAGTCAAACTCATAATGAAACAGAAACTCAAACTCATAATCGAAATCGAAGTCAAACTCTTAATCGAAATCGAACTCAAACTCATAATCGAAATCGAAGTCAAACTCACAATTAAACAGAAACTCAAACCTATAGTCGAACTCGAAGTCAAACTCACAATGGAACCGAAACTCCAACTCAAAATCGAAATCGAAGTCAAACTCTCAACGGAACAGAAACTCAATCTCATAATCGAAATCGAAGTCAAACTCACAATGAAACAGAAACTCAAACTCATAATCGAAATCGAAATTAAACTCACAATGACACAGAAGCTCAAACACGAAGTCGAACTGAAAATGAAACTGAAACTCGTGAGTACTCATACTGTGAGTATGATTTCGAGATTGATTGCAATTCAATAGAGGTCAAGTTTCTGTTTCATTGTGGGTTTGACTTCAAGTTAGATTATGAGTTTGAGTTTCTGTTTCATTGTGAGTTTGACTTCGATTTCGATTATGAGTTTGAGTTTCTGTTTCATTGTGAGTTTGACTTCGATTTCGATTATGAGATTGAGTTTCTGTTCCGTCGAGAGTTTGACTTCGATTTCGATTTTGAGTTGGAGTTTCGGTTCCATTGTGAGTTTGACTTCGATTTCGATTATGAGTTTGAGTTTCTGTTTCATTGTGAGTTTGACTTCGATTTCGATTATGAGTTTGAGTTTCTGTTTCATTGTGAGTTTGACTTCGATTTCGATAATGAGTTTGAGTTTCTGTTTCATTGTGAGTTTGACTTCGATTTCGATAATGAGTTTGAGTTTCTGATTGATTGCGAGTTTGACTTCGATTTCGATTATGAGTTTGAGTTTCTGTTTCATTGTGAGTTTGACTTCGATTTCGATTATGAGTTTGAGTTTCTGTTTCATTGTGAGTTTGACTTCGATTTCGATTACGAGTTTGAGTTTCTGTTTCATTGTGAGTTTGACTTCGATTTCGATAATGAGTTTGAGTTTCTGTTTCATTGCGAGTTTGACTTCGATTTCGATTACGAGTTTGAGTTTCTGTTTCATTGTGAGTTTGACCTCGATTTCGATTATGAGTTTGAGTTTCTGTTCCATTGTGAGTTTGACTTCGATTTCGATTATGAGTTTTAGTTTCTGTTTCATTGCGAGTTTGACTTCGATTTCGATAATGAGTTTGAGTTTCTGATTGATTGCGAGTTTGACTTCGAGTTCGATCATTAGTTCGACTTCGATTTCAATTACCTTATGAGTTTGAGTCTCGGATTCATTGTGAGTTTGTCTTCGAGTTCGATTGTGAGTTTGTGTTTCTGTTTCATTGTGAGTTTGACTTCGGGTTTGATTGTGAGTTGGAGTTTCTGTTTCATTGTGAGTTTGACTTCGATTTCGATTATGAGTTTGAGTTTCTGTTTTATTGCGAGTTTGACTTCAAGTATTATTATGAGTTTGGGTTTTGGTTTTATTTTGAGTTGGATTGCACGTTTAAGTATGACTGAGTTTTTGTCTCATTGTGAGTTTAACTTCGAGTTTAGGTATGAGTTCGTGTTTCTGTTTCATTGTGAGTTGGACTCCAAGTATTATTATGAGTTTGAGTTTTGGTTTCATTGTCATTTTGACTTCGAGTTTGACTATGAGTTCGAGTTTCTGTTTCATTAAGAGTTTGAATTCTGGTTTGATTTTGAGTATCAGTTTCATTATCAGTTCGACTTCGGGTTTGTTTGTGAGTTCGAGTTTCTCTTTCATCGGTAGTTTGACACCTGACAGTTTGGTAGGTAATGGAAAATATTTCATGTTTTGTAGTAGGTACCTACTTACTTTTGTGAAAGAATTCCAGAAACTTTTTGGTTTTCATGGCCCCCTTTGCTCTCTCCCCATTAGATTCTAATCATTGCTTCCTGAATATGAAACTCAAGGCAGTGATTCGTTCGGTCTATTGAAGAATTGTCCACTGCGTCATGCTATCCTCCGATGGCGACGACGGAGACAGATAAAAGCGAAACGCAACGCATGGCAAAGGCTACATGTGCTGGACGGAGAGGGAGAGTCTCTTTGCTTTCGCGAAGAGTAGAAGGTCGAGTATAGAAGAGAGGCTGTCCGTTTATAATAGCAGGGCTGGAAAAGGGAACAAATAAGTTGAGCCGTGCAGAGACGGATGATTGGTCTAATGAACAGTCTCCATGGCGACCAATTAATGAATGAATCGGCTACAGACGATAGACGGGAAGGGCGTTTTTCTTCCCAAACATGTATCTGCACCAATATAGCTTGAGATAGGATTGAAACGATTTCATGCCCTAATTAGTGATAAAAGAGTTGGAACATAATGTTTCGATTGAGTTGACAGTGTGAGAATAAATCCATAAAGTGAGTAGGTACTCATAGGAATCCCCCTTTGTGAAATAAGTTTTACAGAAAAATCTGTACCAGTTCAATGTTGGCTGTACTGAAACGACACGGAAAATTGAGTGGGCGGAATAATTTCAATATAGATTCAAGAAAATGAATATATTCATATTTCTCAACTTGTCGGTATGTGTATTGTCCGACGGAACGGAATATTTTTCCAACGGAAGGAATGGAATAAAGCTTGTCAAATTAATCAGCGGGCATATTTTCGTTGTAAGGGCACATGGTTTTTGCCCTGTAACGGTTTTGCGAATCACGTTTGTTATTCAGCTGCATAAATGATGCGATATAATTGTAATATAGGAGCGCTTGACTCAGTGCAATAAGCCAACGGTCCGTAAATCGTAATACTAGCCGCGGTGCATGGGCCGGTGTAAAATCAATTGACCAGGTACGTCTCGCGTATACAGAGCCAGAATCAAGTGGCAGGAACATAAACAACAATAAGCAGTAATTGCCTATTAAGAGCCGCTCTATTGCTTGAACATCCTTATGCTTGCTCTTGATAATAATTAAACGTCAATCACGTGTGCACAAGAGCTCGCCTGTACTTGAACGTATACAGCTAACCGACAATGAACCCAGCGTGGATGGGTTTCGAGAATTTTTGCGACCGACAGTCGTCGTTGCTGTTAATTGAATAACTGAATACTGTTTTATCTCTGTTTTCACCTGGTTGAAAAACTGACCTACGATAAATGACAGTACGTCGAAACCAACCGGGCATTGTCCATCATCGATCTTGAATGTTTTTGAAATTGTTCGGTGACAAGAATTGATCAAGCCTCCATTGGGGTAGGACGTACCATGTAGTGTAAACCGCGTATTCCATCTTCTTGGAGGCTCAATAATGTAATTGCCACCTGTCCTTATAGATTAACATCGAGTTTCTCTAGCCAAGCCCGGGAGCCAAGCTTCGTAGAACCGACGAACGTATCGAGAACGTGGAACATGCTGGGTTGGCTTCAGGATTAGAAGGAGAATTTAAGAATTGGACTTCCATAATGGTTCCCTATTATGTGTATTACTGTTTAATGTATATAATACATCACCGAACCTCGTGTGTCGAGCGCTCTAGCCACTGGGTTACCGGTTCGCTCGTTCTCGCTGAATTATCATTCGCCTCCGGGTCCTCTTTTTCTTCAACGAAGTAATTTGAAAATGCTACTCAAGTGGCATAGAGTGGGTAGTCGAAGTAGAAATGACGAATATCTTCAATGCGTCTTTCGTCACTGCCATCACACCAATGAGGGACATTCCGATGAAAGCAGAGGTGAACCAAGTCTGACCCAGTCCATTTCCTCCGAAAACCGCTTTTAATTCGAACTAGTTAGTCGGAATCGGACGGGCGGAACAACGAGGAAGTGCGCCACGTGGGCGTGACAGTCGCTTCAAAAGGACATAAATTAATTCCGATGGGCACCGGTTTTGGTGACGACGCGGAGCCCAAGTGGGTGCAGGTCTCAATTGGTACGATGAACTCTGCACTATTCACGGAAGGGAGGAGCGATGACCCACAAAATGTTTTTTCCAGTCTGTTGAAGTGGCAAAATTAACTCTTAATTACGTACGTGATAAGTTGCGAGCGATAGTTTTCGACCGAGGAAGTGCCTGCCTTCTATAGCTGACAGCTATGCCAAATGGCATTATGGTACTCGGAAGCGTATTCAAAAAATTATTTTCCTTTTAAAAAAAGTATAATTTTTCTCTGAAAACTTAAGTAAATAAGTCGCCGTCCCCTGCAGAGGCCCACCAGGACGAAAGCGCTTGAAAAATTGAAAATCTTGGTGGTGAGAGTACCATGGATTAGGTACCCCCAAAAACCACCTATCTTCCTAGAAAATTGCCAAAATCTCTCAATACCCATAAAATCACGCCGATTTCTTCTTTTCCCAATATCCAGTGCACTGTCACTTGCATCATGCGCTTCTTTCTATTCAAAACGGAAAGCAATGAAGGCATTTTGTTGCAGAGGGGGGCAAAAAAGAAGATAAAATCGAGGTCTTCGTCCGATGTCCTCACGTTGAAGAATGGGGTATTGGCACGGAGAGGTGACCTATTTGCCGATCATTACATTCCGAGACACGTCTTTCCCTCGACCGACGTCCACCAACCACCAACCCTGCGCTCTCGCTAGCGCCTCCATCTTCCTAATATTATATTCCTCAACGCGCTCCAAGCTTCTCTCCTGATTGCTGTCGACATAGTCTTCCATTGTTTGAATTTATTAGTAACAGTCTCATCCTCGGTGTTTGTGTTTCTGTTATCAGCTTTGATTCTTAAGACAGTCAGCCCATGTCTTTTTAGTGAGCACGTATTGGGTACGGAGCCTGTTTTACCTATACCATGTTATTTAATTTGTTTATACCTACTCACTGTTTACTTTAGCTTTACAGGATGCGTTTATATTTTTACCCAGAAACGGAGAATAAACCAATAAAAAAGTCAAAAAAGCGGAAAAAAAAACTTTTTTTCTCAAGCGATGCAAAGGGTCTTTCTGGCCAAACGTCTCAACAGTCCACCCTACAGAGGCGGAATGCTTGGAAAATTGAGTTTTTTCCACCCCCTACCAGAGTTAATCGCTTCCCATGGCCCCACAGGCGTGGTCAGGAGATCACTCCTACCCTATTACCTTAGATACATCTTACCCTAGATTATGTATGACTTTTTTGAAAATCCACCGGGGCAAATGCTGAAAATTCCGGGAAAAATAAGGTTTTTTCCACCCCCTACCAGAGTTAAACGCTTTCCACGGCCCCACAGGCGTGGTCAGGAGATCACTCCTACCCTATTACCTTAGATACATCTTACCCTAGATTATGTATGACTTTTTTGAAAATCCACCGGGGCAAATGCTGAAAATTCCGGGAAAAATAAGGTTTTTTCCACCCCCTACCAGAGTTAAACGCTTCCCACGGCCCCACAGGCGTGGTCAGGAGATCACTCCTACCCTATTACCTTAGATACATCTTACCCTAGATTATGTATGACTTTTTTGAAAATCCACCGAGGCAAATGGTGAAAATTCCGGGAAAAACCAGAAAAATATTTTTTTTTAAATCCCTATTACAGCAGTATGTGTCAAGTTAGCGTTTAACGCTCCTCACGACTCCGCAGTCGCGGGCTAAAGATCACTCCTACCCTATTACCTCAGATTCATCTTAGCCTAGATTATTTATGAATTTTGTTAAAATTCACCCTGGCGATAGGTGGATCCACGAAGCTGGAGAATCCCCATACTGCTCATTCGGAAATCTGAATGGTGCCTTAGGTTGCAACCATGTGCACATGGGCCTCGTGCCTTTTCCACACGCGGCTGTCATCCGTGCCCACACTGATGCGGGAATGAGAAAGGCGAAATCTTGTATGACATAAAAGGCGCCAAAATTTTAAAATAGCTAAATCAAAAATTGGAAAACCCGTTGAAAATCGTTTTTTTAGCTCGCATCTAGAAGCGGGCGAATATTCCGGCGTATTTTTCGGCCTTTCCGATCCGAGCATCATCTCTAGTTGACAAGACCAGCCATTATTGTAAATTGATCGAGATTGACGCGCCGTAATTGGGGTGATAAATCAACGTTCAGAGATGACTCAGCTGGAACAAGAGTTGGTGAAGAACTGGGGGCGAGCCGAGGCCACATGTTTCGTCGGTACGCCTCGAACACTGCAGATGTTTCTTATCCGACCGGAAAAGGGATTCCTAGTGAATAGGGGGATTTAAAAATAGTACGAAATTAGCTTTGGAAATTAGGCAGTTCCGAAATTCGGCTGGCGAGGGTGAAATGTATTACCGAACGACAGATCAAATACAGAGGGTGGGGAGGGCCATCAGTGATATAGACTGTTACATGATCATGGAACCGTGATGACATTTAACTCTCGAAACATTATGTTGTTAAAACTGACACTCGCACTATCACATATTGCACAAATACAGATAACGTTTCCAAAATTTTTGTTTCCGGCCCAACTGATCTCACTTATGTGCCCCAAGCGAAAAACTAGAGGTTTCGTGAAGAATTTTTATTATTATAGGTAGTATTTGTTTTTCAAAGATTTTTTTCAACTAGGTAAGTGTCATGGGAAACGACGAGAGAGGAGTAGGATTTCTAGTAGGTTTTCAAACGACTTTTTTTCAACTTTTTATTTATAAGAACCTCTGACAATTATAATTTAGGTATGTTTTCTCACAAAGCCAAATCAAGTAACATAAAATAGGTACAAATCATTTTGATATATTAACAACCCGTTATGAACAGAACCACTGTAGGGCACTGATAATCGTTCACAGATCCAGCGAGTCAAAAACGATTTTTGAATTCTTTCACTCTCCCTCGAGTTCAAGAGTGATGTTGTATGTTTAGGAGCACTAAAGTTTTCCCCGGATGGATTACATCCCCATTTAGGTTTCCTCAGTGAATGGGCACCTATATCAACATGCACGTACGTACGAGCAAACAAGGAGTCCTCGTTTTTGGATCCGGCGGGCAAAAAAATATCCCGCTGAGCCGCGTATTTCGCCCGTGGATTTCCCGGAGAACAAACGAAACCTCAACTTTTCTTCCTCGTCTGCGAAACGGGAGAACTTTAAATCCGGGATAATTACTCGCAGTTCGAGCTGCTTAGGGAGAGGGGAAAGCAGAAAAGCGTGCAGAACTTCGGTTTTTGTTTAGGCAAAGTTTCGAAATTACAGCCTTCTTTCTATACATCCGCTGGCTTGCTTTCTTCCCTTCAGCGGAGGCAGATAAACGAGGTGCAGCTAAGCTGTCAGATATTTCACGCTTGGGTGTTCAGCGCGGATTTTAAATTCAATTTATCTACGCGTTCATCTTTTCGATCGAGAGCGCTTTAGTTATCATCGCACGAGAACGGTTGAAAAATAGGAATGAAAAATCATCGAAAATCACAATAGGGCATTTAGGAGAAAATCGATATGATGGATACGCAAATTATCAGTTGAACTTGGAAAAGGGAGAATTCCAAACGAATCCCTTACAGATGTGATGAATGCAACCCTATCAACAATTCTCGGTAAAATTATAAATGTATCCTGCAAATGTAAATTTACTTGTGCACCGAAATTATTAGGTAACTGTAGTCCATATCGAATCAGCATTGCTCGAACAGATTTATCGTTATGGAATTTGCAAATTGGCCCTTCAACAGATATCGATATATTTTATTCCGAACACAACCCCGGCCTCGTTACTTCCAACTAGGACGTGCATGAGTGTCAATCCGCTTTACGGCCTCGCTATTCTCGGTATTTTCCACTGATTTATTTCCTAGCCTGGCCTGGACGTATTACTTTGAATCCGGAGCACTCGTGGTCCATTAGCATAAAAATCGAATTCTCTATTTTACCGCCGAAAGTTAATTATTGTACGCCGAGAGCTCATCGATATTCCCTGCGGTGGTTTCTCGTATGTGCAACCGTTGGTATTAAATTAACATTGATGCAACCTCGGTTCGCGGAGCGGCTTCCCACACACACACGTATCGATCCTGGCTGGCCATGTAACAGTTAACGTATTTGCTAGTTGCTCGGGTCGGGTTCATCGGTATTTTTCATGGTGAGATAATTATCAGCGACAGGAGTCAAAGAGTTGTAAAAACTTTGAAGATGCAACCAGAAGTATAGCCACTATTCAATCTACGGGAGCCAGATAAAATACACTAAGGCCCGGTTTATTGACAAAATTTATCCACCCGATACCCAAAGAGGCACCGAATGCCCATTAAAATGAGATTTTTACATTGCAATTTGATGTAAATACCACCGTGGTGAAGTTTAACAGAAGCTTGGATATCGGAGAGATTAATTTTGTCAATAATCCGGCTCAAGTTTAATAATGTATTGAAACTCTCGTAGATAACACTTGCTGTCATCGCAGGATACGTCCCTGGACTTCTGAAGCAGAAGAAGAAGACGCCCTCTTATCCACTATGGGTACCAGGAAGGATACCTCTGTCTCGCATGGTAATGAGGACACCGAAGTTGAGAAACAAAAACATTTGGAAATCTTCTGTATCTTGCTTCGTACACCCCAAACCCTAATTTTAGGACAAAATTACAAAACAAAGATTAAATATTCTTGATTTTTTCCAACCCTTCATCACTCTTAGGCAATCAGTGAACCAAAGAATGCGTGTCCTGTCTCTCCCCAGGACAACACCGGTGAACAACTACGGCGGTATTTTTCGACCTTTTTACTTAACATATTGCGAATTGTGAATTATAAGTTCGAACATGCGTCCATCAGTTTGTTAACAACGAACACGCGCAGTTTCCGCTTTCTCCTACAACAGCACCTGCGCAGTTAAAGCGTTGCTTCACGTCCTTAAAAGGCCGGCAGAATCTCGATAAGGACGTTTGACCTGGCATGCATCTCAATTCTCTGGCGGGTCACCCGTCGGTCACGTAGGGCGGTCGCCTTCGACGAATCGGGAGCTACGCAACCCATGTTATGCGTATGTAACCGGACGGTCATTAACCGTAGTTTATCTGATGCGTTTCAAAACGCAAGTTAAATACAATCTTGGATATATGAGCTCACAGCAGAAAAATCTGAGCTGCATTTCTCATAACTATCTCATGCAGAACAACATCGGATCGTTATTTAAGTCCAAGTGTGCGCTTGTACCCTATTTACTCTATCCCCTGTAAAAAGATTATGCAACTATATCAATTTCAAAGTAGCGCGATTTATAGGTTTCTCCTCGTTAAGTAATCGTCCTTTACGCATTATAAATCACTCGGCTTGGAATCCGGGGTCGTCCACTTATTCCAATCTGGAGGCTATCTCCGATCAAGAAGAACGGCAGTTGACATTTGGAGCCCTCCCGCCGCTGGGACTTGTTCAGTCGCAACTGGCACCGATACAGGGAGCGACCTTCTCGTCTAAACTTGCAATCCCTACACTCCCGGGTGAAAGTTTCGTAATCCTAATTACACGGACTTTTGTCAATATGAGAGCGGCGTACAAGAACAGCGCCGCTCCTGCCGCAGACTTTGGAAGTCTGTCGGAAGTGAAACTCGGTTCAAATTCAGAGGAACGTGCCTGAAGCAACTCTTCATTCAGATTGTGAAACGAGGGCAATTCTGTCAATGAACTGCCGATAAGAACGCCGAAACTGTTGATATTAGCGACACATTCTGTCGATGAACTGTTGATAGGAACGCCAAACTATGTGCGCAAGAACTCGAAAAGGCCCAAAACGGCGAAAGCGCTTCAGCATGATGCGACATCAACGAAGCAGTGTTAGTGGGCGCTTGCCCCTGTAGAGCGACATCAAACAAGGCCCTCCAATTCGACTCTCAAAGTTTTTTTGGATTTTCATATTCTGCAGGTACAAACATTGCCTCAAGGCACTATCTCTCGCTGAGCCTAAGGGGTCAACGTAAGAGCTTTTTACCACATTGACGCGTAAACGCATTAAAAATTCAATTCGTCCAGTTAGGCAGACTGAATGAATCATTTCGAACCGGTTTGAATGGAGGAAACCGATGATTCAGCAGGTGTTTAATTGGGGTACTACAGCAATGGCCTTCTGACGGCTCTGCATCAAGAGTCCGATGGATGGGACCCGTTATGCAAACGGCCTTGCAGCCCATGTTCATTCATTCGGGCGTCTTTTTTTGCCAAGTTCCATTGTCAGTTGCCGCTTGTTACAACCGTGTGATTTCGCATCGTTTCCATTGCCAGTTATAATTACGACGTGGCGAAAAAAAAATCGCTAATTTGAAAAGACCTTGGTCGTGGTGTCATTAGAATTGGAGGTGTGGTCGTTTTCAAAAGTGTACGATCCCAAGGGTCCGAGTAATTTTTTGTCGAATCAATTTCAGTAGGTAAAGCATGAGTGAAGATAGAATCAAATTTCTAGGTTTTCCAGTTTTTTTTTTTTTTGAATTTTTTCCATCTAAGTGATTGAGATGCGAAGAGCCCTGGCGACAAAAATATGGAGGATGGAATAATTTACAAAAATTCCCCTCCCCCCCATTTCGAAACACGACCGAAACGCCTCCGTGCAACCTCATACCTTCGTTAGCATTAATTTGAACGAACGTGTTAAAAGAGACATCTCACGCTGCGTAAGTAGCCGTTCCCGAAGAACATTGAAAATTAACTGGAGCGTTCTAATAAAATTTCAAGACTTGAGCACGGAGACGTTCGAAATCGAAATTGTTACTTCCATATTCGAATGGACGTGTTGTAGTCTTTCAAAAATGAAAATCGGATCGGGTTTTTATTAAGTTCATAAAGTCATGAATTTTATAAGCTCAGAATCTTTTTTATGAACAAAAAAAGGTGTTTGTCCGTGTGTTTGCCCTTTTTTAAAAGGATTGTTCTCTAATATTAGACATTTTACCATGAGCAATAAATTACCTAAACGGCGCAGTTACCTCCCTCAATCCTCAACCTTTTTTCAAATTTCTCGAATAGAGATGCTCATTCGGGCAATACCTCTGGAATACTGTTTTGCTGGAATTCCGATTGCTGACATTACAAATATATTGGTGTTGAAATATATTGACCTATTTTAATATGTTCTTGACATGCTGGAGAGCTTATCCTTTTTAAACGAAATTTTTATTTTTTTTTTACTGGCAGTGGGTATGGATACCAAAATATTCCGAAATTTTTGAATTTAAGGTGGTATCAATTTCATTTTTATGAGCCGCTAAAATGAACGTTTTTTTCCACGAAGGTAACATACCAGCATTCGAATTTACGTTTTTGCGTTTGTTCGATTTTCAATGGAAATTCACCCAATGTCCCGAGGTGTTGAATAACCGCGTTAAGTCAACTGTCCACATTAGCAGTTTTGCTGGATGCGGCCAATTAGCGCCTTGCTAAATGGGCTGCGAGGATCATCACAAAAGGAGCTATTCATTAGAACTCGTTCACTCAAAAAGGTATCCCAAGTTACCTTTAACACTAGTTAAATAGAGCTGAAAATTAAGTTGAAAAGTCGGGCACAGATTCCGCCCGATCCGGATTGTAAAAAAGAATTTTGGCATGAGAATTTCCGAAATTCAATGGTATGCTTCACCGGAAAACGGGAAAACTTCGTGGAAAATTTTCAAAATTGGATTGAGCCGGTTTTGAAACTACACGCTTCAATTCAAACCGCTGGGATCACCAATATCGTTGCAGTTTATTGCAGTAGGTTCGTCCTGTCGGCCTTGCCAGCATTGCGTCAGTGCATTCCTGCTTTCTGAGCCGGTTGTGCCCTACAGGCTGCACTTAGCTGTAAGTACTTACGTCCATCAAGAATCAGCCTTGATGTTCGCTGGTAATGAAGTGATTCTGAATCAACACGGACATCTCAGTCTGAATGGTGTGCGTGTGTGCAATCCATAATCAGTGGAGTGCCAAGGTGTAATCATTTCGCGGAATCCTTTGTGGCTGATTTCAATTACCTTTTCAACTGTTCACTCTACCACTAATGCTGAAAATGCTCTGAAATTGGCCTATAGGGGATTCAATTGAATTTTGCCAATTAGTGCAAATTACTTTGGAACATCTTACCAGTTTTTCGTTTCGATTTTTGCTTCCGAGATTACCAGGAAGTCGTGTGATTTGGCCTTCATGTGCTCGAAAGGGGGGGGGGGCTTATGGGTCGAAGGAGCAATTTTTATTTATTTACATAACCATTGATAAATACAAAACTGTTCTACATTGGCAATGCGTGCGTTCCAGGTAAATAAGTAAGGAAACACTCAAAACTTAATTTTTGGTTTAAAGCTTTAGGAGATGTTAAGATTCTCATTTTTTCCATGGCAGGGAGGTACATCGAGTCCATATACATAACAATTGATAAATATAAAATTGTTCTACCGTGGCAAAATAAAGAAATTTACTATTTCAATTTTATATTAAGCGAGTTGGTAGTGGTAGCCGTCCCTTGACCCCAATTCGGAACGGTTGAGGTTTTGGTAACGATTGAAAACAACAAATCCCAATCTTCCCAACGAGTCGTAAAAATCGAAACTGTTCGACAGGGGCAATGCGTGCGTTCCGGGGAAATAGGGAAGTAACGAAACACCCAAAATTGGATTTCTGGTGTAGCGCTTTAAAAAGTCTTGAATGCACTTTTTCTCCATGGCAGGTAGGTAAATTGAGTTCATTTACATAACAATTGATAAATATGAAATCGTTCTACCGTGGCAAAATAAAGAAAATTGACAATTTAAATTCCAAATTAAGCAAGTTGGCAGTGGTTAAGAGCTGACCCTTGACCCCAATTCTGGACGGTTGAGATTTCGATAAAGATTAACAACAACAAATCCCAATCTTCCCAACGAGTCGTAAAAATCGAAACTGTTGGTCAGGGGCAATGCGTGCGTTCCGGGGAAGTAGGGAAGTAAAGAAACACCCAAAATTGGATTTCTGGTGTAGCGCTTTAAAAAGTGTTGAATTCACATTTTCTCCATGGCAGGTAGGTAAATTGAGTTCATTTACATAACAATTGATAAATATGAAATTGTTCTACCGCGGCAAAATAAAGAAAATTGACAATTTCAATTCCAAATTAAGCAAGTTGGCAGTGGTTAAGAGCCGACCCTTGACCTCAATTCTGGACGGTTGAGATTTCGATAACGATTAACAACAACAAATCCCAATCTTCCCAACGAGTCGTAAAAATCGAAACTGTTGGACAGGGGCAATGCGTGCGTTCCGGGGAAATAGGGAAGTAACGAAACACCCAAAATTGGATTTCTGGTGTAGCGCTTTAAAAAGTCTTGAATGCACTTTTTCTCCATGGCAGGTAGGTAAATTGAGTTCATTTACATAACAATTGATAAATATGAAATTGTTCTACCGTGGCAAAATTAGGAAAATTGACAATTTCAATTCCAAATTAAGCAAGTTGGCAGTGGTTAAGAGCCGACCCTTGACCTCAATTCTGGACGGTTGAGATTTCGATAACGATTAACAACAACAAATCCCAATCTTCCCAACGAGCCGTATTTGACTCGGCTATTACACGGAGTACAACCGTGACCGCTATCTCGTTCTAATACCCCAGTGCTGGGAGTCAACAGAACGAGAAAACAACAGACGGAGCCGCCTTGGCAGCAGATTGATTCATAGCTCGAGTTACTTCACAGTTTCCCACATCCAGTATTCCGCCTCATGCACCCCCGAGGGAATACTATTGACTACCCCTACTCCTCGTGATGAAGTCGTTGTGAACATGCATTGCCGTTCACACGTCCTTGCGTCCTCTTTCAATGGATTCCCAACCGCCTCGCATGAGGTCATCATTTTCATTGTATTGTAGCGGCCCATTAGCCAAGAACGATTTGTACTGTACCCGGTACTAACTAATCGGTCACTTCCATAATACGAATCCACTGCAAATAATTGCAAATCTCGAAACGGCGGGTACCTAGTAATAATTATGTAACCAGTGGCGTTAAACAATCCAATTTCAACCTCGAACGATTCTTACACTTGACCCACGAATTGGAACATCGAACTTGAACCTTAAACTTCCACCATTGCATATGAATCTATATCTAACCTTAATCTTAAACCTCAAACTCTAAAAAACAGCTTCGGACTTTAAACTCCATCATCGAACTCAAACATGAAACTCAAACCTCAAAGTTCAACTCAAACCTGGACCCCAAACTTGAACCTTATCGGTAGATTTTGAAACGTGAAATCGTGGCGATGTCCCAATGCATTGGTTAAAATAGCGCACCCTTCTTTCCCAACTACTTTTCTTGCGCGGAAATCTGCACGAGGATTA
The DNA here is from genome assembly GCA_036186465.1 of Nesidiocoris tenuis. Lineage (NCBI taxonomy): Eukaryota > Metazoa > Arthropoda > Insecta > Hemiptera > Miridae > Nesidiocoris > Nesidiocoris tenuis. Next base: position 7,096,288 of record AP028919.1, read on the forward strand.
CAGCGAAACTGCAGATGCCACCAATAATCTGGAAACGTCATTCACAAAATTTGTGAATATACATAATATAATATAATGATACTAAGCGATTGGCAGTTTCATCATGACTCTTATGATATTTGTTCACGCTTGAGATTATCTCCATTAAAGAGTTCGATTCTTTAGCTTATTTACTACAATTTTCGTTCAATATATTTTTTTGTGAGCCCAGGAAAAAGTACATTTTTTTCGGTCCGAAGATTTTTTGTTTTTGACTTGGTCTCAGTAAAATGGCCTTTACTCCCTCAAATTTTAGAGTAACTTCAAAAATTAGGATACCGTTGGAAAGCTCGTCAAATTTCCTGTAATCTTACGGTATTTAAAGCTTCCCAACATCACGTCGAGTAAGCAGAAACTTGGACCAAAGTCGAAACTTGCTCAATTTTTGAAAACAAGCTAAAAAAATTGAATAATCCTGCGCCCAACATGGATTAATCCAGGAGAAATTGGGTCATAATGTGAACGATATCATAATTATTATAAAATTGTTATTTAAATAGAAGAGATAATTAATAAGTTACCGAATGCATTAAACTGCGGTCGAGTTCGAAAAAACCGCATGAGAATTTCACAACGTAGTTATAGGTTGTGTGCATCCTCAGTTTGTTCTTCGCAGTCATTTCCTGAGGAAATTATTCAATATCAATAGATTAGGTACCTACCTCACTGCCTTTCAAATATTTGATGGTGCACTGACTCAATAATTTTGAATTAAAACTACTAAAAAATAATTTTCTGCTAGAAATCTGGCTCGGATTTCCGAGTATTCGAACCGCAACGTATTTATTTTGGTACCTACATAATATAAATAGGTGAATGGAAAATTGATTCTTACTTCGCCCATTGCTGTTTGATTATGGTGGTCGTGGACCATGATTTTGGAGAGGATCACGTTGAATTCGTTAGACTGTTAATTGAAACGAAAATATGAAAATTGAAATTTAAAGAATTCAATACAAAAATAAAATAAATTTTATTACACTTTATGCCAAGTCTTATGACCTCAACTGGTCATAAGCCATGTCAGGCATGGCAAAGGGATATGGTTATACTGAAATGATGGACCTGCAATGGTCACAGAAATTCCAGGGCTTCAGCAGGATTCGAACCCTCTAATCCTCGACAGAGGGCCGATGACTGATAGCACCTAAGACCGCACAGCATAGCCACACCTACCCCCTATCCATCGGCAAAAGTAATGATTATTAGTTAGGTACATACCAATTCTGAGGCTTTTGCTGCTGGAAGGACAATTGAAGCGATCAGCTCCAGCCAAAAAAAGGTCCAGGTCACTTGATTTATTGCTCTGTACGGTTCCCACTTTATCAAATGTGCTGCATCTTTGTAAACGTTTACGATAAGCGTCAAAACAGTGCCGGTTATTATGGTGAAATACGTCGCCCTGTATGCTTTGTCCAAGGTGTCAGTAGAACGAGTAATTCGGTAATGGACGTCGGAAAGTTCCAGAAGAGCTTCGTACTTCCCTGTAACGGCTGAATTCCGACGGTTTTTTTTCACGAAATTTATTTATAATAACGAATATTTCAATATTTTAGAATAACGCTTTATTTTAACGTCATTTTCTCATTTCACGCATGAAGCCAGTTGCTAAAATTGTGATCTTACTACTTAGTAACTTACCAACATTGTAACTCGCGAATTCCTTGAAGGCGTCCAGATCCGAAATCAAAGTTTTCAAACTTCCATTAACTCTGACGACGAAATGAACAAATTGTAGGAAGAAAAGTTGTGCCGGAACGTGCGACAATGCTAATTGACTAGAATCGAAAATTACCAAGAGCAATGTTTTTTTCGAATACAGCAACGCTTCAAGTATGGTGCAAAAACTGAAAATCGATATCGAGTAAATCGCGTATCTTTGATCGTCGGAAAATCCGATTGTTTCCTCATTTTCAATGATTCCCACATTGCTGAACATGTTGAGAAATTCCGAAATGTGTTTCCGATTGAGTACAATCAGAGTCAAAGAGACGGGGAAGTAGAGGATTTTGAAAATTCTCTGAAATATGTTGGCGTACAAGAAGAAATTCGAATATGCCGAGTAATCGTCGACCACGAGCCAGTAAACTTGGCCGGTTATGTTGGCCAAGATCAGTAACCACGAATAGAGCAACCAAAATTTGGATAATGAAATCGAATTATTTTGAAATGAAAATGGGAACGTACCGAATGCGCGGCAAATGGCAAGAACGTTCATATTTGTTGGTGGGACTAAAAGGCAATTGCCTACGAAACGGCACGTAAATTGACAATGATTGTTGTGTGCCAATGTCAAATCCAAGCACTGGATTATATAGCATCGATTAGGGCGATGATCAATAGCCCAGTCCAATTCTCATAATTTACTGTCGCGTTTATTTATTGCAAAAAGTCAAACAGTGGTTAAGCCAGCGGTTCTTGCAACAAGGGAATCACTGGAGCTCAAAAGCTAAATTAGATCGGCCGTTGAAAAAACATTTGTAATGAGAATCGTATTCAAATTGAAACGGGCCTTATTAATCAACTGCCTTTAGAACTGAGCGTGAAAAAACTGCGGGAACAACGTTAGAAAATAATCAGTTTGGTAGTGGGTGCGTGTATTAATTAAAATGTTCATAAACGTGAGGAAATGATTAAACACCAAAGTGAATACCTACGAATCTCTAAAAGGATGGAGCATTATTACACAACGCTTTGGCCGAAAATCATTCAATATCAGAGTTTGCTAAAACTCTTTGAAAATGTTTGGTAAAACGATTGACGAGTCCGAATAATCGGTATAAAAATAAATTGACCGCTGTTCTGTATGCTTTATGATTTATTCTTGGAGGTCCCTTGTTGGTATATTTGGAGCAGAGTTACAGCAAAAACAGCTGTTCCACTGAGTATCTGTAGGCACAGAAAAACAATAATTAGACTTACCACCTACCAAATGGGTACGAAATAATTAAATTAACTTATGTTATTGAGTGAATATTTTTCAAATAACTGTACGAACTAACTATTTGCTATGAAATACCTACAGAGTGTATTAGAGTGCGGTTCAATTCGAAAAATCCGCAGTCAAACGAAACCGTATAGTCAAAGTTGATGTGGAGAATTAACTTTTCCTGAAATAGTTGTAAGCATAACAATATTACCACAATGACATTTTTGGTAAAAAATTGAGAAAGAAGTGCATCTTTTCGATTTCACTGTAGACTAACGGTAATCAATCTTTATAATGAAAAAGCATACCTACTTACTTTGTGGAAGGCCTTTAGTAATGGTGCCCTTTCCATAACAATGGTCGATAAATCCTGATTGAATCGTCTAGACTGAAATAGAGTTAAAAAAAGAAATTCTTCTTTGAGAAAATATTAAAAATTTATCAAATGCTAAAATTCACTTCTACGATTGGAAAATTCTAAGAATCTCGATCTTCATAAGTCTGAAAAAGTAAAATTATCTAAACCTAAAAAGCCGTAATTTTAATATTGAAAATCAGGAAAAAATCTAAATTAATTAGGTAAAGCCTAAAAATTTAAATTTTTCTTCCAAGTTCCTGAAACCGAGAAATCTCCTTTATGTCTCTTGAATTTCAATTCTAATAACCTTGGTAACTGCTGATGCGCAAGGCAAAACCGTAGCGAGGATGGTTAGCGACCAGAACACCAGCCACAATACTTGCACCATACTGCCCACCACATGGCCGCTTGTCAACAGCTGAGCAACTTTGAAAGCCTGCGAAATTATGGACCACACTCCGCCGCTGATAATGAAGAAATAGCTTTTGTAGTAAGCTTGATTCAGTTCTGACGACGCTAACGTTAACTTGTAATGCACGTCTATGAAAGCGCACAAGGTCTCGCCATCTTCTGCATCAGAAATGATTGAATCAATAGAAAACTAAATATCAATTCTTATTGCTCATTCTTATTAAAAATTAGGTGAATGCTACAACTATTTTGTCATGAGCTTCATTTTTGGAGTAAAAATTAGAGGTTTCTGCATGTGGACGGCGGTTTCTGGTTTCACTCGCTAGGAAGGGTTACAAAATAATCACCTATTTTCTTACTTGAAATCCTATTAACGCCGACCTCCAACAACGCAGTGAGCAGTTTTCCCAACGCATCGTCCAATTTGATAACGAACGTAGTAAAAATAACGACGGCTCCACTCAAGAAGCAGTGGACTGCGAATGTATCGAGGCATGCCAACAAAATGGATTCCTGCGTATCATTGAAAAACTTTATCACCACATTGGCCACAACCTGCAGCAACAAACACCATCCGAACAAATTCCTGCTACACTTGTTTTCTTGCCTGAAGCCACTGTTCGCCAACGTCTTCAGCGAATCGTCAACCGTTTTAGAGAAGCGGTTTATGTATTTCGGAGTCGCTATCACATTTAAAAACGCCGATATGACGATAAACACCAACGTAATGACGTGACCGATTTCCAAAATTATTTGGAATGGCGACTTGCTAGTTGACAGGGCAATATCAACTTGCCTCACCCGACCGAGAAGCACGGCGGATAATTGGAATAAAGAAAATATCAACCATATTATGGATACGGCGTATCGACCCTGTATTTCCACGATGGGAAAAACTCCGAAACTCCGGCTCAGTTTCAGCAAAAATAACATAACGCTGTGTAGCTTACGCAGTCTTTGTCCATATTGCGGAATTGATGGCGTTCTTTCTTCCATGACGTTCCATTTTGAGCTGATGGCCCAACGAGTGATCAATAGGTCATTATGTGTTTGGGGATACCAACCAGTTTGACAGTCTATAAATTAGCTTGATGCCGAAATACGTGTCACCCCGCTTTAAACCATCTTTCAAAATAAAATGGGCAGCAATGGCAAATAATTGTGACCTTTTTTCAAATCCGGCTCCCAGAAGCTTGAGGGAGTGTGAAAGAATTGATGAAAGACCTCCAGTGTGCGACGTTTAGTGATGGCAACAAAAAATCGATTTTTTTTGAAAAATCGATTTTTACGGTTTAAATAATCGATTTTTAAAAATCAATTTATTGAAGGCAATTTTTATTTAAAATCGATTTTTTACCAAAAAAATCGATTTTTACCTGTTTAAAATGCGTTTTTGTTATATTACAATAAAAATAATACATTAAAATATTATCCCGTGCAGAGAATCTAATATAACGATCCATATTTACTCTAGCGTTCAGTATTCAGTAACGATGTGAGTTCTACTGTTTCTACAGTCACCATTTTACCACAGATCGAAATAGACGGCACTACCTTCACCGATCTTCACCGATCTTCACCAATCGATTTTAACGAACTCGATCTCGTTCGAATCGAATCGTTGTCGTTGAGGTCTCCCCACTCTCTCCCCCCTTCCCTTTCCCGTCTTCAGAGAATCGAAAAGAGAGAGACAGTGAAGTGGAAGTGTCATTTGTAAACTTGTACTTTTATGTTACAGGCCCCATATATTGTTTTACACCATATTTTACTGGTATATCTCATAGATTTAAAAAAATCGATTTTCTTTAAAAATCGATTTTTTGGTCTCGATTTTTAGTTGAAATCGATTTTAATCTTTCGATACATCGATTTTTGAAAGATCGATTTTCTATAAGTGTTGCCATCACTAGCGACGTTCCCATGATCCACAACGTTCGTTTGTTCGACTGTTTGTTCGTTTGTTTGTACGTACTGGTCGAATGAACCTAGTGAGAAGGTCGCGACGACAAATAATGTAACCAGATTCTCACAAGCTCCTGAGGGTTGAGTAACAAATTTGTAGGGAAATTAGGGACTGGAGCGAGCAAGCTGGAAACCGCCGCGGGGATCCGGCCAGAGCTTTTGGGACACTCGATTTCTAAATAGAGCGTTCGAGAAAAGGCGCAAAGCATTAAAACAAACTGAGGAGAGAGCTCTGTGAAATACTGATTCGCACCTTTGACTAGGGAATTGTGGCTGTCCCTCGTATGGCAAAGGAGGTTGGTTGAACGAGTTTAGTATTCCGTCCTGCTAGCCGGAGCGTCTCTTTCGGTATTCTGGGACATTTTTCCTTTGGAGAAAGCACGACTGTTTGCTCTAAAGGACGAGGCCCTCCAATTTCCTCAGCCACCTTCTTCTGGCAATGTTGAAGCTAATGAGGTTACCTTCGGGTTTGGCTACTGCCTGACTGCTAGCCAAGACACGTGTGATGTTACACGTGTGTTGACTCCTGTTGGTGTTCATTTATCGAAAACCACGAGTTACAAGCGTAGGCAATATTTGTCTGAATACTGGAACTGTATTCGTTTTATTACGTTCCCGATCTATCGTGAAAAAAGAGCTTTCTCTCTTGCTCGCTCTCATATGCAATATTGTTGATAGGTAACTACCGAATGAAAGTGAACCTTAAAAAGTCGTGCTCATTTTATGATTCAAGACAGCTTGCATTTTTGCTTTAATGCAAATAATTGTTTTCCAGGAATGGTTTCTTGATTTAGCCAACTATTGGAAATAATAATTTTAAAATAACCTATTTCATTAATAGATTTCTATTTGTACTAATTTTTTTCTCACTAACTTAGAACTTGTATTATCTCAAATTAGGTAGGTAGTAGGTAAGTATGCCTACTTTTTCAGAACCATCCGGCACATAACGTACAACAATTCTCGAAAATCCATGCGACCGAGTCCGGACCAGGAATGACAAACAGTCTTGTTGATGTTTCATTATCAGACATGATGTTGCCGTAATGGATTCTCATCCATCACCGAAGACAAGCTTCTTCTTCGAAGACTTGTGATGTATATAATAAGTGTTTTCCTCGACTGATTGTGTTCTTATCCCCCATTTTTTCTCCACTCTTCCCTTCCGTTTCGTATGGCCCGTCAAGCTGTCCTGAGGATGATGGACAGTAATGCTCTAACAGCTTTTTTATCGTTGGAAAGTGCCATAATCGGGCATTCCGTTTTCCGGCTAAGGACTCTCAGGTATGCAAAGTTAATGAGCGTTAAGACAGTCGCCGTCATTTTTATTTTGGCTACGCACGCTAAATTTTGGGTTCATTATTTTCAAAATAGTTTCATCAGCTGTTTTTTTTTGCCCGAAGAAAACTGTACCTCTGGCGATGTTTGGTTCCAAATTCTGTCAATGGAAATGCGTCCAGTAAATACGGGCATGGATTTGTCACATGGTAACTTGTTTTGTCAACAATTGGATTTGTTTCGCACCAATTTTGCAAACAAAACATGAAACAAGTTCACGATCTAGAACAAGAGACACGAAAATGATGTTCTACCGATGCCAATAGGAATTTTCATCCATCAAGGTATGCATCAATCAAAGCAGAACGTGGATGAACAGAAAAAAATTGAAAACAATTGTTTACAGTAGCTCACCCGTTTAAACATCTTTTATTCACAGAAGATCACTCCATCACTTGAAAAATGGCTAGTAGTAGTCCAAAGAAAAAAGGCATTGCTGTAGGCATCGATCTGGGAACCACGTACTCATGCGTCGGGATCTTCCAGCAGGGAAAAGTATGCCTTCGAGGGGAAAATATTGATTTGGTGGCCTATTTACTTTAATTGTTTCAACATTTAACTATCATATTAAACAAAACCAGGTTGACATCATCGCTAACGACCAGGGGAATCGTGTGACCCCCAGCTACGTGGCTTTCACTGAAACAGAACGTCTCGTCGGTGATCCGGCCAAAAATCAATCAGCGATGAATCCCACGAACACAGTTTACGGTGAACTTTCGATGGACGCATTTTAGAGCTAATATAACGGGATTTTGGATAAAGAATTAAAAAAATGCACATTTCTGCGGGCTGAAATCGAATATGTTTAAATTAAAATTGTATAGGTACGTTTAGACCACAAGGAAGTGCCATGCTTTCTTTGAGAATGACGAAAATCTGGGCTTAATTCGGCGGATAGGTGAATGAAATAATTTATTGACATTGCTAAATTTTACTCCGAACAGATGCCAAACGAATGATCGGTCGGCGTTTTGACGATCCGGTTCTGCAGTCTGATATCAAAATGTGGCCGTTCAAGGTGGCCGGCAGGGACGGCAAACCGGTGATTGTCGTCGACTACAAGGGTGAAACAAAGCAGTTTCATCCGGAAGAAATTTCATCGATGGTTCTCATAAAAATGAGAGAAATTGCAGAATCTTACTTGGGCAAAAAGGTACGCCTCCGTAATTCGAAAAAGTTGACAATCTCAAACAAAGATTCAAAATAGATATAGATTTCACTATTTATTTCTATATAGTTTGATTTCATTAGGTACCAAAGATATTTACCAAAAATTGAAACGAAAAATAATTGAATCGAATTTGACGAATTTTATGCCTGATAGGTTAGCGAAATTCAAAACAAAATCCGTCGTCAGTTTTTACATTTATATTGGCTTGTCTTCGTCCTCAAAACCTTTCTTCCTGTTGACTGCTACCAATGTCGTAGCGCCTTCCAGCCCATCAACCACAACCAGCGTTTCGTACTAGCTTGGCTGGTTGCAGCGAAACGTTCTGAAGGCTCGAGCTACTAGTCCTGGTAGTAAAATGATCTAAAACAGATCCTTCCTGGATCCTAATCAATCCCTTTCTTCACCTAGATTTCTGCATCGTAAATTATTTCAAGCCCCTATTATTTTTTCCTGATTTTTTCCGCAAAAAAATCCGTTTGATCCAGCAGGAGTTTATTCCTCGCTCCATAGCCCTGCTACTAAATGAAGGACAAATACTCATCAATATACTTCTTCAATAAACTTCAACGTTCTACTCAATGCATACAAAATCTTGATCTTCAGGTGAACAATGCCGTTATTACCGTTCCTGCATATTTCAACGACTCCCAAAGACAGGCCACGAAGGATGCTGGCCAAATTGCAGGGCTGGACGTACTAAGAATCATCAATGAACCCACTGCAGCCGCTGTTGCTTACGGATTGGATAAAAAGGTGAGATAGGCTTACCAGGGGGTGTTTTCTTCAAATCCCTGATGAGCAGCAAGCGCATACCCAAAACATAGGTACATCCCAAAACGTATTGCCATCAACAATTCTCAAAGAAATGGCGTCAAAACAAAAATACTCCGATGTCTTCAAATTGGAGAAGGGTAACACCTATCTCCCACACACCTGTGCACCTAACAGTCGATTTCTTTCCAGAAATCGGGGGAACTGAATGTTTTAATATTCGACTTGGGTGGCGGAACGTTCGACGTCTCAGTACTCACGATCGCGGATGGAGTCTTCGAAGTAAAAGCGACCGCAGGTGACACCCATCTTGGAGGGGAAGATTTCGACAATCGCCTGGCTCAACATTTCAGTGAAGAGTTCAAAAGGAAATACAAAAAAGATTTCTCCGGTAACAAACGCTCGATGCGAAGACTCCTCACGGCATGCGAACGCGCCAAACGAACGCTTAGCTCCGCTACGACAGCGAGTATTGAAATCGATTCGATGTTCGAGGGGATAGATTTCTACAGTACAATATCGAGAGCTAAATTCGAAGATTTGAACGGCGATCTTTTCCGCCGGACGATCCAGCCCGTTGACAACGCGCTGCGGGATTCGAAAATTCCCAAAAGTAAAATCGACGAAGTCGTCCTGGTCGGCGGGTCCACGAGAATTCCCAAGATTCAATCTTTGCTGTCCGATTACTTCAACGGGAAAGAACTGAACAAGAGTATAAATCCGGACGAAGCCGTGGCTTTCGGTGCAGCAATTCAAGCAGCCATCATCCAAGGCGACAAATCGGATGCCGTTAAAGATGTACTTTTACTGGACGTCATACCGCTGTCGTTGGGCATTGAAACGGCTGGCGGATTGATGACGACGCTGCTCTCTCGAAACACCACGATTCCAGTGAAGCATTCGAAGGTTTTCAGCACATATTCGGACAATCAGCCGGGCGTATTGATTCAAGTGTTCGAGGGCGAGCGCGCGATGACCAGAGACAACAATCTTCTGGGGACGTTCGAACTAAGCGGATTTCCACCTGCTCCACGCGGTGTGCCCCAGATAGAAGTGGCATTCGATGTCGACAGCAACGGAATTCTGAGTGTATCAGCCACAGAAAAGTCTACAGGTAAGAGATTGATCAGGCTGCCATCAGAAGAACTCAATTTACATTGCCATTTGAAAATTGTAACTCAGGTAGGTACCGGAGGCAAAGGACGACACCAGGTGTCCTAATAGGTCCTGTTATCGGCGATAATTTGTGGATTTACTGGCGGTCTGTTCGATCCAGTCCTGGACAGTCCCGGGCTCGACAATCATGTGGCTTGAATTCGTTTGGCGTCAGGAGTGTCTGGTCTGGGACTGTCCAGGATTAGCCTGACCGAACAAACCAATTGTGACTTTCTCAGCATTAGCCGTCTTATAAATTTCAAGGGAGGGTCAACCAGATCAAGATCACAAACGAGAAAGGGAGGCTGAACAAAAACGACATCGAAAGGATGGTCAGAGAAGCAGCGCAGTTCAAAAACGAGGATGACAAGCTGAGGGAATCAGCCGAAAAGAGGAACGCTCTGGAAAACTACGTTTACTCGATGAAAACTGCAATTGAAAATTTGAACATGTCTGAAAGGCGTGGCCTGATTCCACAAGTAATTCATCCTATAAAAGCTTTCATGATTTATGTCCGAGTATTTTGATGTTCTCCAAACATGCCAATCCTGTTCGCAGGCTGACAAAGACACGGTCCTGAGAAAATGCAACGAAACCCAGATGTGGCTGGAAGCTAACAAGCAGGCGACTGGTGACGAATATGACAGGAAATTGAAAGAATGCGAAAACGTCTGCGCCCCTATAATTTCTCGATTTATGGGCCCCAGAAGTGGACAAGATACTAACGCAGGGGGCGTTCGAGGCGGCACAGAAAACGATGGCCCTCGTATTGAAGAAATGGATTGATTGAAGGAAATACAATGCTTACATCAAGGCGTTTTGTGCTTTTCAAGTCCATCCTTGATGCTCCAGGGGCATGCCCATAAATTTCGCATTCGGAATGATTACAATTTTGGAAAAGTAACCTTAACTCTAAGGACGGTCTGGACAGAAATTTCCGAAAATGGGGAGTAAAACAATTTTCCAAACTTATTTTGTACTTTGGATTGAAATTTGAAACATGCTAAGCAGGTATGTATGAACATTTTTGAAAAATGAATCAGCTCTCCTAAAAATCGGATTATTTTGAGTACTGAAGAAATTTCTGCCGAGTTCATATCTGAGTCAAGGTTTCCTCAGAATGGCCCCGCCAAAATGCGGAACCCCCATGTCCAACCTGACAACAGGTGGCACACAGCGATTTCGAGCTTCAAGTCCCCCGGCAGCGAAGCATCTCGACCACCCGAGGACTTGAATGAAGCCCCTGCCTCCAGTTCGGCAACGAGCGTACTCACCGTAGGGTGGGAGGCCGCTCATCTGAATGGGCCTCCAGATTTGCCGGCTTCAGTGAGCGCGCGGAGTTCGAGCTGAGGGGAACGCTGTCGGCGTCGGTGTGTTTTCGGAGCAATCGGGCGTGTTTCCAAGCATTTGGGCGAAAACCTGCGCGGGTGCGAGTGTTCGGTTTTTGCCGGAGAACATGGCTGTTCCGTTTCGCGTTCGGGTCGCGGTGGTCCTAATTCTTTATATCAATTTCGCCGAGCCAGCTAAGGAATTATCCCAGTGCTACGATGAGCTAGGGAATCCGAAGGTATGAATTTATTTGATTTTTATAAATATTTGAAGTAGAATTGGGTCTTGAGCGATAAGGAAATAAAAACAGCTAAGGGCAAATTTTCTAAAATCACGAGAATCGTCACAGAGGAGAGGTTTGATATTTTCACAAATACTGAAGAATAAAAAAATAAAATAAAATGAAATTTAACTTTAAAATTATTTAAAAGGTCAAGAATATATTATGCTGTGGGTACTTATCGCTGAAGGTTCGTATGCATAATGCATACTTGAATAAATAGAATAGAATATTTTAAAATAAGTCTAGAATGTAAGGCTCTGTTCCACATGCACAAAAGAGAAAAAAATTAATTAAATGGGTACATGTCTACCACCGGATGTCTAACCACTAGACTACCAGGCGACCTTCATTCGAATTATTATTTTCTCGAGGGTTTGAATTCAATTTCACCAACAAATTTTGTTCAAACAGCAGTACGAAAATTCACCATCCAGAGAAAAACTTGCTGTTTCAGCTCATTGTATTCAAAAAAATATTTAATCTCAATTTTTCCGTCAAAAGGTTCGTAAAATTCTGGAATATTGAGATTGAGCATTTCATCTTGATGCGTTCGGTATGCTGGAATGACCTTAAGTTATTTTATAATTTAAAAAATTCAACCTAGTTAGCATAGGGCTGCTCGTTCTCAGTCGATTGGAGCTGCGGTTCTCTTGCGATAGTTGCATAGCTAACTATCCGATGGCTTTCCGACGGAGATGATTTTTTCCTCGCATAACGAAAGCTAGTTATAAACGAGAACCGGCCCTATTCGCGCAGAAACGTCTGCATAATGCCTGTCACCTTTGGAGCACCAGGGGATAACGAGTGGGATAAATCTCCATACTATTGAGTTCACGATGAGCTGCGCCCTTGGGGGCTCTTCAAGCATCGGCTCGAGAAAGTTCATTCCTGATTGCTCTTTTATATCATAATCGATGTATTTATTATGATTTAATTGGTTTTGCTTTTTTGGTTTTTAATTTTTTTCATAGATTAAATTTGACCAAAGTTTTAGACATTATTCTTCGTCAAAGGTCGATCCTGTTCGAGTGTTGAAAGAAATTATTTCCGTTCGAACGTTTTTGTTTGTTCGGTATGAAAAGGAATTCCATTCTTGGTAGAAATCAAGCGGTGGACCGTTTTGAATGCCTTCCTCCTAGAGGGGAGAGGAAGTGATATCGCCATCCTGTACCCCAGGGCAAATGCGATAAGATAGCAGCAGGCCTCGATCTCAGCCTACTCAAGGATTTAGAGGAAAACATGGCCAGCAGAATCCATTGAATTAAAACAGTTACCAATCCATGTTACTCGGTCGAGTGAATGAAGAACGTGGCGAGATAACAAGCTTATCCTTTTTATTTCACTTGGATTCCTGAAAAACTCCTCGGTTGCCGAAAAAATGAAAGAAATCTCAGAGATTTCTTTCGGTTTAGGTTTTGCCAGATTGTCTAGTAATAAAAGCCTTATCCTTTTTTTGGAAATTTACCTGACCCTTGAGTTGCCTCGGAGCTCTTCAGCAGCGCTAACGATCGCTTTGTATCCTTTGTGCCCCTCACAAAAACCACCTACCGACTCTTTTGCGGCGAACCCTCGCAAGCTGCATTGATTCAAAACATTTTTTCCGAAACTCTCTCTCACAAAAAAATAGTCAAGTACCTGCGCAAGTACGATAAACTCGCATAATTCACTCTTCTACGAGTGAAATCGTTAATTTGCTGAGCTGATGTCTCATTAATTTACCCTAACTGCGGTAAATTATCGATGAATTCTCCCAGTTTACCATAAAAGGTTTTGCCCATTAATTTATTCATAATCCCGCCGAGGGTAATAATTTTCCATTAAAATGTTAAGTCGATAGTTATAAAATGAAAAAACCATTGGTCGGCATGGTGCGTTTTTCCAAATTGGAAAAAATTGTACCCAACCGTCGAGAATCCATTAACTTTTATCCATTATCCTCCCTCATCTCCACCTCAAAATTGATAGTTGGACCTGTCCCTGTAGTTAGTTCGGCGTGAACTATCACGCGTATTACACTGCCGTCTTTTTGGTCATGCTGTAATGACTGGAAAGGTAGGGTTCACATGAGCGTTGTTACCTGCGTTTTCATGCGTTTTGACAAAAAATCCAAAAGGTAGGTAAGGAAATTACCTTACTTTAACGATAGAATAACCAGGGTATGGGTGATTTAAATTTCTGAAATCTCTGTTTCCCAAAAACACAAAAAAGAAGCATTAGTTAAGTTACTTCATGTAAGATTGGTCGATGGCGTTCAGCGTTCTATCCAACATCGAATCTCCAAGCCACCTCTCCATGGAAGCCGGACTGGACCCCAAAAAATTGGATCGTGAATAGACGGATGTGCACATGTAAAAGAAATAACGCGAAGAAACGCGAGAAAAGCGCCCATGTGAACGCAGCTTAATGGAGAATACTAAACTTGTAGCTTCTATTACCTCCGAAAAGGTTGTTAGAAAAGTGATTATAAATTACATCGATACGATTGTCAAGGGTTGATTCTGCTTTTCGATCGGTGTGGTCCATTTGTGTCTGGGCGGCCTCAAACATCAATTTTTATAATTATTAGTTACACACATTAACTATACTTCGACAATAGTAATGGCTAGAATTTACGCCTAGAATGTTCAAACCAAGATTTTCTTCAGAAGGAACCTGCTGTAATAATTACATAAATAACAATTATTGTTATTCACTACACAACAAACACTTTTTTTGTAATTTTTTGGGACAGTTTAAATAAAAACTTGATAAATTCAAAGTGAATTTCAGGCAAATTTTCTGAACTTTGTTGCCTTGTATGCTGTATATTTGAGAATTTCAAAATTGCATCTCGGTTCTGCGTCCCCTTGAATCTTGCGCTTCGAGCAGGTGTTCAAGTCACGACTGTCTTTGAATTTGTGAGCTTTGCGTTTATGGTACAACCCTCCCACACTCGATACAGTAACACCACTGTCATGTCGTCGTGATTTATCAGGGTCGCATTGTACTAAAGTTGTCCCAGGCTGGACTACCGAGCTTGTAAATACTTTGATGCAACGGTTATATTGTTCAAGTGTCAACTATTTGAAGATGTTATCTGCTTTGTCCAGTACAGCCCCTTGAGATGGTACATCATCAATTTCACAATTGCTGCTATGTTGTCTATTTATATTATTGAGGATCGAGCATCTAGTCGGATTGAGAATTTTCAAACCAAGTTGAAAATTTTCGAAATTAAGTTGAGAATTTTCTAAATCAAAATGAAAATTTGTCGAACGGAATCGAGAATTTTTCAAATCAAATATAGAAAATCGACTGTGAAGGTGCAACACTGCCCAATCCGTTTGCTATGGACGCGTGATATGCCATGTTGCCACCAATTCAAATTTTGAGAAAGAGGCAACCCAGACACCCAAAAGACACGATAGGGTTGCAGCTTCACAGTCGAAATTCTCAGATCGATAAATAAATAAATAAATAAATAAATAAATAAATAAATAAATAAATAAATAAATAATAAATAAATAAATAAATAAATAAATAAATAAATAAATAAATAAATAAATAAATAAATAAATAAATAAATAAATAAATAAATAAATAAATAAATAAATAAATAAATAAATAAATAAATAAATAAATAAATAAATAAATAAATAAATAAATAAATAAATAAATAAATAAATAAATAAATAAATAAATAAATAAATAAATAAATAAATAAATAAATAAATAAATAAATAAATAAATAAATAAATAAATAAATAAATAAATAAATAAATAAATAAATAAAAATGTTATAGTATTGAGGATTGAGAATCTAGTCGGATTGAGAATTTTCAAACCAAGTTGAAAATTTTCGAAATTAAGTTGAGAATTTTCCAAATCAAAATGAAAATTTGTCGAACGGAATTGAGAGTTAGAATAAATTATTCGCTATTTGATATAGAAAATTCTCAAATCGATTTGAAAAGTTCTAATTCGACTTGAAATTAGTCGAATAACAGTGCGAGTCATCAGACTGAATGAAACGATGAACTTAGTCAAATTGAAACGTGTGAAGATAAACCGATGACTTTTTTGATTTATCGCGGTACAATTTTTTCTCCCTTTCCTGTATAAAACTAACTATCGCCCAAAAACTGGTTTGACTGTATGCGGCCACATCGTCTGTTTTCTTTAGAACTTATTCCCATCTCAAAATTCATCTCTTGGTTCTCCCGTTTTCTGCTAATCACAGCCCCGCATGGCTTGAAGCCAGAGATTAGCTAATTGCCGGATGGCTCTTCAGATAGCAATCTGGGAACATCAATAATTGATGCATTTCTGTCATAATTTTGAGCTGCAAGTCAGCACTTTTGAGAACGATTTCGGTACTAATTCGCGGGGTGTTTCGTCGTAATTTTCCCAGGTGGAAAATTCACATTGAAAGAAGCGGCAAAATTACATTATTTATCGCGCACCGGACTTGTGAATTCCAATTCCTGACACTTATTCAAAGTTACGAGAACGCTGAAAAATAAATCTTTTTTTTACTTTTCTGGTGCTCAAACTTAAACTGGAACAGGAACTGGAACTGAATACCCATACCCATACGGGTAAGGGTATGGGTATGGGTATGGGTATGATAGAAAGTGGTAAACAAATTGTAGAAAGTATCGACTTTATCGATGAAAATCGTGTAGAAAGCAACCATTCTCTAATATCGTTGTCGCCAGGAGCAAAATTTTCTCTCGTTATTGTCTGAATAATTAGGTAACCGTGTGTTATATTAATTCGGAAATGCGCGTTATGGTCGTGCGAGAGTTCCAAAATGAGCATGCTATATCCTTGGGGCGGATCGTTCGCTTTAATTGCTCACGATGAAATTTATGGAGATCCGAAAATTTACGGGCAGTTTGGGACTTTCGGAAACTTCGTGATTAAGGGGCAGCTCTCCCGCTGGGCAGTAAACCTGGCGGTCAAATACCGTCAGTCGCATAAGTTGCGCACTAACCGTTGGTCAATTAATGCGTAAAAACAATGCTAAAAAGTTGAAAATTGAGCAAAATAAAACTTATAATCCTACTCAGAAGAAAGTGAAGTAAAAAAAAATTCTAGACAAAAATAAAATAAATAATAACAGTTAGGGAGATGAAGGGCGAAAGATGTCTTCTCCTCAAAATCATGATTTTATTAGAACTCGAAGTCCTTCGTCCTCGTGGCTCCCATCAGGAGTTTTTGATTCATATTTTGGGACTGCGCAATCTCCTCCGTCACTAGGTGGAGGGGGGATAGGGAGAATGGCACCCATAATAATAGTGGGTGTGAGAAAAAGTGGCGTATGAAATGTTATAAATTAATTTGTCTGCATTTTACGTTGTTATAGAAATTTCTAAATTGGCCTTTCGCTTATCTACGTTTTGGGCACGCCTACGTATTTTTTCAACCCATGCATTCGAGAAATTCAGGCCAATATTAAATTTCCTTAATCGAAATCGGTGGAACTCATTTGTAAACAGCTACTGCCAAGTTAGTTCTGCTCGTTTGGAATCAATTTGTTCCGACTCCTCCTTCTCATAGTCAGATGATGATAACCGCGATAGCTTCGCTATTGATTCTGTAGCGAACCATAGGCAGAGATGTTGGTTTTCGTTTTTGATTTTTTTTCCCTTCCGCTTTTTGAACAAGATTTGGTGCGCGAAGCGGGATCCGGAATTATCTTTTTTGTCTTGATTTACATAAGCCTTCTGTGTAAGAGATAAACGACCGAGATCACGCACATGGACCACGTTGACAGGGGCCAGTAGTTTTCATCGTAAAATAATTTCGTATTATTACCAGCCAGTGGAGTTATCTTGGGTATCTGTCGAATAGGCCTATTCAAATTGAGAAGGTGTATCGTGATCTAGTCGGAGATTACGCCTTTCATTTCCATTTTGGACAATTTAGATCGAGTAATTCAGGATTCGGTAGCTTTCTCCTGATTTCGAATTATATCACACGTGCCTGCAGTGGCTACATTTTTTTGACATTTCTGTGACTTGAATGCATAGGCTGTTTTTCAGAATTTGTTGAACTCTGACTAAGAAAATTTGTTCAAATTTTCAAATATTTTGCCGTTTATCTCGTCATTTGCAGTAGGGTAGGCGTATATCTGCGAATTTCCCGAGCAACCTTTCTCCGGCTGTTCGGGAGGCTGAAAAATTCAATCGCCAATTTCAATGGTTTTGGTTGTTTTGGCGATTTTTGAAAGATCCTCTTATCAAATTTTGATTTTTGGGGGCTCGTTGGATTCCCTGGAGTTTGATGACAAGTTTCACTCCTTGCACACCCAAATCAAGCGATTTTTCAAGCCAAAATCAAAGATCAATCATGATCAACACCCTTTTTTTTTTTTTTTAAATTACGAAGGTACCAGAAAGTATGTTTTTTACCTCCTAAAAAGGTTGAAATTCTGAAAAATATATTCTTTTGGTGGTCTTTAGGTACTTAAATACTGGAAAACATCGGTATTTCTGCAGTACCTTCGTAGGGGGAGAATAAAGGGGCATGATATACCCTAAGACTTTCAAACTCGATTAAATTCGTGTCAAATAAAGTGGATAAATTCGGCAGAGTCCTTTTCCCTCCGCTACATCAAAGAAACCTTCTATCATCGAGTCATCTTTCTGATTACTAGTTATCACCTTTTTGAAGCCAATCATCCACTCTTCCTTTCGAAACTGATAAAAGGCGAGGATGGTCCGTTATTATCATCATCCTAGCACTTGACTCGATCGATTCGACTCGTATATTAGACGTGCTCAGTCAGTACGAAAGACCAAAGGTCCCGATTTTCTGATAGGCTTTTCAACACTCGAGTATCGAATCGAGGGTCATGGGAAAGTGTACGGTTTGGTTCACGTGCTTCAAAATAGGCTGGTAATGGAAGTTGTTTGGACGCCCCGCCGGTTGTGGGGGTCTTAAAATAGTCGTCGGAAATGAAGAGCTATGTTAGTGAGTCTCTTTAGGGGTCATGCCACCAAGTGAGGCCTAAAATCCCTTTCCGATATGCCTAAATTATTTTTTGCAAATTTTGCTCAGAAACTCACTACCTATATTAAATCTAAATGAGGAACATGCATGAAAAAAGAAATCCATTTTTTCCGCCAGAATGATGCTGTTTAGGATGCGAAAATGATGTAGTGATGGTCTACAACGGAAAAACAACATTTTTCCTGGTGAAAACGCTAATTAAAAGGGCCCTTTTGAATGTGGCGGTTAACCGTATGACGTCACTGTGCGGACAAGACTGCGCGTAGTTTCTTAACGTAACGGCAAAAAATCCGTTATCGCCGTCCTGTCACAGCATACACACATGAACTCGGATGAGGTTGCACTGGTGTTCACGGGAAGATGACATCACTGTGTAACGTTGAGGCTGGCCATTCTCCCGCTCGACTTCAAATCTGCGATTTTCACTAAGCCTCCCTCCTCTTTTAATTACCTCTTTTCCGAACCGTCATCCACCATAACACCATTTTCGAAGCCTAACAAGGAATATTATGGCGAAAAAACAGTTTATTTTTTTTCATGCATGTTCCTCATTGTCTGAAAAATTATAGAAAAAACGTTTAATTCGAAAGTTCACGTTGACAACTTGAAAGGGCGTCTGATATTGTTCCCAAACATTTTTCTTTTTTTCGAGAATAGGCATTACCTAATACCTTATTTTCAGATACATCTGAACTAAAAAGTTACCTACTCATTCAAGGAATTCAACATAAAAATAATTCCGATCCCAAATGGACGTATAACGACCAAAAATTAAAAATGAAAATTACTTGGAAAAAATTTTTGTGAGCAATTTTGAAATAGGCCTCTTTCTACCGAATAGTTAAATACCAATTACAATTCTTCAGTTGTAAATTAAGTTCTTTCGAAGTCGGTGCCTCCCCTTCATCTGATGCATGTACAATAGAAATAACGTTTCCGTCTAATTTTTGATAATATTTTATTTTGGAATGAAATTTTTGGTGATTGAAGCCCGAAAGTATGCAATTCAGCTCCACAAAGGTGGCAAAAAGTTTGAAACAAGTGAGGCGCTGTTTGAAGAAGTTCAGTGGTTGTTGGAGCTGTCGAGGGGCTGCAGTCTCCGGCTCCAGATTTACTCCTGGGGCTCCACACGTGGTTTGCAGCCGTTCCGGAGAACGCACACTGGCGCATATCTCTGCGTCATTTGGTCCACACATGCGCATAATGGCTCTGTTAGTCGTGTTCGTAAGAAAGGCCACCGGCACCGAGTTTTCTCGCCACCATAACGCCCTTCGTGATTGGCCATCTGCCAAGTTCACTGTCTGGAGCTGCGAGGTTCGTTCTGAAAGCTATTTGAAGCGAAGGACGAGGTCAAAGGGTATTGTAATAATAAACAAACGACGCATGATGTCAATGAATAGGATGGTTAACGAATTGTTGCCAAAAGAGTCATAAAAATTGCTAAGAATGGCACATTTCGAGCTGACTTGGTTCACGACGATGGCGCTTGTGATAAGACTTATCAGTTAGTGCCCAGTTGTTTGATAAACAATTGGCTCGCAAGGACAATTTTTCAGTATCTAAGGGTGGGTTAATCAATTCATCGAATATCGATTATTTGTCCGTTATTATTATGCACAATTCCCGAATAAAACTTTTTATAGATAAGTTGACAAGGAAATTCATTGTTCACATTATCAAGAAACTAGTTATTCGGAGAATAATGAAAATTCGACGAATAACCTGACTTGATGAACCTACCCTATGAAGCATATTTTAGCAATTCCATACCTGGGTTCAGAAATTCTTGATTTCCATTATTTAAAGATCCCTCTTTGAAAGGACGAGCTGTTTACAGAAAAATCTTCAGCCATCTGTGATTTACTTCTCTTAATTTTTTACCGTCTTGTACAACACCAACTACTTCCCTTGACTGTGGTCAGACGGGCTCGATGTCATTCCCTTATCTTTCTTAGGGGGCCCGGGGGTGTCTCGAATCCGATGCTCTTCATCTGTAGCATGGACGGTGAAACTCGAAACCGCTTTTATCTTGGAACCTCCGAGATGGAACTGACAGATCGTCAGTGCTTCTTTGTCCCGTTGATCATTCGGAGCCGGCGTCAGATCATCCTGACTTGGCTTTTTCACTACGATCCGGGAATCCGAGTTGTAATCTGCGACGACTTCGGCCGAGAAATGATGTTTCACATGACAATGTTGTCAGGTTGCAGGGAAAGAGTGAAAATATAAATCGTTGTCAAGTTGCAAGGGGAATGATATTATCAGAACATCCTTCAACATTTTAAGGACAGTTTTGTACAGCTATAGTTGAGGAACATTGACCGTATTCTTGAAATCTTGAAAGTTCAATTGGAAGGCTTCAAAAATGATAACATTTCAGTCACATACCAAAAATATATAATATATATTTTTATATTACAATATATTAAAATCTTGGCCCGAACCTGGAATTTTTGTACCGACCTATATTGCTTCTTTTATGCAAAATGAATAATTTTTCATGTTTCCCTTTTTATTGCGTACCTACTAAGATTGCTGTTACTATAATAACTTTACAATGGCAGTTTCACCTACCCAAAAACTGGATCAATTCACTGATGACCGATTTCAGCAACCTCGGATTGTAGATAATCCGGACATGGTTGTTCTTGGTCACCATGCAACTATGTCCGGATTAAGATCCGTGTTTGGTGAAATCCACCATTACGATAATTGTAATCCACCATTACAATTGTACGCCACGAGGAGAAGTTATAGTCACAGACAGCGGACTGGCGGGTTATAGGTCACGTCCAGAGATAGACGATTTACTTCTACGGATAAGAATCGCTCTTCCTGCTGAGTAATTGCGGCAACAATAATTTTATTTTGATCAAACGAGAATAACGGTTGAAATGGGTCACGGTACAGATTTTTTAAATATATTTAGGGTGCTAAACGCAAATTATTTTTGATAGATAAATAAATTGGAAAATCAATCTTGCCCAGAATGCAAAGGTTCTGGCTTGCTCTGATGAAACTAATAATGAACTTTCAAATTTTTCTAGCCAACCTTCTAGCGAAAAACATAAAATTAAACGCCATTATGAACGAAGGAGGATTTCTTTCAATGAATCCCTGAAAAAATGCAACAATATTTCTTCGATTTTATTTCCAATCCTTCCAAGATGTGAGAGACTTTACGTGCTTGATATCAAGCACCCGAAACGCTGAGGGGAAGGCAGATCGTTTGGAAAGGGACATGATTCAATCTACTCGACTCCTCTGGTCGGCTCCTTATTTAAATACGAAACCTTTTGAGTGGCCACTAAATGCTTTACCTTTAAGTTATCAACAGCTCACCTCAGGGCATACTAACGGGGGAACGGTTACTTTGTAGAACAGTGACAGGCTCCTTCGAGTCGTGACTGGCGCGAAATTTTGAAGATGTGGGATCATGGAAAAATAATTAATTCCTGTGAGTTCGGTGACCTTTAAGATACGAGGTTTGATACATAAGTAGATATAGAGGGGGGCTACCCGTACATGAAACTGGCACTATTTTGAAGGGTATAGAAAATGAGAAAAATACAAAAAGTCGATTTTGTAAATTCTTAATTTAATTTTTATGTTAATTGCCATACTCTGCACATCTGGTCAGCGTTCCTGCAAGTAAAGGTGCCGAAACCCGAAGCTTCAATCAGTAGAAACGCACATCAGACCTGCCACAACGCCAACGCTGTGTTTACATTCCACGAAGCCCCTCTGGTCGCTAATTTAAGCCCATTCTTCGCTCCGAGGCTTTCACGTCAACGGTTAACTAGGTAGATTTAGGTTATCTCATCCATCAGTGCGGTCTACTGTACCTTATAAAGGGTATGCAAAATAATTTTATATCTGCAGCTTTAAAAGCAAATAGGCTCGGGCATTTATTTGAAGTGAAAAAAAAAGTATCACGACTAGCAATTTATCGATTTTTTGGTTAATTTTTCACCGGTTCGAAAAGTAGAACAACCAAGAACTTGAAATTATGGCTTAGTCATCATTTTATTACGCATACTTTTTTTTACTGTTTTTAACGATTTTTTAGCGAATTTGGGGATTTACGTTTCAAGGAGGAATATAGAGGGTCAAGTATCTCTATAACTCAAACATCCCTGCTATACGTTTACCTGGGCAAACAACCAAGGAAAATGCATCAAATTGGTGAGAAGGATAAATGATCGTATAAATAGCAGCTTTGTATAGCTGGGGCTAACGAGATGCTTATGCTAAAATGCTGAACTCCTCTCGGACGACCGTAGCAGAATACTTGCGGTAGGTCGTTGAATGTCTCTATTAACGAGTGCACGTAGTCCAAGGTTCGAGCTCTGCTGGCCCACTGGCTTCCTAGCAGACATCAATCTTGGACCTTTTTTGCTCTCCTTTGAGTCGTGATGGAAGTTAAGTACGATGATGTGTAACGAGTACCCCTCCAAGAAGCTTCGGACCCCCGGTCACGCGGGTTCTTCGAAGTAATTTTCAATTGAGACATCAAGATAATTACCCTCTGTTAGAGCGGTTCATTATATCGAGAAAAAATCCCCAGTGGATTTTTGTTTAACAATGCCATTTGGCAGACTCAAGAGAAATGGAAAGAAGTTTTACTCAAAATTGCCTAGAAAACCTCGAAATTAGAAATTAGTTACTATCTTCTGGGTAGCAGGAAGAATACATTTTAGACGAAATTGTCTAAAAAACCTCGAATTCTGAAATTGGTAGCTTTATTTTGGGTAGCAGGAAGAATAAGAGCTTACCTACATCAAATGAATCAACACTAGAAAGCCTATGAAAGTTTAGTTGCCATCTTCTGGAAAGTTTTCCTCGAAATTGCCTAAAACACCTCGAAATTTGAAATTAGTTGCTATTTCATGGGTAGCAGGAAGAATAATTACTTACCTACATCCAATTAATCAACACCTGAGAGCCTGTGGAAGCTCTTCTTCAGCAGCTGTGAGGATTTGCTTAATTCTCATTGGCTCTTCAACGAGAATGCTCGTACATAATTTTTTTCGTAGAAAATTACCTATTTCTTTGAAACAAAATATGATTTCCAAAAAATTCATTCCGGTAATTTCCTCTTTTCAGAAATGCTTGTGCGATTTTGAAAACCCCGCCTTCGGCTTGGATGTTGAAGCAACCAACACGTGCGGTGATGACGGACCGGCGACATTTTGCATCCAATCGGGTGCCAGCAGTAGCAAATCCTGCTTCGACTGCCGGCAAGGCGACTATCCGCCGTCCCATCTCACCGATTTACAATCCTACGGCAACATAACCTGGTGGCAGTCGGGGACTATGGCCGAAGGACTGCAATATCCGAATTCTGTCAACCTTACGCTACATTTAAGTGAGTAAACCTGATATTTTGCATTTTGCTGCTGCAGATCTAGGAAAATCTAGAAGCCGAATCTTAAATATTTCTATCGAGGAATGCGTCCTCCGTCCATTTTACTTTTCAAACACGACTTACTTCATGAAAACAATTTTTTTTGCTCATCTGCCACTTTAAAGTAATTTACTGAGTTTTCTACCCATGGATAAGTGAACCCCTGGCTTCGCCCTTCCTCCCAGGGAGCTAACCCAGTTATGAAAGTTCGGAGTTGTAAGAAATCGTGACCGCCTCCGGGTCCGTGCCAACCCCGCACAATGGGCACATTTGTTACCTGTTCTGGCTTCTTTCGCCTGTCATTTGATCCCCCGTTGCTATGTTACCTGTCTCTTCTCCTTTCTCGAACCGAGGAGAGGACCGTTTGTCGGAAGTTGGTATTGCAGAATGCCCCGTTGGGTGGGAGGGGTTGTGCAGCATTGCTAACCATCACCAAAGGCCTCCCGCCGTGCGGCTGACAGGTCTGCGGTTTCTACTTTAGATAGTTTCCCCATTTTCTACGAATAAAAAATACTCAGTCAACGTCTTGATTCATTAGGGGCAGTTAAATATCTGAGCTACCTTTTCAGGCCAACCAGCTCATACCGTTAACTTGACGTGAAATAATTTTATTCCGCAGGCAAATTCTGGTTCCTGCAGAACCATTTTTATCAATCGGTGTCATAATTACGATCACAGTGAAACACAAGTTGAACTCGTAACATACTTGAATTCATAGTCGATCACGAAGTCGAACAAACAATGGAACTCCAACTCAAACTCATAATCAATCTCGGAGTCATTTGAGTGAGTTTGAACTCACAATAAAACAAAAACTCAAACTCATAGTCAAACTCGAAGTCAAACTCGCAATGGAACTCAAACTCGAACTCATAATCAAACTCGAAGGCAAACTTACAATGAAACCGAAAATCAAAATCATAATCAAACCCGAAGTCAAACTCACAATGAACAAGAAAGTCATAATCAAAATCAAACCCGAAGTCAAACTCACAATGAAACTGAAACTCGAACTCATAATCAATCTCGAAGTCAAACTCACAATAAGCCAGAAACTCATAATCAAAGTCAAACCCGAAGTCAAACTCACAATGAAACTGAAACTCGAACTCATAATCAATCTCGAAGTCAAACTCACAATGAAACAGAAACTCGAACTCGAAGTCAAACGAGAAGTCGAACTTACAATCAAAATCAAACTTGAACTCCCAATTAATCTCGAAGTCAAACTCACAATGAAACTCATAATCGATCTCGGAGTCAAACTAACAATGAAACGAAAACTCATAATCGAACTCGATGTCAATCTCACATTGAATCAGAAACTCAAACTCATCTCAGTTTTTTTATGAGCTTGAGGTTCTGTTTCATTGTGAGTTTGACTTCGAGATTGATCATGAGTTCGAGTTTGAGTTTCATTGTGAGTTTGACTTCGGGTTTGACTTCGAGTGTGACTTTCTGGTTCATTGGGAGTTTGACTTCAAGATTGATTATGAGTTCAAGTTTCTGTTTCATTGTGAGTTTGACTTCGACATTGATTATGAGTTCGAGTTTGATTTTCATTGTGAGTTTGACTTCGGGTTTGACTTCGAGTGTGACTTTCTGGTTCATTGGGAGTTTGACTTCGAGATTGATTATGAGTTCGAGTTTGAGTTTCATTGTGAGTTTGACTTCGAGTTCGACTTTGAGTGTGACTTTCTGGTTTATTGGGAGTTTGACTTCGAGATTGATTATGAGTTCAAGTTTCTGTTTCATTGTGAGTTTGACTTCGAGATTGATTATGAGTTCGAGTTTGAGTTTCATTGTGAGTTTGACTTTGGGTTTGACTTTGAGTGTGACTTTCTGGTTTATTGGGAGTTTGACTTCGAGATTGATTATGAGTTCAAGTTTCTGTTTCATTGTGAGTTTGACTTCGAGATTGATTATGAGTTCGAGTTTGAGTTTCATTGTGAGTTTGACTTCGGGTTCGACTTTGAGTGTGACTTTCTGGTTTATTGGGAGTTTGACTTCGAGATTGATAAGGAGTTCAAGATTCTGTTTCATTGTGAGTTTGACTTCGAGATTGATTATGAGTTCGAGTTTGAGTTTCATTGTGAGTTTGACTTCGAGATTGATTATGAGTTCGAGTTTGAGTTTCATTGTGAGTTTGACTTCGAGTTCGACTTTGAGTGTGACTTTCTGGTTTATTGGGAGTTTGACTTCGAGATTGATTATGAGTTCAAGTTTCTGTTTCATTGTGAGTTTGACTTCGAGATTGATTATGAGTTCGAGTTTGAGTTTCATTGTGAGTTTGACTTCGAGATTGATTATGAGTTCGAGTTTGAGTTTCATTGTGAGTTTGACTTCGGGTTCGACTCTGAGTGTGACTTTCTGGTGTATTGG
Source organism: Nesidiocoris tenuis (assembly GCA_036186465.1). Classification (NCBI taxonomy): domain Eukaryota; kingdom Metazoa; phylum Arthropoda; class Insecta; order Hemiptera; family Miridae; genus Nesidiocoris; species Nesidiocoris tenuis. Next base: position 7,122,822 of record AP028919.1, read on the forward strand.
GAGTTTGACTTCGAGATCGATTATGAGTTCATGTTTGAGTTTCACTGTGAGTTCGACTTCGAGATTGATTATGAGTTCGAGTTTCAATTTCATTGTGCGTTCGACTTTGGGTTTGACTTTGAGTGTGATTTTCTGGTTTATTGTGAGTTTGACTTCGAGTTCGACTTTGAGTGTGACTTTCTGTTTCATTGTGAGTTTGACTTCAAGATTGATTATGAGTTCGAGTTTGAGTTTCATTGTGAGTTTGACTTCGAGTTCGACTTTGAGTGTGACTTTCTGGTTTATTGGGAGTTTGACTTCGAGATTGATTATGAGTTCAAGTTTCTGTTTCATTGTGAGTTTGACTTCGAGATTGATTATGAGTTCGAGTTTGAGTTTCATTGTGAGTTTGACTTCGAGATTGATTATGAGTTCGAGTTTGAGTTTCATTGTGAGTTTGACTTCGGGTTCGACTCTGAGTGTGACTTTCTGGTGTATTGGGAGTTTGACTTCGAGATCGATTATGAGTTCATGTTTGAGTTTCACTGTGAGTTCGACTTCGAGATTGATTATGAGTTCGAGTTTCAATTTCATTGTGAGTTCGACTTTGGGTTTGACTTTGAGTGTGATTTTCTGGTTTATTGTGAGTTTGACTTCGAGTTCGACTTTGAGTGTGACTTTCTGTTTCATTGTGAGTTTGACTTCGAGATTGATTATGAGTTCGAGTTTGATTTTCATTGTGAGTTTGACTTCGAGATTGATTATGAGTTTGAGTTTGAGTTTCATTGTGAGTTTGACTTTGGGTTTGACTTTGAGTGTGACTTTCTGGTTTATTGGGAGTTTGACTTCGAGATTGATTATGAGTTCAAGTTTCTGTTTCATTGTGAGTTTGACTTCGAGATTGATTATGAGTTCGAGTTTGAGTTTCATTGTGAGTTTGACTTCGAGTTCGACTTTGAGTGTGACTTTCTGGTTTATTGGGAGTTTGACTTCGAGATTGATTATGAGTTCAAGTTTCTGTTTCATTGTGAGTTTGACTTCGAGATTGATTATGAGTTCAAGTTTCTGTTTCATTGTGAGTTTGACTTCGAGATTGATTATGAGTTCGAGTTTGATTTTCATTGTGAGTTTGACTTCGAGATTGATTATGAGTTTGAGTTTGAGTTTTATTGTGAGCTTGACTTTGGGTTTGACTTTGAGTGTGACTTTCTGGTTCATTGTGAATTTGACTTCGAGATTAATAATAATTATCAATTATTGTGAGATTGTGATCATGGGTTCGAGTTTGAGTTTCATTGGGAGTTTGACTTCGAGTTTGACTCAGAATATGAATTTCTGTTTTATTGTATGTTTGACTTCGAGATTGATGATTGTGAGATTCTGATTATGAGTTCGAGTTTCAGTCTCATTGTGAGTTTGACTTCGGGTTTGACTTTGAGTGTGACTTTCTGGTTTATTGTGAGTTTGACCTCGAGATCGGTTATGAGTTCGAGTTTGAATTTCACTGTGAGTTCGACTTCGAGTTTTTTCATGAGTTAGATACTCTTTCTCCGATTTCAGTATCGAAATGCCTGTTATCAATCCACTGCACACCACGATGCTCCATCTCCTTTTGATCGATACAATTTTGTGTTCCCGGGGTGTGCAGCAGGTCGGCAACTCATTTGTGCCCCGAAAATATAGGTCCAGCTTGAAAATCGCGTCGCTCTCTTCCGTTGATTTCTCATCCGAAAGAAGTCGGAACTTGGATTTACGGCGCTAAAACTTTGAACTCGCGAGGTGAAGCACGAATGGTCCACAAAGCATCGGAATTCTCCACCCAAGCCGAACAATATCGCCTTCGGTAGGCATGGCGATCAATTTGTGCAGTGCGAGCATTTCATTCTGCCTGGGGCGTTCTTCGACTTTGAACGCAGCATATTTCAAGTCGCCCGAGTGAAAGCAGGCGTTTGTTTTTCAACTGACCGGCGTGAATATTGGCCAATGCGTATCGAGCAAGGGAGACAGAATGATTTGTAACTCAATTCCCGGGGCCACCAATAGTTTAGCATTAGACCGATTGTCGGATGACATGTTAAATGCGTGAGTGAACAAACATTGTGGTTTGTGGTAATATCAATGTTCTCAGAATATTGTCTCGTCCTTTCTGCATACGATGCGGACCCAGAATTTCATGAGCTTTTCGTATGTAGGGAAGGTATTGTAGGCCGTTACAAAACATTCGAAAATCGAGTTATTCCAGTAATCCTCCGCCGCCGCAAAAGTTCACCGTCGACGCGTACTCCTCCATTGTGTTTGAACGGTCATCAAGAAGCTTTTTTAGTTTATTTTGTTATTAGCTTTAGACATTTTTGTTGAGGCATCGCTTTCGCCAACCGTGGAATCTCACTTCGGAACAAGATTCTCAGAACCTTTGTCAGGATTTGATTTTATCTCGCATGCGCTGTCTCAGGTAGTACCTAGTATGCAAGATAAATGTCTTAGGGATTTCTCTCGCGACCATACCGCAATTTCTTGTGATTCGCCTCAACCTAGACCTCTCTAAAGTGATCTTTGCAACTTGAATTCAAAAATCGCTTATATTTGTAACGACAGGAAAGAAGAAAATGGTAGAAGAGGAAAGGGCAAGGGATTTTTGAACTTTTTGAGCTTTGACATTTTTGCTTGTATTAAATTATTTCCAGTAATTGGCCGTAGGTCCCTCAAATTTTGATGTACCTAATTAAAAAAATGAGAATACCTTTAGAAAGTCAGTTAAGTTTACTATGGTCTTACGGTATCTGAATTTTTTCAACATTAAGTTAAATAATCAAAAAATTGAGCCGAAGTTGGGAACTGATCAATTTTTTCAAATTCTCTTTTTTCAATTTGCGTTTAGGCCAAGAAATAAACGGAAAATCAAGTTTCTAAATACGTTCTAGAATTTGCTCTATCCGTTATTGTTGTAGCTTGGGAGACAGACTCAAAAATAGTGTCATTGGCCCGGCCTACTTCAACCCAGTTTTGAAAATCCCCGCACGTTGAGCGCTCCGTGGAAATGAGTTCGGAAAATGCCGATTCGGCTCAGAACGTCGTCTCAGCTCGATAATTGAAAGTGCCTTCTAATTGGAGCTGACAATGGAAAAGAGGCGAGTTTATTCTACTTAATCATAATGCTCGTTAAGAGACCCCCCGTGTGTTTAGAATAAGACGTCAAGTGTTTTTGCCCTGAACAAAATAGCAGGCTGGTTAGACGGCGCTGATTGTTTCATCTGCCGATAATTATACGTCTAAAGATGTTTTTATGAGCTCCCTTTTTCGAAGTAGACTGATAGTTCGGGTCATTAGTCTGAACTGCTAGAATGATTTTTCTCCTAAGGAATTGAAAGAGCCCTGCAAGACGATAGGTGTGGTCCGAACACGAACCTATCAAGCGACGAAAGACGGATCACCACAATTTTCCTTTTGAGTTCTGGTCGGCTGCTTCATTTGATGGGAGGTGCGTGCTTTACATTTCTCAATAAGTGAAAAGAGCCGCTCGTACTTCAACTTTTTTCTGCTCCAAGTTCCCCAAAAACGGCCTGGACGTTCCTGTAGAAGAGCGATAAATTTCGGCTTCATTCCGAGATTGATATCGAGCCGGCCTTTGGGGGTTTGGAGGAGTTTCGTAATCTGATGAAGCCCCAGGTGGGCCTAGACGTGCATAGGCCGACTCTAGGGCAGCACGAAATTGAATTGAATAATTACTGAAATGCGTGTTCGTAAAATATTGATTTAAGTAAACTGGCTACATACCGACCTTACTTAGTATAACTTCAAACAAATCCTAACAATTTCTAAAAAATAAATTTTTTTGAAATTTAACAATAACAATAAAATGTGCAAAATGTATCTGGCGCGTCGGACGGCTCTTTTGGAAGAAACTTCTGTGAATACGGCTCCAAGTACATACAGGGTGATAACCTGCTGAATGTACCACTGGCTGGGGATCTATTCTGCAGCTAATTCCCAACAAAAACCATTCTATAACATTTTGGTTCATTTTTCTCAAGAAATTTACCTTTGCAATCGGTCAGGAAACTTTTTTTTCAACACACCCTGAAAATTTGTTGGTTTACGTTTCAAAGGGCGTAGAATTCGAATCTGCAATAAAAAATTTTTGCCCATCCTCTATATATTTCTATAGATTTTTCAATGCTGAATTGAATGAGACAATCGCCACAGCGGTAGTTCCAACCGTTTAGGATTTGTTGCAGTTTTAGTGAGTCATATTTGAGTTTTTAAAAATGTCCCCAATCCTTAATCCTATATGCCACTTTTTCACTTTTAAGGTTTTTCCATGAATTCGTTCTTAATTCACTAAACCGGCCATAACATCCTGAATTTATCAACAAATTCAATTTTTTCTGTACCGTTGGGATGATAATTTCACATGGGCGTTCTGTTCCTAAAGCTGAACTAAAAGGTGTGGGGAAAATCGTAGGCGTGCTGCGTTGTTTGTTTGTTCCTTACTACGAAAGTACACAATCTGTCGTTGGTGGGCCTGAAAGCTTTTTCTCTCTGGCTTGATTCTATTTGCTTTTTTTTACCGTCAGTGATTGATTCAACGAGTGTTTATATTGACTTAGAATTTATGCTTCCCCCTATGTAAAGTGCAAGCCTTACATCGTACGATGGAAGGCTGCACAACATAATTTGAGCAAATTTCGAACGAAGATGACGAACCGAATCAGACAGGAGATTCATGATGAGTTACGTCAAGAGACGTAATGAGATAGGTACTTCGGCGGCGTCAGACGGGGGGCGTCTGGTAGAAACTAGCAGTGATGCAGTTTTTTGAAAAGTTTCCCCCTTTAGTTTGGAAAATGTACCTTTAAACTAGAAGGCGAATCGTACCCAGAGGTTTTGCTGCACATGAATCCTCCACAGGACTAAATCTTAAAACATTATAATTCTCAGAGGTTATTTTCTTCTGCTAAATTGACTCCGCTTATAAGACTGATAGGTGGTAATCTAGTAAACCCATCAACAGCTTGATTGAAAGGCCGGGAGCAAATTACCGTGCACCGATAAAATCGCTCGATAGTTCGCAGTTTGCGGGTGGTCTCGAATTACGCTGAATGCCTCCGGGGCCGAATGTGATTTCGTGACGCGTCTTTCAGCGACGCCTCAGCCGCCGACGGTTTTAGCAGCATCTTTCACCTTTTATGCTAATCTGCCGCGGGTTTACTATTTCAACTACCGTACGGAGGAAACCTTTCGGCACGTTTCTGCCTCGGGTTCACGAAGAAGAGCACGGATGTTGGAGAACTGGCTTCAATGGTGACTTGGGGTTGAAGTGTCGATTTTTTGCGCAATTCGTCGATTCGCGAAATTCGTTGTACCAGAAAAGATACAAAAATATTTTGTTCTGATGAACCACAAACATATTTACGTGAAAACCGTTGAAATAACTGTACGACCGTTAGAGGATTTACTACATAGTCTAAAGAACCAATGAAAGAATGAAGAAAAATTTTGCTATTTTTCAGAGGCCACCGAAGTTGATATACTGCACTATTATAGTGTATAATATTGCAGTGTAATACTGCACTTGCTCAGCAAGGGTTGACGCCAACGGCTGCTGGACACTAGCTTTGGGGTGTAAATGAAAGAGGGTTGAATCACTTTCTTTTGGGATATTTTTCGTACAAAAACGCACGAGGTAGACACTGTACTTACGAGCCAGTTCGATTTTATGCCAGTTTTAGTGAAACCTATTAATCTTTCGTCGTGCTAAGCGTGAAGAGATTCTATCTAGATTTCATTCGACGTGTTTGACGGCACTGTGAAATCCTCGGCTTCCTAATAAGCTTTTAGCGCCTCGTTTTTTGAAAAATGGCGGCCTGTTTTGAGAGGTAACACATATTTTCAGCAGGCGAGAAGATTCGAATCTTAATATACATTCTTGCCTCCTTTGCTCGTTCGAGTAGTCGTTGAAGCGAATGTTTTCTCTATCCGCTGAAATCTCACGTATACTTTATCCATGATGTTCATCGTGTTGAGCAACCTACCCGCTGATGCGAATAGGTGGTCCTGCCGCGGAAGAACGTTTCAAGGCTCAAATAGCCCGAGATTACCTGCGGGGCTGATGCATAAACAGCCGTGAGCACAAAAATTCAAAATGAACAAAAATATAATAAAGAAATGAAGTATTAATTAAATAGAAATATTCGGTAACAATCAACTGATCGTTAAATAAAATAGGACAGTAGCTTCTGAATAAAGATAATTTTCTGCTGAATTCATTTTAGGAGGCGCCACAGGATCAAATCATTCGCCCTTCTAGCTTGGCACAAACGAAGACAAATTTCTAATACGAATACGACCTATGTCCTTTGAAGCTGAACTTTCTCGAACGCATAGTTAGTACCTATGTAATTTTGGAAAACGTATTTCTATGCCGGTCTTATCTTGTTCCTTATTCATAGATACTATTGTTATGGGCGCTTTGGCGAGTATGGGCTAACTTGGTCGCTTCGGAACTGCCCAATATCGTTCGGATGGCGTCATTATTTGCAGGATGGGATATGCGATATCGTGGCTCGATGTGGAGTTAGGAAACCGGTATTCAGATGTTGTGAATAGCGTTGGAGAAGCTGAGAGGATGGCGAGACAGTCCAGACGGGACGGAAGGAAGACGTGGGCGCGCAGGGCGTGTAGGCGTCCGTGTAGGGCTATCAGGATCAGGTGCTCCTCGGTGACCAGGCTGACCCCGACTTTTCGATCTTGAAATGCGATCAATTGGCCAAATCCGAATTTGTGAAGTTCGCGATAGTTCACGTTTTTTGAACGCTGTGCTTGGCATGGAAAATTCAACGACTCCACAACCGAATCCAACAACCCATCAACCGACTCCACAATCTAGAAAACAGTCAGAATCAAGTTCTGATCTTATGACACTACGGAGGCGGAATGCTATAGAATTTTGGAGGAGCACGCCAGCCGTGATGCTCCAAATCCACGAGGAGAGCTATTGGATAGCTCAGGCTTCCTGGACCCACCACACTCTGGGCCTACCTTGGCCTTGATCCTCAATAATGATATATGCCCTTCTCATTCTATAATACCGACCTCAAAATGTGGGAAAGCTCTTGAAAGTTTACTGTCTCTTCAGAGTGTGAATGAACTATCGATTCCAGCATGAAAAATTACATGGAAATTGAGCTGGATCCCAATTTCTCGAAGTGGTACAAGAAGTAGTAGGACCATTGGCATCGAATTTCCTCCCACCTTTCCTAGGTAACACCTATTAGATGTCCATCATCATAAATTTCCCTCATGGCCGAAGGAGCCAGGTTCAAATCCTGATTTCAGCTGTACCTACTCCTCAATGGGATATTTAGGTTGCATTACCGACGCAAACCTGCAACATCGTATCGCGTGGCGCCTGTCCATTTGAAAGGTCGACGCTGTTTATTTACTGGAGAAGGTTCAAAACACGGCCGAGCGAGATGGAGATAATTTCCGTTTCTTGCGCTCGCCTCAAGCTCAGTTGCGCCAACTTTTATCGTGACCATCGCTTTAATAAGTAGGAGGAGCCTCACCTAAATCAGGGCGGAGCATTGTTAATTGTTTCGAAGGTTTTAAAACTCGAAGGTGTGAACTCTTCGGATAGCATCGGGGAAAAACATAGGTGCACTGCCAGCCTAGCATTATAACTGTGAACTCGTCACTGGACTAAATCATCGCCTTATCTTCTTCTGTCCGTTTGAAAATGTTATTGGTTCACTTTCTCCGCTCAACTCTTGCCTTACTTTTCGAATGTTGGGGAGACAGTGTCTGGTGCAAGTATTTAATCGATAAATAAATTTTGTCGGCATAAAATTCCGCCAACAGAGCTTGTTAGTGTTTTCAACGTTTTTCTCTGTCGATCAATCCGGCTCCTAATCAATGATCAGCAAAAGTTGTATTAAAAAATTTTTCGTCCAGAATGCCTAATACGCTCTTTTTTCTGTTATTTGGGCATTTTGACTTGCGACTTTCTTGGACTTGTTGCTGCTAAGATCAGGTTTTAGCATCTGTTTTGAGGCGTTCGATGCGGCGTATAACAATAGCGATGTCTGCTCGACAAGCCTCAGGCTTAAAGCATCTCTCGACTCCGAGGATCGTTTTGGTCTTGAAGTTTTTACGATCGCACTTTCGTCATGCACTTACTCGTGCACATAATATGGAGTACCGAACGAGTAATGGCTCGAGATGCAGGCGAGGGAGTAATAAGCGATAACTCGCTATTTGCTGAGCTTATGTTTTGATGGAGTCGTAGAATAGATAAAAACATAGTTCCAACTTGCAGTAGCTTGAGTTCGAGAAGTCGAACGACTCGAGGAGGCAACATCGTTCTGCTAAAGACCACAGCAAAATCAGGCACCACAATTTTGATAGTACTTATAATATAATAATAATAAATATACATAATATAATATAATAATGATAAATATAATATATAATAAATGCTTTATGATGGATGCTAGATGATAGAAATATATAATGAACGCATCGGTGAATTTTTGGTTGAGAATATTGAGTTGGATGAACGTTTTGACGAAAAAGCAAGGATGATCTCTCGCATGTCCGCCAACAATGTCAGTGACAAATATAGGCTTGGATTTCCTTGTTTCGATGCTCCTACGTAATCTCGTCCCACGTTCGGTGCATCTGTTCGTTTTTAAATTGGCTCATTACCAGTCAGATCTGGTGATATAGATACGAGCTCATCGGCCGGAAGCAGTCCTGTGAAAATAATCTGTCCGAAAATCAATATCAACCCATTTAATATTTCGATTCGTCTACCAGAAGAAGAAGATGATGGGAGGAACGAGGAGGAGGATGGGATGAACGAGGAGAAGAATGTTAGGAATAAGGAGAAGGATAAGGGGTTAATGAGGAGAAGGATGTTAGGAATGAGGAGGACGATGGGAGGAATGAGGAGGAGGAGGAGGAGGAGGAGGAGGAGGAGGAGGAGGAGGATGTAAAGAATGGGGAGAATGATGTTTTGAATCGGGAGGAGGATGAGGAATGAGGAGGAGGGGGGGATGGGAGGAATGAGGAGGAGGATGGGAGGAATGAAGAGGAGGAGAAGGAGGATGGGAGGAATGAGGAGGAGGATGGGATGAATGAGGAGAAGGATGTTAGGAATGAGGAGGAGGAGGAGGAGGAAGAAGATGGGAGGAATGAGGAGGAGGAGGGGGGGAAGAGGAAGAGGAGGAGGAGGAGTAGGAGGAGAAGGAGGATGGGAGGAATGAGGAGGATGATGGGATGAATGAGGAGAAGGATGTTAGGAATGAGGAGGAGGAGGAGGAAGAGGATGGGAGGAATGAGGAGGAGGATGTTAGGAATGAGGAGGAGGAAGAGGATGGGAGGAATGAGGAGGAGGATGGGAGGAATGAGGAGGAGGATGTTAGGAATGAGGAGGAGGAGAAAGCAGATTGAAGGAATGAGGAGGAGGATGGGAGGAATGAGGAGGAGGAGGAGAAAGAGGATGTGAGGAATGAGGAGGATGGGAGGAATGAGGAGGAGGATGGGAGGAATGAGGAGGAGGAGGAGGAGGCGGAGGAGGAGGAGGAGGAGGAGAAAGAGGATGTGAGGAATGAGGAGGAGGATGAGGGGAATGAGGGGAAGGAAAATAAGGATGTTAGGAATAAGGAGGAGGATGGGAGGAATGAGTAGGGGGATAGGAGGAATCAGGAGGAGGAGAAAGATGTGAGGAATGTGGAGGTGGATGGGAGAAATGAGGAGGCGGAGGAGAAAGGAGGAGGATGGGGGGATGAAGAGGAGGATGGGAGGAATGAGGAAGAGGAGGTTGTTAGGAATGAGGAGTAGAGAGAGGAGGAGGAGGAGGAGGAGGTGAGGAGGAGAACACAGGAACAAAGGAAAAGAAAAAGATGACGAAGAAAGCGAAGGAGAGAAGAAGAAGAAAAATAAGAGGAAACCAGGGAAAGAAAACAATTTGCAGATAAGAAGACAATGATTGCGAAGGTTTATTTCGTTATCACGCATCATGAATGCACCAAAATCAATGGTTCATCGTTATTTCTTTCTTTGGAGGAATCTTCTGACTGCTTGCATCTGCATGCATGCTGAAATACTCAGCCTTTCTAGCGTCTTGCTCTAATGAATTCCGACGATCACTACCACTAATTCCGAATGGGAAGGAAAATCGTCGGGGCCAATAATGATAGTCGAAATGCGGTGGCACCTGCGAGTAAGGCGGACTAGGATGAAAGATACCGCCGTCACCCATTACAATAGTCCGCTCGTTTCGTCGGACTCCATCTGTGTCTTTATGTCTTCGTTCCTGCCCAAGAACTGGTTCGTGATTGCCAGCTCATTGTTATTGCTCTTACCTCCCACGATTTAATGAGGGCATGACTGTCGTGCTGAGTACCTAATTCTCGTATCGTGAATACTCGAATTTTCACTATCTGCCACTTTTAAAATTCCAAGTCCGTACTTTGAAAAAAAAAAAAAAAAAACGTCATGGACGGAAAATGGCAGCCGTCAATCCGAAAATCAGGGGGAAATTTTCTCTGCTCACAGAGTTAATTTTGTCGATTAGACCAAAATTTAACTCAGATGGGATTTTGCAATTTTCCATGCAAGTTTCCCTCCAATGTTTATTTGATTGCCACAGAGTCGGTTCAAATAATTACATTTATATTCTATGTACCAATCAAATTAATATTGAAATTATATAATATTATTCTGAAAATATTGTGATCTGATTGTTCATATTTCCGCTTGATTAATGGCTTGTTCGAATTTCAGCTATTCCCGTTTTTCCAATTATGTCCATAATTATCAGGCCAAAATCCTGGGATAACCTGAATGATAATTTTACGATTATTTTATGATAAATCTCATGTGATACGCTTCATTATATTTTCGAACGCTTCCATTGCTATTCACGTTTTTCCCTTTCCTCGCCATAATTTATATCCACCAAATCAAAATGCGTCAGAAATTCCGAACGCGTCATTGATAGCTTCAGCCGGCCACCGTCCAATTAGTCAGTTTCGAAAAGGTGAGCTTGAAAATGTTGCATCACCAACACATGGTAGTACTATATTACGGCGTCAAAAGAACAATTAACCGAGAATTAAAAAGAGCTTTTCCCTCACCAAGGCTTTGGGACCGGTTATCTTTTACGCAAGATGACGAAGGGCCTGAAGTGTAATTTTCTCTCTATGAGCATTAATTTTATTTTTCTCCCACGCACAGCAGATTAGAAGATGATGAGTTTTGGATATTCGAATTTTCTCGAAACCGAAGTGAAATACGATCGTGAGGATTTTACGAAGCTCATGCGGCTTCGTGCTCATACAAAGCATCCTCAGAACTTTGAACTATGGTCTTTGATATTTCAATTTTTTTCCGAACGAGAAAAGTTTGTTTGATTTTTGAGCCGGATAAGCAACTTCACGTGGGAATGTAAGTTGTTTTTAAAATTTTTAGAATAAACTATTTTTCTTTTAAATCTCATAAGTAAAAACTTTACAATGAAACCCCATCAAAAGCCATACAATTTTCATTATTTGGATCATGATGCTACTAAACTCAATTTTTAAAAACGATGTAATCAATAAGTTTATTGAACGTCAGCCATCATCGAGAAAAAATTCTGAATGTTATACAGTTATCTTTCATAGCGAGGATTGTTTCGCCAAAAAATATTCAAGAGCAAACTGGATAAATACACTGTGCATAAATACACATAAACACAGACTTCTTCTTCACAATGAATAAAACATCATGTCATACGAACTTGATTACAATAATTAGGTACGTTCGCATGTTCCTGCTGGCACGCCAGGCCCTGCTCGTTAACTGTCACGAAATTACCAAAATTGTCAACTGGTCAACTACCTAGGTATTGAGAATTTTTGAATTAGATTACGACACATCTACGTCGAAAGCCACATTCTGCCGTTAGGGATCAAGTTTTTCCTGTTTATTTATTATTTAATTTTGCTGTTCAGGCACATGGCTAAACCCATTTCCACCAACCTTTCAGGAAGAGAAAACATTTTTTTATTTTGTTTTTCGGAGAATGAAATTTAGAATACCCGGAAACCCCTGAGAAGCATAGTGAAGTTTTTGATATTTTTGGCCTAAACACTCTTAAAAGCAGTCAAAATATGATCAAATTGTGTCAAACTTTTAAGTTTCAAACTATGATATTGTGTGTTAACTACGCAAAACTGGTTTTAAGAAACCAAACACTCGCTTTTCAAAATATGAGCCATAAAATTCATTTTATGTTATCAGGTTTTGATTTTCCCACCATAATGAGAGCATACGAGGGCAATGCTTCAGCTCATCTTGTTCAGCGAAATCCGTAACGAATTTTTCGATCCATTAACAGTTAGCGTGACGAAATGCGAGTCGAATCGACTCTTACGAGTGACTGACCACTTCAATCTCACATGGACAGTGTTCAGCAGTTGACGAAAAGTCCCTTTTCACGCACTAAAATTCAGTGATTTATGCACCAGTCTCGGTAAAAAATGTTTTTTGACGAATTCATATTTCCATGGTAACAGCTGCCGAACTATGCGACAAATTTTCAATTGGATTGGATAATATGATATTATTGATATCCAAGTCCTATTTACAATATCGATTTACAATATTATTTACAATAGCGATACATATTCAATTTTATAAATGATAAGTGAAAGTAAGGATAAATAAAAGAAGTAGGTACTTGACCTATAATTTATTAGGGTGACCAGATTTTTTTCCAGTGAAAGCAGGACCCAACAGAAAGACAACTTTCAAATACTGAAAAACTCTTATAAGAGTTTCTTATAAGAGTATAAATACTTTTTAAAACCATTCTCAAAACAGAATAACTAGGTAACAATGCATAAAATATACTTTTATTCTTTCATTATCATTGCACAATTCAGTCTTCGAAATAACTACCACAAAAACGTTAATCTAATTTTTCAGTTGAAGTAGGTAGCCATTTCTATTCTGATTTAAGAAACAACTAGAAATAATTTATCAACAGAAAAAACGAGATAATCAAAAAGGCAGGCATTTAATTTTATACAAATCGACCCATCGTTTCTTTTGAGGAGATGTCATCACGAAATGTTATGAGGGGAAAACAATCAGCAGAAACTAAACACAACACTTGAAGAAAAATAAGGAAGGTTGGTAGTAGGGATACGACATTGATAAGTGATAACGATAACATCGGTTGTTGCTGTTGTATACGATCCTCTTCTTTTATCCTAATCTATAAAGCCATGTCGGGTGTTTTTTTTTTGTTTGGTTCGATTGGAAAGGCTTAGTAGGTAACATTTATAGTGATGAAAGAAGGGCCCATGGCAGGATCATTCACACGAAAACAGTGCATTTTAGGGCCCTTTCGAGGTTTCAGAGGACAGCAGGACCACGACCTAGAAAGTAGGACCTGTACTGCTGAAAACAGTACCTCTGGTCAGCCTACCTATAATGGCCCTCAGTACAGCTTACTGTATATTCAATCAACTTTTTAGGCCGTTGTAAAAAATGTTCACCAATGTTGAATTCGCCCTACCCAAAAAACTTGGCAGTCGTAAAAAATGTATGCCTGCCAAAACTGACAGGACCCACGCCCTGTTGGAATGCTTTTTTTAAATACACGATTTGCCCTCTGGAACAAACGCGCAGGAACTAGTTCCGCATTCAGATCAGACTCGACCGATAAGCTCGCATCAGATGGTCTGTACAGATAGTCGTAAGAGAAAGAAAAAAATATGTACAAGCCTCGTAGTTGCGGGTGAGCCTGAATTGAGGCTCTGTAGGGGGGCCATTCGAAAATGGGGCCGAACTTTCGGAGTGTTCATGTTCCGTTTTGGCCGAGAACTCTAACACACACTCTCCAAAGTTTAATACTTTTTTTGAGCACCCTCAAAAATAGTCAAAATATAATCGAATCGTGCCAAAAATTCACGTATCGAAATATGGAAGCATTGTGCTTCATATCCCCACTGGTTTTTCATTTATTGTGACGTCTGTTCTGAAAGAAACGATTGTTCGGCCCCGATGTTCATATTTTGACCGGAGACGAGGCGGTCCGAGAGCTGATGAGAAGGCGCGCCATGAAAGGACTTCTTTTTTCTGACCCTCAACTTATCCCTCATTACGCCTTAGTCGACCTTCGACGTCTGACTCCCGTATTATTGTTGTCTGAGGATGCACTAAATGGGATCCGAACGCCGGCGGTTAGGATCGTGAAATGGACTTTTGGCAAGGATAATAGGAGTAATTTTCCGAAATTTTATATTTCCACGTTATATTGTGCGGGTATTTTACGAGAAAATGACGGTGTAACGTCGCTTTTCCCCATCAGCTGACCAGACTTTAACAGTTTTCAATGTATTTCAAGCTTCTCTTTCTGGGCAGGGCAAGAAGAAAGACAATTTTGGTCCAGTACGGACCAAATGCACCCAAGTTTCACTCAAAACTGAGCGTTTTACTTTCGTACTACACGTTTCTGGGAACCATAATCGCTCGATGCAAAACATTAAGGCCGATAGTGCAGGACTATTGTTTGAGAGCAAAAATACTGGAAGTGTTAGAACGCCAATGCAATTTTATCATTTTTGGATTCCGTTTTCCGAATTGACTAGCTGGCTACAGTCAAATAAGTAAGAGGTTTGTTATCAGTTCTTAACGTAATGTGGAGTCCAAATAAGAAATGTTTAAGTTTAGTAACTCCGAACACTATGGCCAAAGCCTCAATTTTGGAACACCTTTTTTACGGCTGACTTGAGGGTGCGTGAGGCAACCGGTCTGAGATGCATCCTTCATCCTGCGGAATAAGGATCAGTGGAAGTGAAGAATCATGCTACCAAAATTGTGTTTTACAATCTTTCTTCACTTCTCTCTGTTACAGACAAGGCTTACGACATTACGTTCGTCCAGATCCGTTTCCACTCGCCGCGGCCTGACAGTTTCGCCATATTCAAAAGGACGAAAACGGACGGTCCATGGGTACCATTCCAGTACTACAGGTTGGTAAACACTCCCTGAACACTGAAATGATTAGTTGGGACAGCTTATTGAATAGACGCATTTTTGTGCG
Source organism: Nesidiocoris tenuis (assembly GCA_036186465.1). Taxonomy (NCBI): domain Eukaryota; kingdom Metazoa; phylum Arthropoda; class Insecta; order Hemiptera; family Miridae; genus Nesidiocoris; species Nesidiocoris tenuis. Next base: position 7,137,898 of record AP028919.1, read on the forward strand.
GCATAATACATTAGCCCATCAAAAAACGGTACATAATATTAATTATAATCCGAATTTGAATTCCAAGTTTAGGAGCAAAATTTGTCTTGAAAATTATTACCTATATTAATCATCAAAAGTACGATAAAATTTATTTTTTTATTTTTTCAAGTTTCGCTTTACCTCAAGATGATCTTAACCCCTGCTGAACATGACGATTGATTAAATAGTTTGAATGGCGTGCTCACTTTGACACTTCGGGACGTAGCGCCTTCCAATTTTTGGATGCTAACCCTCAAACCAATGAGTTGTTGCCGGCTGTGGAATACGAGAAGAAGGCGTTTTACTTCTCTTCTTGAACAAAAATTGTGATGAACCTTTTTATACACTAGGTATACATCCTAACCAGCAATGGATGTACAGGTTTTTATGGTAAATACGTAATCTATAAAAGAGACACAGTAAAATCCGAAAATACCCCAACATGCGTTCATAATCACGATTCCCAAAAATAGTACACAAATCTACAGAGTCAATAGAAGAATTACAATAGCCCTAAAACTGAAAATCGGATCGTAGGTTAAGAAGTCATGTACTTCACATTTTTGCTCCGTAGGTCAGTTCGTGGGTCTGTGCGAATTCGTAGAAATTGACGGATAATATGGAAGGTTTGTTATATCTTCCAAACTTTTTCAGCTTTTTCAATTTTTTTTTTGCTTGAATGTTTCTCTTGGCAAGGCTTGTAAAATCCTGCGTAGCTAAAATATCGATAACTTTTTGTGTTTTATTTTGTATTTTTACTGTAGAAAAAAATGCTCTCTAAAGGTAAAATGTTGGTCTTAGCTTCTGGAATATAAAACAAAAGAAGATAAAAATCTGGGTTCTTTTCATTTTGGTAGCAAGACTCCCTTCGGAATAAATGCCAATCTTACATTCACATCTTATATTTTTTTCAGAACTGTTTATTCAATTTTGGAGCTTTATAACATTGGTATTTCAAAAAAAAGCGGGCGAAAGTAAAATTTAATTTTGAAAAATCGTCACTAAATTATTCGCTCGCGATTGTTTTGCCTACAATTTTACGTACAAAATATGAAAGTATGTCACCCTTTTCTCACCCCTCGATTCAATGCCTTCATAATCGATGATTGCGGCGATTTGATTTCAGTGCAGATTGTAGGGCAGTTTGGGGGCTCGAAGACCGAAGTTACGCCCTGGGGACGGACGAAACGGCGCCACTCTGCACGTCAGAATTTTCCGACATTTCCCCGCTGAGCGGCGGGTCGATCGCATTCGCGACACTAGAAGGCCGGAGGTCGGCTATCGTCGATTTCGACCACAGTGCAGCGTTGCACGTAAGTAAAGTCGTAAAGAAAAATCTCAAGTGGAAACAGGCGAAGTGCAAGAGGAGAGCAGTCGAATTAGGATGGAAATAATTTAATTGAGACTGGCGTTTTTTTGAATAGATTTTTTTGCAGTTACAAATGGACATCCGAGGAGGTCGTTTTTGAGCAACTCAATATATAGGAAATACGTGACCCCATAAAGATTGAAGTACACTAAATACATAAAATTGCACAATTTTGCTCGTACTTCTGCCTTTACGACCGGTACACCATTGAGTGCACCGAAAGGAATAACAAACGATACAGGCGCCCCATCATGAAACATCGAGGATACACAAGTGTTAAAACCATAACTCATCAAAATCGATAGAAGTATCGATTGTATCGTTTCAGGACTAAAAACATCAAAACTGTTGTCTGAGGATAATTAATTCCCAGCTTATTCGGCTGATCAGCATATTAGGCTAGATCAACTCCTTTAATTTAATCGATTGCGGTTGACAAAGGCATCCTCATTCCCAATCAATTGATCAAGCTAATCTTTGACAACTAACGGTCTGTTTGATCTAAGAATTGATAAAGCGGCCCTAGTCTTGCAAAATTTAGGGAAAAATATTATTTTCTGAGGTTTGAATAGGAATTATCGGATCACTCATATCGCCTGAGATGGCGGGTCGGGAGCGCCTCCGTTTCCTGAGCACATGTTTCAGAAGGCGGCCACTAGATGGTGTTCAAGCCTAGTCTGAGGACAGCCTCGATTGTTAGGAACCTTTGAAGACCATCCTTGGCTCTAGAATGAACTGAGATTACTGGCATAAGCCCGCATCACACATTTCCCCTCCCCATCACACAGACTGTCTGGACAGATATTGGTGATTTCGATATGCAAATTAATTGGTAATTATTCCGCGAAACGAGGTTTCTTAGATGAATAATAGCTAACATTGAGGTGCAGCAAAGTGAAAATAACTTTGGGACCAGCCAATCAGAGAATAGGGTCTGTGTGTCTGTACGTAATATAGGGAGGGGATGATCTGAAGTGTGATACGGGCTATAGGAGGATCTGCATCTCATAAAATGTATTTTGAATTAAAATTTACTCGACAAGATTCAAGTGCAAATTCAAGATAGTCATTTTTACAGCTAAAAACAACTTCGAACTACACACAATGAAGTAGATTTCCTCAAAAAATGTCAAGTAGGATCAACATTTTTCGAAAAGTGTAATTTTTTCATATAAAAATTAAGTACTTACGGATTTTTCGTTTTTGCTACAGGAATGGGTTAGCGCTACAGACATCATGATCATGCTCCATCGAATGAACACTTTCGGTGACGAACACTACGGCTCCGAAGATGTGTTTCGGTCTTATTACTACGCCATCAGTGAGATCGCTATCGGTGCCAGGTACAAACATTTTCACCGAATTGAGCACCTTTACTGGTTTGTGAATTTAGCATGTAAATTATTAAAGATGAATCAACAGCGGTTGAGCCTGGGTCATTGGGAAAGCCTTACAAATGAAAATTCAAAATTTCTGGATTTCTCTCTGACGACTTTCGGATGGACGTTGTTCCGATCTGTCCGAAACCTCTTCTTTATGTTTTCATAGAGACGCAAAAAAAAGTATTATTCCATTTTAAAGCAAAAAAACGCTGCTAAGTAGATTAGTGACATGGGTACATTATTTGTCTGGGTATCTCAGAAAATAAAGTTCAAATAGTTGGAGTAGGTCGGTTTATCATCATATCATTTGTGGAGTAATGGTCAATCGTGAACTCAATAATGCCAAAAAAATACGTTTTCACAATGATGAATAAATAGGTAGGTATAAAAAGAAAATACCTGGCGGCTGCTTTCAAAGAAATATTTCCTGAGGTCTGGCGGCAAGAAGGCAGCCATTTTGTTAACTGCGTTAAGAGGTGACAACTGTTATCAAGATCCGCCCCATTAACATAAGCTGTCTAATCCCAGCTTCACACTTTCAGTTTCTAATAGCCGAATCGCATTTTTGCAGTTCTGAGCCAATAAACGACGAAAGAGCCGGTAGGGGTAGGGGAAGTCCCCTACTTCCCCACCCTACCAAGATCAAGGGTGGGAATGTTACAGCCGCCATTTCGTATTCCTCACGCCTTGAACAGATTGGAACATGGGCCGTGAACCCAAGAAAACTGCAAAACCGCAACTTCAGCAGTGTCACTGCCCCCAAAATCGACCCTGTTGACCAAAATCTCAAAAAAATTCCAAATTTCATGTTTATAGTCAATATCTAAAGATTCCCGCCAAAAAACCCCTAAGTCAAATCCATCATTTTTTTGAAATTTTTCCTAGGCTAGGACCTTGGATTTTCCAGCTGGAATCGGTTTTTTTAATTTTTCTTAGTCCTGGAGAGTTGTAGAAAATTGCCAATTTTTTGTGTCATGTACCTGCCCAAAACCTACTCAAAAATATTTTTTTTGGAATTTTAACATTTTTTTTAAAGGGTCAAAAAAAATTTTTTGTTTAGGTGAAAAATTAGTCTTTAAACCAGTTTTTGATTACTAAACCCCAATCGATTTTGACTTATAGGGAGTGAAAAATGTGTAAAAACCTTCAAGGAATCCAACGAGCTCAAAAAATTCAAAATCGGTTCAGTAGGACTCCCTCAAATTGCCAAAAACGCGAAAACGCAGAAATCGCATTAAGAAATTCAAGCCAAACCGATTCAAAAATAAAATTTTCGAATTTTTTCGGAAAAACCACCCTATCTTATGGTAAATCAAGCGAGAAACACGGGAAAAATACTCAAAAAATTCTAAACCCACGGCATCACCTTCAAAATTGAGATTTTGTGTTTTTTTCAAAAATATACCCTAATTATGCCGAATTGGACCCGTTAACCTTCTCCGATCGGATTGCCCGGACAATATGCCTCAAGTTGGAGCAAACCACAACTTTCAAGACTAATTTAGTCAAAATCGGATCAGTATTTCAATACGAAGTGGCTGGACGAAATTTTTGGCCAAAATTTCGTCCGTCCACTTCGTATCGAACCGCTGATCCGATTTTGGTGCGGTTGGTCCTAAAAGTTGTGTTTTGCTCCAACTTGAGGCATATTGTCAGGGGAATCCGATCAAAAAATTTTAAGGGGTCGAAAACCCAAAAAAACTGTTTTTGAGATCATGACTTATTTTACATTTGATCGTTTTTGAGTAGTCTAGAGTTGATTCAGAGGATTCCCTTATAGGAGGTGCACGTCACAAGAAAATTTGCTAAACGCTCGTTTTTTTTTTTTTGAAATCGGACCACTCCTTCTATGCGTTTTGCTGCTGACGGCGTACGGCGTACGGCGTACGGCGTACGGCGTACGGCATACGGCGTACGGCGTACGGCGTACGGCGGACGGACAAAAAATTTTTATTGCAGATTCTTGTTCTAGAACCTCTGAAACGTGAAAGAACAAATTTTCAGGGGGTGTTGTAAAAAAATTTTTCTTGATCAATTACATAGGTACATTATTTCTGGAAATAATGTACCAAAAGTCGATCGACTTAGTGGGCTTGGTAGCTTTTTTTACAATTTTTGTAAATTTACCAATTCGCGAAATATTTTTCCAGGTGCAAATGTAACGGGCATGCGAGCAAATGCGACCACATAACGATGCCCGACGGCTCACCGGGTAGGCGTTGCGTCTGCCAACACAACACGGCCGGCGACGATTGCGAACGTTGCGCCGATTTCTACCAGGACAGCAAGTGGAAACGAGCGACTAACAACGACGCCGGCGAATGCCAACGTGAGTTTTTGCCGATTTCCGCACTCCAACTTTCAGATTTTGCACTTCTGCAACTGCAATTCCCTGCAAAAACTCTAAGCGCTTCTGAAACGGACGAACTATCCAACATTTGGGAATCACATCATGCCAGCGTCATGCTTTTGCTCAGCGTCGATAAACGATTATAGATCGAGTCTATCAAAATTATTCAACTGGATCTTTTGAATGACTGATTTTACAACATAAATTAGAGATTAATCCGAACCCTTGGTCGACTCAGCTTCAGCATCAGCGGACGGAGCACATCAGTGCGATAAATCTGAAATGCGTTCATGCGTCTGCTTCACAATGGCGCCCTATCGGGGTTTCCTGCCTTGTCAAACCATCTCAAGTCTCGGCCGATAGACTTAAGTAATTGCTTATCTTTTTGTTAGCTGGTCTTTCGGATTGTCATTTGAAGTGGAGTCATTCGCTGATAAGGATCGGGCTGCGGCACGATTTATCGGGAGACCGACCTGAGCTTCCTTGGACGTCAATTAGGGAAAGACAAGACGGGCCCAACCGAGAAATGCTTCGGTGAATTGATGAATAAACGGAGTTTCATCTATATAGAAAATCCAGATTAAAATTTAACTGCCTACAGCAGCAGCCAAGTTGTTAGAGGATCGGTTGTATGCACGACAGGAAACACGAATTAGAATCTATTATTAGATTTTACTAATGCCAGCACACCTTTGAGGACGAGCTACCTACCTTATAGGTTAAAACCATGCCTTTGGATTTCTTACTATCATGAGAAAGTGTCGGTACCAGAAATGGTTGGGACGTTTGCCGCTAGAGACCGCCTCATATGGAGCCGAGATGGGGGTGGGGGCCTGTCGCTGTCTAGAAGGCAGAATTGACACTAGAATTGACACTGTCTAGAATTGACACTGTCTAGAATTGACACTATGAGACCTCCCCACTGTATAGGTGTCACTATCTTGTCAAATCGTTCAGTGTTTTTTCAAATTTTCATACCTATTTATCACCATTTTTATTTGAATACAAAGTTTGACTCCTAAAATATGATGATGATCCTGCCTCCAACTCGTCTTACCGAAAATTTCTCGAACCGAAAAACCGACCGAAAAATCATCGATAAACCGTCCTTAAAACGTATTGCAGGGGTGGAAATTACAATCTTACCATCTCAGCAACAGTACGTGCTTCAAGGTAAAAATTTATCTATCTCTCTTCTTAGCTCAGGAATGACGCAATCGTCAATTTCGAGATAATACCTTTTACAAATGAGTCCACCGTATCATCTTCCGAAAAAACCTTCGAACTGTTGATAATGTCAAAACTATAAACTAGCTAGACGAAACAAATCTCCGAAGCCACCGACTGTGCCTGAGGGAAGAGCAATTCACGAGGCAGTGTTGAAATCAAAAAGTCACGATCCTCTTCCTATGGCGATAAACGGATTAAAGAACGGCACCGAAAACGCCGACGAGTCAAGTAGTTTCTTTTATCGAGCCCATTAAATATGTGAAATGCGAACTGAATTTCATCCACAGGGTTTTTCATCGGCTCATCTGCATCGGCAATTGGGTTTCGATGAGAGGCCGTTGCTAGCTTAACATATACTATGGCTTCAGCACTTGAAAATATGGTAGTATTCACAACGCAGGCTAAAGATCTTGGAATATTAAAAATTCCATCTTTTTTTGATGAATTGCCGAACATGAATTTTTCCGGTCCGGGCACTATAGCAAGAAGCTGCTCGATCCAATTTGCGGATGGCTAAAAACGCAGCTAAAAAAATTCACACTGAAACTCAAAATCAAACGTACATTCAAGTTGGAATGCTAACTCAAACTTGAAATCAAAATTAAACTCAATTTGAAACTGGAACTGTAACAAAAACTCAACCATGAACTTTGACTCAAGTTGAAACTGGAACTGAAACTCAAAAATGAACTGTTTCAAGTTTCAGTTTGAATTCAAACTCAAACTGAAATCAAACTCGAAACTAAACTTTGACTCGAACTGAGACTTGAAAATCAAACTGTTCAGTGCAGTCAAACTCAATGTCGAACGTACCTACTTAACTCAAACTTAATGTCAAACTCAAACCCATAACTTGAATCAAACTCGAACTCGTGTTCAAACTCATATTCGAACTCTCTTTGGGTTTCAGTTTGACTTAACGTTTGATTCCTAGTTTCAGATTGAGTTGGAGTTTACGTTTGATTTTGAGTTTGACTGAACTGAACAGTTTGAATTTTTCAGATCAGTTACAGTTTCAGTTTGAGCTCAAGTTTGGTTTCGAGTTTCAAATCTAGTATCAGTTCAAGTTTGAGTTTGACTTTAAGTTTGAGTTTGCGTTTGACTTTGAGTTAGACTTAACTGAACAGTTCGAGTTTGGTTTCGGTTCAGTTCCAGTTCCAGTTTGAGCTTGAGTTTGGGTTTGACTTTACTTTTGAGTTCGAGTTTTAGTGTGAGTTTGTGCCACAGTTTCAGTTTGAGTTCAAGTTCGTCTTCAAGTTAGACTTTACATTTAAGTTTAGGTTTCACTTTGGGATTAAGTTTGAGTTTGAGTGCCAGTTGGAGTTTGATTTTAAGGTTTTTTTTTTCAAGTTCGAGTTTGAGTTTCAGTTCGAGTTTTACTTCAAGTTTAAATTTGACTTCACGTTTGAGTTCGAGTTTTAGTTTGAGTTACAGTTTCAGTTTGAGCTCAAGTTAGACTGAACGGAAGTTTGATTTTATCTTTGAGTTACAGTTGTAGTTTGAGTGTATGTTTTCAAGTTGGAGCGTGTGTTTCGAATCCCAGCATTCACTTCAAAACTTGCTAGAATTAATTATTTCGATTAACTATTTTTAACTACGGGGGCTGGCGACCACTTTCGATTTTTCGATCGAGGCGCCACATCTTCGGGCTTCAGGTGTTGTGCAACACGAAAACGACCCGCTATTATCGGCCAAATAAGCCGAACGAACGCTTCCCGAGACGAACACCTTACAATTACTTACAATAAAGGACTAGTTGGTTTATCTCGCCTTTGAGGTTACAAAATCATTATCAGGCGTGTCTCGTGTTGGACCTTTTGAAATATCGTTCATCACTGAATCGCTGATTTGAGCCAATTTACTGCCACCCCACCTACTTCAAGGCATGAGGAAACGTAGTGCAAACCACGTGCTAAGTAACAATTTGAAAAGTATTTCGAAATTTCTATACCCATAATTTCAGAACGCGGTTGCAATAATCGAATTCGGACCGCTGTTTTTACTACCAAGTCTGTCCATTTCAGTCGTACTTACCAGTAGATACAGCATCTAGATTTTTTTATTTTACCATATTTATCGTACTATCCGGTCTACTTTTGGAGGCTGAGCCTCAGGAATGGCGAATTCAGCGGCCTCTCGAGCTTTCAAAAGCAAAACTGTTACTCCTCCATTGTCCGTCGGCGAAGTACCGATTGCTGATTTACGATCAGGCGGCATTCTCACAGGAGCTTTATTTTCAGGTCGGAAGCCCGGAGAACTTGAGGGTGAAATTTTGAGAAATTGACTCGAGAATTTTGTTGGGGAAATAGAGTAGCACAACATTAAAAATTGCAACTTGAAATGCTTCGAGTGTCCAAATGCCCAAGTGGGAGTTTCTGGGTTTTTCAAATCAAATCCATTTTCCAGTCGTAAAAATATTGCACTAGGCATAGGTAGGTTTGCATACCAAATTTTATATTTCCTGAATTTGGGTACCTACCTTCTTTCGCTCCAGTCGGTTGAGCAGTACAGTCCAGCAGACTTTGTTGTTGCTGCCACAACTGGTGCCTGTTTCGTGTGGACGCGGCGTTAGGCCTTTTGAACCTGATGCCTTTGAATTATTAACCGAGAGGTTACCAGACACTTGTTCGGACCTGATTGGAATCTAAACGCCAGTGGCACCCACGCTGAAAATTCCGGTGCGGCGCCATCTGACTTCTGTTCGTTTCAACCCTCCCTCTAACTGACCGGGCATGTCGGACTGCCACCCATCAAGGAGCTGCTTGCATTTGTTCCTTCAGGTCTGAAGTGAATTGATAAGTTCCAGAAGATTTTTTATTCGCCTGTTTAATATTACATTCCGTTCATTCTGGTCCCAAGTATTTCTGGTGCTTTTTTATAAAATTTGGTGAAGATGTTATTGGATATTGATGGCTAATTCCGTTCGGCTGATGCATCTAAAGCAAAATCGGACTGTTTCTCGGCTTTTTGGTGATAACTACCTACTCCACTCCAAAGCCTGCACATTTACAGGACACTGACACCACCTTAGTCTCCGCTGCTCAGCGAGCTTGCTACTCGAGTAATTACTGTTGTAAGATGCGGGACCTTGAGATTTCGCATTAGCATAACGATTTTGATGTCTTGCATGCGTATCACCCGAGGAATGGGACGTTGACGTTAATAGCGTCCATTCTATTTGTATTCTCGGGCTTTTGTCCTGGCGAAGAACGAAAAATATTTTTTGCCTTGCTGTAATTCTGGTTATTATTCTTCACCGGAGTCAAAGTTGACGAAATTTTGCCGATGAACTCATTGACTTTTTGGGGTATTTTACGTGGGTCCCTTTATCTCTCAAATTGAATTACTGAGTAATCGCTAGTTACACCAGCCCCCCGAAATCAGTGGATCTCATGAAGAGGATCAGAACCTTCACTTGCCCTTTGGCTGTATGAGCAGCTGTGATCATTAGCCTGGAGAAAATTATCAACCGGTGCCATGTAATGATAAACCAAGTTCCTACTTACACGGGTCGGAGCCATCTTTTAATTGGTGGCGTGACTCCTGAAGAACTGGAAAACATCGGTTTTTTGGACCATCGGAAAATCCGAGATCGAGGCGGCGGCTTCCGTGTAAACCGCCGAAGAAAAGCAAAAGAAGCAAATACGATCCCCGTTTGCGTGACAAAGTACAACCTCCTTCCTTTGTCGGCCGAGCTAATAGACTGACCAATTAGCGTTGGGCTTTGAAAATACAAAAAATCAAACGGCTCTCACAGCAAGGGAAAAGGCGAGACCCGGGGAAAGAATAAACTTCGAGACCTGCGATCAGTAGGGAGGCGCTTCTATACCTCAAACACCGAATGCAAAATGTGACGATTTTGTTAATAGAATGCTGTGCGATGGTTTTGGGCGAAGGATTTTTGGTTTCGAGATCCAGCGACGGTATAGGTTATATTTAGCAATACCCGTTGCTCATCATTTATTATCGTTTCATACTCGCATGAATGGACCTGCTTTCTCAAGAGGGCATTACGTTCAAAAAATTTACGCCACCCATCAACCATCAACCGTCTAACGTCAAAGTTTAACCGTCTACCACCACTCGTCTTCTGTCACCTCTTACCCATCACCCACCGCTACTCTTTTCAGCTATACACACCTATTCATTACTACAACTGAAGTTATTCACAGATGTAATTTATGGGAGCCTAATGGTGGGTTTCATCATCTCAGCCCAGCATTAAAATGGAGCTTAGTCGGTTGTTGGTATTAACTGACAAAGTAATTGACCATACCTACCCCTAAGCGGATATTAAACCGATGGGGCGAAATCCACCATAAAATGTACGTACTACAACTCAATCTACGATTTTCATGTCAATCGCGAATAAAATTCAACGGAAGATTACTCGGCTGTCACTACCAGCGTCGTGCTCCCGACATTACCAGACCTTGCAGTTCATTGACAATGCGTGAACTGCAAATACCGGGAGAAAACTGCGTCGCGCCGCTTCGCTTGATTAACAGTGCTGCCAACATGTACACGAGAACGTGTCCCAAAGAGCGTGCACCTTGGAAAGGGACCCGGAGCCGAGAGGTCAATAAAGAAACTGTAGCGGGAGGTTCCAGCATATGATGCCCTTTCCCAGTCGAACGGGTTCCTTTTACCAACCGTTCCACAACCATCGGGACTTGGATAAATGTTGGGTTATCAAAACGGCTACGAAGTTTGGAGCGTATAACTGCGAAGCGATATTTCATTTGACAGCAAAGACCGTTCGCTACACGGGCTGGGAATTCCGGGGGAATTTGTTCAACGAAGCGTGGAACATCAATTTTGAAGGGATCGCCGAAACCGTCGACGACAAAGACGCAGTGTAGGTAAATCGTAATCGAGACGGAGGGAAGCTTCGTCGGTGTAAACATGTTCGGGTACCAGGCGACGCCTTGTCGCGGAGAGTATTTTATATCAAAATATGACGTCGGTGAAGAGGCTTCGAATTTTTCTACTCGATTCTTTCATGAATTCATGAATTTTTCTATCCCAACTGAGACGTTCCTTGTTACCTAAGTAATATATTACTACAAACTTTTTTCCGAAAAAATTAATCAACTCCAGGCATAGGTATTTTATCCTTGGGTCAAAAATGCCTACCTACCTACTTGATTTTTGAGGGGGGTTTGAGGTTTTAATACCTCTCAGAATTACTTACAGGTCACCTGGGCCAGGCGCTCGCGGCGTATTGCGTGTCCTCGTTGAAAGCGGAAAGGAACAAATTGTGAAACTCATGATAAATTGTAAGTATATTTTGTTAACGGATCCTCCTCTATCGTCGGAGGGGAAGGACGCGATATAGTGTTCCAAGAACCGGACATCGATTCGCCGGCAAAAACCGTTTACTCGGATGCAGCATCGGCCAAGACTTTAATCGCTAAACGCTTGGAACGAGGAGAAGTTATCTGTTTGCCAAGTCATCCAAGTTCGTTTGCTCCATCTGAACCCAACTAAGCATAAACGACTTGTCTCAGGCGTAATCCGCCCGGTTCGCCATGAGCGGTAGTAAAATTCGCCGGGGCCGGATAGAATGCGGGAATTTCAGCAATGGGTACAGTTAGACGGCTTGGAGAAGAAAAGATGAAGCACCGAGCTGACTATTTTATAATTGAGGATAAATCCTGAAGATGCAGCGTGGAGATTATTTATATTTTAATACTTACACTGAAATCAGAATAATTTACATCAGAATTCTGACAATGCAAGTGGCGATTGTAACTGTCTTTTCAAACAGGTACCTGCGATGTTTTCTGAGAAACTTGGCTGAAATTCGAAACGAGATATTTTCATAGTAAGTACCTACTCATCGTAGTACATGAAAAAAGATATTGCAACATAAACCTATTCATTTGCCAGAATGTCGATAGAAAAATTTGATGAATTTTTAATGTTGGAAACTTCGTTTGAAGCTTTTCATTCTCAAGAATATAAATGTTGAAAAAATTTCCAAAAACTTTCGATTTTATATATGGGATTTTTCTAGTAGAAATGTTATTTCAAAGCTCTTTGAACTGTGAAAGTTTCATTTCAAGCTCTCATGTTTCGTTTTTTTTTTCTTATTTATCATCGAGATGACTTCTGCATGCTAGGTTAGAGCTATGAAGCACTCGAGTGGTCGGTATGCTCTCGAATAAAAATAAAAACGTATTAACTCGCCATAGAAGGTAGACAAGATGATGGGAAACAGTCGTCCGGATCGAGTTGAACCAGTTCTATGAAAAGCCGGTCAAAACAAGGATAAAGAAAACTACCCTTGTCATAAGTGATTAACGGTTAATGACAAGAAGATTGTCTCGTTGACAACCATTGCCCTTGTTCGTCGACATATTGACTGGCAGCCTCATTGTAAAACAGTGCCGCACTTCCAGCCCACTTTAATCATGAATATTGATATAATTAATGTTAACTCGTAGCTCTGTGCCTCCACATTTCATATTTTTGAACAGTAATGGCTCTCCAGAAACTTAATATTCTTGAAGGTAGCATCTTTCGAATATCTGGGGTTTTTTGGAGTCAATGCTTAATGAATTCGAGGTGGTCTCTTTGAGAAGTTGATTTCTTCCGATATTTCAGAGATTAATGAATATAAATATAAATATGAATGGTTAGGTAAATAGTACAAAAGAGCTGTTTTATTAAAATTTAACAAACAAGAGAAACATACCTAGTATAAGCATCTGTACAATGATTAGAATGATGACTATGGCAACTACTTTTGTCCACCCCAAGCCGTGTTTATCATCTTCAATATTTCATTAACCCACTTACGTCTTGGAGGGTTAGAGATATCGTTTTTTTTACATTTTGATGTAAGTTGTATACCTATATAGGTATTTGAATATTTTTCATTAGCGAATAAGTAGGATGATACTTCATTTGAAATATATATTTTAAATTTTTGTTTTAAAATTAAAAACAAACATTTATTTATTATTTTACGTGTTAATATGAAAAATATGGAAATTTCAGTTATCCTCAGGCCATTGGTTACTGACGGTTCATGGTTCTCAATATGGGAAAATGTGCGTGAATTATTCTTTCCTCGACTCATCTTACCTTAAACGAAATTCGAGACGGAAGCCCGACTCAATGTAACCTTTTAGTTTGATTCACGTATTCTAATGGGCAACTGAGGAAATAGAAGGTGCATGTAACATAAATAATTCATCGGCTCGAAGGGACTTAGATTAGGGTGTGTGGGCAGCAGAACGACAAAGGATATCATGGGCCTATTTGGAAGAATCGAGGGGCGCCTGTCGCAACGCCTACGTTCCGAAATAGCGTGTTACCATTGGTCATTCAGTTGCATTAACACGTTAAGTTACGGTATTCCTAAGATCAATGAAGTATTTTCAGCCTATCGAAGGCTCAACTAAACATAACTTGAGTTTAGCTGATTTCGCCGAGGTCTTTCCTTAAATGTCCTTAAATGCATACCGACGTAACAAAAACATTATTTTCTTTGTTGATGTTACATGTACCTATGCGTTTTTTGAGCTGACCAACTATACCAAAAGGAAACCAAAAATAAATATATGGGTAAAATTTTGAAACAGTACTCATTTTTGATGCTGATATATAACAATAACTACCGAGAAGATTTATTTCTCTCTCTGCGGTGCCATTTAGCCAGTTAGCAAGACACGCGGTCCTCGCCCTAATTGATCACCACGGGGACTACCGGTTTACAAAAAGGTGAACCGAATGTTGAAAAGGCGGTTGAGAACTCCATCCGAACAGGAGCCTCGGGCCCACTAATTCAGACGCGATAGCCAATAAATAAATGTTCTTAGAAGTTTCACCTGTACCTGGCATTTGTATTTTGATACTACAAACTGATGCAGTTGGAGGAATTGGCCGATGGCGAATTTGAAAAACGAATTGAACAAGTATTGATTGGGTTTTACGATTCCGGATTCGAGTATCTAAAAGTAGAATTAGAAAATCCCCCTTTCCACAGAAGGGCCAAACGCTCTCAGGATTTTGTTGATGTGCAATGCTGTCAGGTGCACTGCTTGTGTCACTACTTGTGATGTGAGGTCTGGTGTAAAATTAGATCATGTATAAGTAGGACAATACCGTCATTTCAATCCATTCACTTCGAAAATGTGGAAGTCAAAAGAACTTCATTTTCTGGGTTCGAGTAAAAAGCCCTTGAAAATCCTTTTGAAGACTCATCAAATCGCACGTTTCTCCTAAAGCTCGTATCACACGTCAGACCGATCTCCTCCCCATCCCACGGACAGACACACAGACCCTTTTCTCTGATTGGTTGATCCTATGGATATGTTCACTTTGGCGCACCTGCATCAATGTTTGTTTTTATTCATCTATGGAACCTTATTTCTAAGAGAAATTTTCAATGAATATGCACGTAAAAATCACCAAAGAATCGGTCTGTCCAGACGGTCTGTGGGATGGGGAGGAGATCGGTCTGACGTGTGATACGGGCTTAACCGTGGGAACTTCTGCATTTCCACCACCTTCATACGGCATGGTTTAAATTGAATTGTTTCCCCGGCAGCATAATGGTCGATTTGTGTTGTCATCCGCGTGCACCACGAGCATGCGGGCTCCAACGCCGGTCGTGCCTGGGCTATCAACGTGCACGCGGGCGACCTCCCGTATTCGGGATAGAGTTTCAAAAAAGGTAGAAATGCGAAACGAGATCAAGTGCGACGAGGAGGTATGCACATTAATAGCACGGGGGTTCTGGAAATTTCAAAACGCGACGTTTTGGTCAGAATACTAACTTTTTCAAAAATTGCATGATTTTTGTTGCAATACATGCCTAGGTACATAATGTTGTTTTAACATCAACTATTTTTCATCAATTCATTAATAAACCACGAAGGAATGTTCATGGAAGTTAAAGAAACTGGAGGATTGAAATTCGTGTTTAATATTTCCATGTAATTGCCTGAATGGAAAGTCGACAGGTCCCTAATGGATTGACATAAATAAATAAACGCCCCATTAACATTTGAGACTTTCGTCTGTCGATTCCGTTCTAGTTATCTTCATTTTTCGCTCCCATCAACCCGAGTGAAAAATATCGGTTTCTTGCGTGCGGCTGTAAATGGCCTGAAAACCGAATATGGAAAGAGACCGCTGGAGTGTAAAAACTGGGGTGGATTGTTTTCGGTCAGGTCCTCCTGCCGTTTAATCGTTTCTGAAAAAAGATCGATACGAATCTTCGATGAAAAAACGAACCGATGCTGAAAATTAAAAGGCGCACCTGTTGACAACTAAATCGCTAAAGTGAGCGTTAACAGTCGGATTTCCAGCAGATCCGACTCGCCGATGAAGGTGTTCGAGAAGGGATCGAAATCCGCCGATTTCAACGTTTATCTCCGGCCGAGAAGCGACCAGAAAGACATTATTCGTTGCAGGTGCCATGGGAAAGAATCGCAGAAAGGTTTTTTCGACCTTACTCCTCTTTCGGAAATCTCGACTCGCTATTTTTAGTTCCCAAAAAGGGACACTCATTGTTCCGTCTTCGAACAATCAAAAAACGAGTTGGGTCACCGACTCGGTTTGCATTTTGCCCTGGATGCTGGTGTTTCCTCATTGCGCAACTTGCATCTCTTTCGCAAGATGTTGAAATTTTCAACTTGAAAAGAATCCTGGAACAAAGAAGATTGTTGGTGTTTGTCAATTTCCATTTACATCTGACCGAAAGTTTACTTGGTCCCCATCACTAAAAACATCGGATGAGACTATCAAGTGCCCACCTAAAAAGTTGTGAAATAATTTCTTTTTGATTTTTGCCTGCTATCACCAAATAGGAGGATTAACTCTCAAAAGGTCCATCCCTTATTTCTATTATATCCATAGGATTCCATACATTTCCGAGGTACATACCTAATAAAGATATACTTTTTTCCAATCGTTGAGCACCATTTTTATATCACCTAGTCAATGAGAAAAATTGAAATGTCAATAGCAGCCAGAATTGTCAACGTTTTTTTTGTCCACGAGAAAGGTTCTATTTTAATTTTCAAGGAATAGGTAGGTACCCCAAATTATGCATTAGGCAGAAGCCGTAAGATGCGCCAAAAAGATTTTTTCTATTTTTTTGGTCATTTTCCACGACGGCGTTCCATTTCTTCCAGCAAGCATGATGAACCTTGACATTGGGACCACGGAAATTGTAAAATGTATTTTTATCAATTTTTTTTACGAAGGCACTGCTACCATCAATGGTTTTCGGACGATTCGAGGGACACTTTTCAATTTTCCAAAGCATCAAGTGGCATTTTGACATGCAACTTCCCTTTTCCACGTGATTTTGCCTCTTCAAAATTGCCGTTCTTCTGCAAAGTTGTTTTGCATCTCGGAGCCGATGCGTCGCTCCGGCCGGCCAATGAAGTGCCGAGTTTCCTAGTCACGTACGGCAGAGCCTGTACCAACAAAAACGCCCCGCGATCAGTCAAGGAGCCTTTCTCGTATCAATATTTATACGGTGGAAAAGAAGTTACCCGAAAATGGAGAATTCTCAAGTTATTCCGTGCCCTACAAAGGCATCGTGAACAGATTCAGGACTTGGCTCTCTCTCCGGCTAGAAAAAAAAACAACGGTGACGATGAGAAGTATAACTTAACTCATGGTTAGCTTTGAGGGACTGAGGTATTTTTTACGACTCAATGCGTCCTTATTGAAATGGCTGTCGCCTTCGGTTCCTAAATCTTATTTTTCCGTAAGGACCTTACATTCCCTTAAGGACCTTTAAGAATCCGTTTGAACTTTATGGCGCTCGGGTTTTTTCTGCGAATTAAGGTTGCGTAACCGCGAATAGCACTCCAATTTTTTATATTTTTTGGACGATACAGACATTTTAGTAACTGCCTGCATTATTCTATTTAATTTAAGACTTTTTTCTTGATTTATTTATTTATTTTTTATAGAAATATTCTAATTTTATTTTCATAGGGATCAGAAACGACCGGTTTGAGTATTCAAGGGTTTGCTAAGGATCGCCTATAGATTTTTCATCCCAAGAATTCGTGAATGAATATACCTAATCATACTAAATTACTAATGCTAGGATACAGCCCCAAGCTCCCAGGACTCGAAGTCCATCTTCGGGAGGCGCCGATTTCGCCTAACCGACTCCTTGAGAATCTTTCCTCAAACTCATCAACTCCTTCGGTAGCTCAGTTGGTAGAGCGGTGGACTGTAGTTGGACGATTATGTAAACATAGCAGATATCCATAGGTCGCTGGTTCAAATCCGGCCCGAAGGAAAAATTTTGCATGATGATCATTTGATTGCCTCCGATTTGAGAATTCACCCTGCAAACATTTTAAACTTACTTTTTTGATCGAAAAAATGACCCAGTGCTCTTGCTACTCTCAAAACTTTTTAAAATTTTCAACGTGAAATAATTCGGGACACGCTATAGCAACTAAGGATACACTATAAATTTGCGATGAATATTATTTCTTCTACATCCTTGCTTTGAACGATGGTGAAACTTTTGCCGTCTAATATTACAACAACAACAACAACAAACGAAAAGCCATACATGTATGTACGTGTACGTGTACAAGCCATTGGAGCTCACCTTGGGCACTTTAACAGCAGGATAGGTACTACCTCGTCTAATGTAGCGGTATATTGCGTGAGCGGTTATTTACGAGTCGAATAAAATGAAATAAACCCGCGTTATAAAGGGATGGAGATATCGCCAAATATAGATGCAAAAACTCGCTTCATCACAGTCTCTGGAGTAGTGGGTTAGTTCAAGTGAAAGTTAAACCGCTACTGATACAGCGATTTAATACTGCCCATAAAGCCAGGAGTTTATATTACTTTTCATCATTGACTCCACTCTTCGAAGGACCTATAGTATTTGTACAAGATTCAACAGGTAGCAGTTACCTGTAGTTAGTGTACCGCAGAGTCTGCATTGTGATGAAGGTTCGTTTTTAGTTCAAAGTTGTTCATCATCTTATAAAAATACAAGAACTGTTACAAAAATTTTTATAAAAAACGGGGTGAAAAACGCTGTTTAGTAGTCTCTGCACATTTTTCCTGTGTGTATCTGAAGAACTCTGCAAATTCTGCGCAAGCGTTCATTTGTCGATTGCAAAGACACACCTTATGATAATACCAGTATTATATATTATTTATATTATATACCTAGTATTATAATATATTAGATATATACTCCTGAAACGCGGAATTTAGTTATTATTCTGCCATTTCAGTATAAATTTGAATTTTAGACGGGGATTTAGAAAAAGTTTTTTTTCTTCAACCCAGAAAAAAAGCATACAGTGCAAAATACAGTGCGTTATTCAGAGGACGTCTTGAGGTGGACGGCGTACGGTGTACGGCGTACAGTGGACGGCGTACGGTGGACGGCGGTTGGTGTACGATGGACGCCGTACTGACAAAAACTTCAGGGGGTGTTAAAAATTTACTTTCCTGGCCGATTACACAGGTTTATTTTTTAAGAAAAGTGAACCGAAAGTTTATGGAAAACATTTTAAAAAACTAATTATTATAGACCTATAACCTTAATTAAATAATTATTATAAATAATAATTAAATAAATAATTAATTAAATAATTATTAAATAAATAATTAAATAATTATACCTTAAATAATTATGGTGATTAAATAAATTTTAAATTGATTCAGTAGGCACTAGTTTGAGTCAAACTTTCTACGGGCTTTTTATTTTGGCAAAGTTTTCATAAAATTTTGTATTTTTGATTTTTGGCAAAAAACAATGTTGAATAATCAATTTAAAAAAAAAATTTAGCAAACTTTTTAGGATGTTGATTTTGCTCTTTAACGAGCGGTCACTCGACTTGGATCTGGAGCACGAGCGATTTCGGCAGTTCCTCGGGTTGTGTATTACGACTACAGTCTCACAACTCCTTCGGTAGCTCAGTTGGTAGAGCGGTGGACTGTAGTTGGTATCTTGCATAATCTTAACAGATATCCATAGGTCGCTGGTTCAAATCCGGCCCGAAGGAAATATTTTGCAGAATAATTTTTTAATTGCCTAAAAATTTGCTCCAACAAAATATTTACGCTTACTTTTGTTCGATGAAAAAATGAACCAGTGCAGCGTGAGCTCAGGACTTCCAAATCATCTCAGTGGCACTTGGGTAAAATTTTGAGCTAAATCATATTTTGGCTGGTTTGATGAATTAATAATTCAAAATAACTTGGGGCCAAGAAAGGGGCTCAAGAAACCCACCCTGTGGAACATAACCCAAGCAAAAAAGAAAGGATTTTTGATAGTATTCAGGATCTTGGTTTTAAACGTGTCCCTCGTACCCGATGAAGTATTTTTGGTCATTTGTCAAGAATACTGTCTCGCTTTCGTCAATCAATAATGCGGCACTAGATCGGCCTCCTGATGGTCGACTACAAGTGGAAGCTAATCATGAACCATTAATGGGATCACGCCCAACAATAGATTTGAGTCGATTTCGGGCTGACAGAGCCTGATTTTGAGTGCAGCGGTCATTAATTTTCCATGGAGGCTTCCAAGGTTGAACTTTGGGTTATCTTGGGTGAAAAGCTCCTTGAAGTTCCTTATGCAGTGGCCCCTGTTTGTGTAATGAATTTTCAAAATTCCCTGTCAAATGTAAAAAAAAAAAATGTCATTTGTTGTGGAAAATCTTCAGAACAAGCCTTCGATATTGCCATTTTTGCCATACTAACGAACCTGGTCTGCGACGTCTGTATTCTGCCATTCTAAATACCAATTATTGCATATCAATATTCAATATTCATATTTTCGTACATAGTAAAGTGCACAGATGTTCAAAACACACGAAAGGTTAGGACGAGGCTTGAGTGTCCCCTCTTCTTACCTGTTATAACAGTACAGGTGTGCCTGTGTGTGTGAGTCTGAGGAGGAGGCTCTGCTCCGCCCTGCCCAGTCCCAGTTCCCTACGAACTTTCAAGCCCGCTAGATGTGTTTACGCCCGCGTTTAAGCAAACACGCGATCTAGGAAATACGAAAATTTAAATTTGAGAATTTCGGATAAATATGAAACCACCCCTGGGTTGAACGGACTGAAGTGAACGTGCAAATTTTTTGGGATAAAGATAATTATTTCTAAAATTTTAGAAAAATGAAAAACGATTAACGCCCGAAAGTTGTGAGCGGGGTTCGAAAATGAAGAAACGACGCTGATCGCGATAAAATCAAAAGGTTTCCATCGTAGAGACAAAAATTTACGACTTGGAACAATTTAGCATTAGAATACTAACAAGATGTATAGTTTGGCACTCAATATTATTTTAGTTTGTATTTTATCAATTTACTCGCCGACTGATTATTCTACGTACGCTTTGAAGTGGGACGGAATCACGCCTTGGTTCTCTGATTCAAGTGAGTCATGCTATTTTTTAAAAGTGTAGAACACTGTTCACAGCATACTATGCTGTATTTTCGTGATAAACTCCCTCCTTCTATTTGAACATACGATGACATCTCAGAGCCAAAATATGGATGAAGAAAAATTTAATCCATAAAATGCGCCTCCATCCCCCCTACGATTATTCTATAAATTTCAACTACAATTTAATTAAAACTTGAAAAATAAGAAAAGGGAATTAAAAACATTGGAGGTTGGGGCGCTAAAATAAAATTTTATAGCGTCCTATTCCAAATTTTTTTACATACCCTACGCCAGCTGAATTCTGAATACATCGTCTGAGTTTTTGACAGCATCAGATTTTTTTACCCTTGGATCGAAATTCCTAAACAATTATCTGCAATTATACACCTCATAAAATTCCGAGAAGGGCGAAACTCGCCATTTATAATTTGAATTCCAACTTTCTAACTGATAATGCGCGTTTCACCAACGCTTTCCAAAGAAAAAACTAACCACCGAAAAAATCTAACGATTAGCAAAACATCTCGGTAGCAGCTAAAACCATAAAACTGCCATATTATTTGATGAAATAGGTATTTTTTAATTTGGAGAGGTTAAGTGAGAGATGCGAGGCAACTTTCTTTGAATATTC
The DNA here is from genome assembly GCA_036186465.1 of Nesidiocoris tenuis. NCBI lineage: Eukaryota > Metazoa > Arthropoda > Insecta > Hemiptera > Miridae > Nesidiocoris > Nesidiocoris tenuis. The sequence goes on from AP028919.1 coordinate 7,159,289, forward strand.
TGATTCAAGAAATCGATAATAAATCGAAAATTTATATTTTCGAAAATTGTGAGTTAACGTACCTACTTATAATGGTATCAAGAAAAAGTAGCTGATAATATAGTAATTCATAAGTCGCTGCATGGGTTCACTACCTGAGAAGATAAGAGTGCCCACTAACCACTTCATTAACGGGTAGCAGAGGAGCGCGGCTCTTTAAAATATTCCAAATTTATAGACGAGACCATAGTTTTACCACTTGATTAACATGGGGTTCCCATGTTGACCGGTTTGGATTCTTTTATTTTTCAAAGGCGAATGGAACTCCTCAACGATCGAGCGATTGAGTTTATCGAGGAGTTTGGGCTCTTAGAATGCATAATCTGGCTCTTGAGAGAATGACGTTCTATGTCGCCCACACTGTACTTCCCATCGGGTATTTTTTCTCAAGGAAGAGCAATTATGCAAAACCGAATTACCTATCATGGCCCGAGAACAATATTTGTACAGGACAGCGATTCTCACGCTAAGCATTCTCCGGCCCATTTTAAAACCACTTTTTTAAAAGGAAATTATCCTAAAATTCACTCAATTTTCATAAACGTTTTTGAAACTCAAGTTTCGGAAATTAACATTTTCTAGTTTACAGAACGTGTTTCTATCATTGGGTGAGAACTGATGGCCGAAACATGATCGGTGATCAACTCATTTCATGATTTGTGCTTCGATTGTGGGCTTGTTCCAGGAGCGTGAGGTAGGCAAGTGCCTTGCGCATGCGCAGCGAAAGGTTTAGTAAAGTCGGCCATACCCTCTCCGATTGATGGCCTCAACATGTGAACGTGGCTTAGAAACGCCAATAAAATTTATTGGGTTCAACAGCGGCGCCACCTTGGCCAATCACATCAATGCATTTTCTTACCCCCTCTACCGGCAATCAGATGGTCTGTGGCCGAATTTACAAATCCTTACAAGGAACTTAAACATGCCACTCTCACTCTCAAGGACGAAGCCCATAACTAAAATGGTGGTCAGTGTGGTTGTTGAGGCTTTGCCTTCCAAAGAATGCCTACACTCAGGCTCCTGGAACAAACCCAACTCCAACACAAATCTTGGGCAAGAATTTTTCACATCATTGAATTTTACAATGATTTCCCAATATTTCAACAACAAAAGAGTCAATCAGTCGACGGACTGCTTTGTGGATTTTTTCATTCTGAAGAACTCGGCCATGCTTGAAAGATTCGTAAATTAAAGTCTTGTGACGTCTACCATCGACTTAAGGAGGGGCTGTAATCAATTGTTAAATAATATTTTCACCGGGAAAGATTAATGTTTGAGTAATGAAGAGGCAAACACGGGATGACGGCTCCGGCCCACTTATGGTCATCGATGGGGAAGATTAGCATCTTGATTAGACGCTAGCGTTAGCGCTGATTCTAATCCTTAGCGAATCCCTCGCTTACTGACGTTTTGTTTTTGAAATTCGCTCATGCCGGCTTCTTTTGGAGAGCAAACAACTGTTTTGACGGGCGGCGTGCACAATTTGTACATGCAAAATAATGGAGTTGTCAAATTTTTATCTAGGTGATCTCAGATGGCTTTGCTAACGGATCCTGGGATGCAGATTTCTGGAATCCTAGGAAAGTCTTTTCACTCCAAGAGAAGCATTGATCGCGGATATAAAAATACAACGCTCAGCTATGAAATTTTGTCCAATTTTGTGGATTGACCGAAAAAACTTATTCTTCGGAGGTCGCACTTGGAATAAACTTGTCTTTTATTTTGAGAGGAAAAATCTTGTCTTTTATTTTTAGAGAAAAAATCTTGATCGAAAACGAAACCGTAAAAAAATTAAAATTCAACGTCCATCCTTGGAAATCAGGTATTTCAACTCTGCCCTTTCACCGGGAGCCCGTTTGGTGAACCCGTCTCACCTTTCCGTTAGCTTCCGCCCTTGCGAGGACCCGATAAGTGAACATCTTGTCCTGGGGACGGGTCCTCAAGCCGCTGCGACAGAAAAAGAGAAGTTTTACCTTCAAATTTTTTCCCTCCGCACTTCGACATGGGAAACAGATACCTTTCCTAGTTGACGGGCCGGACAGTAAATTACCAAGGTGGAAGCGCCTCCTTTATCTTGCACCTCTCATCTCCTCTAGGGAGGTCTAGCTGGGCGAACTAGCCACTTTTACCCGAGACTTGGAAAGATACTGCCACCTGATAGGGCGAGTTGGCAAACGAGAAAGCATGGAAAACCTCTTGTATGCGAGAAACCGAAACATGTTCACAGCTCATGTTCATCCCTTCCCTGAACATCATTCCTTCCAGTATCTACACGCTTGTTTTGAAGTACTTTGCCGTCAATAGTGCTCTCAATGGCGCCCGAAATTTGGCCTTTACAGCTGTTCATTTACACTGATTTTTAATGAATTCTCCATCAACATGACAATCAAAAATTTAGTTCTTGGAGCAGCAGTTTCCACTGTCCATCGAAATTTTCTGCTGAAATTCTGAACATCAGTTCAGCAGCTGATCGATCATTTTTCGTTTCGAGGATCGCCCCATGACCAACCCTGCAGCACTCAAATGTCACTATCAGTCGGATTCAAAATGCAGGCGTCCAAGTGACTGAGTGGCCTAGCTTGTATTCGAGGCAAGGATCATCCATGACATGATATGGTAATCCGATGCCGTCTGGATGATTAGCATGAACGATGAATGGGGCTGACGGGAGCACGAAAAGCTTGTTGTTCAAACGAGAGAGCATTAGCATACTTTCCTAAGGACAATACTCCAAGTTGACGATCCTCCTACGGTCAGTGATATCATGCTCTCCTACTGTTTTGTCCCTTTGCTCATAAGTGAGGCTTCCTTAAGACATGAGGGGAGACACGAAAGGGAGAAGCATGACTGCTAACTCCCCCAGGGTGAATGTTTTTGAAAAAACTGAGAAATCTACCTAAAAATGTAATCTAATTATTGTAATTATGTACGCAAAGTGCTGAACAGCTCAGTGATCATACTCGTGAGCATAATTTGACCAAACTATCTTTTCCTATTGATTTTCGAACTATTGAACTACCTCACAGAGCGTTTTTGATACTTTAGGGTGGTTGGAAATTTAACGTTCTTTCCAACGGTATAGTCAAAATTGAATTTTCACGAGGAATTAAGGACGTTATGGCCGTTTTAGTGAACCAAGATTGAAATCATGAAAAAATCTCACAATTGAAAAAGTGGTATTTAGAAGCAAATAAAAAAAATCTTACAGAGTAAATTTTGTTTAAAATTAGTTGTAGAATCGACCTACCTGTGGATGGTTCATCGGTTTAACACCCTGTAGATGTGATGGATATGGATGGTCAGCATAGATACATAACCATACACTGGCGTAATGAACTCATAACAAAAAAATTCAGCCAGGAAACTCAAGTTTTTTTTTACTAAAGTTGACGACTCCTAACTCAAACCAAACAAAAATGCATTCTGTCGATCTCGGTTCGTTTATTGCGGCATTTTCAACGGGTCATTCGTTATGAAGAAAATTATTGACCCTCGTCCAAACTCGTTCCTCAGGCAGTTGGAGAACCGTTTGACATTTGCAGACCGTTCAAAAAGTTATTACCTAGGCAATATAATCGAGAGGTACTAACTACTACATCCCTTCAGAATCAGGTCAATGGGAATGAGTTGTGTGTTATTGACCGATCGTGTTTCCGCGGCAATTTGATTATAAAACAAATCGCTCCGTAATGAAACACCTTCGGGAAGCACTATCATCAGCCAGCTTTTGCGTTGACGATAAATTTGAGTTTGTATTCGTTTTGACGTACGCATCGCCTAACATTTTTAACAATTCACTCCTCACTTGAGATCTCATTTGGTAAAATCCAACGTTAGGAACCGGAAAGAAGCCGAGGAAACGAAATGCAATTATAGAATAGCTATTTCTAAGAAAGCTAGGGAATACGAGCTATCTAATGACTCGTATCCTCGTATGCCTAATGACTCATGGTCCTATTTATATTATTTGCCGCCTCATGTTACCGATTTCACAGTTTTTACTCCGAAATCGCTGTCAATAAAAGGAGAAATGTCCCAATTTTTGGAAATTTCGGAGGAAATCGGAGAGATTAAGCACCCTGTTTTGGCCTAAGGTAAGTAAGTGGACTGTATAAATGAGAACGGATACGAATTTACAATTTGAATCGACTTTAATGCAAGAAATGCAATGAACGCAATAACAGCAATAGATTGATCAAAACAATAGAAGTAAAAGGCGACGCAAAAAACCGAGAGGTTCCTTTGATGAACAGTTCAATATAGCATCCAAGACCGCCAACGGCGAACCGGACCATGGGCTTGACCACACCCCACATGGTTTCCTATGTATTTCGTACCTTAAAAATATCCAACTTTTTGGAAACAGATGGTTTGTTACGAGATTATCCGCCGTGTGGAATAAAGTCGGTTCAACCAGCCCGGTGTTACCTTTTACCAGACACTCGGTGACCTCTTGGGGCATACGGGGGATAGTACGAGCTCGCATTAAGTATGGGGCTTAACAAATGCCAAGTCCTTATAAAGCTCATGTGACTTTCCACCTTCTCCGTTGAATATATTATCGCATTAATATCGCCTCCTGCTCACGCGTACGCTTGAGAAATCGGCCGAGTGTAACGTGCGCATGCGCTAACCATAAAATGGATGGGATCGGAGGAAAATTCGATCAATTCTTGATTCTGGACTGGAAATGACTTTGATAATGAAAGTTTCATTACCACTAATTAGTGACATTAATGTCAATTCAGGATTAGTAAAAACAAATTAAAAATGAGAAGATTCCCAGGTTTGTCGTAGCAAAGTTTCAAATCTGACGGTTTCGAGAAATAAAGAGTGACCAAGGGAAACTGATTTATTATTTATTAAATGCAATAAAGCCCCTGGACCTATCGGACCAATCAAATGCTAATTCACTCAGGGGAATAATAAACCAGAGTCTACGCCTCAAGCAGTGTCTGATTAAACTGAAAGCGCTGATCGGATAAGGTGCCGCTCTTCACCTTTAGCTTAGGCGTCTATAAATCGAAATTAAATGGGGGTCAATTAGAAGCGAAGCCCAGCTTTAGAAGTGCATAGTTAGCAGTGCGGCCTGCCATTTATGCTAATCCTTGGCATAAGGGAGTTGATAACGTTCTTGATGCATTTGGATTGCTCCATTACGAAGCTGGCGCGAAAAGCATTTTCAGGCGTTCGTTTCGTGTTGAATTCAAATAAGACGATTTAGCTTCAGTTATGGTGTTGCCTGCTTTCCAATGGCCCCATTCAAGAAAGGGGAGGACAAATTTTGGGTCGACCCACAGGTGAACTCTTGAGTAGCAAGAATTTCCCTCAAGGTTCACTCCTTCTTGATTTCAAAAGGCAAATGTCAATAAGATTTTCTGCATTTGGGCGAGCTTGATGGAAAAATGTTTCTGCGTTCTAGCTGGGATGGGATGAACAACTCGAGGGTGCAAAATCAACGCTGCCCAATCCTTTTGCCTTGGAATCTATGGACGCGCCCCAAGTTACCACCAATCCAAATTTTGAGAAATAGGCAACCCAGACGCCTCCAAAAGACCCGATCCTTCGTATTGGTAAGTATTGCCAGTAAAGTTACGTGGTAAAGTGCGCGTGCGTAAAACTGGCAGCCAATGAGATCTCATTGCGCAGAACGCAGAGAACGCACAGTTTAACTTGCTGGATGCTTCACGTCCTGCAGTTTCGGTATTCCAAATCCAAATACTTCTCAACTGAAAGTTACTTTGTGAAGTTTCACTGGTAAATTTTGAACCACGGTGACAACATTGTTGGAATAGGTTCCAGTACGTGGAATCCATAGGCTGAAAGGCCTCACCTGAGTGTGAAGTACTAAGAGTTGATGCCGCCTTCAAATTAGACGGTCAAGGTGCTAAAGGGACGCCCAACTCATAAATCTCATTGGAGAACAGGCCTATCTTGAAAACTCTTTTTACCTGCCTCTTCGTACTTTAATTAACCTGTTAGTTGGCTCTTGAGATAGGTCTTCAGGCATAGTTGGAGCATGAGCTATGCGGTGAAACTGGAATGTTTCGCAGCATGTTAGAAAACATAGTATACGATATTCTCTTCTCGATCATGCTTTATATTTGATTTCAGATCCAGTGGAAAATCTGCTAAAATCTTCACTTTTTCGATAGTTTTCCCAGTCATGTAATATTCATACCTTTGACTCGCAGGTCTCCTGTAGCATTGATCCATTCCTTACAAGTCCGAATAGGGGACTACTCGTATATCATGGATGTCAATTTGCACACCTGTCGACTATCCCTCGAGGGAATTTCGAGGCGAGAAGTTGCTGAAATCTTGACGAGCAATCCATCACTTGTAAGTGTAGAGCCCAAAGGCCATGAGAATTCGCAGATTTAACAATAACGGTCAGTAAGTGGATTCCATTCTAACTTTTGCCAAATTTTTGAATTTTAATTACTTTTATTAGCGAATATCTAGATCCTTGACTAATTTTTGGAAAAAGCGTAATTTATTTATTTCATACGACTTGGCAGGACAGCTGATAGATCAATTTCAATAGGACATGCGTCTGGTAGACTGTTAGCTCGTTAATCTTGGCCAAGTGACCAACGATGGGGATTGGAATTGAAAGTTAAATCTCGTCTAGTCGAGAGGATATTTCCTCGATAGCCCTCCAAATGATGAAAGTCACTTCAAGAGCGATTTCCCATAGCGACTTATCCGTGCGACGACATTCTTCACTCGGATGTTTCAACAGCTGCTTTTAATGGTCTGGCCCTAGCCATGCAATACATCCGTCGAAAAACAAATCAATACTTTTCGGTAAATGCCAATGACCATCAATATTACCGCCACTGATCGGCTCCATCTTAAAGGATTTTCTGCAATTGGGATAATACCTATGGCAATTTAGCAGCTAATTCTACCGACACTCTGAAATGCACTTTCAAGAGGCAGAGTAACGACTTCAGAGACGTATCCTGACGAGTAATTGTTCTCCAGAATCACCGCGGCCATGTGACCTTTAAGACCTATTAAGAAAAGTATTAGGAGCATTCGCCGCGGAGGACCGTTGCCTTCCATGAACCGTTCAACGCAGACCTTGAGAGGAAATTTTCTTCTTTTTCCCCTTACAACAACAACAAGTTCGATCTCAGATTGCGAAAGCCGGTGCAAGAAAAAATAAGGAAAAAAACCTCCAACTCGGGCTACGGTTAATCTGTCTCCTTAATGGGCAACATGTCGACTGCGGATCCGTTGACCCGAAATTCCTGATCTGGAAGCAGAAGCGCTTTTTCAAATTGTTCCTTAATGATCGTTCCAGTCCCGAAAATCGACTGCGAAGAACAGATGGTTCGCGATTTTGGCGTTGCAGACGTTTCTTCCACGCGATCCTCAACGGTCGTTGCGTGTCAAACCTTGACAGATTTTCGATATACCTTGAAAAATTGAGACATTAGCTCGTCGATGAGAGAGTTTTTGTATTTGTACAGCTAATCGCGTAGAGTGAGGTCGATGTGGGTCTAGAATTGCGGTGGAACCAGGCAGCCGGAGCCTCCCATATGGTCCATTTGGGAGTTGGACCTGTTTTTCGTAGGTTAGAATCCATACAACCTCTGTCCTTGTAAAGCACAAAGCTTCACATGCATACTCTCCAAAAATGCTTAAGCGTTCCGCCACCGTAGGGTAGACCAAAATAACCCTATACCTAGTATCGGAACATAATAATTTTCTACCTTTCAATTCGGGCAGAAATTCGGCTGATTTGGTAGAATATTTTTATTCTCATTAATGTTTCATACCATCAAAACCCTTTAGCAAAATTAATTTTTGATGTAATACCAAAGTACGGGTATGGAAAACTTTTTTTTTAAGGTTGGGAGAAAGTGCTCAGTGAAGGAACACGATCGTAACCGAGGCCTATCAACTTCGCCGGCGAAGCTTTGAGGTAAAATGGCGAATAAAATTTTTACGAGCCGTGACGAGAGCGGCACCTTCAAACATTCTGATGAACGTGTTTGTCAGTCATTCGGGCACCGATGGGAAAGCTTGTATCCGAAGACTTCCCGTTATCGTGATGATAACATGGTGAGGCCACCATGATTGTTTTTCTCAGATGGTGTGTTTACCGCAGTTCAGGAGTTCAAAAAGCCCGTTATTTTGCTAATGATCAAGTATCGATCAACACAGCTACCAAATCGTTAGTTACTGGACAGGCGGGCCCAGGAAGCCATCCCCCCACCCACCATTTTCTGGGATTCCTTCACATGTGACTTGGTACTTAAGTATAACTACTACGAACATCACACATTTTTCATTATCAAACTGTCAGGTGTCAAGCTCACAATGAAACAGAAACTCTAACTCATAATCGAAATCGAAGTCGAACTCACAAAGAAATCGAAACTCAAACTCGAAGTCAAACTCACAATGGAACGGAAACTCAAACTCATAATCAATCTCGAGGTCAAACTCACAATAGAATAGCAACTCAAACTCATAATCAATTTTGAAGTCAAACTCACAATGCAACAGAAACCCAAACTCATAGTCAAACTCGAAATCAAACCCACAATGAAACAGAAATTCAATCTCATAATCAAACTCAAAGTCAAACTCACAATGAAACAGAAGCTCAAACTCACATCTCGAAGTCAAACTCACAATGAAAAAGTAACTCAAAACACAAAAAAAACCGAAACTCAAACTCATAATCAAACTCGAAGTTGAGCTCACAATAAAAATGAAACTCAAACTCATAGTCAAACTTGAAGTCAAACCCTCAATGAAACAGAAACTCTAACTCATAGTGAAACTTGAAGTCAAACCCACAACGAAACTTGAAGTCAAACCCACAATGAAACAGACACTCAAACTCATGATCAAATTCGAACTCGAACTCATAATGAAACAGTAACTTAATCTCATAATCCAACACAAAGTCGAACTCACAATGGAACAGAAACTCAAACTCATAATCAATCTCGAAGTCCAATGCCACAATGAAACAAGCCATGATGCCACAATGAAACAAGCCACAATGAAACAGTTACCTACTCAAACTCAAAGTCAAACTCTCAATGAAACAGAAACTCCAATTCGAAGTTAAACTGACAATGAATTAGAAACTCAAACTCTTAGTCAAACTCGAAGTCAATAACAGTGATGAACTTAACTCGAACTCATACTTGAAGTCGAAGTCAAAGTCATAATGAAACAGAAACTCGAAGTCAAACTTTGTGAGATTTACTTTGAGATACTGCTTCATTGTGAGTTTCACTACGAGTTTGATTATGAGTTTGACTTCGAGATGTGAGTTTGATTATGAGTTTGACTTCGAGTTCGATTATGAGTTTCACTTCGAGTTCGATTACAGTTTGAGTTTCTGTTTCATTGTGAGTTTGACTTCAAGTTCGAGTTTGAGTTTCTGTTTCATTGTGAGTTTGACTTCGAGTTTGAATATGAGTTTGAGTTTCCGCTTCATTTTCAGTTTGACTTCGATTTCGATTGTGAGGTTGAGTTTCTTATTCATTGTGAGTTTGACTTCGATTTCGATTTTGAGGTTGGGTTTCTGTTCCATTGTGAGTTTGACTTCGGTTTCGATTATGAGTTTGAGTTTCTGTTTCATTGTGAGTTTGACTTCGATTTCGATTGTGAGGTTGAGTTTCTGTTTCATTGTGAGTTTGACTTCGATTTCGATTTTGAGGTTGAGTTTCTGTTTCATTGTGAGTTTGACTTCGATTTCGATTTTGAGGTTGGGTTTCTGTTCCATTGTGAGTTTGACTTCGGTTTCGATTATGAGTTTGAGTTTCTGTTTCATTGTGAGTTTGACTTCGATTTCGATTGTGAGGTTGAGTTTTTATTTATTGTGAGTTTGACTTTGAGTTCGATTATGAGTTTCACTTCGAGCTCGATTACAGTTTGAGCTTCTGTTTCATTGTGAGTTTGACTTCGAGTTTGATTATGAGTTTGGCCTATTGTTTCATTGTGAGTTTGACTTCGAGTTTGATTATGAGTTTGAGTTTATGCTTCATTTTCAGTTTGACTTCGAGTTTAAGAATGAGTTTGAGTTTCTGTTCCATTGTGAGTTTGACTTCGAGTTTGAGTTACTGTTTCATTGTGAGTTTGATCACGAGTTGGCAAGACGTAGTATTTATTTCGTCATCCAGACTGCTTATAGTTACTGACTCGTTAGTCACTGGTCACGTTCAAAATATCTTTGTGAAATTGGCCCTTGCTTCAGCTTCTCTGTGTAAAAATACGGATATTGAAAATTTCGACGTTTCCTTGGGGAATGTGCGATTGCCCCGATTTCAAACTCGCCTTGCGTTCATGTCGCTATTTCTCGATAGTCGTAACTCCTCGACTTTCATTCTGAGTGGAAACGTTAGCTCGGGTTGCACGAGAGCCCATAGATTAGCAGTTGGTCTTCGAACAGCAGGAGTCGGCTGCAAGGAGGAGGACGATTTTCTCGTTCGGATGTAACAGGACCTTTATTATCAGCTCTAGTTAAGAATGGCTCACGACACCTTTCGAGTGATTTACTCGCAAAACGTGACGCCAGCGCCGGTACCTAAGATTATTTAGTTTACGATCGAGCTTCCGGCAATATTTTTACGCTCAGAATTATAATCCCTTTCGTGCATAATAAATATTATTTCTGGAATAATGGTACCGTCTTTATAAGGAAGCTCGAAAAAATCGACTCCCTTCCTGACGGGAATTGAAAAATATTTCGCCGCGTCTAACATGTTTTCACGATGAATCAGCGATCGTACGATTCCTCAATCGGGATCTCCCATTAAGGGAGTAGTTGTGGCCGGGCCGACAAAACCGAAGCTTTACAGATTTGTCAAGTGTGGGCGTCTGTGCCGGCCATGTCGAACGTATGAGTCTGAGTCTTTTAAGGCGTTGGAAAAATAGGCCCCCAGACACCTTCACGGTTCAAAACCGACGGAAAATAGACGACCTCAGGATGAAAAAGTTTCGACGTTTGGTTAAAAGCCTGGTCACCTGGTAAGAGATTCCGCTCCTTGAAGTGAACTAGCCGGGGTCTAATAAGATCTTATTAGTTAGCACCTGCGGTCAAACAAGGTACCTTGTATACAAGGGGTGAATTATTCATCGACCTTTCCATTCTTTTATGGCTACGTTTTGTGGCTTGGAGCGGCATTTCATTCTGCTATGGCTTCTCAAAATTAACCACGCCCTATTGAACGCCCACTTTATGCTATGGTCATGAAAGCGCGAGAGAACAACGCCCGAGCGGTTAACATGGGTTATTTGTCGTGTGTCATGTCTGATAAGGGCATAGGCTTAAGTCTTAACAATGGAGCTCGTTCCGGAGATAGGATATAAGCCAAGATCGGAATTATTCGGGAAGAGGAAATGTCAAGAGACACCAACCTTAGGGTGAGGGTATTTAATCGTCCTGCGAAAGATTGACGATACATGTTAACCTAATTTTATAGTGCTATGGTTTTGTTGAGTTGGCAGCCTGTCTGATGTTAGTGGCTAATTTCTGCTCACTGTAGAACAAAAGTCTTACCAATGATACGACCGGGACATATGGGCTTGGACAGGGAACCGCACTTCTCGTCTGAGAATTCCCTTCCTTTGGAGCTCGGCGGCCTCGTAGAAGGAAAAGACGGCATTCCCATCCTGGACACATTTCCACCCCGTTCGGACTGGACTTCTGGGCGCTTTCTGCCTTGAAAAGGACCTGATCTCATACTGACCTTTAATGTTTTTCTCCCTTGGAGGAATTCCTCGCATGTGGGACCACTTTTTCTAAAAATAGAACGGAGCACTGATTTATCTGATCCTGGAAATGCCTCCAGGGCTGCTAATTTGGTTTCTATTGATCGGTAAAGTGAACTCCGTTTGCAAGCCCATAAATCATGAGAATTCGGTCTCGAAAAAGTAATTTCAAAAGTTTCACAACTAGATATAACTATTCATTTTTCTTTCATATTATTACATAATTTGGAAAGACTTTTCAAAAAGACAGTTTCTGTGCAGGGGTTCAAACGCTAGCCGATAGAAAATCAGGGGATGGCAAACTACCTTAGGTATTTTCGATTAATTTACGCTAATTATCAATTTGACGAGATTCCCAGTAATTACCTACCGTTGCCTATCATGAAAACCCCGAAGGAATTTCAAATTAAGAATGCCTCTGGGGTAATTTCTGCAGATAGTTGAAGCTTCTGAAGCTCCCAACTAATTCGAGGGTTCCCTCTCGCTGTGGAAATATTGCGACAGGTAAAACGGCGGCCTACGCTCATCTGCTCAGCTGATGAGGGGGCCGCACCCGACCTTGGGGGCCCACGCGCCCCAAAGGGGCTCAAGGGGCCCGCTCAGTGTTGTCCTTCCGAGCCTCTGCCCACGCAGTGTTACCAGAAATCGCCGGTCTATCCGAAGCGATGACGAAGCTGCACGTTCCAGTCCGCCCCCGATGTTTTCCAGTCAGTTCACACTTTTGAAGGATTAAGGTCAGATCGAATGATCCGAGTTCTATTGCTATCCTGTTGATTTGTGTTTTGTTGATTTGGACGGGATTTTCGAGGAAAATGTCGAAGAAATCAGAAATCCCATGTAGGTAAAATTAAAGAATAGCAGAAGTTGAAGAGAAAAAAGGAAGCCTTCCTATTAATCCTGAAGATCAAAGAATCAGGGCCCCAAAATATGGCCACATGTTTTCTACGCACCATTGATGATTTTGCTGTCACTGCTGGTTTTGGGGTTATAGGGGGGGTTTGTTGGGTTATAGCCTCATCCACCTCTACACCAAAGAAAGGTCCTCGAGGACAATGAATTCACAAAATAGGTACATTCACAGGAATAAATTGATGTTTGTTGGCGGTTGAATTTAAATCAGCCCTGTCATGTAATCCCATGCACCTTTCGACACTTTGTACACATGTACGGTGAAAGACGATGAAAAACTGGTGACGTCACGGGAACAATGAGTATATATATCTTCCGAGGTGGCTTGGGGATGGGTTTCTTGAAACACCATAAGGAGCCGAAGAACCTGGCAGCACATCCCTTACAAGGACTCGGTAAACGAGATGGTCCTGTCCCATTGTCCGCTAGTCTTTCGTTCCAGCTTCGAATAACTGGGATTGCACTGGAGTCCCATCCCATACTAGGGCGATACTGCCCTAATGTACTATTGTTACAGTGGCAAAAACTCACGTCTCCAAACTAACCTAACAATGCCTGAGATAGTTAATGGTTTATAAACCGCAATCGGCCTTATTAAAAATGGCAATTTTGCAATTTGGATGGACTTGGATCAATGCTTAGTGCAGGCAACCTGCCTTTGCAAGAAAATTTTAAAAAGTCAAAATTTCTGGAGTGGTTTTCTTCCGCCATATGTTCAGTTGCATTTCCAGTTTGAGGACCTTCAGGGGTTACGCAAGGGTTAACAGGGGGAAAGAAACTAGGAACCTTCAACTCGAAGACCTTAGCCTTAGGAACGAGAAAAGACCGCAGTGAACCGGTCTAGTGACGTCGTGTTTTGACTACCTCCCGATAAGCTATTAATTCTCAAGGCCCGAATTCGGGGAAATGTTTGAAAAATTGTTGATTAAAAGGAAACAAATTTTTTTTTTTTGAATTTCGTCATGTAGGAAAGAATAAATTTCCCCCGCTACTTCTCATTTTCGATGTTTTCCTTCAGAGGCGTTGATCTTTCATAACTTTCTTGCGGTGTCCGTTAGCAAAAAAGTGAGAAATCACAATGACGCTTTTAAAATCCGCTGTAAAAACATCAAAAGCGACGGTGTTGTCAAAGAGACGTCGGTCGGACAGTCCGTCAAGACATTGGCGGACGGTCAGACAGTCAGGCGGTTGACAGAGCGTGAGAGCGTCCTGGCTGCTGGTGCCCCTTTTAATACTTCCCTTATCGGGAACGCTTCCAGGAGCTTGTAGAGCGAGGGGACGCCTGGAGAGAGAATGTCAGCAACTGTACATGATAAAGATGCTCCATTTTTGTTCAGGAAAAAAATTTGTCAGAAAAAATTTTTGGTTCATTTTTCTAAAGAAATGAACCTTTGTAATCGGTCAGGAAAAAAAAATTTTTAACACCCCCTGAAAATTTGTTGGTTTACGTTTCAAGGGGTGTAGAATCCGAATCTGCAATAAAAATTTTTTGTCCGTCCGCCGTACGCCGTACGCCGTACGCCGTACGCCGTACGCCGTACGCCGTACGCCGTCCGCCGTCCGGGGTTTTTAAGGGGGAAGGAGTTATCGAAAAATTTTGAAATTTTTACCAAAAATCAAGTTCCGTATCTAGTTGGTCCTAACGTCTCGGCAGAACCCTACCTTAATTTTAAGGCCAGTAAAACAGCTGTTGAAGTGGTAAAAAATTCGTCTTTTTAAGGAAATTTGCAACATAGGCATGTGAGGTATCATTTTCTATAGATTTTTCTATGCTGAATCGAATGAGACCATCGCCACGCCAGTAGCTTCAACCGTTTAGGAGTTATTGCAGTTTTAGTGAAGCAGTTTTGAGTTTTTTTAAATTTCCCCAATTCTTAATTACTCGAAAACTACTCGAGCCACAAAATTCGTTTTCCACTCGTTGGAATCCCCACAAAAACTTCTGTCCTCCCGATATCTTCAATTTAAAGAATTCGGTCGCATTACACAAATCAGCAAAACAAAAATTGGAAAAACTTGAGAATTTGGCCTCGGCTCTTAGATACGGTTGATTGATCTACTTACGACTACTAGCCTATTACACCAACAAGGTGACGCACTCACACTTCGACCAGTTGCGCTTGGCAACATGAGAGCGAGTCAGGCAGTCAGTCAGTCTGAGGCATGAGGCATTTTTAATTTCATTATTCAGAGAATTTAATAATTATTATTATTCAGTTAATTATGAAGGTGATCAAGAATAGATTAAATGAGGCGTTGATAGCCAGAGTGGACCATTCCACACAGGTGTCGAACTGAGAAAATCGCATTTGAAAATTTCGACTAATTTCATGTGAATGATTAAGGGCCTTGTTATGGTGTTTTTAAGAAAAAAATACAAGCATTCTTGGGTGAACAGATGACTCATGAACCATTGGGACTTTTCTACAAGCCAAAAGGTCCACTCTGGCCATCAAAATCGGCGGCCAATTTGCAGACGGACCATTTGAAAAGTTAAGCTCTCTCTTAGCACATTCGAGAACGAGTCAAATTGTAATAATAATTCGATAGATAGAGCAACCACAGACCCATTGCACTGTATAACTCATTTTCGGCCAGTTTGTGGAATGGTCCACTCTGGCTATCAACGCCTCAAATGGTAAATTTAACGGAATTGAACGATCAGCTGCGTTGAAAAAATGGATAGGTAAGTAAGTATTTATCAAGCGAAGAGGATGATTATTTTTTGCCTGGTTGAAAAAACGTTTTTCTAAATAACCCATCTAAAATACAAATTGATACTGAAATTATAGAATAATAACAGCTAAATTCTGTGTTTAAGGAGTACCGATATATCGTAAGGTTTGTCTTTGCAATCGAAAAATGAACCCCTGTGCAAAATTTGCAGAGTTCTTCGGACATAGCAAAAACTAATCTGCACATGCCACTGATCTACTTAGCAGCGTTTTTATTGTAAAAATGAATTTTATAAGAAAGCATTTCCGAGAGTTGGATTCGGTTTGTGGTTGGTTTAGGTGATTGAAAAAGTGTAATTGCTTTTGAGCTAAGTTGAACAAGAAGTTAAAAACTGGATTCTGATCAAAAAAGTTTCGTTTCACAATTAAAAGATTCGATCGTTTCAGTACCCTATGATGACCATCTCTAGTGCTATAAGAACGATTTTCGGAGCGTTCTGAGATGCTTTGCACCTTATAATATAAGTGATATTATCACTTATCGCGCCTGCTCCAATTAAATTTTAGACGATGTTTTTAGAATTTTTAGTCCCCTAATCTTTTTCCCTGAATATCATTCTATCCCGAGGCTACGAGAGAACTCTCTGTATCTTCTGCGCCGTTTCACTATTTCGTTTCTTATCCTGTCCGACCGATGGCTAAAAAACCTTTCCCATCTCATTCCATGTCTATCGTTCGGCTTAGTTGCAGTTCCAAAGGAGAGAGGCCAGATGGTCGAGCATGTTTGCCCTTTTCCGCGTTTTACTCGAGTCCGTAATGGTGACAATTTATCCCCGTATAAGGGAAACTTGGATGGTTTTTTCCCCATGCCTTTTCGCCATCAGCGTCATCGGGGTAAATGCCAACGTTAATCAGATCCTTCGAGTCCTGGAGTGTTTTTTTCTGGATTCTCCTCTTTCGCGTTTTCCTTTCGATTCGCTGTCTTTTACCGGTGGTTCTTTATGCTATCGACGATAAGGACGATGCGTGATTCCAATAAGTATTGCCTAGCGATCCCTCGGTTTTACCAAGAGTTAGCCATTCATCTCAGGAATCGCCTGAGGCTGACGATTTCGAGCCGATTCTTCGAAAAAAAAATAGCCGTAAATTATGACGCTCCTGTTCAGAAAGGAAACGGAAAGATTTCAACTGTGCCGATACCTTATCTTCTCGCTGCGAAAATACCTTCTTACTACTCTTTTTTTCACGAAATTGCAAAACAATATTAATTTTGACTAAAATCGTATGCCGGGTTTTCAAAGTTCAACCCTTATTGGTAAAAATCGCCAAAAACCGGAACTACTTTTCTAAAAAAAACGCCGTTTTTGCCACTTCACCTTGTAAAAACCATATTTTGAGTTTGAAAGCCAATGGCTACGGAAATCTCAGATCTCACAGGTCGTCACGCTCATCGGCTGGCTGGGCAGACTATGCCAAAACGTAAACTTGGCGGCCTCCCTAGACAGCGATTCTGTAGGCCGGCTATTCCCGTCTCTGGTCGCGTATCCCGTTGCATGTATCAATGGGACGTTTACATCGACTTGTCAGAACCTGTAGAAAAATCTAATTTGAGCGGAGTAGGTCGATGACACTGCTTAACGTTAAAATCAGGCCAACGTATAGTAAGCTCGAAGACAAGTGACTGATAATAAGTTGCCAGTAATAAGACCGTTTAATATTGTAGCGAGGACATTGAGAATAAAATCTAAGAATTTGGTCCGACAAGTTTTTGCCACAATTTGAAAAAAAGACAACCCAGTTTGCGGTTAGTTTTCTGTTTCCACTCGCAGGAAGCTGCACCGCAGCTTCTGACGTTTCATGAAACAAAAAACTGTAAGGTGAGACGCTGTTTTGCAGTGCAGGCAATACTTGGCATGAGTTTTGAGTGTCATGGGCCATCTGCGGCAGATGTAAAAAGGCTACTTAGTCAGAAGGAAGGACTACTTATTCAGATGTAAGAAGACTACTTGATCAGATTGTCAAAAGTGTACTTAGTCAAGATGGAGACGTTGATAGAGCAGGACAAAAGCTAATGATTTATTTTGAGAATTTTCCATTATTTACTATCATGATTCTAAATTTCCTTATAAACTATAGTAGTCAACGTATCGTCTTACCTAAATACCTTTGGGGACCCTCTGTCATCCGGTGAGGCACTAAAACCCAAAAGTTTTGAGTTGAACTCATAACTGAACTCATAACCGGAGCACGGCCCGAGCCCAAACAGCCCATAAAACCGATTCTTTCCGCGTAAAAATCCAAAAATAATTTTTTCTTTCCCACGAACCGTTCTTTCGAGTTTTTTCTCATTCCAAGTCTGAGGTAAATCACCCTCCAAGGGGTCGGAAGAGATTTTGGTAGGACCACACGCAGCGACTCGTGAGCTGACTCGGCTGTACCCTCGCATTGTCCTAAGGGAACAGAAGGACGGTCGCATCATAAAAGTCCTTAAGTGTATAAGGTTATTGTCTCGTCATCGCATCGGTAATATTAGGTAAATAAAGACGTGTTCCTATGGCCCATTGTTGGCCGGGATGATATTCTCGATGCGTTTGGCTCCATCACGTTGTTTTCCAGGCTCAGTTCGACAAAGATTGTCAACGTCAATCATGTTTCTAGCCCGTGTCATTCATGCAGGCAGACTGTCGGATCAAAAACCGTCAAACTAGTGGCTGCAAAACCGAGTGAACAAAAATATTGTTGAGCAGAAAAATGCATAAATCGAAAAGCGCGCTTGGCGACTTGTTCTGTCGACATCTTGAGTCAATACTCTGTCCCAGAAAGTCGCCGCCTATCCTTCTTGCACACAAAGGATTTTCATTCCTTCTCCGAAGAAAAAATAAACCGTTTCCTTTCCTAAAACGTCGTAAAGTTCCGACTTTTACTGCCATTGTGGCACCGCGCGACACTAAGCACCGCCAACCCGACCAGCGGACCTTGGAGGCCTGACCATTCAAAAAATACGACCTGAAAACGATGCTATCAGTGCCAGGGTACGACTGTTCAGTCAAGGTCAGTCAGTCACTTCGAGTCTAATAGCACATCGGCACGGTTGTTTCCAGTTCGGTTGCCATGGAATGCCATGGATGGTTTCAGGTTTTCAAATCCACTCGATTCACAACATCCCAACACCGCGTAATTCAGCGAACAGGATTGCTCGCGACTCTCTTAGGATATGGAAATACTACGTGGTATACTAAGTTACTCATCCATACCGGCTAGGGGAGGGGGCATTGCTCCCCCCAACTACCAAAGACCCAACTAAAATAATAAGTCATGATCATTGCTCTATTGCGTTTTGGCAAATAATTAACTCTTCTTCTTTTTTCTTCTTCTCCTTCTTCGCCGTCTTCTTCCCCACCTCCTCCTCCAGCTCTTGCTCCCGGTCCTCCTCCTGCCCCTCTTACTCCTCCCTCCTCCTCTTGTGAGTTAGAATGGGTTCATTCAGCTATGAAATTATGTCCAGTTAAAAAATAAAGATATATCTAGGTATATAAATTCACTCAAAAAAGTAACCAAGAACTGTGTTTTGGAACATTCTTTTCGAATTCGATACATGCCTCTCACCTTTCATCACTTCGTGCATCCATCATCCTGAAACTTTTCTCACGCCTAATGACACTTGAAATTCGACGGAAGCCGTCTGATTGCCGGTAACGCGCCGGCATGTTAGTTTTTCTACCTCAGCCTCCACACACTGGAAGCTTATGGGAGTTGTGGAGCCTGAAGAGATCGTGATGAGACAACCATCGGATCAAAGCTGAAATGGCCCGACTCGGCGGAAAAAGGCAAATTTTTGTTATGAAATCGAAGTGCTGCAGCTCGATCGAGCCAGATTTTCGGAGATTATTTCAAATATCGAACTATGGATGATTTCTGCACGTTGTTTTCAAATGGGGCGTTTAGTTTCAAAACCAAATTTGGAAATTTTCCAGGAACCAAAAAAGTTTTCTTGTGAAGCATACTATTGAAGAAAAACCACTGTTTTGAAAGCGTGTTTATCGGATTGAGCCGGATTTGGTCCATTAGGCGTGAAAATGGAAAAAAGTTAATTTCAGAACATGGATTGAGCCGGTTTTGAAATTACAGGCCTGAAATTGCCTTGACTCTTGATCCCACTGTTCTATGAGCTGGTCATAGGAGGAAAATCTTTTTTGCGAGAGTTTTCAGGATATCCATGGTCCTTAAGCACAGTTACCTTGGATTTATTTTATATAAATTTTATATGAATGATAGAATGGTGGGGTTTAAAAACCGAAAAGAAATCCCCAGAAAACTCTTGGAAAAAAGAGTGGAACGCTCCACATTTTCTATGATTGGCGGTTCTTATCGAGATGAATCGAAAATTCATTACTTTCTCGTGTCTTACACGATGACACGGTCTACAGTAAAAATAAATGCTCGTTTTATCTAAGTGCACGTTCATTATTGAGGACGCCATTGGAATGAAACCCAAGACCGACCTGCATTCCGGTGCATCACTGCAGGCGACCTTTGTGAGGTACCTGCGTTGAAATGGAGTCCGCTTAAGAAGCAATCTAATTCATCGTGGTCGTTAAACGAGTACAGGACGGGAGTTTAATTGATGGCGTTATTACTCTCGGTAATCGCCTTGGCTACGTCAATTACTCAATTTAAACCGGAGATGTAACTCGGACAATTATATGGAGGCCTGCAAGGTTGATTAGTTTGCCGTCTCAGGTGAGGATTAGTCGGTCTTTTCTGGGAGCATTTTTTGATGAATGCTCTCATTTACTTGTGATAGGGGTTTACATACATGGGATCAAGTAAGTATTATACTAGATTTTAATAGTTACTCTGCAACAATGAACAGTTTAAATTTTTATAACATTATTTTCAGCTCCATCGTCGAGTTTTGATTATTTATAGGATAGCTATAGAGCTAATAGAGATATATTACAGCATACTATCTTTTCAAAACGTATATGCAGTCTGAAGGCAAAATTTTCATTTAGTTTCGTCCTTCAACGGTCAAGTTCTGAAAAAAAGATTCATTTCTTAAGAAAAATTAACCAAAAACCTCAAACTCATTTTCCGTTCGATTTTCATCTTTCGACAAGCTCCATGGCATACGAGACTGAATAATGTTAACTTCGCGCGTGTGATCCGGGCCTGAAAGATGTTGTAAAGCTTTTGTTGCTCGTTCCGGTGATGCGGAGAAAAAAGTCGTCAAGTTTTTTTATAAACCTTCCTCAGTCGTCGAGCTGCATTTATGAAGGAGGTGAGAAAGATCGTGCCGTAAGATTTAATTTCGATTGCTAGGCTCTTCCTTTGAAAGACTTGAGTGAAGATTTCCTTCTGGTCTCTGTTAAAATTTTAACTTCACGTGGGTGGAAGTCATGTTCGGCGAAGGCTTATCGGGTGGGAAGACGTCGAATATCATGGTTGGACTGATTCCTGAAACCATCTCTGGAATGTACGCCTTATTTTTTAAATCAAGTTTTGCGATAGCGGAAAAAGTGATGATCGTTCAGAAAAAGTCATTTTTATACCAATTTCTGGACTTAATTGGGCGTATGTCTACTATCATAAATTCGGCCATATTCTCCGGAACATTTTCAATTTCTTCAGTAAATGTCTGTAGGAACCAGATCTGCAAACTGGTTCCTGGGATATAGGCGATTTGAAAATGAATTCACTTCTTCAGCTAAGTTTTCAGCTAAGTCAGGAGTTTTTTAAGGACCTCTTCGGTCACACGTCATAAACATATGACTTGAGACGCTCACCAAACATACGCATCATGGCTTTGAGTTTAGAAATTCCTATAATCCTGCAAAAGTACAATTCTTCTTGAGGTTCTTTGCTCCAACCCCAGAAATCGCACATAATTGATTCGAACGAGGACAGGATGCCGTCCATATTAATTTATGGGACGGCTCATGCGAAACGAATTGTGCTCGTATTAACGAGAACAGATTATAGTTAAACGGATATGCTAATATGACTGTAACCGGCGGTTAGCAGGAAAGGATCAATCAGCCTTTGAAATTGCCATGCGAATGGTCAAAGATGATTTGCGAAGACATCCAATCTACTCGCAATAATAGGTATTGTGAAATGAATTAGAATCAATATAGTCGTGGCTCGGGTAAATAAGACGTAGATAATAAAATAATAGCAATACTTTTTCAAGAGATATAATTTTATGGTTAATAGAGAGTTTCTGATCAAGGTATTTGGCGTGGTAACAGTTTTTTTTAGCCATTTAACTGCTATAAAGTATGGCGATAACTTACGTACCTATTGAAAACCCTATTCATAGAATAACATGAGCTCACGGGTGGCCTGCGTGTGAAAAACGTACCACCTTTGGGCTGATTTTTAAGAACCTGTAAATCACAATAGGTCATGTCGATAATTATAGGTTTCACCATTCCGAACCACCTTAAGGATTTAGGGTTCACATTCCTCCAACAGTTAGCCCTCAATGGGGGGCCATGGTTGAAATGCTCTCATCACAGCTGAAAATCCTCCATTATAACGGTGAGGTATCATTATTTTTGTAGGTGCTCGTTACTCGGTCAGGGGTGAGGTGGGAAAGACGTTTATAGGCCTAAGAATGATTGAGTCCGATTCTGAACGCATCAGTGACGATCGTAGTGAAGGTACTACATTTATATTTTTGTACATGGTAATCTTGAAGCAGAAAAGATAGGGTATGTGGTCAATTGAGTGACCTGATTTTTCGTACTTTCTTTAGTACGAGATTCCCACATCGTATGCATTGCGGTAGGTACCTGAGTACCAAAATCAACAAGGCTACGAGTCTTTTATTTTTCGGGAACCTACGGCGTCAGACGCCATCTTATCGACCGAAAGTCCTCGTCGATCTTGAGTTTTTATGTACACGGGTGGATGGCCGTGCTATAAAAGACCATCCCGAACAATAAACACGATACACGACGTGAAGTCTAGTAGAATCTTATATACGACCGTCCCATAATTCACTTCCAGATTCAATTACTCCTGAAATATGAATATTATCCATTGTTCCTGGCATGTATCATAAATAATGGCTCGAAAAAATGACGACATTGGGGAATTTTTTGTTGCCCCGTAGGGTAGGGGTACTTAGGTCCAATGGGGACCAAAACATTGGGCGTCGACACCGCTGGCACGTTGTTAGGATTTTCTAGTGCCTCATCACAAAGGCTGCCTAACATCGAGAAGGTCCCGCAATAAAATAAAGAAGGATGAAGAAGGTGTAAGAAAAAGGAAAAGTAAATTGAGTTCAGACTGTCAGCCTTCCAAGTTGAAGGGCCTTCCCTTCGATCTCACCTTCTAAATCCCGACATACTCACGAAGCCCTCCAGCGTCGGTACATAATTCACCGATTTTTTTCCCCTCATTTTTCAATCGAATCGAAACAGTGATTAACAATAAAACCGAATTGTCGTAATTACACCGCCTTTCGGCCTTAATTTGATCACCTACCAGCCGGTTGGCCTCCTGGGGTCGTTGATCCTGACTAGGGAGGAGTTTGAATTTTAACTTTTTATAAAAATAATTAATAAATTATGTGTACGCATATATGCGTTATTATTATTTATATATCTAGTACCTATTTATCTATACGTATCTATTTATCTGTATATCTAGTTGGAAAAATTTGGAAAACCCGAAAAGCCTAATAGGTACCTGTTTTATTCGAGGTACCTATGAGTATACGTCTTTTTAGTGTGTGTATTTTTGCAAAAAGTCAAATAAAATCATATTTTGAAGAGAACAATTTTAGCAAACATCTTTTCGTCATGTTTTGAGGAAATTTTTACCAAAAATTGAACCAAACAACTGGAAAACTACTACGGATCACCAACACCATCATCATCAACATTATTTCCAATAGATCATTCCTGGCATGACTTATCGAAATGATGAATCACGTTGTAGGTACTCATTGAAAAATCGAAATAAACCATAATCCAATTGAACAACTGGGAAAACGAGGGTTGAAGGATTGTGTAAGAAGAAGTGAAGGCTAGATGAAATCATAATCCCTGTTTTGAGCCTTCGGCGTAACAATGGTTTAAATGCCTCGTGCACGTTCTGACGGTTTATCTTTCGAATAGACCGTTTTGACATGGGATAGTCTCAGGCATCACAACAGCGGCCTGGAAATTGAAATGGAATTACTCGAGGGCTCAATGGACGGACCAGAGGATAAAAATGTTTGTTACTTACAGGAAAACAAAATGGGGCATTCGGATGTTCGATGAAGCTATCCAGGTACCTAAAGTTGACTTTAAGGTTAACGTTGAATTCACAGATGGGTTTGCAAACTCAAATGGGTAAGTTTTCTTCAGAAGAAGGAGCAAAAAATTAATACCAAAAATCTTCAGCATTGACCGTGGGAATTGAATCATGTAGTCGGTATTCGAGCACCTTAAAAGACCGCTTTAGTATGCGTACAGTCACCATCAGCTGCTTAATTATGTAGACTGTGAGGCGTCTGTGAACGCAACGCACGTCATGTGATCTATGGGAAAGCGTTTTACGTTTTTCGAACCCAAACTGTGGGAGGTAAGTCGAACTTGGGTTCCCTACTGGAGATTTACGGGCATGCGCATTGTATTTTATGGTCATACCATACCGACCAGGATAAAAAACAGATTACAGACTACATTACCGGCAACGTAATGGGTTGAGTGGTAGTTTCAAGCATGTACAAGCAGGAAAAAAGCATACATATAAAATGGGGTTGAAATTGAAGAAAATTTTTCCTAAGATAGGTACCTTGGTAGGAAAAAATAATTCGGTAGAAAATGGCATCAGAGATTGGAAAAACATATGCTATAATCAAAACACCCAATTACCATTAGAACGTTTACTAATCTGGGGTTCGGAGTATTCTATCTTACCACGGGAGCGCGATTTGTCGGTCCAATTATAGTTTAAACTTGCTCGTTCTATAATTGGCCTTCCCGCGATGATGGAACGTAAATGAGTTCGTAATTCGAAAATTTGACTGATGAAATGATAGGTTGGATAAATTATTCGGAAGGCATTTTCTACCTGCGAAGTGTTAATGACTGGAGGTTGCGTCAGGCGATCCGCTAAATCAGGAGCCGGCTCCGAAGTGAACTTTCCCTCCGATTTTGGAATGAGAAAGAAACAGCTCCGAAACAACGATCCGTCTTTTACGAACCCGAGTGACAGCTGGTGTATGAAAAACGAGACGGATTTGACCGACTGTTCATCATACCTGGTGACCTCCATTCCTCGGGATCCTGCCAGGCCGAATTCGACTTGGGGTTTTTCGAAAAATAAAATGAAAAGAATCCCCGGTTGCTCAATTTTTTCCACGCTCTTAAAAATGTCCATATTGCCGAGGAAAATTTTTATTCTTCGAACAATTTCCCACTTTGTCTACCAGTGGATACCCACATAAGCTCAACCAAGTGGAAAGCTCAAAAGAATTTAGAGTATTTTAAGAGCAGTGGCATTTGTTCTTCGGCGGGCTGTCAAAATTTGATTGGAACAGGAAAGGGGTCTTGTATTATCAGGGCATTCGTATCAGAACGCTAAAAAACAAGGCTGAAAAAAGGGTAATCCAAGCTGAGAGCGTAAAGGCCCCATTGTTTGAACCTTTACACCGCTGGCCCTCGGGATATGTGTATTGAATATAATAATACGTCTTCACAAGCTTCTTCGTGCGCTTCCCATCGTCTTTTGTCGTAGCCGCTGGCAGTCTTGAAGCTTGGTAGAATTTATTGAATCGAGATGTGAAGATGAATTTCGGATACCGTTTTGGTCGCCTTCAAAGCGCCACTTGTATGGGAGGATAAATTTTGATGCGTAAAAATGTGTAATTCACATTTCGACGTATGCCCAGCAAATCCAGAAGGATTTTCGAGGATTTCTCGGTAATTTCCATGTGATTTTTGTTGAACAGCTTGCAATTGCAACGGGTTCTCGACGAGGTGCATCTTCGACGAAGAATTGTGGGAGAAGACCGGCCACGGTGGCCACTGTATCGACTGCGCTGAAAATCGCGACGGCCCAAACTGCGAACGATGCCGGGACAATTATTTCCTAACTGAAGACGGCCAGTGCCTGCCTTGCTACTGCAATGATATTGGTACGTCGAAATCCCTCATTTCACCTGATGATCTTACATAATAATAGAGAACTCAAAAATGGTGAAACCATCAGCCTATTTTATGGATATCGCTCATTTTTGGCTCCAGGGTCAAGAAGTCTACAGTGCAATCGAGGAGGGAAGTGCGACTGCAAACCGGGAGTAACGGGAGATAAATGCGACACTTGCGCTCCGGATTATTACGATTTCAGCAGTTCCGGTTGCAAGGCTTGCAATTGCCTTGTGGCGGGTTCGTACGGAAATCAACCATCTTGTGACCAAACGCTTGGCAAGTGCGACTGCAAGCAGAATGTGGAAGGAAAGGAGTGCTCCAGGTACGTTCAAGATCATGATGCGGATCGTTTGAGGGCCGAAATCAATGAACATATTTTTGAAATGTTCGGGAGTAAAAGTGTGAATTTTGAATAGAAAAGCCGAACATTAACAAATTTTGCACTTCCCTGTCTAGCTGCAAGTTCGGATACTTCAACTTGGACGAAGAGAATGCGTTCGGTTGTACTCCTTGCTTCTGTTTCGGCCATTCCACGGTCTGCGAGTCCGAGCCTGGGTACACAAAAAGTAAGCGGCCCTAGCTTACACTTAATTCATCTACTGACTTTATTGCAGACCCGAAACAACAGTGTATGGTTAATATTTCAGGCTTTATCGAGTCGATGTTTGGACGAAACAGCGAAAAGTGGACAGCGACTGAACGAGGCCTCCGGTCAGCCAAAGAAGTTCGGTACAATGCCAAATCCCAGGATATATCGGTCGTCTCAAGCGGGCGAGATCCAGCATACTTTTCAGCTCCAGGTAAGGAACAAACCGTTTATATATTAGTGCTTTAATAATAATCGGTAACAGCGTCGGATAACAAACTTTCCTGTTTGATTTCCAGATAGGTTCCTTGGGGATCAAAGAGCGTCGTACAATCAAGAAATCCAGTTCAAACTCAAAGTTGGAGAGCTAGGGTCCGATCCGGCCACACCTAGCGATATTGTTCTGGAAGGGAACAACATAGTCATCAGCCAGTCGATTTTTGGGTACGGCAACCCATTGCCATCCACTTCGGTGAGTGAACGCAGTCTGAAGAAGTGAAGACGATTTTGAAGAAAATTTCTGGATATTCAAAACTTATTGCACTCCTTCAATAGCTCTAAACCATACCATTGGTCAAGCACAAATGTTTTTGCTATTCCTAGGATCAAGTTTACAAGTTCGTCCTGCACGAAAATCCTGATTTTGGTTGGGTGCCACGACTAGCAGCTCGGGAGTTCATGAGCGTACTGTCCAATTTGACGGCTCTCAAAATTCGAGGGACTTACGCTCATAAAGGTAATACATGTAACTCATCATGGATCACTTTGTGGTGTGTCTGGAAGTCGTGGATTGCTGCAAATTACGGCTTTATTGTTCTAGGAGTTGGATTCTTGGACAGTTTCAAAATGGGAACAGCCGTTCGAGGAGGGGCAGGAAAACCAGCCAACTGGATCGAAAGGTGCAGTTGCCCTGAGGGATACATCAGCCAGTTCTGCGAGTCCTGTGCCCCCGGATACAGACATGACCCGCCTGGAGGAGGTCCTTTCTCCGTGTGCATTCCCTGCAACTGCAATAACCACACTGACAGCTGTGACCCTGATACTGGTTAGCGCTCAATGGAATAATTGAACAACAGTATATCGACGGTGAAACTGTAATGCTGCCCAATTCAAAGAATCGTGTCTTTTGGGGCCGCCTACCCAGATTGAGGGCGTTTACCCAGATTAGAGGCGTCTACCTCTTGCCTACTTCTCAAAACTTGGATTGGTGGCAACTTGGCGTGCCACGCGTCCATGCATGGCAAAAGGATTGGGCAGATTTGATTCTACCCAGTCAATATATTTTCAGTCATGAGCCAACCTGGTGCTAATCAGAATTACTTTTCAGGTAAATGTATTTGCCAGCACAACACCGGAGGAAACAATTGCGAGAGATGCGCGCGCGGTTTCTACGGCAACGCATTGGCTGGGACACCCAACGACTGCCAGCCATGCCCTTGCCCTAACCAAGGCGCATGTTATCAGCTCCACGGTCACGATACCACTGTTATCTGTCTCGAATGCCCTAAGGGGTACACGGGTATGTTAATACCAAGTATCTATCGTAGACATGCGCTGCAACCATGCAGCTAATTCTGTACCCCATCTAAAACCAATTTATGGTTTCAACGGTTTTACCCTATATTTTGCTCATGCTTCAGGTGCTAGGTGCGATCAATGCAGTGATGGTTTCTTCGGACAAATCGACCCAGTCACTGGAACGAGGACGTGTACAGCCTGCGAATGCAACAGCAACGTGGACGTTAACGCTGTCAACAACTGCAACAGGACGACAGGCGAATGCCTCAAATGCATTTACAACACAGCTGGATTCCATTGCGACCAGTGCTTGGCAGGTAATTTCAGGCGATAATATCAGCTCCCTTACGTCAGATTGCCGAATTTTTATGGACCTTTTTTGAGTTCCTAGGGTACCAAGAATCAATAAATCGTACCAATGTTTATCAACTCTTTGCTTCTTCAGGCTTCTTCGGCGACCCCCTTGCGCCTGAAAAAGGCGACTGCAAACCCTGTTACTGCGATCCTCGAGGAACCGAAGGCGGGGAAGATGGGGGTCCATTCTTGTGCAATCAGCTTACTGGACAATGCCAGTGCAAGTCCAACGTTACCGGTGCCAAATGCGAGGTCTGCAAAGCTGGTTATTTCAACATCGACAGCGGAAAGGTTGGAACCGTCAATTTCGTCCAATTAAAAGTGCTCTCTATCTAACCTGGCATGTTTCTATGAAAATGTAATAACCGTTATTTATCCAACAGGGCTGCCAACCGTGCAATTGCAACGTGACCGGGTCGAAAGGTCCAGGCTGCGACGAGAATGGACAGTGCGTCTGTCGCACTGGCGTCACTGGCTTGCAATGCGACGAGTGTGAAAGGAACCAATTTGGGTTTTCTGCAACCGGATGCCAGCCGTGCGAGTGCGATCCATTTGGTTCAAGCGATCTCCAATGTAACTCAACCGGACACTGCCCTGTAAGTTTTCTGATCCATTTTCTTGGATTTAGCGTTTCAAAGAGTGTTGAGTCGGAATCTGCAATAAAAGATTTCCTTTCTTATCCTGTCCAAAGTCATAAATTACTTCCCCAGATGATTGGAGGTGAAAATTTGCAATTTTCAAGAATATTGAATATATATCAAAAATATCCCTTGGAATGAATTCGCAGCGTTTTCCTGTTACTTTTGCAGTGCCTTGAAAATGTCGAAGGCAGACATTGCGACCGGTGCAAGGAGAACAAGTACGACAGGAAGAGCAACTGCAAAGATTGTCCACCTTGTTTCAACTTGGTCAAAGACGAAGTCGACCGTCTACGTTCGAATTTACGAAAGCTAGACGCAGTTCTGCAGAAAATTATCATTTCACCAAGCTCAATAAACGATGATAACTACCAATCTAAAGTGGAAGAAGTGAAAGAGCGAGTCGAACAGCTTTGGTACGATGCGAAGCGAAATGTGGGAGGTAAGGATCAATGATTTATGCAAATTTTCGTGTTTGGTAATGCTGGAAATGACATTAAAATTGTTGAACTATCTTAATAGATGAAGCGCTAGCTGAAAAATTGGCCGGTCTCAAGAAAATGCTCGATGAGCTGAATAAATCGTTGGATAATATATCTGAAGATACGGAGAAAGCTGCTATTGTGGTGAATGACGCCAAGAAGAATGCGACAGAGATAGAAAAAACCATTCAAGCTACCAAAAAAGATATCAGCGTACGTTTTTCATCCTTTTGCGCATTACGTGTAATTATAATCTTGTTCTCCTTGGAAAATGTAATAATTTACCTGGCAGGATGCTAAGCGGTACATCGACACGGAAGGAAGGTTCGCTTTAGAAAGAGCAAGGCTCCGTTCACAAGACACAGGGCAAGGAAACGCACAGATGTCACTGATTGCGCACCAAGCTCGTACAATCGTCAAAAAGTTAGTACATTTAGAGTTACCCTTGATCGGTTCTGGAGTACCGAGGCACATGAATATTTCGATTTATTCCCGTTTCAATTCCAGGCAAATCAAAGAAGCTCAAGAAACGCAAGAGGCGGCAGAAAAAGCGGTGGAGACTTGCGACGAGGCTTACAAATTATCGCTGCAGGTCAAGGAAAAGCAAGTGAATGCCAGGTAAGGTTGGAATTTTCGGCGTTACCACCAAAACAAGCCGAAAAATTGCTTGGTGTTTCACGTTACATCTTCATTTGACTCTTTCAAGCCTGCATAGCTGGACTTTTTTCATATTCCAGCCGCGATTTGGAAAGTCTCGAGGAGAAAATCACGCTCGTTAAAACCGACGTGGACAGCATGAACATACTTGCCAACGAAACTCTAGCCAAAGTCAACACTGCCTACCAGGATGTCTCAAGTTTTGCAGTTGAAATAACCAACCTCCAGGATCCTGTAGTCGATGCTTCCAAGCTCATAAATGATGCTGAACTGTACCGAGAGGAGGTCAGTTAGATAATTTCCATTAAGGAGAAAAAATATAATTTTCTGCCTCTCCTCCTTCATTTACCGCAAACTCAATTATATTACATTTCTGACTACATTCATCAAATATACCATTTTATCCTCGCAGGCATTAAGGCTGAAAGGTGAAAGCAATAAGATCGAGGAGAACCATTTGAAAGACGCCGCGGAAGTTGAGGTTGCCTTGTGGAAAAGCCAGTCGAAATTGGACGATGCGGAGAAACTACAACAACAACTCGACGCGTTGATGGCTCAGGCTGACAGCGCAAGAAGCCGGGCAATCGAGGCTGTCAAATTGGGAGAGAAAACCTTCACAGATGCTCAAGAAACGTTAGAACTTCTCCAACGTAAGTAGGAAATCATTTACGTCTCCTCGAGCGCTCGATTGATTTTGCAGTTGACTTCTGAGAGGCAAAATGGTTCTGTTACTATCGCGTCATTTCGTCTCCAGATTCAGACGAGCAAATCCAGGCAGGCAAAGAAAAGGCTATGGCGGCGATCAAGACGATACCTCAAATCAGAACTGTTCTCGAAGAAGCCAAACAGAAGACGGACAATGCGCAAGAAGCTCTGGCCGACGCAGAAAGCAATGCTCAGAAAGCGAGCGCAGCTGCATTGCATGCTCAGAATGCTACTGCAGCTGAAGCATCCGAGGTAATGGATATAGAATGCTGCTCAAGGACTCGAGGACTGAATGGACTAGAGTATGGGATGGGTAAAAAGGGATATTGATTTAATCAGCGTGCAACTTATTTACAGCAAACCAAACGGATAAGAGAAAGAGCAGAAAAGGCTAAGGAAGACGCTTCGAAGTTGAAGGATGAGGCTGAAAGTTTGGGAAATCATGTTCAAGATACATCGCTAACGCTGAAGGACAAGTCCCAACGGGTGGACAAATTTATCAATTTTACTCGAGAGGTATGTTGTTGTTGAAAATAATTCCGGGCAGAAAGGAATGCATTTTTTTTGTGCTTGGGGCAGAAATCCAATATTTTCATCGAAGGCTGTTAGAGGGTTGATTGAATCTTTCACTTTACCCGTCGGGGTCCCCTGCTAAGGCATCGTGTTATCCGGAGAGAGCTCTTTCATTTACTTCAATCGATGTTCCTTGCTTGTTGCAGGCCAAAGATAAAGTCGCCAGTGCGAGAACCAAAGCTGACGAAGTTTCGAGAGAAGTCGATGGTGCAGTCGGAACGCTGAAGAAGATTGTCAAAGATTTGGAAGACCTGTCCGACATAGGTAAATTCGGCGTTCGGCGTACTCAGAATTCCTTCGGATTTCTGTTATCCTATCAAGAGTTCTACATTTTCTCGAATTTTCGCAGATGAAGATCGTCTGAATTTGCTCGAGAAACGCCTCCAAGAGATTCAGCGCACGTTTGAGGATGCCAACTTCGAAGAGCAAGTCAACATACTCAACAACGCGCGTATCTTGCAGGTAACTATCGCCGGATTTGTTGAGTTCCGAGATGATGCCTCTCACGGCAGATGGACGGTATACCAGACTTGACCGCACGTTACGAACCAGAAAGCTTTAACAGTGAGGAACTGAGCGTTTAAATCAGCTAAAGTTCATAGTTCCGCCAGTATCCAGAATTTTCGGGTTGACGCCACATCTTCAAGGCGATGCACTTTCAGTCAGCTCGCACATAATTTATTGGTAGTGCTTGAAGTCAATGAGGAACACCGAGCATAAGAGTATAGCTTTAAATACCACGTCAAGATCAACGGGAAAATCAATCGCGTAGTCGTCCGATTTCCTGTAATTGGTTTCATACATTCCGACTGGGAGTTTGCGTATCGTTCCAATTACAGTCGACTTGTCCTCGGCCAATATTTTAAACTCACTGCCTTCTAAATCATCCGATCGCCAAAATGGACAAGACGGCCCCCTGATGTAGAGAACCTTATCACCTGCTCGATTACGGATGTTGAACCATGGGCGCAAGAATGTCAATTGCTCCTCGATTGCGCCGATTCGATTCGTCGCCGGAGAAAACACTTGCCGCTTCTCTGGAAAACAACGATTGGCAGAGCGATGCATAGATACGACTACTTTCTTGGAATTGTCAATTATGTTTATGTCGTACGCTCGGAAGGCGCCGACGCAATAAAACTGACTTTTGGGCCGGCTCTCGACCGCGTGGAACAGTTTCTCCATATTGTTGTTCTGGACCGTGTACTGATTCCGTGTGTCCCAGCCGGTGAAAATTTCCAAAAATTGTATTTTTTGCCTGACGTAGAGCGTGTCTAGAGTCGATAGGTATTCAAGACCTGGCAAGCCAACTACTGTTTTTTTCGGCCCGACCATCCATTTCTCAGATTTGTCCTTCAGCCTGGTTAAACCAAAAAATGATCCCATAAAACGGCTGTTCGAAACCGTCGAAGATGTTGAAGGCCTAACATCAGGGGTTTCTCTCACGTTAGATGCTTGGATGGATTTCATCTTGAAAAATGAAAATTGCATCGAAAGCAAACCAAACGAAGGTGGAACAATATCCGATTGCTAGTGGAGGGGATGAGAAAATGCATCGCTCCGATTGGTCGAGGTGGCGTCGGCGTCGAATCAATGAATGCTATTGGCTTTTCAAACCCACCCTCCGCTCTAGCAGCATTGTATTTAGGCAGCCAAGTTGCTCTTTTGAGAAGTCTCTAGAGTAATTAGATTTACAAATTTCCTAGATATAAGTTGCGGGGGTAATGCTGGGGTTCAGAACCTCCGAGTTGGTAACTTGAGGGAGGCTCTTGGCTGTTGGCAAAAGTAGTTATTAAGCGGGTAAAAATTCAATATTACAACTATTTGGATTGTCCTTTCAGCGGACAATCTGGTTTGGTTATTTGGGACCGACAGGGACCTCAGAATTCGAAAGATCGAGCATGCCCAACTTCTACTGATATCAACAGCCAAAAAGTTGAAATTTCAAATAGCAACGCATTCCTTACATTTGCAAAAGAACAGTTGAAGAATTTCTTATCTATATCATTAAACGTAAACATTTGCAGCTCTGTTTCGCAGTTCTTAGGAAATAAATGAATTGGCTATTTCGGCAATAAATCTTCAACAGACCTGTGTATGATGTAGGATGCACGTGACTGAGAAACCCCCAATAATTATAATTGCATCAATTAGAATTGATGCATTATCAGATAAGACTGGCGGCTCACTAAATTTACAGCAAAAAAACTATGAAATTCAGTATTTCAAAAAATTAAGAAAAAACTCGAGATCGATTTAAAAATTGTGGAAAGTGAACTGTACCTACCTAACTAATACCTCTAAAACAATTAATAAATGCCTCATTACGTACCGCAGTAGCAAACTACTTACTGGTTAACAAATTTGAGGATGCAATTCAAGGCTCTGATACCACATACCGCAGTTGCCTCAACTGACAACAAGATAAATGAGGGATAAACTAAAAAATCAACAAGGTGCTCGCAGCGATCGCTGTCCGGAGTCGAAGTTCGCTCAGCTGCCAACAGAGTTCAGGGTCATCCCTCGGGCTGGGGCATCGTATTCGCTGGGTGGCTCAAGGGTAGTTGGTAAGGGGTGGTGTTGTTTGTCAACATTGACGATATTGTCAATATTGCCAACAAACACAAAATAAACTCAAACCAACAAAACACGATTCCAAAAAAAAATTCAAAAAATCTGTCAATTTTCAATAACTGTTTGTTGTACAGGACCAGCAGATCAAATCGTACGAAGAAGAGATGGAAAAATTGAAGAAAGAAGTCGACAAAGTCAAGGCGATACACGACGCACTTCCCGACGGTTGCTACAACCGTCCGAACCTCGAGCAGTTGTGACTTAAAGTGACCCAAGGCTGATCGATTCCTCCTCGTTAGTTCCCGTTTGACTTTATTTTCCTTCATTTTAAGCCTGAAAAGTCTGTGATTTAGGGTGCCAACTATATTTTTAGTAGAACACTAACGTAACTGTAAGGCTCAATTTTTCTGTAGGCTAGAGAATGACTCCGTGTGAGACAAAGAGCGATTATTATTTAGAAATTTCCATTTCAGACTGATAGCTTTGCAAAAGTCAAAATTAGCGCATTTTATTCCTGATGTCTACTTACGTCTGGTACCTAAAGACTTCAATTTGAGTTCACTGCTGAAATGAGACCTATTATGTTCGTTAATCCAAATAATATTATAGTTTCCGACGCTGCAGACTATTGGAAAGGTTCTGGACTGTCGGCATTGATTTGCGACTGATGAACATCGTAGTATAGTTGACAGAACATGACGATGAAAATACGTAAATATGAGACGAAGGTTAGCGATGTTAATCGGTCGCTCCAGTCGCAACAAGCTCAGAACCTTACCCTCTCCGCAATAATTACTCGCGAGAGAGTCTCGTGCTAGAAAAAATTGATATATTTAGCTGCCCACGCAGAAATTAATAAAAGATCGAAAATTATCAAATTCCCGGTAAATTAACCGCGCACTTTCATAAATTTTTTTCTTACCTGATTCAACCGTTATTGTCGGAACGTTTCTAAAGGAATCGCTATAGTACCTTGTTATACTTCTTGTCTTTTGTTCTCCGCTCAGAGACAAGTTAATTAGCCGGTTCCGTCTAATTCATTATCGACGGCGAACGACGTCAAATTCAGTAGAATCATCTTTAAATTACAAGCCGACTGTTGTCCGAAGGAAAATTGAAAAAGCCGCTCCCAGGTGCTCCGAACCAAAAGGGACAATGGGCTCGAAGAAACCCGAGGCCCTTTTATTGACTTAGCCCTCGAAAAGGAACAACGGAGGTTTTGAATCTTTGAAACGGTCCAAAGTCGGAGCTTATTAATTTAATGCGAAAACTGAAACTTCCGCCGTGGGATTTGCGGGAAATGTCGAGCTCAGTGTTGCCCTGCAACTGTTGGGATTTGTTGGTTCAAACGCTCGGAAGAAAATCTAGTCAAACGAGACCCAGCAGTTCGAAGTTTGCGACGCCGAACTGCATTTCGCTGAAATCCGAATCGACACCAACGAAAACAAAATTTCATTGAGTGGCAATTTCGACCTCATAAAACGATGACATCTTCACGATTCCGAAAGTAGTGGCTAGTCAAGATCGGGATTGGGGTCTCGCTGATTAAAACGCCTCCTTTGCCGAGCTTTCGATTAATATATAATCCTCATCAGGGCTTGGATGCTGAATTATGGTGTCAAACGTTGACCACCGTCTGAAGTTGATGCTCCTGCGAGCATTTTAAATTTAATAATAATACCGGTTTTAAATTTAAAATGCTCGCAGGAGCATCAACTTCAGACGGTGGTCAACGTTTGACACCATAATTCAGCATCCAAGCCCTGATGAGGATTATATATTAATCGAAAGCTCGGCAAAGGAGGCGTTTTAATCAGCGAGACCCCAATCCCGATCTTGACTAGCCACTAAATACTGAGAGGGTCGATCATCCACATATAATTCCGAAAGTACCTACCACAATAATCTATATAGGAATAGAAAGGACATAATTTGGAAAAACGTGAAACCATATTCTTCTAGGCATCATTGTAGGTACACAAGGTTCAGAACGTCTGCAGTCAGCAGATTTTGATCGTTTTGTGACCGACAAAAATCGTTATCACCGTGGTGCATCAGTTATGGCTATCACGATGTCTATTGGTCAAAAAGCTTGCGAAATCTGAGGGACGTAGTACGGTAGTGTGACATTGCCGCGACTGACATCAGAATACCGAACGGTTCAGCTGAGAGAGCGCACTGAAATTATTTTGATCCCAAAATCAAATATTTTCTAGACAAAACCTTTTATCGAGGTGAAAAAGTTCGAATAATTGATAAAATTTGCGAATGAAAAAACGCTGAGATCGTAGTTGAAATTACACAATATTTTAAAAAAAAGAGAATAATTGTTGAATTTTTTAACGAACAAAAAATACAGCACACTGTTTGAAAGTTTGTTATCAGGCATATCTATACATAGAATTCATGGCTCCTCGCACCAATACTCAACAAGCAAGAAAAATAGGCTGGCTTATTTGGATGTTTTATACCATATCGGTGATAACGTCACCTCGAAAAATCGAATACGAGACCATGGAAGCACAAAAAACTAACTTATACTTTTGAGATTCATTTGTCATTCTCAGCTTTTCCTCAATGATATACCAAAGATTCACTGCCACTAGGTGTATGAAGTGCCATTCGTGTAAATATTGCGCCTTCACCTATGCACGTAGGTACTCTTACGAAATAAATAATGTATTTGACGAAAACGCTGTTTTCCAATGCTCGTTGGACGATTAGGATAAATTGTATGTTTAGCGGCGATTTCCCACCTCTATTTTGTACATTACGCTACTGTGTTCATGAGGTTTTATTACGAATATGAAGGAATTCAGTCATTATATTATTGGGCGCAAAGAAATGGAACTATTTATGTAAGTTACATTATGTAGTATGCCTTTCGGACGAATTGTTTAATAAAGAATTTTTAATATGAAATTTCTACTATTTGTATCAGTCTTCCCAACTCTCAGTCGATTAAGGGTAAAATTGAGGATATTAATAAATCCCTAAATTACCCTTACTGCCCAATGCCCAGCTTTATGTTACGAACTCATCCAGCTTTTCCCGTGGGTTGTAATTTCCTTCGTTTTTTGCAAAAGAAAATTTTCTGAAATGAAATATAGGGTATCATTATTTTTGTAACTCCAATGTTTTGCAACTATATCAATTTTCAGAGGGTTAGCCATTAATCGATCCCCATGAATCCCAACCAGTTCGCAATATATCGACGCTTACTCATTTGGGGTAATTTAACTCTGAAATGGTAATCCGTTGTGGAATCGTATAAAACAAGTACGAGAGTGCAATTACAGGACCCATCTGGCGACCAGGATGCTTCTAATCCCCTAACCAGAAGTGCCATTAATATTTTATAATCAACCGACGCCCTTTCGTATTTACGGCTCTGGCAGAAATGATCTGAGCTAAAGCGCATTGTAACAGTGAAAAAAATTTTTGGAAGATAAAAATAATTAAATGTTCAAAAAATATAGAGGAATAGTATGATTAGTTGGTAAGTTTCAAGGTTTGTTAAGCGCCGCAACAAAAGTTTTTTAACGAAACAATCTATGTTCCAAACCATTGAAAATCTAAGCCAAAAATTCATTCGATCAAACTAGACATGTCAAGTCAATTTAAGTTTAAATTTCAAAATACGTTTATTTTCTTGCAACAAACCTCAATCGATTGACGAGTCAGCAAAAAGCGGCTCAAAATGTTTCCCATCGACGAAACTTTCACCAATGAATGCTAACTTTGAGCAGATTCTGTTCAGTTTGAGTTGGAAGTGCGGTTTTTCGACGACCGTGCTGCAATCTAATGTTATGCAAAGTTGATTAGAACTACGCCAGCTTAGTCGGTCGGGGAGGGGGGGGGGCTAAGTGAATTTTCTGTCGCCTTCGCTACCTTTTTTCACACTCTTCTTCGCTGGCAACTTATTTAAAAGGCTATTGAGATAACGCTAATAGCATTAAAACGTGGAACCAATTTCGAGGGGTTTTGTGAGTCATCCTTTCGTAGCGAACTCATAAGGGATGGAAATTCAAAGAGGCCAAAGATATCTCTGAAGAGATATCGGTGAAAAAATACCTCAAATTTCCACGATCTGAACTGGGTATGCGATGCCGATTTGCTGAGTTATTCTCTTAAAACTATCAGCCAACCCGTTATGCCAGGACAGAGTTAGGCGAAGGTGGTCATAATAAAATGCATTCAATTTTACATAGAGATTACTCATTTTGAACTGAAACTCAACCTCAAACTGATACTCAAACTAGAATTGACAATGGAACTCAACTTCAAACTGAAAGTCAAACTCAAACTGAACTTCAACAGAGATCAAAACTCAAAGTCAAACTCAAGCAGGTTCTGAAAATCAAACCGATAGATTCTCGATCTGAGATTCAACCTTAAAGTCAGACTCAAACTGAAATGAAAATTAAACACAAAAAGACACTGACACTGAAACTCAACTTCAAACTTGAACTCAATCTGAGCTTCAAACTTGAAGTCAACTCAAACAGAAACTCAAACTGAGATTCAAACTCAAACTGGCCATCAAAGTGAAACTCAGACTAAGTTCCAAACTCGAAATCATCTCAAACTGACATTGAAAATCAACTTCAAAATGAAACGCAAACTGACATTGAAACTCAAAGTCATAATCGAACTGATACTCGAAGCCAAACTGACACACTGACACTCAACTTCAAACTTAAACTCAACCTGAGCATCAAACTCGAAGTAAACTCAAACTAACATTGAAATTCAACTTCAAACTGAAACTGAAACTCAAAGTCCAACTCAAACTGACATTGAAACTTAATGTCAAACTCAAACCGACAATCAAAGTGAAACTCAACCTGATTCTTGAACCTGAAACTTAAACCAAGATTCAAACTCTGATTGACTGAATGAGTTTGAATCTTAGTTTGAGTTTGACTTTGAGTTTCATCTGAGTTTGAAGTTTCAGTGTCAGTTAGAGTTGACGCCGAGGTCGAAACTTAGTTTGAGCTTCAGTTTGATGACGAGTTTCACTTTGATTGTCAGTTTGAGTTTAATCTGAGCTTGAGTGTTAGTTTGAAGTTGAGTGCCAGTGTCAATGTCAGTTTGAGTTGAGTTCGAGTTAGAAACTCAGCTTGAGTTTCACGTCGAAGACGAGTTTCACTTTGAGTTTGGATCTTAGTTTGAGTTTATGTTTGAACTATAGTTTCAGCGTCGGTTTCAGTTTGAGTTTGACGTTGAAGTTTCAGTGCCAACCTTCATATTAGTTTGAAGTTGAGTTTTAGTGTCAATTTCAGTTTGAGAGTCAGTTTGAGTTTGACTTCGTATTTTGATCTCAGTTTGACTTTCAGTCTGAAGCTGAGTTTCAGCGTCTGTGTGAGTTTGAACCTCCCATAGCCATCGACCCATACCAATCGAATTAGTATTTTGCAATTTTCACCTGAGTTTATCAAAACTCACTCGATATGAATCTAAGCTGACTCGCTGCCGAGTAAATGAAACCTGGATCAATGTAGTTGGAGAGCGTATGCGTCCATTAATAACTCGAAGGGAACCGAGTGAAGTTATGAGATGAACGCTGCGAAAGCATCGGAAGGGCGTAGCCGAATCGGAAGGAACAGATGTTGTCTGGAAAGCGTTCCATCGTTTATCATCGTCACCTGGGAAACTGTATTCCCACAATTTTCAGCCGAGGTCGCCTCTCATTAACTCTTCCGAATTCGTACCTACCCCAGTTGATAAAAATGATAAAAACCCCCCATACAGGTCCATGCGAGTCTGGCACCATCAAGGTCGCGTGATGATGAATGGCTGGGAAACTGCCGACTTTCCAAGGTCTCCGATAAGAGAGAGATGGATGTCTACATCAAACCAAAATGGTTTCATCCATACGAATTATTCTGGTTCAGCTGAAAAGCCTCGATTCTCTGAAGCATGTGGTGGAACAGGCAAACTACGGCAGTAAAACTTGGGGGAAGCTTTTTCAGTTTTATTTTTTGAAGGTACCTACCCCATTCTTCCGTAGTACTTACTATTTAAATAAAGCATTCTTCTTTTGGTACATTATTTCCAGAAATAATGTCCCTAGGTATGCAATCGGTCAGGAAAAATTTTCTTCTTTGTCTTCTTCTTCTTCTTTCTCCTCCTTCTCCTCCTCCGATGCCTCCTTTTCCTCCTCAAACTATCCCTAGAACCAACACTCTTCCTACTTCTTCATGATACTCGCCATAAAACCAAACGCATAGCACGCTGTTCTATACTATGAATAAAGGTTTCGCGTTATGGAAATTGTCAAATACTGATATAAATAATAAGTTAGTTCATGCCTGTGATAGAGGCATCTAGGTGCTCATTATGTGCTTGACTCAGCTCTTTAGAAGCTCTGCGATTATGACTCTACAACCATGGCGACCTTCTGCTTCCCCCAGGCTGCCACCCCCATGAAATACCGGAACAAGGGTGGGCCGAGATAACCAAAACAGGAAGCCTCAGTGCGAAGGTTTCGCAGATAGCAGCCCCATCGCCTTCCAACGACTTTCCTGCAGTCGCTATCCATTCCATGGCGCAGACATCGGGGCTCCCAATGCTGCAGTGTACCAATATTTGTACAGAGCTAATGGGTGTTTAGCTTTTGTAGTTCTTAGGGTCGTAATCGTAGTTATTGATGGTTTGAGCTGGTGGCATGGGGCGACTATAATAATCGCGAGCATGACACTCGTGTACACAAGGGATACCAGACCAGAGGAGGAAAAAATGCCATCTTTATCTTTACATTCATCAAAATATTGCTTGAAACGACATGACATTAACTCGAATTCGAATTTTTCATGCGATTTCGATAATTGGGCATTCTATGCTTCCCTATGGTGCATCCTATGCTGGAGGAGGTTAGTATAATCGGCACATAATCGGCCTTTTCATGGTTTCTTAGGAAAAATCGTTCGCCACCCGATTACTAGTATCAGAGGAAATTAATTTCCATTTCTGGGAAGAATTTTGATGGACGTCTCCAAGTTCATCGTGGAAGCCATTATCAAGCAGTGGCCAAGTTCTTAGTAAATATCCCCTCCCCCACCTGTTCCATCAAGTTGGACGAAGACTTGTTCCGTAAGCGGCTTAGCGGCAAGGTTGCTCGTCTATCATTTTGGCTGAACACTGTTCAAGGCTTATGTAGGACTTCATATTATGTACTAAACGTTACTGTCATACTTAATAAACTTGGTAACGAAGCTACTCCGAAGTTGGCATTAATGGAAGGATTTTAATGTTCCTAAGAACACCGCTAATGAGTCCCCGATATTGAACTGGAAGAAAGAAGTTTGAAACTGGAAACTAGATTTTTCCACAGTCTGGATGAATTATTGCCGGAAAAAACTATGATATATACGGTACACGGCGGATGTGAAATATGGGAATACTCGCGAGCTATCCACCGCAGAAATGTTGCCCTTTCAATATCACAAGAGCGAAGCGCCCAACTGTAAATTGTATTTATTCGTATATATACGGTAGAATACCAATGCCGCGATCGTGTACATCGTGCAGAAAACGGGGAAAACAGGTAGAGGAAAACAAGATGGACAGTAGGTAGAAAAAAAGGTTATCTGGCGTATGCCGAGCCGATAAAATATTGTGACACGTCGTGAGAGAGAAGGCTGTACTGGAAGCGATAGAAGGGGCGAGTTTGTTAGGCGGGGGATCCTGACAGTGTCCGGTGTAATGCGTAATAAACTGCCCCAGATGGGTTAGATTCAATTTCCTGGATACTCCCTGGAAAGGGACGATGACGTAGTGCGTGAGATCTGCAACCCCCGTGTAAAGCGATGGCCGATCAACCGCTCTCTGTCCATGACGTACGACAGTCCGTTTTATTTATTCCCGCAGCGAAAAAGAGGCGTAAGTTTCGGCTTGGAGTATTATTTATTTTCATAAGCACCTTTATCGTTTGTGCTGAAGCTGGGGAAAACTTCCAGATAAATATAGTTTGAAGGGGAAAGATGAATTAGTGGTCGGTTAACACGTTTTATCAGGTTTTGTTCGCTTGGGCTGGGTTTCAGGAATTATGAACTGAGGGAACCTGCAGAGCTGACCGCATAAAATGAGAGTGGGATGAAGCACCTCAACTGGACAAATAAATTGAAGAACAAAGAGTTAGAAAAAATATAGGTACTTTAATGAGGATAAATGAATAAATTGAAAAAAGGGGTGATCTTGAATTGGGGCAAAGATCCTCATAATTCTTATTCAGAGATGTACACTTTCCTTCTGCAATGTACTAGGAAGCGCTTCCGACCAATAATGCATAAATGACCCAAAACATTCAAGAATTTCCATGTTCAGCATCGGTACTACCCACATTATTGATCGTCCCGTGCATGAAGCGAGCTCTTTGCGTATTTGTTATGTTAATACTGCGACCTCCGGGCTTTTGCTCTTTATCTTAGACTCCGCCAGACGTCAAAGGAATATGGAAGGAGAAACGTATAGTAGAAAAGGTATGTTGAAATGGAATGAACGTTTCTGAAGGGAAACCCGATCCAGAGCAGCTTAAAGAGGAAAAAGGCCTAATGGATGCAGCCCCCCCCCCATTCTGCTTATGCAGCACTAACTCGCACGTTGAGCAGGTCTGAGGGCCAATTATGCAAATCGCGGTTTTCCCCACATAGCTCGTTTTATTGAAAATTATTCTTAAAAGTACTGTATCACTTTTTGCCCTCCCCTTTTTACTTCCATATTTACAGAGTAAATGGAAGTATTGTGATCGTCCTAAAATCGAGGATCGGAACGGAGCTTCAGAAAAAACTTTTTCTTATACACATTTACTCAGAATCACTTCCTGAACAAGTGTCTGTGTGTCCGTTACGTCCGTTACGTCCGTTACGTCCGTCTGTCCGTCTGTCCGTCTGTGGTCATTTACAAAAATGGCCATAACTCTCTCATTTCTCAACCTTTTTTCAAATTTCTTGAACTGAAATGTTTGTCTTGGCAAGACCTAACACCCTGTTTAATCGGAATTTGGATAACGCACAGTACTTCCGATATATTTGCATTTTTAGTGTTTTCATTTTTATTTTTTTCCGGCCGCAAAAATGAACCGATTTGAGCGTTCTTGGTCTTAAAATCTTTGTTTTACCTTGCAGAATATGTGGATATTTTTTACATTCCGAAAATGTGGCGTTTTTTCATTTTGGGCGAATTTTAAAATTTTAATAGTGAATTTTTCGATATTTTTGGCCTAAACACCCTTAAAAGCAGTCAAAATATGATCAAATTGTGTCACAATTTTACGTTCAAAATATGGAAGTATTGTGTGTTATCTACGCACCACTGGTTTGAGCCAGTGAAAGTGCAACGAAGGATGATGCGACAATATCAGGTGTCGAATGCGTTGAAGGTACACAAGTGTATAGTGATAAACCCCAAGTCTGATGACCAACCTATGGAGCATTGGAAAGCTTAGTAGACCCCTCAAAATCGAAATGGAAGTACAAAATTGGGCATGAAAAATTTTCTTTTTATTTTATTCATCCTGAACCTAAATTCTTGCATTATTCCTCCAAAAACCAATTTCATCGATTAGGCTAACCCAAAATACGTATGCGTACGGTGAGATTTCCCAAAATCTCAAGGTAGTTGGGCAACATCGATTCCCAATTTTTGTTGGTATACGCTAAACGCCCAAGGCTTGGACTCCAAGCTCAATTTTTACCCGTGACCTGCGCCTTCGCTGTAATCGAATTTGACTGCTCGTACCCCAACAATCAGTGCGTCCGAAATTATATCAGTTAGAAACTCTATTGGAGCATTCACAAGAGAGAAACGGTGATTTGGAGATCATTGGAAGTTAATCCAAACTTCGCAACAGATATCACGGGACGGCGGGTTTGTCAATAGAACTACCAACATTACGCTTGTCACCGCCTCTTAATAGCGAAGGGAATCCGAGAGAAACTTGGGGAGGCAGTTCTGCGAAACCCTTCGCTGATATCGTCCCAGTTGGCTGTCTCCCTGGTACTTCGACCTCAAGACTTGATATCGAAGACTGAGATGGCGGGATCTACCCTTAGTTTGCTCCACTGTCACCATCTCGAAGCCATGACGACAATAATTAAATCTGCCTAATCAAGGATGACTGGATTATTAAATACAGCCGACTCCAGCGGTGGATCGGCCTGCGGTCCTCTTAGCTTTGCTATGATTGTGAAAGCATGGACAGCATTTCAGTTGAATTTAGGTTGAGAACGTTGGATAGGGGCTATTTATGCGCACTATATTCCTAAAAAAGATGTTTCTCCTACCTATTATATTCATTCACAATAAGTTCTTAATCAATCCTCCCAAAGGCCTTCATAATGGGATATTAGTTGTGATTAAAAATTTTTTCCCATCTATGGCGATGAACCTTTTGTTGATACCTAAAAAACGAGGTACTCAACGTAACTTACCTCAAGTGAAGTCCGATTCTAATTATGCGATTCGTCCTGGGGCGCATTCAAATGCAGCAAGACCTCGGGGTATGATTCGCCATCTAGTTTAAAGGTAAATTTTCCCAACCAAAAGGGGGAAATTTATCAAAGAACTGTATCACTGCTAGTTGCTGCCA
Organism: Nesidiocoris tenuis; assembly: GCA_036186465.1. NCBI lineage: Eukaryota > Metazoa > Arthropoda > Insecta > Hemiptera > Miridae > Nesidiocoris > Nesidiocoris tenuis. Next base: position 7,203,489 of record AP028919.1, read on the forward strand.
GACGTACCTAACCTTTGACTATCAGGGCTAGGGTCATACAGAAAAACGTCGTCTCCTTCGCCGAGCTTTCGGCAAATTTATTGCCTTCTTCAGGGCTTGGAGACGAGGTTAAGCGGTCATATGACCACTCCCGTCCAAGACGATTGACATTATTTCCATTCTTAATAATAATGTCAATCGTCTTGGACGGGAGTGGTCATATGACCGCTTAACCTCGTCTCCAAGCCCTGAAGAAGGCAATAAATTTGCCGAAAGCTCGGCGAAGGAGACGACGTTTTTCTGTATGACCCTAGCCCTGATCGTGTGACTGCAAGATACTGATACGGGTCGATCATTCATCATCAATAACCTTTGACTATGTGCGCGTTTTGAGTTTCATCCAGGAAGAAGGGGATTTTGGATGGCGGAGATAACAAGAAAGGAATTTTCGGTTTTGGCTGAGCCAATGGCGGCGTTTTTAAGTAGTTTTTACCTCCTGAACAAGCTTCAATTCCGGGTTTAAAGAGCTGAACTATCTGAAGCGTTGGCTACTTCCAGCACGTCATCAGCTATTCGAACTGCTTCGTTCGTCTCTCATCGAGTATTTAAAGGCTAATTATCTCGATCCACGACCCGACGTAGTTTTGTGTCGATGGGCCTGGAGAAATATCGCTGCTGTAATGAGCAAGCCAGGGCAAGTACTAATGCTCTGTTACGATTACGGTTTCATCACTGAAGAACATACTTTTCATCCTTGCGCGCAGCTGCTAACTCATTGTGAAAAATTGCAAACAAAGTATTTTTTTTAATTTTAAACCTTTGCTTCTCATCAGTTTGGAGGTCCTGCTCGTTCGCATAATCAATAAAAAAAAGCACCAATGATCATTTTCCGAGCAACGATGACACATCTCATCAAAAATATGCGAGACTGCGAATGAAGAATAATTACGAACTTCGTACGAAAGTTTCCATTGCCACCCTGAAAAAAACATGTCCGACAAAAGGCCATTGAAGTTGTTCGCAACAATAGCATAATGCCCGAGCAGCTTTTTCCCTTTCCTCGGCCCGTTCTCTCTTTGCCGGCGATTGGAAATTCAATTAGGCAGAATAACCGAGATAGTATGTAGGGTATGCAAACAGCCCCAGGGAGTCGTCGACCCTCTAGAACAGCCGGCCAACTCCAACCCCTTATACAACCAGAAATGAGTGAATTTCAAACCTTGTTGTTCCCTCTCGATCCACTTTTTTGCCGTTTTTGTCTTTTTCCACACTCCAGCCAACCGTTCGACTCGACGTGTCCGTTAAACTCGCGCCATGGAATCCAATCATAGACTTTGCTGTTGCTGGAATCTACTTCCACGCTTGCCTCCATCGTTGCGTCTCTTCTTTTTTCAGTCGTTTTGACAACTTTTTAACAACTGCCGAGCCTCACCAGCCCGCAGAGGGGAAAAAAGTTTTTCAGACCAGCGGCCAGGATAGTATGGCGAGGTTGAGGTCGCTTCTTTTGTCCCTTTAGGGACCAGGGGAGGGCATAAGTGTGTATTTTGTCTGCGCCAGGGTCGAATCTCTTTTATCGTATAGAGCGGGTTTATCTGACCAGGTTTTGGCGCGTTTGTCAGTTTTTCTGCTACCACAGTATTCGGGAAAACGTATAGCTGCTGTTTAATATGGCGTAGAGCAGCGAGGTAGAAATAGCTCCATCCAAGACAGTGGTACCAACAGCCGTGAGCTGACGACTCAGTGCTGCCAAACCCCACAGTCAAGATTATCCAATCTGTTTTCTGAACTTCCCTCTACGGCAGTGGTACCAACAGCTGTTCTATTAGGGAGAAGGGGAGGGATTTTAAAGGTCTGTGTCGTCACACCAGGCGGATAAGGATTTTAAAGATCTGACGGGAGGGAGGGGTGGGGCATGACGTTGCTGATAAAAACTGATACGTGGAAGCCCCTTTTTACCCCTACTGGTCAGTAGTATAATTGTTAAGAGCCATACTATAACGTTTAGCTTGGTTTTCAAATAAGTACCTATTAAAAAAAAATATTTTGTTATTATTTACGATGCAAGTATCAATTTTTACTGAGAACTTGAAACATAATCGAGAATTAACTCAGAAAAATTGTAGTAGGGGTCCTGGAGTAAATTTCCCGATCCAGGGAATAGTCTGTCGTTCAAGAGAACAATATCTGATCAGAGCTGTCCATGTGGTAATGATTTGGACATAAATCCTGCCGGCCAACACCCCAACTCGAGACGTAATGCAAGTAGTAATATAGCTCACTCGATTACAATAATGTGCCATCCTGTCGACCCTCATTGAAACACTCGAGCACAGGAATCGATAAAGATGAAATTATGGTGGGAAAAGGAAGGACGATGGTCCCTATAAACGACCAAACGAGTTTCTTCGGGTTTATTACGACCGCTGAATTCGATATTTTCATCTGACTCAGACGACGCGCGTTGAGCTTAGTTTTCTCAGCAGGGGCTTCGATGACTCACTAAGATTTTCAGAGCTTACGCTTGGAACCGCCATCAATCAATCAGTCACAGCCGCGTATCCCTGCTTACAAAAGTTTTTGAGATGATGCAATTTGGAAAGATTGTCTTGATATAAAATTTCTGGGTGTTATCTTCTGACGAGAGAGTCCCTTATCGATGAGTGAGAAACACTATCTGCTTTCGACAAAAACGTACTGAGTAAGTAAAAATTGTTTACTGCTCAGCGCACTATTCCAGAATTGGGGTGCGTGTTTGTCCTGGAGGCTGGAGCAACAACTTTAGAACCAGTTGCACTTCACTTACGCCTCCTGTACCGTTCTTTCCACGCCGGAATCAACACGTAGGAAAGAAATTGGTCGAACGAAGGGAATGTTCGACTGTGTGGGGTGGCATTTGAAAATGAAGCAACACGCCAACGGTTTTTGCGGCAAGAGTTTCCCCCCCGTGATGGATGAATTTAAGTAATGAAACTTTTTAGTCGATGAGCGGAGCTGGCAAAAAAAGGAACTTCCGCAGCGTTGCGGTATAAAAACCTTCAGAAAACGCCCACTGCCGCAAAGAAAAGTAAGTTGTTTTTCCGATACAGAAATTGGGTTCACCTCCTTCCACAGCCTTCCCTCGTTCCTGCAGTCTTTTCACCCCTCTTTTCTGACAAGATAATTGGCAAAGTTATGGCAAGCTTTGAGTTGGAAGCCTGCGAAAACTGCCATGTTCATCGTGACGGTCGGCAAAACCCAGCCGAGCTCGACGGTTGAAGACTACGATTAAACAGGGATCCTCTCCAACTTGGATCTACACGATTCGGCATTAGGAAGGCATCTCGTGAATTGGGTCACTCGTGGTAATTTTTCCAATATTTTCTTGAGAGACGGCAATGTTTGGGGTTGTTCGGAGTTTCCAGCAGCAGAGGTTGTGAGTTGGCTCAGGAAAAATGTTTTAGCTGCAGAATTTCGTTGTTTTTCACAGTGGAGTGCATACCAATCCAACCATAATCAAAATGGATATCAGTAGATATTGCTAACAGTTTTCTGTAGCATGAGGAAGGTATTTTTGGTCTTTCGAATCTTCATGGCGGGACCAAGACGTCAAATGTCATAGTAGGCAATGGCTTTTCATCTTCCATTCGCGTTTTCGAGGCAAAAGTGCAAAACTACAATTTAACGATGGAGGTAACGGTAGACTTATGATTCAAGGTAGGTAGGTATTTAATATTGTGAAAGTAGACGGTATGAGGGCTTGAATTGATCGGTATATGGGTCAAAGGAAGGAAGATAGCACCAACTGTATACAACGCCGGTTGGCAGCGCAAACAAAAATATTTGTGTTTACTTGCAGAGGTCCCTAGTTTACCTTGGGAAGGATAAAAAAAGGTCTTTCGTGCCGAGTGGGTTGCGCATGCCAACAATTTTATCAAGATTCAGGCATCATCATTTCTGCACGAGTAAATATTGATTGATTTTTGATATTGAATGTTGGTAACATTTTTTTCCAAAAATATGCCGTTCATGCCTTGGTAACATTAGTGAACGGATTTTCTTGCAGTACGACAATGCCCGACGTATGTGTGTTGTACGAGGAGTCATATTGAAAATATCCTAATGCGCCGAAGACAAATCCAGCCCTGGAGAACATCCACCCCTGAAATTCCACCGACTGCGGTCGTAGCGCAGCTGTTAATAACAAACCGAAACGTTCAATGCCACGGAAAGAGACGGAGACCAGGAAATGAGACATGTGATAAATGAAAGAAGGGGTTCATCCCCCAATTTCATAGCCCTTAGCATCACGCACTGTCTGTTAATTATTGTCAAAAAGGACAAGTTCCACAGGGATGCGTCTTGCGTCGGCGAATTCTGACGTGGACTGATGCGTCTGGGGTTGAATGAGAAATACTTGCGTAAATAGGTTTTCCCCCTTTTGGTTGGGCTGAAAAAATGGCTGCTTTCGAATTTGTTTACTTTCGGACTAATACGAATGCATTAGTCTTTAAGCGCACTGGAATTTGAGTGTTGGGGTGCAATTGTTGTTAGATGCTTTTATTGCACCTTCTGAGTAGTTAAACAATCAGCTGTGTCGGAAATGTGGAAAACTGACCAGTAACTACTCACAAAAGTGTTCTTTTCCTGGCCCTGAATTTGAGCTCTCACGAATATTGAGTTAAGGTGCCTATCCACCACCCAATTACAACTCGATGTTCGTTGCGCACTAACACAAATAACGAGAAATCTTGACGATGCAAAGCCTCAGCTCGAGCGGGCATCATACTATCGCTGAGGTGACATGTTTATAAGCCTACGCACTTGGCCTCCATTGGATGACTTGGTAGGCCTTTTGTCCTAGTAAATTGCCTACCGAAGTCTTCGAGCATTGGCGTTCCCACAGCCAATTAGCGTTTGGAAGGACTTGAACACGATACGAACAGCAGCACCGGCTTTACGATCAGTGATAAGCATGATGAGAGTTTCCTCTTAAGCCCGCATCACACGTCGGACCTCCCCATCCCACAGACCGATTTTTTGGTAATTTCGACATGCAAATCAATTGGTAATTTTTCCAAGAAATAAGGTATCAATGTTTGTTAATAATTATCTGTGGAACGTTGTTCCTTGGAAAAATTTCCAATTAATTTGCACGCCGAAATGACTAAAGAATCGGTCTGTCCAGACGGCCTGTGGGATGTTGAGACCGATGTCTCTGGGATGTGGGACAGACCGATTCTTTTTTAATCCATAGCATCAGCCATTCAGAAATAGGGTCTGTGGTCTGTACGCTGGTCTGTACGTCGTGTGATACGGGCTTTAAGAAAATTTCATAAAACACCAAACAGATCCCCCAAGATGTGGCCAACTCATTACTTATAGAACTGAAAATTTCGGAACTCTTGATAGTCCAGCGTTCCAAGTTAGTCACCCCTGAAAGGGTTCAGTGATTGTTGAATTTTTAAAAACCGCTTTTAGAACTGAGAGGTTCTGGGACCTTTGGGTGAAATTGGCATTGTTTTCACTGGAAGGAGGAAAAGTACAGTCTGATTAAGTGGCCACTTTGCTAAATGAAAGAGACTCCTATAAAAGCGATGAGTGGGGGACCGGACAGAATTTTCAGGAATAAGTCGCTTTGTACGAAACGAAAGAGAATCAGGTTTCAATTGATTAACATCAACACTAGAAAAAAGGGAAAAATTAGAGGAAAAAAAATATCCCACATAATTCTAGAAAAATTATAAGCTTTTAACATTAGGTATATTTTAGTAAGTAGATGAATGTGAGTAATGATTTTGCCGCAAAAATCTGAAATAATTCAACATTTTGAACGAATATTCATCATATGAGTTCGTATAATTCAAAAGGTTGCGATATTTATCAAATTATTTCTAGACTACGTAAACACGGAGGTCATTTTGAGTCTGGTTGAGGGCCAATATTGCGTGTCATATCAGAAATATAACGGCCCGCCTAATTTGAGTCGAAGCCACAATTCATCGCTTATCCTACTTTCTTACAAAACTAATGGCTTCCTTTGCTTTTATATTTTGAGGGTTTTTATTTTTGACGGTGGTGGTCATTTACAAAAATGGCCGCAGCTCCCTCAATTCTCAAATTTTCAAATTTCTTGAACTAAAATGTTTGTCTCAGCAAGACTAACACCCTGATTAATCGGAATTTGAATAACTCACACTAATTCTAACATATTTGCATTTTTATTGTCTTCTATTTTATTTTTTCCGGCCACAAAAATGAACCGATTTGAGCGTTCTTGGTCTTGAAATCTTTGTTTTACCTTGCAGAATATGTGAGTATTTTTTATATTCCGATAATGTGGCGTATTGTTATTTTGGGCGAATTTCAAAATGTGCAAAGTGGGTTTTTTATATTTTTGACCTAAACACCCTTAAATCAGTCAAAAATGATAAAATTGTGTCACATTTTTACGTTTCGAAATATGGAAGTATTGTGTGTTATCTACGCACCACTGGTTTTCGTATGCCTCCCCCTTCCTGTCATTTTGCCGAGAATAGGATGTTTATGAAAAACTCTTTATGATTTCCTAACTGGACAAGTCCAGAGCCGTGGGGGGCATTTTCATGTTTTTTTCTCTTTGATAAACGCGTCTGTAACTCCAAATGGTCTTTATCGGATCGAGTCACGAGACGTCTTTCGCATGCCATACTTTCCCCCTTTTACCACACGATTCATCCAAGCAGATAAAACGCACGAATCCTCGAAAAAACTGTTTTAAGGTTGGCGAGTAGGTTAATTTTTGGAATGAAAAAATATTCAGCTTCCAACGACCTGCAGCATATTTGCACAAAATAAAACCATCAATGACCTTATCAAAACGTTGAAAAAGATGAGTTTCTGCATCGGCTTCAATATTTTAAAAAATAATTGACAAAAATTGAAATTAATGTAAAACTAACTTCGATTGGAGTAAAACTCAAAATTTGTCGAGTTTGGAATACCTAGTAAAAATATGGGCACATAAACACATCATCATTTAACAAGCACGTACTACCTGCCATACAAATTAAATGAATTTTGACACATTATTCTGGCCCTTCAATAATATTTGTTGAAATTACCAAATAATTTCACTTCCACAGTCTACAGCCTATGAACCATGAGCTAATCCCCCCATTTCCTTCCTATTTGGCTGCAATCGAACCATTCAAATTTGAAAAAACAGCTTTTTCCGCAAGCTAAATCAGGATTCTGTGGATTCCACGCTGTGGAATGATTGAGTTGAATAGTTTTGGACCATGTTCGGACAAGCCGATCAATCTTCCGGATCTGGTTCGGGTAAAAAAGTCACAACAACAAAAAAGTCACGACATGAACCGCGACGCCCGTAAAAAGCGACCAGATAATTGGCCAGCCAACTGCTCCTGTCCTAGTAAATCACGTTCAGTACGAAAAACGGCTTACAAGTCTCAAACCGCCTGGCAGTCCGGGTCGACAAGAACCTGTACGGCAATTTCGAAATTTTTCTTCGCCATAAAAACGACCATACATGACACTTGTGAATCGAAGGAAATGATTCTTTTCTTCTATTTCGAGAAAAACATCGGTTCTCATTAGATGAGCCATACGACAAGAATCTGCACGTATCTTCCCTTCAACTGTGCGTTTGAGAACTGCACTCGTATGGCTGAGTTGAGTATTTGAGGAACTATTTATTTAGGTACTATAGTAAAATTTCAATGAGAGGAGATGGATCCTTATTAAATCAGTTGAAGAAGGCAGTTGCAAGAAAAAAATATTGGACGAACCCCATCAAAGGCGGGATTTTTCCCTTTTCTTAATGAAGAATTATATTTATTGGAAGAAATGAATCATCAAATTGTATATTGTTAAACTTTTAAAGATCATTAACTTTTCATGATTAATTTCACTGCTCAACAGAACTTGTAAAAATTGATAATTGATTGTGATTGATAAGGCATAAATTATCATGAATTATGTTGATTAGCCCGTCTATCTTTCATAATAACCAATGGGTTCCATCAGCGGTGACATAAGACACTCGGACAATCGAATCTTTTGAAATTTCCATATTTTCTCGTTCACTTTAATGAGAAACGTTCTTGTCGAGGGGTCGTGGATGAATAAGAAGAGAAAATTAATTTCGAAGAAAACCTAATGGAGTTTCAGGTAACCCGCTGGTTTTTCAATATCCGAACAAGACACCCCCTCTGTCAGGAGGAGAGGGCTTTTTTCGTGAAAACCCACCCTCCCCCATTGTTACCCTATCTTGCGGGTACGAAAATCGATCAATTGCACCCAGTCTCGCAATAGTATGCTTCCGCTCTTTTTCTAAGAAATTTCATTCACTGGCTCCAATTTTGGATCTGATGAAGAGGGCAAAATGATTGATCAGAGTCGTATTGTTCCCCCAACCGTAGCCCCTAATAATTGGCCGCTCGATTCGGCGCCCTTTATACTTCATACTTTATCACCCTTATACTCCTTCAGCGAATTACTTTTCGAAAAAATGTTTCTACCCACCCATAAGTCTAAAAATGTGTTTAAAGACGTATAAGGCACTCAAAAATTGATCTGCCAACGTCATTATTATCCTTTTGCATGAATTATTTTCAAACACAGACGGAGGTGAAGCCCTCCCTTCAATCAAGATTTGAAATCTCGAAGTTAAACGTGACAAGTGCCTAAAATTATTGAAATCAACATCAGGTTCAGAACTGCGTATGGTTAACGACACAATTCTGTCCCCTGCCAATTCGAGCGAGTGTATTTACAAATCATCGGAATGGCCTCGTGCAATTTTCTGCAACTGTTTTCAACGTGCCTTGCAATCTCCCAAGCCCCGAATGGGAGGAGGGATGAAAATTCTGCAGACGAAGGAAACCCATTTGTTCGGAGGTTTTCCGAGATATTACCCTAATAGGAAACGGCCTTAAAACACGGGGGTGAGAAAATTCTCCTTTCCGCTCTCGTTTCGAACCTGCAACCTCATCCACCCCCTGTATCCACAGGAGTGTTTCCTTTTAGCGCTCAATAAATATCTCCGCCGAGAATTAATTAAAATCTCCTTTCCAGGTTTCGTCTGGAGTTATTGGAGCTCGCATTAGCAACAGTGCATAAACACGTCAGCCGCAGTCGGCAAGGGTTGATTCAAAGGGTTAAATCTTTATTTCTTTCCCGATGCGTTTCAGAAAATAGCAACACCACCTGGCAGAAAACCATTCGCTATCGAACAATTTCATACTGACTTGCGCGCGATTCTGCAGCCGAATAATTCATTTCACAAAATCCAGTTGCACAAAGATCCTTATTGTTCCCTTCATGCGTGCAAAAAATCACCTTTGAGATAGGTAGGTTAAATGAATTAAATAACTAAAATTTAAAAACAAAAATGACATTTTACGAGCTAAGACAGCACTTTACAACCTCGATGAATAAAATCTTTTTTTTTTAAATATACGTGCGCCAAGAACGAAGGCAATGGAGCTACCCGCACAGCTGAACGGCGTGGTGCGGCGTTCACGGTCGCCCGAAAGATTCGACAAACGGATCTTCAACGGCTAGCTGCTTGAGCCGTCGCTGGGCGTGTCCAGCCGTGGCGAGCGCGTCCCTGGGCTGACTAGTGCAGTTCCGGGACGACTGACCCGCCAAGGCGGCGCAGTGTCCCAAAACGGGCCCGCCGCTCGGCAAAACGGGGCAGTTCCACGGACCCGACTCGGCGAGTAGAGCCGTTTGTGTCATTCCCAATTTTGGCTATCATCTCATTGCACCGTACATTGTCATGTGCCAAGTACGTTCAAGTAATCCATTAAGTTTTCAAGATCCTCAAAAACGTAATTATTATTTTTGGCGTTAAAAGCGTGATTTCCACCCAATCAGCTCTTATAAGAACCCCCTCAACGATAAATCGTATTATGAAACCATGGCTTCTACCTGGCGTGTTAATGTTATTTGAATTATGTTTATTAAAATGTCTATTTCACGAACAAATTAAATCGCCTTCGGCCCATTAATTAGGCGTTCCGATTCCAGCAGTGCCGCCCCTTCCGAGGATACTCTCCGTCGGATGATTTATATTCATTTGGTGTAGTAATTAATTCCGTATTCCGCAAACTTCCGGTCGGCTATGGGTGAAGGGAGAATGCGAAACGAAGAACAAGAAGAAAGTAAAATTGTAAGGCTGATGAGGGGAACTGAAGACTAAGACTATACAAATGATGCCACATGGGGATCTTATAAAAGCCCATACCTTGAAAGGAACATCAAAAATTCCCCTTAACGAGACAAACCCATTTTGAACTTGTATAAAAAGCTAAGCCCCCCAACCCCGAGTTGCTTTTCATTTTTAATAACAGATAATAATTTTTCGTGCCGCCGTTTTGGAGAAAAAAGAAAATTAATTAAATAGCTTTTAATTATTCCCTTTGCGGTCTAAATGAGAGAAGGGTGAATGTCGAGGGGAGTCAAGTTTCGCTCAGGCATAAATGCAACTACGCTTCCATCTGCTTCCTACTCTTCAAACCGCTGATGGTTATTAAAACCCAATTTTGATGACCTCTAATGGAATATAATGGTAGATAGGCTTTGCCTGGGGTAGCAGTTTCCCTTTAGTGAGTATCAAAAGTTCGTTTTCCCTGGTACTAGGTGGCTCTCCTACACTTTGATATGCCATTACAGTACTTAACCGCTGAAGTAGCCGAAGGACCCCCCCCCCTTTACTCGCGATTTTCCTCATAGGCTTACTATTGCGAGTATTTCTACCCACAATTTAATTTTTCAATTCAAATTTCCTTAATTGCAGCATACAGGAGATAAAGAGGTCAAGTTAGTGGCTCACGGAAGGAGAAAATAACCAAAATGGAGAAATAGGTACCGTGAAACCAAAAAACCCGGAATTGGGGAAATATGATAGTAAGTCAACTTTTGAGAAGAAGGTGTACCAATAAAACGAAAAATGTCCCATATTGACGAGGAAGAAAGAAAGACTTCAAACTTCGAGATCAAACTCAACTTCGAAATCCAAGTCAACTTCGAGTTCTAACCCAACATCGAGTTCAAACACAATTTCTAGATCAATGTCAACTTCGAGTTCAAAGTCAACTTCGAGTTCAAAGTCAACTTCGAGATCAACGTCAACTTCGAGATCAAACTCAACTTCGAGTTCAAACGCAACTTCGAGTTCAAACTCAACTTCGAGATCAATGTCAACTCCGAGTTCAAACTCAACTTCGAGATCAATGTCAACTTCGAGTTCAAACTCCACTTCGAGATCAATGTCAACTTCGGGATTAATGTCAACTTCGAGTTCAAAGTCAACTTCGAGTTCAAAGTCAACTTCGAGTTCAAACTCAACTTCGAGATCAATGTCAACTTCGAGTTCAAAGTCAACTTCGAGTTCAAACTCAACTTCGAGATCAAAGTCAACTTCGAGATCAATGTCAACTCCGAGTTCAAACTCAACTTCGAGATCAAAGTCAACTTCGAGATCAATGACACCTTTGAGATCAATGTCAACTCCGAGTTCAAACTCAACTTCGAGTTCAAACTCAACTTCGAGATCAATGTCAACTCCGAGTTCAAACTCAACTTCGAGATCAATGTCAACTCCGAGTTCAAACTCAACTTCGAGATCAATGTCAACTTCGGGATTAATGTCAACTTCGAGTTCAAAGTCAACTTCGAGTTCAAAGTCAACTTCGAGTTCAAACTCAACTTCGAGATCAATGTCAACTTCGAGTTCAAACTCAACATCGAGATCAAAGTCAACTTCGAGATCAATGTCAACTTTGAGATCAAACTCAACATCGAGTTCAAACTCCACTTCGAGATCAATGTCAACTTCGAGTTCAAACTCAACTTCGAGATCAAAGTCAACTTCGAGATCAATGTCAACTTTGAGATCAAACTCAACATCGAGTTCAAACTCCACTTCGAGATCAATGTCAACTTCGGGATTAATGTCAACTTCGAGTTCAAAGTCAACTTCGAGTTCAAAGTCAACTTCGAGTTCAAACTCAACTTCGAGATCAATGTCAACTTCGAGTTCAAACTCAACTTCGAGTTCAAACTCCACTTCGAGATCAATGTCAACTCCGAGTTCAAACTCAACTTCGAGATCAAAGTCAACTTCGAGATCAATGTCAACTTTGAGATCAAAGTCAACTTCGAGTTCAAACTCAACTTCGAGTTCAAACTCAACTTCGAGTTCAAACTCCACTTCGAGATCAATGTCAACTTCGGGATCAACGTCAACTTCGAGTTCAAACTCAACTTCGAGTTCAAACGCAACTTCGAGTTCAAACTCAACTTCGAGATCAATGTCAACTCCGAGTTCAAACTCAACTTCGAGATCAATGTCAACTTTGAGATCAAACTCAACATCGAGTTCAAACTCCACTTCGAGATCAATGTCAACTTCGGGATTAATGTCAACTTCGAGTTCAAAGTCAACTTCGAGTTCAAAGTCAACTTCGAGTTCAAACTCAACTTCGAGATCAATGTCAACTTCGAGTTCAAAGTCAACTTCGAGTTCAAACTCAACTTCGAGATCAATGTCAACTTCGAGTTCAAACTCAACTTCGAGTTCAAACTCCACTTCGAGATCAATGTCAACTCCGAGTTCAAACTCAACTTCGAGATCAAAGTCAACTTCGAGATCAATGTCAACTTTGAGATCAAAGTCAACTTCGAGTTCAAACTCAACTTCGAGTTCAAACTCAACTTCGAGTTCAAACTCAACTTCGAGATCAATGTCAACTTCGGGATCAACGTCAACTTCGAGATCAAACTCAACTTCGAGTTCAAACGCAACTTCGAGTTCAAACTCAACTTCGAGATCAATGTCAACTCCGAGTTCAAACTCAACTTCGAGATCAATGTCAACTTCGAGTTCAAACTCCACTTCGAGATCAATGTCAACTTCGGGATTAATGTCAACTTCGAGTTCGAAGTCAACTTCGAGTTCAAAGTCAACTTCGAGTTCAAACTCAACTTCGAGATCAATGTCAACTTCGAGTTCAAAGTCAACTTCGAGTTCAAACTCAACTTCGAGATCAAAGTCAACTTCGAGATCAATGTCAACTCCGAGTTCAAACTCAACTTCGAGATCAAAGTCAACTTCGAGATCAATGACACCTTTGAGATCAAAGTCAACTTCGAGATCAATGTCAACTCCGAGTTCAAACTCAACTTCGAGATCAATGTCAACTTCGGGATTAATGTCAACTTCGAGTTCAAAGTCAACTTCGGGATTAATGTCAACTTCGAGTTCAAAGTCAACTTCGAGTTCAAACTCAACTTCGAGATCAATGTCAACTTCGAGTTCAAAGTCAACTTCGAGTTCAAACTCAACTTCGAGATCAAAGTCAACTTCGAGATCAATGTCAACTCCGAGTTCAAACTCAACTTCGAGATCAAACTCAACTTCGAGATCAAAGTCAACTTCGAGATCAATGTCAACTCCGAGTTCAAACTCAACTTCGAGTTCAAACTCAACTTCGAGATCAATGTCAACTCCGAGTTCAAACTCAACTTCGAGATCAATGTCAACTCCGAGTTCAAACTCAACTTCGAGATCAATGTCAACTTCGGGATTAATGTCAACTTCGAGTTCAAAGTCAACTTCGAGTTCAAAGTCAACTTCGAGTTCAAACTCAACTTCGAGATCAATGTCAACTTCGAGTTCAAACTCAACATCGAGATCAAAGTCAACTTCGAGATCAATGTCAACTTTGAGATCAAACTCAACATCGAGTTCAAACTCCACTTCGAGATCAATGTCAACTTCGAGTTCAAACTCAACTTCGAGATCAAAGTCAACTTCGAGATCAATGTCAACTTTGAGATCAAACTCAACATCGAGTTCAAACTCCACTTCGAGATCAATGTCAACTTCGGGATTAATGTCAACTTCGAGTTCAAAGTCAACTTCGAGTTCAAAGTCAACTTCGAGTTCAAACTCAACTTCGAGATCAATGTCAACTTCGAGTTCAAACTCAACTTCGAGTTCAAACTCCACTTCGAGATCAATGTCAACTCCGAGTTCAAACTCAACTTCGAGATCAATGTCAACTTCGAGTTCAAACTCAACTTCGAGATCAAAGTCAACTTCGAGATCAATGTCAACTTTGAGATCAAACTCAACATCGAGTTCAAACTCCACTTCGAGATCAATGTCAACTTCGGGATTAATGTCAACTTCGAGTTCAAAGTCAACTTCGAGTTCAAAGTCAACTTCGAGTTCAAACTCAACTTCGAGATCAATGTCAACTTCGAGTTCAAAGTCAACTTCGAGTTCAAACTCAACTTCGAGATCAATGTCAACTTCGAGTTCAAACTCAACTTCGAGTTCAAACTCCACTTCGAGATCAATGTCAACTCCGAGTTCAAACTCAACTTCGAGATCAAAGTCAACTTCGAGATCAATGTCAACTTTGAGATCAAAGTCAACTTCGAGTTCAAACTCAACTTCGAGTTCAAACTCAACTTCGAGTTCAAACTCCACTTCGAGATCAATGTCAACTTCGGGATTAATGTCAACTTCGAGTTCAAAGTCAACTTCGAGATCAAAGTCAACTTCGAGATCAATGTCAACTTTGAGATCAAAGTCAACTTCGAGTTCAAACTCAACTTCGAGATCAATGTCAACTTTGAGATCAATGTCAACTTTGAGATCAAAGTCAACTTCGAGTTCAAACTCAACTTCGACATCAAAGACAACTTCGAGATCAATGTCAACTCCCAGTTCGAACTCAACTTCGAGATCAAAGTCAACTTCGAGATCAATGTCAACTTTGAGATCAAAGTCAACTTCGAGATCAATGTCAACTCCGAGTTCAAACTCAACTTCGAGATCAATGTCAACTTCGGGATTAATGTCAACTTCGAGTTCAAAGTCAACTTCGAGTTCAAAGTCAACTTCGAGTTCAAACTCAACTTCGAGATCAATGTCAACTTCGAGTTCAAACTCAACTTCGAGATCAAAGTCAACTTCGAGATCAATGCCAACTCCCAGTTCAAACTCAACTTCGAGATCAAAGTCAACTTCGAGATCAATGTCAACTTTGAGATCAAACTCAACATCGAGTTCAAACTCCACTTCGAGATCAATGTCAACTTCGGGATTAATGTCAACTTCGAGTTCAAAGTCAACTTCGAGTTCAAAGTCAACTTCGAGTTCAAACTCAACTTCGAGATCAATGTCAACTTCGAGTTCAAAGTCAACTTCGAGTTCAAACTCAACTTCGAGATCAATGTCAACTTCGGGATTAATGTCAACTTCGAGTTCAAAGTCAACTTCGAGATCAAAGTCAACTTCGAGATCAATGTCAACTTTGAGATCAAAGTCAACTTCGAGTTCAAACTCAACTTCGAGATAAATGTCAACTTTGAGATCAATGTCAACTTTGAGATCAAAGTCAACTTCGAGTTCAAACTCAACTTCGAGATCAATGTCAACTTCAAGATCAAAGTCAACTTCAAGATCAAAGCCAACTTCGAGTTCAAACTCAACTTCGAGATCAATGTCAACTCCGAGTTCAAACTCAACTTCGAGTTCAAACTCAACTTCGAGATCAATGTCAACTCCGAGTTCAAACTCAACTTCGAGATCAATGTCAACTCCGAGTTCAAACTCAACTTCGAGATCAATGTCAACTTCGGGATTAATGTCAACTTCGAGTTCAAAGTCAACTTCGAGTTCAAAGTCAACTTCGAGTTCAAACTCAACTTCGAGATCAATGTCAACTTCGAGTTCAAACTCAACATCGAGATCAAAGTCAACTTCGAGATCAATGTCAACTTTGAGATCAAACTCAACATCGAGTTCAAACTCCACTTCGAGATCAATGTCAACTTCGAGTTCAAACTCAACTTCGAGATCAAAGTCAACTTCGAGATCAATGTCAACTTTGAGATCAAACTCAACATCGAGTTCAAACTCCACTTCGAGATCAATGTCAACTTCGGGATTAATGTCAACTTCGAGTTCAAAGTCAACTTCGAGTTCAAAGTCAACTTCGAGTTCAAACTCAACTTCGAGATCAATGTCAACTTCGAGTTCAAACTCAACTTCGAGTTCAAACTCCACTTCGAGATCAATGTCAACTCCGAGTTCAAACTCAACTTCGAGATCAATGTCAACTTCGAGTTCAAACTCAACTTCGAGATCAAAGTCAACTTCGAGATCAATGTCAACTTTGAGATCAAACTCAACATCGAGTTCAAACTCCACTTCGAGATCAATGTCAACTTCGGGATTAATGTCAACTTCGAGTTCAAAGTCAACTTCGAGTTCAAAGTCAACTTCGAGTTCAAACTCAACTTCGAGATCAATGTCAACTTCGAGTTCAAAGTCAACTTCGAGTTCAAACTCAACTTCGAGATCAATGTCAACTTCGAGTTCAAACTCAACTTCGAGTTCAAACTCCACTTCGAGATCAATGTCAACTCCGAGTTCAAACTCAACTTCGAGATCAAAGTCAACTTCGAGATCAATGTCAACTTTGAGATCAAAGTCAACTTCGAGTTCAAACTCAACTTCGAGTTCAAACTCAACTTCGAGTTCAAACTCCACTTCGAGATCAATGTCAACTTCGGGATTAATGTCAACTTCGAGTTCAAAGTCAACTTCGAGATCAAAGTCAACTTCGAGATCAATGTCAACTTTGAGATCAAAGTCAACTTCGAGTTCAAACTCAACTTCGAGATCAATGTCAACTTTGAGATCAATGTCAACTTTGAGATCAAAGTCAACTTCGAGTTCAAACTCAACTTCGACATCAAAGACAACTTCGAGATCAATGTCAACTCCCAGTTCGAACTCAACTTCGAGATCAAAGTCAACTTCGAGATCAATGTCAACTTTGAGATCAAAGTCAACTTCGAGATCAATGTCAACTCCGAGTTCAAACTCAACTTCGAGATCAATGTCAACTTCGGGATTAATGTCAACTTCGAGTTCAAAGTCAACTTCGAGTTCAAAGTCAACTTCGAGTTCAAACTCAACTTCGAGATCAATGTCAACTTCGAGTTCAAACTCAACTTCGAGATCAAAGTCAACTTCGAGATCAATGCCAACTCCCAGTTCAAACTCAACTTCGAGATCAAAGTCAACTTCGAGATCAATGTCAACTTTGAGATCAAACTCAACATCGAGTTCAAACTCCACTTCGAGATCAATGTCAACTTCGGGATTAATGTCAACTTCGAGTTCAAAGTCAACTTCGAGTTCAAAGTCAACTTCGAGTTCAAACTCAACTTCGAGATCAATGTCAACTTCGAGTTCAAAGTCAACTTCGAGTTCAAACTCAACTTCGAGATCAATGTCAACTTCGGGATTAATGTCAACTTCGAGTTCAAAGTCAACTTCGAGATCAAAGTCAACTTCGAGATCAATGTCAACTTTGAGATCAAAGTCAACTTCGAGTTCAAACTCAACTTCGAGATAAATGTCAACTTTGAGATCAATGTCAACTTTGAGATCAAAGTCAACTTCGAGTTCAAACTCAACTTCGAGATCAAAGACAACTTCGAGATCAATGTCAACTCCCAGTTCGAACTCAACTTCGAGATCAAAGTCAACTTCGAGATCAATGTCAACTTTGAGATCAAAGTCAACTTCGAGTTCAAACTCAACTTCGAGATCAATGTCAACTTCAAGATCAAAGTCAACTTCAAGATCAAAGCCAACTTCGAGATCAACGTCAACTTCGAGTTCAAAGTCAACATCGAGATCAAAGTCAACTTCGAGATCAAAGTCAACTTCGAGATCAACGTCAACTTCGAGATCAAAGTCAACTTCGAGATCAACGTCAACTTCGAGATCAAACTCAACTTCGAGTTCAAACGCAACTTCGAGTTCAAACTCAACTTCGAGTTCAAACTCAACTTCGAGTTCAAAGTCAACTTCGAGTTCAAACTCAACTTCGAGTTCAAACTCCACTTCGAGTTCAAAGTCAACTTTGAGATCAAAGTCAACTTCGAGATCAATGTCAACTTTGAGATCAATGTCAACTTCGAGATCAATGTCAACTTTGAGTTCAAACTCAAATTCAAGATCAAAGTCAACTTCGAGATCAAAGTCAACTTCGAGTTCAAACTCAACTTCGAGATCAATGTCAACTTCAAGATCAAAGTCAACTTCAAGATCAAAGCCAACTTCGAGATCAACGTCAACTTCGAGTTCAAATTCAACTTCGAGATCAATGTCAACTTCGAGTTCAAACTCAACTTTGTGTTCAAAGTCGACTTCGAGTTCAAAGTCAATACCTACCTAATTATTTTGTTGTGGTTCCTACCTATTCTGTGTCTTTTTTTTTAATGATTCCTTATAATTCAATACACTTGATATTCATTTTTATACCAACTTTGATTTATAGGTACCTATTATATACACAAATATAATATATATAGGCATATTATGCCTATACCTATTGTGCATTTCATAGCGTCCCGCTTTTGAATTTTGGATATCTGGTCACCTTAAATATACGTATTCTTAATAGATTCTCGTCATTCATGAATATTGTGCATTAACATTATGATGGAACCAATTACCAACGGTGTCACGCACTCACGCGCATTTCTCATCATGAACATGTACTCGAGCGTACATCATGATTAATAAGGGAATAATCTGGAAAGGAGTACGCTTCAGACGAGACGTAAGTGGGGAGCAAGCCATAGTTATCACAAGAAAAAGAGGGACGAGGGAGCGAGAGAGAGGCCAGTCATGGAACAACTATAGTTGTTCCATGGGCCAGTGCTCAGGAGAGATGCGTAATAACAAGACGCAGTGTTGCCACGATGGACTGCCATATTTCCCTGACAATACATTTTTTGTAGGATTCATAAAATATGTGTCTATTTCATGAAACGTGAGAATGTCTTCAATTACATCTCTATCCTTTGGATATAACTATTATTTCAGAAGTAACTTACCTCGATTCAGCAGACTGATCGATATAAACTGTTAGTATTGAACGTTATTCTAACTCACCCCCACCGCGATGGATCCCTTCAAAACGATACACTTTATCATTGCAAGGGCGAAACGCATGTAACAATAGGCCACAACTAACAAGTGCCTACCGTATAAGGGATGCTATCTACCGGCAAACTTGCTCGTCTCGTATAGAAACCCGTGTGCGATATTGTGCCTATCGTCGCGTTCCCGACATCTTCCACGCGAGTGGAGGGATTTTTTCTTCTTTTTGTACCAGAAAAAAGATTCTTAGACGAAGAACGTGAAGAGGGTGTGGGAAAAGTACGGTCGTTACCCGGAAAGGAGAAAAAGCCGTGTGGAAGGAGACTGTATGAGAACTTCTATAAAAATACCTTTCCTCGCTGTCGCGCCCTCTTTTCTTCCAATCTATTCTTTAGCTTCTTTCAGTCTGAAAGAACGCACTTTGCTTTTGTGTGTTTAAGCGTCGGGGGTTTTTCTCTATTAAGTTCCAAACGGTCCGAGCACGTTTAGGTAGTACACTACCGCTGGACACGATATCGAAATATAGTGGTCTAGCTTCCTTTTGTGCAAGGGACTATCCTGCGAGCAAGCCACTATCTTGGACTCTGTTATCGTGGTACAAGGAAGCCACAGAGTTTCAAGGAGTTTTGAACAAACGCGATTCTTTTCAAGAAAAGTCATTCCTTATGACACGTATTTTTTGCATTAGAGTACGTAATAAAAATAAATAAAAAGTATTAAAATACAATATAAATAAACTACATTTTTAAGCAAACGCTATCCGATGAAAAGGAGTTTATTATTTTTGGTTAGCATTTAATTGAAGGGTCAGATCGTGGTGATATTTCTCTTTCAGCACAGTGCAATGGTATCTGGATATCAGTATTATTGAAGAAAAAATAGGACTGCTTAGCACCTTATCACGATGGGTAAGTAAAGTTGAAAATCCAAACCCATCCAAACCCGTCCAAACCTTTCGCCACTTATTTACTCTACCGTTATATTATTATACATAACCATGTAATGTTCCAAATTTTGACCCAACTTTTCCCCCCAAACCCAGAAAACTACACTAATGATGCTTTACCTATTAGTCCTGGGCTAATGACGCCATTTTTTACAGGTGACTACGCATAAATATAGAAAGAGACGGATAATACGAAACAGAGGTATAAAGACGTTCTGATGGCGTCTCCAGGTAATATGGTTGAACAACAAGAATAAGTGGCTCGAAAAAAAGGAAACCCGTTTCGGAGCTGCTCATAATGTTTTCCGAACAGTTTTGTCGGTGACTGATTCGTGATGCTTATGGAACGCACGCCAGAGTCCCATTTATCACATGGCCGTACTTCATTAGAGAAACTGAAACGGAAACGCAAGTTCCCAAAAAAAAGCCAGAAAGGGAAAACTGGGAAAGTGTCAGCCCAACTCGCAACGTCTCTCACGCGAATGGGAAATCATTGAATGTTAAAACAGGATGGATTATAATACCAGGTCCTCTAAAAGAGCTCGGGATCGGTATAAAATTATCCCCAACTCGTCGTCCGATGACACCCTCTTTGCTGTCACGACTTGTCCGTACACGCACATCATGAAGAATGTTCGTCGGAGAGCGGAATATCATTTTGCTATCTGCTGAAAATGCGACGATTCATCTTCTTTGTTGATGTTCATCATTATTTGTTCATTTGTGGATGTTTTTTCCAGTGTATTTGGTCTAGCGTGTACATTTAGGGGCAGTGAATCTGCAAAATCTCGAAAGAGGCTTGTCGCAATACAATTGGTACTAATCAATAGGGATGAGGAAAAAAATTTGATAGCCAAGCTCAAGTCCTAGTTGAGCAGTTGATCATAATGGGAACGTGGGTGGCCGACTTGAGGATCAAAAGGGGAAAGGTGAGAAAAAGGTTTCCTTTATCCTTATTTTGCGTGACTCTCCTGTACGCCAGCAGTGATGCAAGCTAGTAATGCGAAATTACGCCATTGTTGTGTAGGTACGTTTAATTAGGATAGACTACAACGCCACGAAAACTCATCAGCTGAAATTCAATTGTCCCATCGTGTCACAAAAACGTGTTCGTCGGACATTATAATTTCGGGCGAAATTGGATTCTCCGAAAATGAAATATATGAAATAAAATATGCACTTGACAGCTGAATGAAACTTGGAGATAATTATTACACCGCACAGGTCCGCTTGCCCGCAAAGTAATTACGCCAGAGTTCGGGTTGAAACTGAACTGTGGTTTATCGCACAGAACGGCCGAGGTGGTCATTTGAGATAATGGATCATAAATAAACATGGTCTTACCACTTAGGAAGCATTTTCGGAAGTAGAGGTCGGAAACAAAAGGGAGAAAATGGTCTACGAGACCGTCCATAGAGAAAGGTATAGTTCTAATTAAGTAAGATGGCCACTTTGCTCAGACCGTTCCCACTGGAACTCTAGAAGACGCTTGGCGTTCGCCACTAGAACGACAGGACGTTTCTTCGAGGGTTAGTAGTTCATTACACCCCCTCCGTCGAATGGTCCCTCCACGCTCGTATTTGAGGCGTTCATAAATCGATCAGATTGGCCGAGGGCGGAAGTGCAGTCGGTGATTCACTTAACCATTTTCGAGGAGAATCAAGTGCACTTAAGGAGCCGAGGTGGCAAGGAAGGGTCTTTAGTGCTCGGAAAGTGAGGTATGTGCCAAATCGGGCGGAACTGCTCGCTAATTCTCACGAGAGGAAAATAATGGGCCCCTCGAGGTGATTTATAAAGTGGGAAATTCTATAGAGTTGACCCAGATTTCAAAAAAGTGACCACCCTAGGACTACCCTGATATCAAAAAATAGATGGTGAATTGCAACATTGGTCAATTCGAAGCATCGCGTCTTGTGGGGGCGTCTGTCGCCTGCTTTTCAAATCTTGGGTTAGTGATAACTTGGCATATCATACGACCAAAAGGATTGGCCAAAGATTCTACACCGTCAAAATGTTTAGTTGATACCCGGCCGGGTTGAGATTTTGGTCAAGGGTCTCCAAATCAATTTTCTCCTCGTGCAGCAAAAATGGTGTTAAAATGTGTAATGTAATTTGATGAACTGCTGCTGCCACCTTAACTATTCGGCCACGAAGAGCCTGGGATCAGACAGTCTTTGTGGCCGGAGGGCTACAGCGTCTGCCTAGAGAGCAGGTGTCAGGTTCGAATCCTGCCTGAATTTTTAGCCTTTATCACATTTGAGCTTACCAGCATTTCCGGGAATAATACAAAAAACTAAGGAGCCTCATGCAACGAATAGCGAAGACAGTCCAAGATGGCCAGAAAGTTGTGCCTTTTCCTTCGAAGATTCAGGGCAAGAGCCAATGTACTGGGGGTCGAACTCGGATTGAAAAGAAGACTTCTCGAAAATGAGGGACGAGCCTTCCTTCCAATTCAAACACAAACTGAATTTCCTCCCTTTTCCCGAAAGTTTTACTACTTTTTAACTCGAGTTAACTCCAATCCAGTGCGTCCCTGTACGCATAGGCTGGTCAAATGTAGTGATGAGCGATACCTATCGATATGAGTATGGTATCGAATATCTTCTTTCGATACCAAGTACATTTGGTATCGAATATTTTGCTTCGATACTAGTATAGGTATCGAGTATTTTTCCCGACTTCAGAAAAAATACTCAAATGGATAGTCTCAAAATCACCTGCCTACTTTATTTATACTAACTAATAAAATTTACAAAAGGGACCGACTTTCGCCAGCTATGGTTGACTAATTGACATTCCTGCGTGGAGTAGGGAAGCAGTTCTGGGACTTGACAGTGTGAATGACACCGTTGATGTCGTTTTCCTCCCCATCTCCATCACCACTTCTTCGACATTCGTTTGATCTTATAGGTAAATAACTTTTACACATAGAAATGACCTGTTAACCTTGTTGAAAAGTAATATAACGTAAAATAAATAACGTCAGGGCTTAATAGTGTTATTTAATCTGTTATTTCTATTTTATTACCATTTTATTCGGCGTGTGAAATGAAAAAGTACTCATATGATTCGATACTCTTCAGTATCGAATATTTTCTTTCGATATCTGAGTAGTATCGAATATTTGTTTCGATACTAGTATCGAGTACTGGTATCGAATATTTTGTGGTATCGCCCATCACTAGTCAAATGGCAAGGGTTGGAGATATCACTGCGCCAAAGATAAGAAATGCTGTCGAGACATTCGGTGTCGAGACATTGTGTAGCATAGTCAAATATTGTAAAAATGTAGGTGGATGATGATAACAGAAGGTATATGATATCAGTAGGTATTGCATCAATTCGTGGTTTTACATTGTATTGGAAAGGTGACGTGGAAGTAAACCAATATTTTTGGCAATATTTTATAAAGTTGATTCAAAAGCGCGAGTTTAGATATGAGTTGGTGCCTTGCACATGCGATGTAAGGTTTTGTGACGTTTGTAAGTGCTGCTGCTGTGGCTTTACCGACCTAACCTTGCACTGCGCATGCTTAAGTCACCGTCTACAAATGCGCTTGGAAAAAATCCTATGGTAAAGCACCATGATGTGCATGAAATCCATAAGTATAATCATCAGGGTCTACGCTGTTGAAATAAAAGGTGTCAAGAACGGGTACCTTCGGCATACGCACTGTGGAGCGTCTTCAGTTTCAAAAGGCAAGACGCAGACGCGAATCGCAGCGAAGCACATCAGTACTTTGAGATCCAGCGATCATTCTAATTAATGGAGCAGCAAGAGTTAGGATACGAGCAATCAGTAACGTGGATCCTCCTTCCAGCTCCATCCCTTCCTAATCACTCTCGGGGGAAATCTTCTGATTGAGGAGGCCCACCTTCGATTACCGCACAGGTGCTTGGGCCATCCCTCTTTTCGCACGAGTCTTTGTACACGCCTTCGAAACGCTACTTGTCTCCTCTGGCACTTCCAAGAAACAGATGGGTTTCAAAGCGTCGGCAGAATTGAGGGAAGCGTTTCTGCATATGGATGCCTGAACTGCCGTTAATAGAAGACGTCTTCGTTTTCAAGGAAGCCGATGAATTTGAGATTCTTGAAAATCTTGAGTATCATATCAACCCAGAAAATCCCAAGATACCATGCAGAAAGAACGCCGCAGAATTGTATGACATACCTATATATTAGTGGGATAATGATTGTACACCAGAAGGAAATGGGAAAATATGCAAAAATATAATAAAACTTATTACTCAAACCAAAAGCATAGGATTGGGCACTGTTGATTCCACTTTGGACATGGGCAGTGTTGCTGAAAGCGATTTTTTCGTATTTGCACCGTCCTCAGCTCAAATCTGACCACACCGTTGAATACGGCATGAAATTTCCTATAAGATGACGTCCTTAACTCAAAATCGCCAAAAAATGAATTGGGCAGTGTTGATCCTGCATCGTAGAAGTGATAACATGCAAAAGTCACGGCACTGAGTTGAATTTTCATATGGTGAATAAAACACAATCGTTCAATATCCATGCAAAAACTTCTACCCAGGTCCCTTTTGGGAAAAGTTACTAGGACATCAAACTTGTCAAACGTGAATGTTTTAGGACGAACTTAACTTCTTATTGTGGGTCGTAACATTTTTAACCAGCAAGTGTGCTAAGAACATTGTAACTCTGAAAGTTTACGTGGGCGCGATTAAATATGGAAGTCAGCCGCTAAGTGGGGGCTGAGAGCTTCGAAAGGTAGCTTCGAAATGCGTTAAGGAGAATTTAAATTACAGTTTCCCTCTATTGGAGGATACGGCGAAGGGGTACGCAGGTGAAACTTGGCTTGTCCCAAAAGTGGTATTGGCCCCGGCACTGAGCTGAATGCCAGAAGTGACAGGTAGAACGAATTTAGAGCTGGCTGCGCTGCGCGAAATTTGTATCAATTTTATTTCGATTTTTAGGAACATAAACCAGCCTTGACATAATGGGCAGGCCGGTTTGAGAATCATATTATAACACCATCAGCCATGACGTTCTGGTGATCTCAATATTTTGGAATTAATCCAGCCTTGAGTTAAATTTGCATTTTAGGGTACGTCTGCCAAGCCGTTAAAAGGTGGGTAACAGTGTATCATCTCATCGAAATCATCTTTCAAAACTAAAGTAGAATTTCAGCACCCAGAACCGATTGGGGACCACAAGACAATTTTTGGCGCACCGTATACATCCAGTAAATTAGGGTTTGCGTAGAGGGTGTGACCAGGCGTTGGTGTTGTAGGTATGGGGAGAGCTTATTATTATTTAAGGCCCAAGGAAATTGGCCGGTTGCATCGGTAAGGATCTCTCGCTTTTCTCCACTCCTAAACCTCCAGGGTCCCGGCCCCGCTGCTGCTTACACCTTCGCTTACAACGCCTTGGGGCCCAGAGGCCGTAAACATATTCGGTTCGCCCGCAGGGCTGAGGTTAAACAACCAACGTTATTAGCCGTAAGGTGAAATTTGTAGTGGGTTGAATGTAGGTCTACGTATACCTACATTAGGTACATGATATGTTTTACGCTTTATGCCGGGCAGGGATGAACACTACTTCGCAAACACTGCTTGAGATGGTCACTTCCGAAAACCGCAATGGACTAATATTGATGACATTTCAAAATCACACTTAGCACCTGCGCCGCGGTCCTGCGAGCTACATTTCTAAATAAATAAATGCAAACTTTGGACCACGCGGATTTTGGCTACCCGGCTTCTGTCATCCTTCCCCTCTCATCAACCTGTAACAATCCGCCCTGTCAGCCTACAATCAAGGTCAGTTTGCTACAAGCCATTGGAATTGGACAATGTCAATTTTGCGGCACAGAGGGCCGCGCGCGGGAGCAATGCAGCACAGACGTTTGACCACATCTGCAGAAGTATTCTTTTCAAATTGAAATTTAATGTATTCCCTCATTATTTACTGCACCTAACTTACACCCATTCTGCCGTCCTAAGTTAAAAAGTCCTAAGTCACCTACAATTTGAATGGACTTAGGACTTTTTATCTTAGGACGGCAGCATTATCGAGCAGTCAATGACCGCTGTTGCTTTACATACCTGATTGGTCCCTCAGAAAGAACGAATGATGAAGAAGTGCTACTAATCGCCAAGTGGTGGTCTGGTTGGAGGGTTGGTCGCGTTCTACAGCGGGGAATGGGGAGTTTCAGTTATCATCATGGCGTGGAATGCAGTTTTTCAAATTCAGATTGCGAATCAGGGGTATCGAATCACAGAGCTTGAGCATCAAGAGTTCCAAATCTGGCGTATCCCGATCCCCCTGTAAGAATAACATGGACTAACTATCCGACGGACGGGAGATTCTTCACTAAAACAGCCATGCCATCACTTTTGCCATGAGGCATTGCCCAGAGCTACTCTTTCCTTCTCGGTTTGGAAACTTGCCCTCTCCTGTGGGCCTCTATTCTTAATCAGCGATCCGTAACATCAAAGCAGCGTAATTGACATTTCAATTAGCTCCTACCCTTAATCTTCATTCTGATTAGCCTGCACGGGGAGGGAGTTGAAGATCATTCATCCCTTCCATCCCCGATCCGAATTTGATACGATAAGAGGACTAAAAGATTGGCTACTCTCCCTTCTGGAATACTGGTACCTACTGATGTGGAGAATGAATCACTGCCCATTGTGCGTCTGATGTATTTCCACAGTCGATTCTTTAGTCCGGTATACTTGATGGGAGAAAGAAATTGGAGAGGGTTGTAAAACTGTTAACTTTTGTCTGGTTGCATGGATCCTTTTTACTTCCATATTTCCGGAGCAAATGGATGGAGCAGATGGACCTTGAAGGATTTTTTTTATATCCCGGTAACTTGAAGTAAGTAAATCGATGTAATGCCAAGGCGGGTTTTAAAACTTGAATAAGGTGTGATCTAACATTTTTTATCCTTACCACCTCCACATCAGTCAAATCATGATCAATTTTTTTCAAAAATTTACGTAACAAAATATGGATGTATTGTGAGTTATCCGGTTAAAAATAGCCAACTTTACTCCACTCGTACCTCACCACTCACTTTCCTGACCATATGAAAGGAAGTTTCGCTTGTGCACATAACGTAGCCTTAGTAAACGACCCTATGGTCTTTTGAAAAGCATGAGAATGACAAGGGAACCACTGGGACTTTTTGTGTTGGAAAAAATGTTCAAAGCACGGCATATCGACCTGAAAAGGAATGTGGCGGTCTGAACGGCAAATACGCGAACGGAAAAGCGTTGTTCGCTTTCAAGTTGAACAAATAGCCATTACGGTCTGTTTAGAGTCGAGGTAAATATTTCACTCGCCGTTGCTGCGCGTACACGAAAGTGGAGGTTACAAACGGTTCGTGCACGTTTGCGACAGGTCGACCAAGTTCGTTTGGTGTGGGGTTAACAAGTAATTTTCGTCAGCTTTGTACACATTGCAGGGGATCGAACTACTGGTATAAATACAGAATTTCGTGAATTATGCAGAACACTTGGAAACTATGTAGTTGCGTGCTGGTGAATCACAGTATTTTTGTAATGCTATTTTCAAATCCAACCTATTTGGATCGATGTTGAAAGCAGGCCTGTAGCAGAAATGTAGGAACATTTCAAAACAAAAGCATAACAATTATTCAAAGGATTGTTTCAGAAAATTTCTAATTCTGTTCGAAAATAGGCCAGATTGTATTAAATATAATATATTTTTGTACAATTCAACGATTCTTTTTCTTCTTCTTCTTCTTCCTCCTTTTTGTCGTTGTCTTATGGGTCTTACCTATTTCAATGATTCACCCCTCGTAGCTCGGGATAACCTATTATCACGATGAGAAATATGGTACCTACCTACAGTCGAGATTCGTTCGATTGAGCGAGTCGCAACAAGTTTTGACAGAGTTTGGGTTACCCTTCCAATTTGTTACCTAATCCGGTCGATTGTAATATTTTGTTAAGGGTGTACCTCTCATTGAAATGGATGCATCGGCTTGGAACAATTGCCCACGCGGAAAGATAACGAGGTCGCCAATGTACCGAATTTAATATTCACTGCTGATCAGTTTGGTGCTCATC
The DNA here is from genome assembly GCA_036186465.1 of Nesidiocoris tenuis. Lineage (NCBI taxonomy): Eukaryota > Metazoa > Arthropoda > Insecta > Hemiptera > Miridae > Nesidiocoris > Nesidiocoris tenuis. The sequence continues at coordinate 7,231,450 of AP028919.1, forward strand.
AATCAGCACAATACGTTCTCATCTCAGAATGCGTTTTTTTTTCAACCTGATCAAAAGAACACGTGACCAGGTAGGAGGGATTCAGGCATTAAGTTACACCAATTGGAAATGAACCTTTGGCGAGTAGATTGAAGCTGTTTAGCTTATCTTTTATGAAAAGGATATATTATGGTCTTTCAGATTTGACTGTGCGCCGGGTCTGATTTCCGGTGGGTAAATCCGAAGGAATCCGATTCGATGAAAAGCTAATCCCGGTTATTTCGGATTCGAATAATAGGCACCGGGGGTGGAACTCCAGTCGTTTAAGAGGCATCGGGTTTCCAATCACTCCGCACAATGTACGGAAATTCGGATGCCTCCTATTCGACGTTTTGATCAACAGAGTTATGTTACGACATATCGTACAAACATGATGTGAGTCGAATACATAACCAAACAATCGCCATTCCAAAGGCTCTTCTTCAAATTGTAGGTTTTGCAAACATGAAAGTAGTGTTGAAAATTACATTTTTTGAAAAGTTAGGCAAATGCTTTGGACATTGCCGGGAAAGAACTTTTGGGAATTGCCGGACATTTTCGAAAATCAGAAATATAGGAGATTTTTATGGAAATTTGGATTTTTAGAAACTTCTTGGCAAATCGGAAAATCTTTGGGAAATGTTTTTTAAAGCCGGCAATTGTGTTTGGAAAGTTTGGTAATTTTTGGGATATTCGGAAACATTTTAAAACTTTTTAAGGAAAGTTTATGACATTTTAGGCAATTTTAACAATGATGAATTTCAGGAAATTTTTTATGCTTTTTTGGGATTTTTTGATATTTTCAAAATTCCTGACTCATGAAAACCGATCACGAATAATGACAGAAACTCTACCCGTCACCCTTGCAGAAGAGCAATTTCAATTTGGCTGTGCAAATTTCGATTGTAATGAGAAGCAAATTTGCCTTCCCGTTTCGCATGTTCCGCAGCGTACCTGTTTTGTTCCCTCGGTTCGCCTCGGTAAGTACGTGAATTAATTGGCTGCCGCAAATATTGAAACAAACGGAATCGAATCGCTCAGGTGCGGTAATTGAATTTATAATACGGCCAACGCGTTATGAGCAATTTGCCAGCTGGGAGATCCGTCAAAGCTAAACTGAGGGCCGGTTTATCAATTTATTTAAAACTAGATTTACCCTTGCAATCTATTTCACCTAGAACGTATTTTAAGTCGTCACTTGCTTTCAAAACGTCACGAAAATCAAGGCAAAATCAACAAAACAGAACCCTTGAATTTTCAAGATTTAAAATTGCATGGATTTAAATCGCATTTAATTCGAATTCTACCTGTATTTCAATTCCGTTCTGATACGCATCAGGTGTGACACAGGTGTGTTCAGCACTCTATAGATGATATTTTGTCATTGAATCCTTGTTTGCCATAACTGTTTATTCTATGCAGGTGCGACCAAGCCGATGCATAGATAAAACTCGATTATCCTCCGCCGCTATCGGTGCACAAACTAGCGGTTTTACGGGTCGAGCGGACACTAAAATCCAATTTAATATTACCCCGCTTCAGCATTGGCGTTTAAACATCTACCTTTTCCTTGCATTTTGACTAAGCTTGGAACTTGATGGGCTGATAAAATTGACGTCTTGTTCAGCCGTAAAAACTAGTTTTTTTTTTGGGCTGTTATTTCAATAAGCCGAATTTCAGGCAATCCTCGGTTAGGTAAACCAATTTAATCGAACCACTTTGGAGGTGAGAGTGACTGTGTACTTAGCTAATATGTCTGTGGTGGACCCAGCTGGATGCTAATTGGCCTGGCCCGAAGAGCTTACAGGCTTAAACTCCCAGAACGGCCGGCCAACGTCGAGTTGTAATCCTCTTCGCTCAGGACTGGCCTCGCAGGGATGACGTCCCCATCCCTTTGGCCAGGCCATACCTCATACCTGAGAACCTGGAGCAACAACATGCGGGTAAGTGCAGGCGAACGGGGTCGGCATCAGGGGCGGCTACTGACAGGAGCATCTGCATCCCCTGGCCAAAATTAGATAAAAAACAGCGACCTACCTACGTAATAATAAATTTATCAAAATCACACTATTCTCAACTCTTTACCATTAATCGTCCCTTAAAAACAACAACAAAATCTTCAGGCAAAGCCTCAGGACTAGGAGGAAGAGGAGTAGGTACGAGAAAGGAGAGATACTGGCGAGGGTTCGGGATGGCCATCGATACCTAATATATCGATGTTCAAAATATCGGCGGTTGAATATTAATGCCGGTATAATATCGTAGTTCAACTATCGATAGTGTGTAACACCAATAGTATCGACTTAAAATTATCGATAGTTTCAGGAAAATATCGGTTAAAGTAAAAGAAAGATAGATAAACAATTACCTACCGATTAATTGAAGGGTTTCCCTCCAAAACTGCATTCATCCACTTTCGAGTTTTGTCGATATCGATTTCGTTTTTTCGATTTTCGATTGCTTACAGGTACCAAAGCTGCTATGAATCGAAATCGAAAAACGAAATCGATATCGACAAAACTCGAAAGTGGATGAATGCAGTTTTGGAGGGAAACTCTTCAATTGTTCTCTGTTCCATTCCTTGGCCTACAAAAAATTTCAATTCTGATGATACTATCGATTAGGATCTTTCAATTTTCTAATCAATCCTACAAACCACTGATATCGATTACCATGGATGAATATCGATATTCCAGCTAGACAAACTCAATTTTATGGGAATTTTTAGGGACCAAATATTTTTCGAATTTGTGTGATGATAAAACATGGAACCGATAAAGACGATACATCGGTTTAAAAAATATCGGCTGGAACTCAATTGAACGACATCGGCTACGAACTATCGATACCCGAAATTATCGGCCTTTGCATCATCGATGGAGAAATATCGATTCATCAGCACACAGAATAAGCCCCAGTTCAGGAAAACAAGTATCGATTCTGAAAATTCGTATTTTCATAAGGAAGTATGGCAACACGTTCACAGGAGGCTAACCAATTCGGAAAGTGGTCTGTGGGGCGGGGAAGTTTTTTCATATGCTCTTTGCCATTGAGAAGTACGAGGTAACCTAATGGGATTGAGGAGATATGTACCCACTTCCACTTTCCATCTGATAAAAGTCTGTAGGCGAATTTGGGAAATATACGCTTGCAGCTCGAGTTTGTCGGAAATTGACAACATATCCATCTTTCACGCAGCGGAATAAGTTTGGACGAGTAGCGGTAATGGAGGATAAATAGTAGGTATACGTGATAAATTGATGGGACTTCACGGAGCATTGGTGGTAGCATTTTTTTTTTTTTTTTTGTTTTTGGTAGCGAAATTGTATTATGTCAATTTGGTCCAACTGCTCGATTTAAAGATTAACCCGAAAAAGGTAAAGCGTTTCTTGCAAAAGTGGAGTGTACTTGATTGGCATATTGAGAGGAACCAATAAAAAGGTCTAAATCTGATTGAAATATAGCAAAACGAGCATAATTCAACAAGGTTACCGTTAGTTGTGAGTCAATGTCCCAAAACTCATCTCGGGTAGTGCGCTTAAGGATATCGATCGTCAATTCGCTTCCCCTGCAGCGAGTGTCGAACTTATGACAAATCCACATTTGATGCTCGACAAACACGGTCAGCAAGTTCCGGCTATTTGTTTTCGCGCACATTTCCCCCCGGTACACGGCGCGCTCGGTAACCCCGATTCTATTTCCATCCGAACTCGACCGACTGCGGAGTTTTATGTTCGCGAAAAGAGGGAAAAAACGCTTTTAAAACACTCCCAGCCTTTTCGACCATTAGTCAAGGCGCACTGTATTGACAACCACTTCAAACCAGACGAGTCTCGAACCGAGTCTCGTTAAAAGTTTTAAACGGCAGCCATTGACGTTCTTATTCTTTGCTGAAGGAAACTTTCGGAATTGGTATTTTATATTTTGAAATTAAAAAAAAAGCTGCTAAGAGCCGATACTAAAATACAAAAAAAAAAACACTTCATTGGAACTAAACTCCTCCAATACAACAGACAATCAGCTATGGAAGAACTGATACTGATACTCAAACTCCAGGGTCGAAGACTAGGACAAACTAATACTCAAACTGAAACCAAACCTCAAACTGAAACTAAAACTCCAACCCAAAATGAATCTGAACCTCGAACTGAAACTGAAACAAAAATTCAAAATGATACACAAACTCGAACTGATACTCGAACCGTAACTTAACCTCGATTTGATACTGATACTCAAAAGTCAAGAGATAGGTAAATTCAAACAACAAACGATAAATGAATGAAATACACATGAGCACGAAGAAAATACAAAGTCAAACTGAAACCGAAAGTCGAACTCAAATGTCAAAGGAAAAGAGAACACAAAGTCACACTCAAACTGATACTGACACTCGAACTCAAACACAAACTGAAACTGACACACAGGCACATACCTACTAATCAGTACTCAGACTGGTTCTGGTACTTAAACTGAAACTCAAACTGAAATTCAAATCGAGATTTGAACTCAAAATCAAACTGAAAATCGACTTCTAAGTGAAAGACAAACTGAGATTCATCATCAAACTCAAACTGTCACTGAAACTCAACTTTAAACTCTGAAAGTCAAACTGAGATTCAAACTCAAACTGAAACTGAAACTCAACTTCAAACTGATGTTCAAAGTCAAACTCAAACTGACATTGAAACTCAACTTCAAACTGAAACTCGAACTGGCGATCAAACTCAAACTGAAAATCAACTTCCAAGAGGAAGAGAAACTGACACTGACACTGAAACTCAATTTTAAACTCTGAAAGTCAAACTGAGATTTAAACTTAAACTGACTCTCAATCTCAAACTGAAACTGAGATTCAAATTCAAACTGGCACTCAAACTAAGACTAAAACTTAACTTCAACCTGGAAGAAAAACTGATGTTCAAAGTCAAACTCAAATTGGCACTGACACTGAAACTTAACTTCAAACTGGAAGATAAACTGATGTTCAAAGTCAAACTCAAACTGGCACATGCAAACATTGTTTCGACATCAGTTTGACTTGCACGTTTTGTTCTCTTGCAACTTCAGTTTGACTTGCAACTTTAGTCTGACTAGCAACTTGAGTTTTACTTGAAACTCACATATCGCAAAACGTTGTTTTTGATAATGCGAATGAGATTTAATTTAAATCATGCTACTGAATGAGACCAACTGCCGTATTGTTGATGTTTTACCTTTATTCTCCTTCCGTGGTGGTTCATATGGAATGGAATCAACTTAATATCCTACAATCAACGTCAAACTGTTAAACCGTCAATTTACCACACCATCGATGAGACCCAAGTCATCTTCAAGTTCCGAGTTTCACTTCTAAATGTTCAAATACGATTAATTCTTCTCTGAAATGAATTTATGCAAATAATTATGAATTTTAGAGCATTGGCAACTGAACTTCTTCGATTAACAAGCCGAGGGATTTCACTGGGAACGTGCAGCCAAGGGTCATCCCTCCGGAGGCGTTTGCATTAATTATTCTGGAACCAAGGGGGACGGCGATGGGAAGGCCGTCGAGTTTTGGACAATTATTACTATTACCCTAATGGAAGATATATGTTATTAATGTCCTCGACTGGAACCAGGCTCACTTACGGAAAGCCGCTCTTGGAACTAATCCCTGATATGGAGGGCCCAAGTGCATCGTTCCTTTCGGATGGGACCGTTAAAGGATGGCCTGTACCATTAGCTTATTTAAAGCGTCAGTATATATTCCCCGGAACAATTGTCAGCGTTCCAAGGGGGAGGAATGATTTTGAAAATTAGTGGCATCCCAGTGGTTATAGCCGATTTTTTCTTCTTTAGGGTTAACTGCCAAGTTTAGGGACGTTTTTGTGGTTCGGAAAAGCATGCATTTTCTGCATCGTCCACAGTTAAGGAAAATCAATTTGGGACTCCGTGACATCCAAAGCCTCGGTCTTTCGCAGCTTAGCAATAAGACTTCTCTCGGATCGGCGTACCGCAGTTTCCCCCAAAAGAAAGTGACTAGGAAGCAATTAGTGGTAGACACTAGGGCGATAGTAAAGACAGAGGTGAATCGAAAAGAACTGGGGTCACCTCTAATGGACAGGATATCCGCCAGCCTCGTCAGATGGGATTTCCTTCATTGATTCAAAACGGTTCGACCCCCCCGGGTGAGGGTGTTTTTGTAGAAAGCCTTACAAGAAGCTACCTATATTGATCGGCCGTCGCTGAATTAAGAAACGACAGAAAAAATTTTTCTCATTGAAGTTCTTTTGAGAAATGTTTTTTCAATTTTTATTAGTTACTTTTTTGTCAAGGCATTTTTTTTTTGTTTTTTATTGCGTACCCTTAACTTTCTCCATAATGGACAATCGACTTGAACCCAAAATTCTTCCACCACTTTTTTCCAAACCTGCAATTACTGCAACGTGCATCCGCGAGGGAGTTTGCAGGAACCTGAAGCACTCGTCCTTTCCTTACTTTTCTCTCCTAACAATCCACGATGGGAGTTTTACAATTTACGGAGCTTCACCTACTCCGATATTTCACCTCGTTAGCCAAGAGTCCTTGAGCTTCTAAAATCCCCATAGAACCTCTCTTACCCCGCTCCTCGGTCCGACCGGTAAATCAAAAAGTTTTTCACCCGAGTTTCTCGCTTCACTAAATCTTATTGCTTGGTTTTAATTAATGGAGAAGAGATTTTGTCCTCGTTTCATGCTCTCTTCACTCGATCTCTTTTCCTCTTCAGTATAATCAGGACCATCGAAGGGTCAGAAGATCGCGAAGAAAACATGAATCACCAATGAGTGGGGTCGAGTGGTTCGGTTTCGAATCTTGCCATTTCCGCGAAGCAGAGTGAAGCAATGTGCAAAAGAACATCTCCCTTGGATTACATTTCCGAAAAACCCTCGATTTCTTGTTAAGAAGAAAAAACTCGAGGATTCTTCCGATGATTGTTGGGCCAAACGAGAGGAATTTGATGATATTATTAGTGATTTATAGTTTTAGGTATAAATCTCGGTTGAAGATGTAAGTGGAAAGAAAAATAAAGCTTGCTGTGGGATCAGGAGGCTGGAGCTCTCCCGTACATCCAGATTTTGGACGTGAAATACGAATATTGCTTCAGATATATTGCTGTAGAATTGCAGATCAGGGGAGCCTTCTCAAAAGGCCACTATTTTGATGGACGGAATGGTCTGAATGGCCATTGTGATGCTTATTGGGCCTTATCACGCTTCGCTTACTCTGACAGCTTACATTTCCTTTCAAGTTTCCCCCAATCGGAGCATCGCCGAACATGAAGAAGCATGATGCATTTAGTTAATCAGCTGGCCGTTAGATATATCGATTGAAGGAAAAACAACTTTTGAAAATCAGCGGCGAACCGTAGTTAACTAGTATTTCCCTGACATATCTGCAAAATGCTAACACGTTCGTTTTCCTTCGCATTTGCCAAGAAAAAATTCCGTTATAATGCTTTCGTTTTTGAAACTGGATGTTCAGGAGCTCTCCAGCTTACTTCGCTTTCAATTTCAGCATTCACCGCCATGCTCTCGTTCAGCGTTTAATTTCAAATGAATACTAATGGCTCTGGCATCCTGTACTTCGCATTTCCAAAATCCTCCCAGAGCTTGCGGTGAATATTCGACATTACGCGAATGTGGAGCTTCCGGTGCGAAAGAGCTGCGATATGAAGCCGCGCAGGATCCGGAGCCGGAAGGATTTTAAAGCTCGAGGTTCCCTGTTAATCCTCTTCGTTTCCGGCTTAAGAAACCTCTTATAAACCTCCCTTTCCATAGGATGCGGTGTGCTCGTATACGAATCTTGACACGCTATCGAATGAAGTCGATAAGCTGAAATATGAAAACCCTCCGAACATCTCGGGTTTCGTGCTCATGCTTATTTTTTCGGCGTCATCAACTTTTTTACCGGGTCTGAAGTTGGAGTACAGCGCGACACTGGATCACGCCGTGTCAAATCATTTCTTACGTTCCATCTAGCCCCATTTACACCCCCAGAAAGGTATTTTTACAATATGCTTCATACGAAGTCGAAATATTCCTTTTTCGAGCTTGCTGCAGGTTCTCTGTCGATGAATGAAGTAAACAACAGTATGCCTTGAACCGTGCGCCGAAATCAAAATTTGAGGCACGTGAATTTTCGAGAAAAACTTCATCTCCGGTGAAAAAGTGGATAGGTACACATAATTCCAACGGGGCTCCCTCAGGATTAACGCCTAACTCTGGCTTCAGCCGTATAAAACTCATATGATGCGACATTAAACTTTTAATGACCGGTGGGGGGAGGCCCTGTTAATAATACGCTACCAGAAGCGCAAAATCCGTTTTTACGACGTGATTGGAACGGATTTCAACGAACCATTAACGCCCATGGTGACTCATAAGCCAGCACTGTTGAGAATTAACCCCAAGTATTCGCACCCTCGTACGTCCGAAAACATGAGCCCCGTTCTAAACATCACTGTTTATCTCGGAGGGCTGTTCTTTATTTACTACGAGTTTAGAAACATAGGTTCAGCCTATGTACAACCCTAACGGAGAAAACTCTTTTCTGATTGGGCGATGCATCAAACTGTAGACGCGGCGCGCATTCGGGAGCGATCCCTCGAAACGAAAGGGGCCACCGGGGATTTCCTATTCTGTTTTCTCATCGCTTTCACCGAGGGAGGTCCTCTCCAAGGATTTGGTGAACCCGTTCGCGGTGTCCGTATGCGATTGTTGACGAAGGATCCTTATGACTCACAACTGTTAATCAATGGCGTTTGACGACTTTGGTGGCTTCATGCGGAATAAATGTTCATATTACATATGAGTGAATTACGAATAATTTAGGTTTGTTAATCAATAATAAACCATAGTGATCGCCCGTGAAAAAGACCAACTAGGTACAGAACCTGATTTTTGGTCAAAATTTCAAAAATTTACAACTCCTTCCTCCTGAAAACCCCCGGACGGCGGACGGCGTGCGGGCAAAAACATTTTATTGCGGACTCAGATTCTTCGCCAGTAAACTACCTATGTTTACAAATTGTCATAACTTATGCACAGCCTGAGTTCTCCCGAAGTGCGTAGTATGCTCGCAGGATATTGATGGCATATGTAATGCGCATTTGCTATCCTCAAGAGCGCAATATTATTGATGCAATTGCGCATAAATAATCCCGCAAATGGACGCCCTCGCTGGACTACCTACCCAATTTCGAGTTTTTGAGCTTCTAATTACCCATATTCGACTGGCCGGGGATCGTTTTCGTCGAAACCCCTTCGAAAGCGTACATTATGAATAACTCTATCCATAGTAAATGCGAAAGCGTTTCCAGACCGCGGCCGCCGAGGGACGCAAGGCTCTGATGAGATGATTCACTTTTTGGCTTAAGTGGATCTTCTGCGGTGGGGTGGGTAGGGAAAATCGGAGTGGGGGGTTAACGTAATCAACCCCTCCCTCTCGATACTGGCACCCCTGCAATGGCGAACAGGCTGAACAACGCGAGTACCAAAGCAAAAAGGTTTGTACTATTTCCAACACTCTGTGAAAAGCGAAGGAGCTAAGAGATTCGGTAGCTGCTTTTGTAATGCATCTGACAATAGAACGTTTCTGCAATTACATGTTTTGGTCAAGTATCTTAGATAAAATTACGCAACTTGCAAAAATACTGTGCATATTGAATAAATTGATAAAAAAGAATGGTATTGCATTAAGTATGCATAATATTCACGATACCCTATCAATTTCTTCAGAAGGAAGCGTTGAATCATACCCACGTGTTACAATTACAATAATTTGCGAAATCTACTCTTCAATGGACCCGATGACTGTCTCCTCATCTCATACTTGATGCTCTTTTTCCCCTTTCACTAGCGGCCCTCAGAGCTTTCCGTCCCTGGATGGAACTAACTGCTTGAGCCAACAGACCCTAACCTCGTTACAGCCTCACATATCCGCCCCTGGGCCAATTATAAACAATACAGATCGAATCCCATATGTGCCCCCGAGGCTTCCCGTGTTGCCATCGACCTTGATTCTCCCAAACTGGCGGTTTATGCTTGAATAATTCAATCCACGGTTAACCCTTCTCGTTATTCTCCGGTATACGTTGGAAAACGGTCATGTACGATGAGCAAGAGTTGATAGTTCTTCAAGATTCATGTGAAAAATTAAAAATAAATAAAATCACGGCGGGACAAGGTGCCCAGTTTTTCAATACGTAAGAATATTACTTTAATTTCGAGGTAATTATATAGTGTTGAAAATTTTAAAATAGATACGGTGAAAGTAGGGGGAAAAATGGGTTCCATGTGCCTATCAGTTATCATCGCTGACGTTGACGTAATCCCTTACCCCTTCACCCTTTGGGCCTTGGAACTTTTTATCTGCCTGATGGGACGTCACAGACGCCACAGGCGTCAGGTCTCGCCCTAGTAGTTATCGTGCTCAGCAGTAACCGCAGTGTACCTATATTAATATGATATTATTATATACCTTTTTTACCCCCGCAAATCGTTGATACCTATCATAACTTTAATTCGTGGTAACGATGTATACCTAATGCTAGAAAAAATAATCATAAAAATTTGTACAAATTGAAGTATTGTTATTTTGATAACTGCGTTGTCTCTATCGTCATTTCCACAATATTGTGTTCGCCCCGAAAAGTTGAAAACCAGATTTCATCCATTGCGATTAAGTTGCGGCCAGTCAGGCGTGCGCCAAATTTGCTCCAAGTAACAGATGCTGCCTCATTGTACATATTTGGTAACCTATCCCCTTTATTTAATCAAGATAACAACCCCGGGTCGACATGTTTGCCAGCGGCGGTAGAAAATGTTTTCGACATGCGCATGCGCCACGCGGCCTGGAAACGACCGCGAGGCAAAAGCGAACATTCCGAACGGCCGCAATTACTTCCGATCCGAGTAGATTTGAAGAGCGAAGCTCATCGGGGCGACCGTCAACCCCCGCGGGAAGCTGAACGATTGCCCATTGTTCGCCGCTGGGAGACTTGTGTGAACAACTGCTGTGTTACTTGTTTTCGCCGCAGAAGCAACAAGGCGACCGGATAACCGACGTGGGAGTCAGAAGGCTAACCAGAGTAAATAGGCACCTAGTTGGCTATTTTTAATGCAACACGAGCCAATCAACGGTTCTGTCCCGAAAGCAAGGATTTTCCGCCGTAAATGATAACTACGCAAAAATTTTAACCGCCTGATACACGGTGTGATCCTGAGACGCCTTGCTCCGCAAGCGGATGTCTTAACCACTAGACTACCAGGCGACCGTCTGTAGAATTATTATTTTCCCGAGGGTTAGAATTGGAGGCTCAGTGTTGGTTTTTCTGCCGACTCAACATTCCATGTTGTCATATTTTTGTCTATTTCGTCCATAAAATTATGTGGGTACATATCCACTTCTTTTCTGGAGATCGAAAAAATGAAAATCCATCTATAGGAGGGGAAAAAGTCATGAAAAAGTCGAAATTGGTGGACAAACCATAAAAAACATAGAAATCGCAAGATCTAACGTTTTCGAACTATTTTACCCAAAACCCCTTATACTCCCATTTATGACTCAGTTTTTGAGTGACAAACCAAAAATCCGAATCCGCAGGATGGGTTCATCAATTCAGTTTATTCATCAAATATCCGTGGCCTATTCTCCGAGTAAAATTTTTCATGGATACGTTGACAGGGAAATTCATAGATTACTACTTATCCTAAGAAAAATGTTTGACGAATAGTCCGAATCAGACGGTACCGAATAAAAAATATAACGCCCAACTTTCTCTTCGTTTCTTCATATATTTAAAAATTTTTAAGGTTTGCATACAAGGTGACAGCACCACAGAATTTTTTCGTCATTTTTATGTCAGATTTTTTAAATAAACTTAAAACAGAAATAATTCATTGTTCAGTGGCATGGAACGACAAGTAAACGAAGCGATACGTCATTCAGTGACGTTTCTACTCGCTCTGACGCCTCCAGCCCAGACATCGGACGCCGATCAGCAACGCCCCACGACGAACTTCATCCATCGGATCCGGCGGGCGGCTGCATGAATGAGTTTTCATGTACTGCACCCCTTGCTGTGACAAAACTTCATCAATTCCGTAGCGCCACCCCCAGCATCCTTTATGAAGGATATATATCACGACGACAATAGGTGGAATAAGAAAATGTTGATAGTAACTCGATAATGGACATCATAATTCAACAACGTCTGCATGCAGAAAATGGTAGAGAAAAAAAACGCAGAAACTCAATATTGGAATCCTTGTAAATAAGGATTTCCTAAACATACTGTCTGGTCTGAGCATCAATGGAAAGAAAAAGCGCAGAAATTACCGGTGAACGAATTCCAGAAGAAAGCGGGAGATTTATCTTTTTTTCTGCCATCCGTCCTATTTCCACTCGAACATTTACGTTGGTGAAATGGGTTCTTTGATTACTCGTGCGCCTTGATGATGGAAAAGCAAAAGAACCGTTCCAGAGGTTAGCGTACATCTTCTGTTCGCGGGAAACGATAGGAACTCTTCTCGGCTCAACCCTTGCGCTGGCAGGAGCTGGAGGCAACCCCACCTCACCCATTCCAGCCCCCTCCCTGGCACCTGATTGTGTGGCTTTTGAAGACGCTTCGCCCTTTTGCCGTCTCATCAAAGGGTTTTCTGTAAACCGGAGGAGGCAGTTCTTGAGGCACAAAGAGCAGTGCGTATAGGTGCGTCAGAAATGAAGAAGTGCAGGTGTTGTGAGAAGGTTTTCGGAAGTGGATTGCCGAACAAACAAAAGCGTTCACCCCCCATCGGGCGGTAGCTGAACTAAGCAGCACAAAGAAGTGACTTCAACCTGGATGGACTTTTGGCCTTTCGGAAAAAGCAGGATCAGTTCCGCCGCGTTTTCCAGCAAAACTTTCTTCGCTTAGGAGGTCGTCGGCTTTTCGGAGGATGCGAATGGAGTTTCGTCGTGCCCGAAAGTAAATGACGCGTGGAATTGCGTGAAAGCTGCCGCATTCCAGTTGATGTCGAATGCTCATAAGACGAATACAGAAATTGTTCGATCTTCGAGTTTGAAGTTCGGAGGTATGACAAGTGGTTTCATAGAAATCGGACAAGACGTTAAGACAATGGCTGTTGAACAACAGGCTGCTTTTCCTACTCCAGCTGGGGGGGGGGGATTTGACCGACAAAAAGCCACCTAAAAAAAACGGGCTTCTATAGGTGCGAAAATTTGTTTAAAATAGTAACAATTCTATTGAGTATCTGGAAAAAGGCTAATCATCATGAATAAATATCGTAGGACAAAAAATTCAAAAAATTTATAACGCATCTCTTCTTTTTGGCTAACGGAGATGATTTTTTATTAATTATCCCAACTCTTCTCGAATGAGTTCTAGAAGGAGACGGTCTTGCTGAATTCCACGTTTTACAAAACCACATTGTAATCGCTTCCTTGTCAAAAAACCATTTTATCGTAGATGAAAATATTTTTGTGGTTGATCGTGTCGGTATAAAACCTCGATGCATGAGAAGCGATATTCGTAGTCTCGGAACCAGCGCTGCCACCAACAGTCTGTTCGTTGAGGAAGTGAGTAAAAATCGTTGGATCGTTATTATTGCTGATTTTGTGTTATAAGCCACAGCGAAAAAAGGATAAACCTTCTCAATTGTTTTGATAACTATACACTTTATGATAATCACGAAAATAATCACTCAATAATAAACTCAATATTATGTTTTTCTGCCTCGTTTTCAATGATTGTCTTCTGATTCTGGTACCATAATCAAGGATTTTTTAGCTATAGGTGAAAAAGGGACTAGTCGTCCTAATTTTCAGTTTTTTTTTCAATTTTAGTATTTTTTGTTCATTTTGTTGTAATGGCCGGAAGGATTTGGCAATTGGGGCATATCGGGGATAATGTAAGCTTAAATGAACCGCTACGTAAACCAATTAAAAACATATTTTTTTTACAATAATATACTTTTACGATTTATGGGCGCTGGGACAGACGGAGAGATAGAAATTTCATTCCTACCACGAAAAATAAATTTCTGATCGATTCTAGCTCAAGATGGCATCCAGCAAAGCATCGTCCGACCCAAGAACGCTGTTGTTCTTGTTCGAAAGGCCAACCGAGCCTGTTTTCATGCCAAAAGGTGACAAGGGAGCTGTTTTCGACGTGCCTGACGAGTACCTGGTAAATATTGATAATCAAAAATATCTAGCAGATTTTATTGGAGATGCAAACGACATTTCATCAATAGACCTACCCCATTTTTCACAATCGTGTTTTGCAATGTTCATGTCCTGTAGAAAGTCCTGTTACAGGACTCCTGTAGAATCTTTCAATCTTTAAAGGACCATTGTGGCATTGTGGGCTTATATATGTTTAATTTTAATTTCTCATCAAAAACGTTACAACTTGTAATTAACATTTTCAGCCATAGTTCTACTGTTAAGTTTAATCTTAAATAAACAGTTGACCAGCAGGCGGATAGTCGATATTTTCGAACCTCAGGACGTGCATGTATTGCGGTATAAAGCATGTAAAGCTTTGAAAGTTGAGGTTTGTTGCAAGTAAATTGATCGTATACTTGGATTGAGCCATAAAATGGGTAAACGTTTATGATTTTTCGTTATCTTCCGGAATTTTATAACAATCATTGCGACGATTCATTACTTTTTCGAAATGGAAAAGTGAAAAACTGGCTGTTTGAATTTATCGACGAATATTATTGACCTGAATCAATAAACGTTTGCTTCTAGAATGCTAGACGGTACGAAAGAGATGTTTAAATGTTGGCAGGTTGAAAGATACAGACCGTTGAAGGATGACTTGGCATCCAGGTTCGGAACCGAGGAACGCATTGCTGTCAAGACCATTACTTTGCCCGACCTCAGCCTTCCGTTGCAGCTCGGCCGCAGGGAAAACTTTTCCCTTTTCTTGCCCCACCACAAGAAAATGGCTGCTCGTCTGATCGAGATTTTCATGGGTTGGAAAATTGTTTTACCCGTAGGATAACTAACTCGAATATTTTTCGCTGGTAACCACGACTACTCTGAGGTCTGAAAATTTGGTTGTTCCATCCCACCAACATTGCATGGCATGTACAATTTGCTCCATAGGAGGAATCGAAGGTTTGGAAGTGCTTGAAGATGGTAGTTATTGCGAAAATTCGAGACAAAAACAAAAAAAAATCCTGGGTTAAAGCTCCTGCACATTTTTGTTCTTTTATGGTTAACTATTTCTGCCATAGGTATGCGAACATTGGAGGATTTCATATCAGCCTCGGTCTACTGCCGCGATCGTATCAACCCCTACCTCTTCATTTACGCCTTATCCGTCGCTATCCTCCATCGACCCGATACTCAGAACCTGCCTATACCATCGCTAACTGAAACCTTCCCTGAGAAATTTATGGACAGTGCCGTTTTCGCTCAAGTTAAGGAAGAGACCAATATAGTGGAAGATTCGGGTCAGCGAGTAAGTCAAGAACGAGCTAAGTACCTAAGACGATCCTTAAGGATGTTTTTATCCAAAAGCCAGGGTGATTGAAGATGAGGCAGGTTGAATGACGACTTGACGATACTTACCAGTGACGTCATGACCAACTAATTCTTCCTCAGTTAGCAAACCATCCCAGTTAGTCCCTAATCCTCCTAGCCTCAAGTTGAGGTTAGAATTAAATTGCTTATGTCCATTTATTTCTAATTTTTAGTTTACGGTACCTGGCCATGGCGAATAAAAATCGAATTTCACCCAGAATATCCAGGTTACTAAATGATATTACTTTCCAGATTAAAATAGAGATTCCCGTCGATTACACCGCCTCGAACCTCGATATCGAACACAGGCTAGCCTATTTTAGGGAAGATCTCGGCATAAATCTCCACCACTGGCACTGGCATCTCGTCTATCCCACTGATACGTCGCAGCAAATCGTCCAAAAAGATAGGAGAGGGGAGCTATTTTACTATATGCACCAGCAAGTTCTTGCAAGGTGATATGGGTTGGCTCTTCATGAACTGGGAAAGAATTTTGGAATTGTCGTTCCTTAACTAACTTCCTTCTTGCGCAGATACAATTTTGAGAGACTGTCCAACAGTCTGGGGCGAGTGAAACGCTTGAATAACTGGAGAGATCCCATCGAGGAAGGGTACTTTCCAAAATTGGATAGCCTGGTAGCAAGTAGGGTATGGCCACCAAGATTCGCCAACACACGCCTCAACGTAAGCTTCTACAAGTACCAATAAATTAATCCGACATTATTAATTCCATGGGATGATAAAAATCAAATTTTTGCCAGGACATCGATCGCGAACAAGAACAAATCCGATTCGATCTCCAGGACTTGGAGAGATGGAGGGACAGGATCTACGCTGCCATTCACAGCGGATCTGTTATTGATGTAAGTTTGAGAATCCAATCCGGAAAATTGCACATATTTGTGTTTAAAAATAAAGGAGAAATTAACTGGAAGTTCATTTGCAGAAAGATGGTCAATCGGTGGCGTTAACAGAGTCAAAAGGAATCGATATCCTTGGCAACATGATTGAATCAAGCACACTGTCGGTGAACAGAAACCTCTACGGGGACTTGCACAATTTGGGACACACCGCGATCTCATTCTGCCATGATCCTGACAACAAAAATTTGGTGAGTTATCCTCGAGATCCGAAAGGGGTGCTTAACCTATTAATCATAGTGACTTCATTGATGTGCTAAGGACATCAGCACGTTGATGAGACGTTAAAAACTGGTCATTGAAAGGTGAAAAAGTACGGATTTTTTTTCCAATTCTTACTCACCCCAGATAGGCGATTCCCTCTGCAGCGAATAAAGGGACTGTTCGGACAGGCAGTCCCGGACTGCTCCAAAATATTTTGCCTTGGCAAGGTAGCTTGGCCACAATCGAGGGGATCTTTTTGGGTCCAAAAATCAAAAACAAAATTGCTTTTCTCAGGAACCTTTTGGAGTGATGGGAGATACAGCCACAGCGATGCGCGATCCTGTCTTCTACAGATGGCATGCGTTCATTGACGACATATTCCAAGAACACAAGAACACCCTTCCTCGCTACACGGTGGCTCAGGTATTTTTTTGAACTGGAGTATTCTCAGAACACATATCTGAAGAATGTAGCTTGTCGAGCAAAGGACAGTCATGCTGAGCTCAAAAAGGCTGAGATCAATCGATCATCCAGACATCATTAACGTCTGCCCTGATTTCAGCTGGACTACCCCGGAATCGCCATTACTGGTGTTCAACTGGTGTCGCAAGGAGAGCAACCCAACATTTTCAGCACATTCTGGGAAAAGAGTGACGTAGATTTATCCAACGGTTTGGATTTCAATCCTCGAGGGTCGGTGTATGCTACATTTACCCATCTTCAACACTCTACGTTCCGCATCAAAATCACTGTAAGTTACATCAATGGAAGTAGGTAGCATTTATCTAACATTTCAAGGATCTATCATTCTCGTGTCTCACTGTACCTCATTTCTGTTAGATTGACAATAAAACTGGAGCTGACAAAATAGGAACGGTGCGCATTTTCATGTCACCGAAGTATGACGAAAGAGGCCTCTCGTGGTCATTCAGAGATCAAAAGAACATGTTTATCGAAATTGATAAATTCGTCGTAAACTGTAAGTAGCATCTGAACAGTCAAGATTCCAGAATGCAATCTATGGTGTCAAGAACTGTGTAGAATTACATTGAACGCTTGAAAAGGTCGTTCCACAGTCCAAGTCCAGTCAAACTGCAGAAAAAATGGTTTTCCGGCTTTTCCAGTGAAACCCAAGCAAAACACGGTCGAGAGGCTGTCGCATCAAAGTTCGGTAACCATTCCTTTCGAAAGGTCCTTCAGGAATTTGAACCAAGCGCCGCAGAGCGGACAAGAGCTCCAGCGCTATATGTTCTGCGGCTGCGGTTGGCCGCATCACATGCTCATCCCCAAAGGGACGGCTGACGGCTATCCGTGCGAGCTGTTCGTCATGGTTTCGAATTGGGCTGACGATAAGGTAAAACAATCGATTCACGTAAGCAATGTGTTGGTTATGCCGAAATGGACCCTCAGAAATTGATGAAGGGAGACATGGGATCGTTGTTATGGGAATAAATTAATGCCTCAAGTAGTGATCTTACGTCGGTTTCAGTTTATCAGCTCTTATCAGTGATGCCATCTCCCACCCCTCCCGCAGAAGGAGGATAGGGGGAGGGAATCAGCTGTGGGTGGCACCTCCTGGCGCTGGGAGCCACCCGCAGCAGGCTTTCCATTCCTCCCTCCTGTCCTACAAGGGTATGGTACCTGAAGTCACTCAGGGGCAGGAGGCGGGTCGGTGGACGTAAAAAGGTTGGGTGCTGACATCGCTGATAAGAGCTGATAAGCCTTAACCGCCAAAATAACACTACTGCACTGGAGAAGGCCCTTCGAATAAATTGTTCTCTCTCTCGCACAGGTTGAAGGACGAGGGGACCCTGTGTGTGCTGATGCAGCTAGCTACTGCGGCGTTCGCGACGCTCTGTACCCCGACAAGCGAAGCATGGGATACCCCTTCGACCGTCAGCCAAGGGCAGGTGTTCAAAGCTTGCAGCAGTTCCTCACACCCAACATGAGAGTGCAGGATGTGAAAATTCGCTTCAGGAACGAATACCGCGATCCGGAAAAATCTGGGAGTTTGCCCCATAGGAATTAGGCGCTTGGAAAATGTAAAATGAAGATTCTTGATGTTCAATGCTGAGCACGATAAGTCATGGCTGGACTTTCCAGGCAATTTCCTCGTACAAAAGTGATAAAATAATAATAAACTATCCAGAGTACCTACGTCGCAACAAGTCTCTCTCTACAATCCACGACTAACCATCGAGTGAAAATGTTTGAAACTGTTCTCGTAATAGTGCAATTTAATTTACCAAACCATCTCCGAACTTTTGAAGTTGGATCATTCGAACGATGTTACACATACACTGTACAGCGACTATTCCGCTCGAAGGATTTACGATAACGGCAGTTGTTTTGATGGCGATGTGACGTGTCGCCAGGGTAAGAGGAAAGTTTTTAATGTCTTCCACTCCAGTACTTCACACTAGAAGTCCGCGAAGGGGCAACTGTGGAGCAATAAGTTAATTAGGCGCGGAGTCGGAGAAACCCCTTTAACACGAGATGGCTCTTAGAAAGGACGGTGCTCGTTGGTGCGTCAGTGATCACGCCCAAGGGCCCCTTATGTCATTTTGACCATACTTCCAACACCGTGTTATTGAACGAATACCCTGCTATGTATTTCTGACGATTTTTCCAAGCACCCCATCATCACTAGAAACTCGCACTAACGGTAGTTTTGAACTGAAAAAATGTGATATGGAGTGTTAAAGGGAGCTGAATCCAGAACGAAGTCGAAAATTTGAAATTCAATGAAAAATCCTGCGATTCCGTATGCTGGCGCACAAATCTTTCCGATTTTTGATCAAAATTTGATCGATATTGAATATCATTGATATAAATTTTATATCAAAATCGCTATATTTAATACAGGTAGCAAGTAGCCGACCTAGATACTGTTTTTATCAATGGACTACAAACGCTCGAAAACCAAATCCTCAAATCCCGTGGCGAATATGTAAAATACAGCTGGGAGAAGTTGTTGGAGCCGGGCTCACGGCCTTCGCCGAAAGATATCATCGAATTACCTAATTCTGATTCATGAAGTTGTAACTTTAAACCTTGCCTCATGATTTTGACAGGATCAAAGTCGTATAAGAGTAAAGTAGAAAAGTTCAATCCGGCATAAGGCGTCTGCTCGGCGTTGTTTCGAAGCTATGGGACCGGAGAGTGATATTTTTCCAAAGCTCAGGGTATCTGGTTCTGTCGGAGGACCATAAACAAGAATCAGCCTCGGTCCCTTGGGTGCTACTGCCTCCCTTTAGCCTCCGAGACGAGCATGTCGTTTCATACCTACCAGACTTAACCTCTCCGCAGATTTTTTCACCTGTATCACACTTTTACCCTGTCTCGAAACTCCCACGCGTGCCGTACGTAAGCTCGCTCTTCTTCACTCCCATCCCCAAACAATAGCTTCCATTTTCTCTCATCCAATTGACGTTCATATCCAAAATACGCGCGTTTTTCTCCCTTTTCCCAGCCTCTGCTCCTTCAGCGATGGCATAAATCCCGATTCAGCCGGTAGGCCGGCGAAAACGTTGTAATTTATCCCTGATATCCCCTTGAAAAGCTCGTGATCTGTTCTCAAGCTCTCTTCCTTCCAGACGCATATATTTTCAGTAACAATGCTTTCGAGCTAGGAAAAAAGAAAAAAAAAGCTGAAATATACCTCATTTAACTATGTACCTATTATCTAGTAGGAAACGATTTGGAAAAATTGAATCGAAACTAAAATACTAACTAATCGAACTAAAATAAATGTAGATAGGACTAAATACGAATAGGAGCGTAATACGCTCAGAGTAGGAGGGTATTTTTGATATCAGGAGTGGAATGAAATGCATTGAAATATGATAACGCAACAAAATGGGTGTAGTTTCCAAAAATCTGCATAATACACAATCCTAGCAACCCCGAGGCTGCACCTCTTCACTGCAAGGTCGCATGATCTTTTTATGACGCCAGCAAACACCAAGTGCTTCATTTGGTTCAAAACAACCTGATATTTGGATCTGAGAATTGGATTTCAGAGGCTCAGAGGCTTGGAAGGGGTCAAAATTGAAATTTTAAAATTCAACACATTCGAGAAATTTATTATGGCAAAAGGTGGTGTTAAAATAGCGTACGACCAAAAAAAAATCTTTTGAATTTCATAAAATTTTTTTGAGGTATTCCACAAATTTGAATTTTTTTAAATTTATGAATTTTTGAATGGTTTTTAATTAAATGAATTTTTTCAAGTATTTAATAGGTACTTCAAAAATTTGGCATGGGATTGATGAATGCTCGGTTTTATGAATGGCAACAAATAAAAACGCATTCCAAGCCACACTTGGATATCGCTGAAAGCTTTATTAATTAAAAGATTATCGAATGAAAAGGATTTTTTTCGTTGAATAGCCAAAAGCCCAGGTGATTGATCGAGGCGCAGTTGGACGTCTCCCCACTCATATTGCCTCTCGGTATCGACAGTGACTGGCTATTAATCATGCTTCGAATTATAATATCCCCTACAGATTCTGTCGAGGGGTACCGAAAGAGGGCTTTGCATTATGGAAATTCGGTCGTCATCGAACAGAAAAGCAGCCCTTGTTTACATTTCGGTATATCCAAAGTAGCTCTTCTTTTCTTCGGTACGTAAAATACGCCTCGGCATCCGAACAGGCGCTACAGGCGATCAATCGCTTTCCCCTCAGAAATCGTACATCATTCACTTTTCGACGCAATCGTAAAAGGAGCGCGGCTTTATGAGGTTTCCAAAGGAGGACATGAAAACTGATTGTGGTTCGTGAGAGGTCGATATTTTTGACGGATCGTTTTCCCTTTGGATAAATCTGCTCCGACCTGGCAGACGTACTGTGAGGGCGGATGTGTACTCATAAATATGAAGCCGAAATCCATCTCGAAACGAGGGCAGAGACTTCATCCAGTTGGAACGGTACCGTTTCATTAGGTTGCTCCTTTCACTGATATTTTAAGGTGGTTAAAAACGCCAGCTTATCGACATTATTGCAAACTTGGGGATACTTTTTCATGTTAAAGCCCACAACTGCGTATACCAAGTCGAATATGAAGTCAAGATTTGGTGTTGACGTTGCCATAAAAACAAAGGTATCATACTTATTTGACGCAATAATGAAAAACATTACTTAACGACCAAAAACATCCAAGTTGTCAAGATCTGAAGCTTCGCACTACGTTCAATATTTCAGTCCAATTCGTCTTTAGCGGGAAAGACTTGTACTTGAATCAGCCATTCATTAGTAATCCGGTCTGAAACTCGTCTCTCCAAATGGGTGGTCGGTTTTGAAAAGCAAAGCACCTGGTTGAGTGGATGGTTGTACCAGTCAAACGATGTTGCCGGTTTTGATCCTTGGCTGTCGAGCTTATAAACCACCCCATCAGATGCGCCCTATCCGCGTTCCGGCGGCAAAGCCCTCTCTAATTAAACGGGGAATCTCTCTTCGGTTGTTGGATACATCCCCGACCTCCATTTTAAGCCGGCAACTCGTCCCGCGTTGCATTCTGGATTGATCCAAGCAATTAGTAGTAGGGAAAATCCGATATTTTACCAGCAATCCGAATTGGTAGCAGAGATGAAGCAGAAAGAGGGGCTCTCGCAACGTTTGTATATTTTATAAGCATAAGAGGCGAAATATTTTGCACATAATCGATGTGGTGTGCAAACAAACATCTGATGCCTTCTTCCGGGGGCAAGGGGGCGCCCCTTTGGCAGGAAAAACGGGATTTTTTACTGCCAGAATTCTTAAAAAGTTGTTTTTACAATAACAAAATTAACATTAATTTTGTTAACAACAAATTAGGAACAATAATGTAATTAGCAACAATAATTAGGTAAATATTTGCTGTCTCAAGTCATTGTCTTTTCAAAATTTAGGAAATGTAATAATTGAATATGCGTGCCTCTAATCAATCACTATAGAGGGGGGGAGGGGGAGTGAATTTTTTGGCAAAACCAAAGATCCGATTTTCATCGTCGGACATTCACAATATTCATATTTGCTTTGCAAGAAACGGAAATTACTGTTGTTCGCGTTTCAGCCCCCTTCTGTTTCAAAGGGATGACGGGAAAGTAGGAATTTTTCCCAGCACAAGGAAGAAACTTCAGATTGAGTTGACGATATATTTTCAAACGGTTCAGCTGCTCCAGCCATTGACTGGTTACGACGTTATCGGATGCTAATGTCTGTGAGATAAGAGGCTTACCTATCGGAGGGGCGTTACTCCGTCTCGCAAGATTAAGCCGCTTCCGGAAGTAAAGGGGCGTCGAATAAAGTAAACCGAGGAGAATTAGGGGTAACTCGATACTTCCTCAGAGCGTATGAGGTACCCCTGTTCGGGTACAGAATTTCGTCTGAGAGAATGCAACGCAAACGATCAGATTTCTTGTGTTGGACAAGAGACAATTTTCGGCTCAGTCTTCAGACCGATTTTTGTCCCTTGCCAACGCCTTATTTCAGGCGTACTCTGCAAAATTTGCAATATTAGGTTCGTAGTCATTTTCAGCAGCAGTTGAGAAGATGGAAAGAAGTAATGGGACGTTAGAAGAATGTTTTCACTCATATAATTTTTTAATGACAGCAAGAGTTCTAACGAAAGTTAAAATATGGACCCTCTACACAACAACAACAACAACAAGTTTTACATTTATTCTTGGAGGAACGTAAGTTTTTTTTACGTCTACATCGATAAACTGAACAATGCGGTTGACACTAAGAGAGCATTTTGAATGCCAGATTCATTTTGCAGAGTTCAAACAAAAGTTTTCTTGGAGGACCATGGAGTGAAGAACAGGACGAAAAATTCTAAATGCGGACCCCTTGAAACAGCAATAGGTATAGTATGACCATCGCAAATGCAGCCCGCTCCTTTGACTAACCAAGTACGGACACTTTATGGTTCGCATCCCCTCGTCATTCAGTGTTTCTGTCATCGTAAAGCGTTTACCTTCAATTCTATCAGATGCACTCGTCTGGAAGAGAGTTCTGATCCCGGAGAACAGTCGAATCGTTTCCCTGGGCCGACTGTTTGCGTCTTAACAAGGATCGTCGATCTACTAGAATGCGTTTTATGTAAAGTCAATGATCCTAGAACATCTGTTCACCTAATCCATGAGGACCATATAAGGCATTTTTCAATCGTTAATTCAAAGTTTTGTTCTCTAAATTTGTTTGGCGAATAAACTGAATTGATGTACCCGCCCTAAGAGGACAAACATTTTAGTTTTCAATCCAAATTTTAGTTTTGAACCGAGAGGAGAAAAGCAATTCAAACACCGGGAACCCTAATCCGTTGAAATATTACGACCAATAATACAAAGCGAAAAAGATATAGAATTGAACGGGCAACTTACAAAACTGCCCTGACAGAAAACAGCAGCGGAGCAGTAAAAAACTGTCCGTAATGAACAGCGATAAATTCAAAAAATCGCATTCCCCCAAACTCAAAGAGAAGTCAAGCTCGAATGTTTTTTTGGAGGAAGATTTTTTTCACGTTTTGAAGGGAGAGGTCGTGGATTTGGGGTATATCTCATACAAAACCTACAGCCATGCCAGGGGTGGAGCTGTAGAAAGATAAAAGGGGACCGTTGCTATACCAAATGCGCTTCCCTTTTGAGTTCTTTCTCTGTTTTGGGATGGAAATGATCTCGATAATCTGTGATGTTGAGGGACCGTCACATGTGTCGGTAATGGCTCAGAGAAATAATTGCTCCCAAGCTGAGGAGCTGTGTGACTCAACTTGGTGGATTAAAAAACCATAAAGAAACGCTCGGGGAAGAATTCGTTTCCACCTCGCTTGCCCCCGGAATTTGAAAATTGAGGTGCGCCCGACGAGCTTTTTTTATCTAAAAAATAATTATATTAATGTTGAATGGGTCTATTAATTGGTATGTTGTCGATTAAAGTTGACATAATCTATGGGTCGAATTCCAACATTTTAGCCGGTAGATGGTACTAGCGGGAATTGATACGATAACATGAATACTGCCGACTACCGTAACTGGGAATAACGAGCAACAAGATCATAACACAAATAATTAAACCCCACTCAATTTCAATACATTCATGTAAACACCTTCCGGTGAAGCAGTAACTCTCGTTTCAGAACTGTTCTTACATAACCCTTCCTCACAATAGGTGTGTAAATTGGAAAATCGAATACATTTGAATACGTTTTTTGAACGCTAGACTCATTTTAGCGTTATTTTCAATGGCTTCCTCTGTGTTACAAACTTTTCTCCCTTCTTCAAAAACTAACTATTAAGGGTGGAATATGCTGAATCACGTCATATCCACACAGCTGGTTTCATGCACCAAAACTTAAATCTCTTCCTATCTCACAGAACACTTGTAAGAATCCATTACAGCATGAAGGAACGCAATATCCCACCCACTCCCTCACTATAAATATATACGATTTTTCGAATCCTCTCCTCATTGTTTGAGAAAGAAGGGATTTCATCAAGATGCAGCTGCGAGTCGCATAAATAGTTTGCCTCCGTAAAGAACGATTTCCCTTGTTTGCGCCTTTTGGATATCCGCCAGTGCCATTAACTTAGATAACGTCTGCAGAACAAATATGGGCACCAGATGTTTGTTCGCTATTACTCCCTGGTCTTTAAGTCGATGTATTAGGGGTGTTGTAACTATGGTAAACGGAGTTCGAAGGGGAATCGGAGCCGGCTAATTTGATAGGCTGAACGGGTATCTGAAATTATCGTAAGCCACTTGAAGCATATGGCACATTTGATTGCGATTATACGCAGCGTTTTCTCGATTTAAATTCGCTAGTTTTGACTTTCCACGAAAACCAACATCTCCAAATACGATCTGCTCTGAGTTAACCTTCCGAAGGACCAATATTGGTACAAACCTGCTGCGAATCCCAGAAGACCATAGATCTTTATAGCGTAAAATCTGGCTGAAATCTACCATTGCTTCTCCTTGAGCTCGTTCTTAAGCATAAAGTCGCACATTCTATGATTTTCTAAAGGTAGTACTAACATCAGTCTGTTTCTCCCACGTGTACAAAAGGACTCGGAAAGATGAAACGGCAGCACTGGCGATAAGTTCCCTTCAATATTCGAGCGTTAGGTGCTGTAGCATTGAGGGGTTCGTCTGTCCCATCCCTATCATGGCTTCAAATCAGCTATTCCCTTTTGGCGACTCGTCAAGAGCTTTCCCGGATCGGGAACCCGGCATTCGATGGGGCAAAGAGCAAATGAAAATGGCATTTCCCCCGCCTGTTATGCTGCCTCATCAGCTTTATCCGGCCGAGTACCCGTTTTCGTGGGTTTATTTAGCATTCGCTCTGTGTTGCTCTGACGGGAAAGGGCGTCAAATGAATTTGGCATCGCGGCGATGCCTTCGAGCTTTCACCGGGTTTTGAGCCGCAGTTTCAGCGCGTTTCCCTGGCCGCAGGCGCTGAAGAGAGTAAAATCAGCCTCGATCTACATCCTGGATTCAATTGATCTTCCGATTGAATGAGACCGTGTGTAGCCGTATTCTGCCAAAGGTAGGCAGAATAATGAATGTTCCCACGATTTTTTATCCTGTTTCATCGCACAATTACAAACACTGACTATTTACGAAATGTCTTTCGAACGGAAGAATAGCGGCACATAATCACGAGAAAGATTTGAAAAATCGCCCCAGAAGAATCCCAATTCCAGAGACCCTAAATGCCTGAGGGCCTTCCAGTGTGGTCATCTATTATTACAATTTTTCCTGCGTAACAACAAGTAGTTATATGGTTTCATTCGGATTTGGCCGAATTGATTTTAAATATGTATTTTTTCGATGGACTCATTATCCTACGTGCCCCACCAGCTCCACTACTCAAATATCCGACGTACAAGATGAGGGGACGTCGATGAATATCTCGACAGGATTAGAGAGTTCACACAGCCCTCAGAGCGATGTCGCCTTGCCATGAATTGTTATACGATACCTTTATCGCTAACCGTATCCCGTACAATATTCATGAGACGAACTGTTGTTTTGCTTCGCCCTCAAGATTGGCACACTCATACTAATAGGCCGCCCAAAGTGAACCGTCCCTTTTGTTATCAGCTGATGAATATTTAAGGTCGAGCCTACCGCGCGTAGCATCAGACGCGGTTTATAACTAAGCGTAAAGTATGCGCAGAATCGTGCAAGGCACCTCGTGTGGGTGTTTCAATGAGATCGCATAGCGACCAATAATGCGTAATTTCACAAAAATTACGAATGAAAATTACGAAATTTACGAACGAAATTAATAATTTCCGGACTCTAGATTCAGCACTAACCTATCTTTCGTGCAACGATATGGAGTGTAACATCATCGAACTTATCCAAAGTCCGTGCTTTGTTCTTGGGGTCAGTGGACTGCATTCCAGAAATAAGAACAAATTGCAATAGGATTAGAACAGATATTTAACGCAACTAAATCAACAATGCAACCAGCAACTTCAAAAATATTAATCAGTTAAGACAAAAAAGTGACGATGAATCAGAGTGACAACAAAACATTGAGGAGGCTCCCTGCGAGATCGGACAGTTCGAAGCAGCACACGAGACTGATGACGGCGAAACGGACCATGGCCTTGACCAGTCCGTTTACTGACCGGCCCCATGATTCAAAATCCGAAATGTGGCCAATCCATCAACACCCTCGTCAATACCAAAAACTCTCTTCAGTTCAGGGCAATATGTGCATAGCTTGAGATGTAGATTGGAATACGTTTTATTAAACAACTACTGCACCCGCGACGTTTTATTAAAATATTGCGCATTTACTCATCAATATCCGGCAGAAATCCAAAAATTGCTTGATATAAAAATATCGTTCCTCGATGATTTTTTTCCATACTCCCACCGTAATGTCCCAACCTGGGAGAAGTACCCTTTCATATGCGCCCTTCATATGCACAACGACTCTCAGTCAGCCCTTTACATCGTGAAGGGCACGATGATTACCGAGGTACTACCTCTCTAGAAGCCCTTCTAGAAGCTCGTCCGCTCATGGAGAAGCCTCATGAGTACGCCTTGATATTGGCTCGGAAAAGGTTGACCCGGTGCCATCAATCAACCCGTCCTCTCCTCGTTCTTTGCCGCAAGCAAGAACCGCGACCTCGCGAGATACCCCAACCTCTTCAGCTTCGTTACCCTTATCTCGACTGAAAGCCAACCCCATGAAGATTCGTCCAAAGACCTCCGACATCATCTTTTTTAAAATACCAACAAGTATGATGCTTTTCGTGTGATGTATGGCCTTTATATTGCATGGCTACCAATTTCCGTGCAGATAAATCACCATCTTTTCTTAATACATCGGATTACTTCATGTTCAAAGGAGCGTTTCGAGTAGTCAGATGATTTTTCACAGCAACAAGTGCTTGAAGTACCTAATCATTATTTCGTCGGTGAAACTGCAATTCAACCCGATTCAAGCATCTTGTCTTTTGGGGGCGTCTGTAGGCAACCCTCAAAGCTTGGATTGGTGGTAACTCGGCATATCACGCGTTCAAAGATTTCATGGCAAAAGGAATGGGCAGCGTTGATTCTACACTTCGATTTAGTAATCCTCGTTAAGAACGTATTAAAAACGTTTACAAGATTATAATGTTATCTTTACTAAGAAATCGAGCATTTCCGGTAAGTGTATAAAGCCGCGGTTACACTTGCGGTGTTGGGCCCAACACCGAGTATTCGTCGGCCTCTTCCCGCAAGCGTAACCGCGGGATATTTACCCGAACGTTCGCCAATGTTGGTGCTCGGGGATGCTCGGTCAAAAGGCGGTTTTTTGTCCCGCGTCAAAGGCGGCGAGTATTGGCCAACTTGTGTATTCGTGCAGCGTCTACGCATGCGGCCGAGGAGTTCGAACTGATCAGAGTTCAGATCAGTTCGAACTCAGATCAGTTCGAACTCTGATCCAGTTTCCAAACTGACCTCAGTTTCCAAACTGACCTCAGTTTCCAAACTGACCTCAGTTTCCAAACTGACCTCAGTTTCCAAACTGACCTCAGTTTCCAAACTGACCTCAGTTTCCAAACTGACCTCAGTTTCCAAACTGACCTCAGATTCCAAA
Organism: Nesidiocoris tenuis; assembly: GCA_036186465.1. Taxonomy (NCBI): domain Eukaryota; kingdom Metazoa; phylum Arthropoda; class Insecta; order Hemiptera; family Miridae; genus Nesidiocoris; species Nesidiocoris tenuis. The sequence continues at coordinate 7,260,228 of AP028919.1, forward strand.
CTGACCTCAATTCAAACTGACCTCAGTTCGAACTGACCTCAGTTCAAACTTACCTCAGTTCGAACTGACCTCAGTTTTCAAACTGACCTCAGTTTTCAAACTGACCTCAGTTTTCAAACTGACCTCAGTTTTCAAACTGACCTCAGTCTTCAAACTGACCTCAGTTTCCAAACTGACCTCAGTTTCCAAACTGACCTCAGTTTCCAAACTGACCTCAGTTTCCAAACTGACCTCAGTTTCCAAACTGACCTCAGTTTCCAAACTGACCTCAGTTTCCAAACTGACCTCAGTTTCCAAACTGACCTCAGTTTCCAAACTGACCTCAGTTTCCAAACTGACCTCAGTTTTCAAACTGACCTCAGTTTCCAAACTGACCTCAGTTTCCAAACTGACCTCAGTTCCCAAACTGACCTCAGTTCTCAAACTGACCTCAGTTCCAACTGACCTCAGTTCAAAGTGACCTCAGTTCAAACTGACCTCAGTTCAAACTGACCTCAGTTCAAACTGACCTCAGTTCAAACTTACTTCAGTTTTCAAACTGACCTCAGTTTTCAAACTGACCTCAGTTTTCAAACTGACCTCAGTTTTCAAACTGACCTCAGTTTTCAAACTGACCTCAGTTTTCAAACTGACCTCAGTTTTCAAATTGGCCTCAGTTTTCAAACTGGCCTCAGTTTTCAAACTGACCTCAGTTTCCAAACTGACCTCAGTTTCCAAACTGACCTCAGTTTCCAAACTGGCCTCAGTTTCCAAACTGCCCTCAGTTTCCAAACTGACCTAAGTTTCCAAACTGACCTCAGTTCAAACTGACCTCAGTTTCCAAACTGACCTCAGTTTCCAAACTTACCTCAGTTTCCAAACTGACCTCAGTTTCCGAACTGACCTCAGTTTCCGAACTTACCTCAGTTTCCAAACTGACCTCAGTTTCCAAACTGACCTCAGTTTCCAAACTGACCTCAGTTCAAACTGACCTCAGTTTCCAAACTGACCTCAGTTTCCAAACTGACCTCAGTTTCCAAACTGACCTCAGTTTCCAAACTGACCTCAGTTTCCAAACTGACCTCAGTTTTCAAACTGACCTCAGTTTTCAAACTGACCTCAGTTTCCAAACTGACCTCAGTTTCCAAACTGACCTCAGTTTCCAAACTGACCTCAGTTTCCAAACTGACCTCAGTTTCCAAACTGACATCAGTTTCCAAACTGACCTCAGTTTCCAAACTGACCTCAGTTTCCAAACTGACCTCAGTTTCCAAACTGACCTCAGATTTCAAACTGACCTCAGTTTTCAAACAGACCTCAGTTTCCAAACTGACCTGGGTGATTCTCCGAAAGCAGGGAAATTTGACTTCCATTTTCTCAAGTTTCAAATTTTTTATTTTTAACCAATTTTTTTGTCTCATTATATTGAGTACATCCTCTAGCATGATAATTCTGAAAAAAGTTACGAAAAATATTCATATTTTGTCCTAAAAAGCAAATTTAATGCATTTTGGCTGGTGAGGGTCTGTTAACGGGTGAGGGTCTGAAAAAAAAGCCGTCTGGATGTTTATTGGACATATATACGTTGCAAAATATTTTTATATCTTACGGAAAAAAAGTTTTGACACCTTATCAAAGCTGCAGAAAAAACTTTTACTTGAACACATTTACTCAGAATAACTTCCCGAACACGTGTCTGTGTGTCAGTCTGTCCGTCTGTGGTCATTTACGAAAATGGCCATAGCTCCCTCAATTCTCAACCTTTTTTCAAATTTCTTGAACTGAAATGTTTGTCTCGGCAAGACGTAACACCCTGTTCAAGTGAAATTTGGATAACGCACAGTACTTCCGATATATTTGGATTTTTAGTGTGTTCTATTATATTTTTTTACGGCCGAAAAAATGAACCGATTTGAGCGTTCTTGGTCTTGAAATATTTGTTTTACCTTGCAAAATATGATAGTTTTTATATTCCGATAATGTGGCGTATTTTTATTTTGAGCGAATTTTAAAATTTGCATAGTGAGTTTTTTGATATTTTTGATCTTAACACCCTTAAAAGCAGTCAAGATACGATCAAACTGTGTTACACTTTTACGTTTCAAAATATGGAAGTATTGTGTGTTATCTACACCACAGGTTTCTAGAAGTTTCAGTTATTTTTCAGACCCTCACCTCATCAAAATCAAGAAAAGGTGAGGGTCTGTTTGTGAGGGTCTGAAAAAACGAAATGTAAACAATTTTTTCCCCGGTTAAAATAAAAAATTCAGAATTCCGGTTTCGCACATCGATTAGTCCTAGCCGAACATAACACAAGTGAGTGAGACAATTAAAAATGTACTCGCTCAAAAAAAATAATGACAAGGTGAGGGTCTGAAAGAAAAAAAATCACCATGCACAAGGCGCACATTTCGAGGGTTAACCCATCATGGCTCGTTCTGGAAACGAGTCGCAAACATCTGGGCGGGTGCAGAATGATGTAGACAAACTCCTGATTCCCCTTTGCGGCCTGCATCGCCAGTGTAAAGTCATTTTCATTATCATTTTCTAAATAATGTGAGGGTCTGAATGAAAACTTCAAAAATGACTGGACATGATAAATTCAAGCTGATTTATAATGTAACATTAAAATTTTTTGAATTCCCTTCAGCAGGCATAAGTTGAAGAGTAAATGAATACAACCTGCCACTTTTTTAGGCAATTAAAATTTTATCCTTCGAACTGAGGGGTGTGAAACTTGAAAAACCGAGAAATTGGACGTGTGAGGGTCTGAAAAATGACACCTTTCAACGCAATTTACAAATACTTATGCATGCGTAAAAATGGTTATTTACTGATAGAAACCAAGCTAACAATGCCCTGAATCCATTGGTTAAAAAAAAAATTCTCAATCTCATATAGAATCGCCTCAACAAGCTCGGGACACAAATTTCCCTGCTTTCGGAGAATCACCCACCTCAGTTTCCAAACTGACCTCAGTTTCCAAACTGACCTCAGTTTCCAAACTGACCTCAGTTTTCAAACTGACCTCAGTTTTCAAACTGACCTCAGTTTGATAACTGACCTCAGTTTTCAAACTGACCTCAGTTTTCAAACTGACCTCAGTTATCAAACTGACCTCAGTTTTCAAACTGACCTCAGTTTCCAAACTGACCTCAGTTTTCAAACTGACCTCAGTTTTCAAACTGACCTCAGTTTTCAAACTGACCTCAGTTTTCAAACAGACCTCAGTTCAAACTGAACTCAGTTCAAACTTACCTCAGTTCAAACTGACCTCAGTCCAAACTGACCTCAGTTCAAACTGAACTTAGTTCAAACTTACCTCAGTTCAAACTGACCTCAGTCCAAACTGACCTCAGTTCAAAACTGACCTCAGTTCAGTTTGAAAACTGAGGTCAGTTTGGAAACTGAGGTCAGTTTGGAAACTGAGGTCAGTTTGTAAACTGAGGTCAGTTTGGAAACTGAGGTCAGTTTGGAAACTGAGGTCAGTTTGGAAACTGAGGTCAGTTTGGAAACTGAGGTCAGTTTGGAAACTGAGGTCAGTTTGGAAACTGAGGTCAGTTTGGAAACTGAGGTCAGTTTGGAAACTGAGGTCAGTTTGGAAACTGAGGTCAGTTTGGAAACTGAGGTCAGTTTGGGAACTGAGGTCAGTTTGGGAACTGAGGTCAGTTTGGGAACTGAGGTCAGTTTGGGAACTGAGGTCAGTTTGGAAACTGAGGTCAGTTTGGAAACTGAGGTCAGTTTGAAAACTGAGGTCAGTTTGAAAACTGTGGTCAGTTTGAAAACTGTGGTCAGTTTGAAAACTGAGGTCAGTTTGAAAACTGATGTCAGTTTGGAAACTGAGGTCAGTTTGGAAACTGAGGTAAGTTTGGAAACTGAGGTCAGTTTGGAAACTGAGGTCAGTTTGGAAACTGAGGTCAGTTTGGAAACTGAGGTCAGTTTGGAAACTGAGGTCAGTGTGGAAACTGAGGTCTATTTGGAAACTGTGGTCAGTTTGGAAACTGTGGTCAGTTTGGAAACTGAGGTCAGTTTGGAAACTGAGGTCAGTTTGGAAACTGAGGTCAGTTTGGAAACTGAGGTCAGTTTGGAAACTGAGGTAAGTTTGGAAACTGAGGTCAGTATGAAAACTGAGGTCAGTTTGAAAACTGAGGTCACTTTGAAAACTGAGGTCAGTTTGAAAACTGTGGTCAGTTTGAAAACTGTGGTCAGTTTGAAAACTGAGGTCAGTTTGAAAACTGAGGTAAGTTTGGAAACTGAGGTCAGTTTGGAAACTGAGGTCAGTTTGGAAACTGAGGTCAGTTTGGAAACTGAGGTCTGTTTGGAAACTGTGGTCAGTTTGGCAACTGAGGTCAGTTTGGAAACTGAGGTCAGTTTGGAAACTGAGGTCAGTTTGGAAACTGAGGTCAGTTTGGAAACTGAGGTAAGTTTGGAAACTGAGGTCAGTTTGGAAACTGAGGTCAGTTTGGAAACTGAGGTCTGTTTGGAAACTGTGGTCAGTTTGGAAACTGAGGTCAGTTTGGAAACTGAGGTCAGTTCGGAAACTGAGGTCAGTTCGGAAACTGAAATCGGTTTGGAAACTGAGGTCAGTTTGGAAACTGAGGTCAGTTTGGAAACTGAGGTCAGTTAGGAAACTGAGGTCAGTTTGGAAACTGAGGTCAGTTTGGAAACTGTGGTCAGTTTGGAAACTGAGGTCAGTTTGGAAACTGAGGTCAGTTTGGAAACTGAGGTAAGTTTGGAAACTGAGGTCAGTTTGGAAACTGAGGTCAGTTTGGAAACTGAGGTCAGTTTGGAAACTGAGGTCAGTTTGGAAACTGAGGTCAGTTTGGAAACTGAGGTCAGTTTGGAAACTGAGGTCAGTTTGAACAATGAGGTCAGTTTGATAACTGAGGTCAGTTTGAAAACTGAGGCCAGTTTGAAAACTGAGGTCAGTTTGAAATTTGAGGTCAGTTTGAACTGACCTCAGTTTGGAAACTGAGGTCAGTTTTACCTGAGGTCAGTTTGAAAACTGAGGTCAGTTTGAAAACTGAGGTTAGTTTGAAAACTGAGGTCGGTTTGAAAACTGAGGTCAGTTTGGAAACTGAGGTCAGTTTGGAAACTGAGGTCAGTTTGGAAACTGAGGTCAGTTTGGAAACTGAGGTCAGTTTGGAAACTGAGGTCAGTTTGGAAACTGAGGTCAGTTTGGAAACTGAGGTCAGTTTGGAAACTGAGGTCAGTTTGGAAACTGAGGTCAGTTTGGGAACTGAGGTCAGTTTGGGAACTGAGGTCAGTTTGGGAACTGAGGTCAGTTTGGGAACTGAGGTCAGTTTGGAAACTGAGGTCAGTTTGGAAACTGAGGTCAGTTTGAAAACTGAGGTCAGTTTGAAAACTGTGGTCAGTTTGAAAACTGTGGTCAGTTTGAAAACTGAGGTCAGTTTGAAAACTGATGTCAGTTTGGAAACTGAGGTCAGTTTGGAAACTGAGGTAAGTTTGGAAACTGAGGTCAGTTTGGAAACTGAGGTCAGTTTGGAAACTGAGGTCAGTTTGGAAACTGAGGTCAGTTTGGAAACTGAGGTCAGTGTGGAAACTGAGGTCTATTTGGAAACTGTGGTCAGTTTGGAAACTGTGGTCAGTTTGGAAACTGAGGTCAGTTTGGAAACTGAGGTCAGTTTGGAAACTGAGGTCAGTTTGGAAACTGAGGTCAGTTTGGAAACTGAGGTAAGTTTGGAAACTGAGGTCAGTATGAAAACTGGAGGTCAGTTTGAAAACTGAGGTCACTTTGAAAACTGAGGTCAGTTTGAAAACTGTGGTCAGTTTGAAAACTGTGGTCAGTTTGAAAACTGAGGTCAGTTTGAAAACTGAGGTAAGTTTGGAAACTGAGGTCAGTTTGGAAACTGAGGTCAGTTTGGAAACTGAGGTCAGTTTGGAAACTGAGGTCTGTTTGGAAACTGTGGTCAGTTTGGCAACTGAGGTCAGTTTGGAAACTGAGGTCAGTTTGGAAACTGAGGTCAGTTTGGAAACTGAGGTCAGTTTGGAAACTGAGGTAAGTTTGGAAACTGAGGTCAGTTTGGAAACTGAGGTCAGTTTGGAAACTGAGGTCTGTTTGGAAACTGTGGTCAGTTTGGAAACTGAGGTCAGTTTGGAAACTGAGGTCAGTTCGGAAACTGAGGTCAGTTCGGAAACTGAAATCGGTTTGGAAACTGAGGTCAGTTTGGAAACTGAGGTCAGTTTGGAAACTGAGGTCAGTTAGGAAACTGAGGTCAGTTTGGAAACTGAGGTCAGTTTGGAAACTGTGGTCAGTTTGGAAACTGAGGTCAGTTTGGAAACTGAGGTCAGTTTGGAAACTGAGGTAAGTTTGGAAACTGAGGTCAGTTTGGAAACTGAGGTCAGTTTGGAAACTGAGGTCAGTTTGGAAACTGAGGTCAGTTTGGAAACTGAGGTCAGTTTGGAAACTGAGGTCAGTTTGGAAACTGAGGTCAGTTTGGAAACTGAGGTCAGTTTGAACAATGAGGTCAGTTTGATAACTGAGGTCAGTTTGAAAACTGAGGCCAGTTTGAAAACTGAGGTCAGTTTGAAATTTGAGGTCAGTTTGAACTGACCTCAGTTTGGAAACTGAGGTCAGTTTTACCTGAGGTCAGTTTGAAAACTGAGGTCAGTTTGAAAACTGAGGTTAGTTTGAAAACTGAGGTCGGTTTGAAAACTGAGGTCAGTTTGAAAACTGAGGTCAGTTTGAAAACTGAGGTCAGTTTGAAATTTGAGGTCAGTTTGAACTGAGGTCAGTTTGAAAACTGAGGGCAGTTTGAAAACTGAGGGCTGTTTGATAACTGAGGTCAGTTTGAAAACTGAGGTCAGTTTGAGAACTGAGGTCAGTTTGAGAACTGAGGTCAGATTGAGAACTGAGGTCAGATTGAGAACTGAGGTCATTTTGAGAACTGAGGTCAGTTTGAAAACTGAGGGCAGTTTGAAAACTGAGGGCAGTTTGAAAACTGAGGTCGGTTTTGAAACTGAGGTCGATTTGGAAACTGAGGTCAGTTTGGAAACTGAGGTCGGTTTGGAAACTGAGGTCGGTTTGGAAACTGAGGTCAGTTTGGAAACTGACCTCAGTTCAAACTGACCTCGGTTCAAACTGACCTCGGTTCAAACTGACCTCGGTTCAAACTGACCTCGGTTCAAACTGACCTCGGTTCAAACTGACCTCAGTTCAAACTGACCTCAGTTCAAACTGACCTCAGTTCAAACTGACCTCAGTTCAAACTGACCTCAGTTCAAACTGACCTCAGTTCAAACTGACCTCAGTTCAAAACGACCTCAGTTCAAACTTACCTCAGTTCAAACTGAACTCAGTTCAATCTGACCTCAGTTCAAACTGACCTCAGTTCTCAAACTCTGAGGTCAGTTCGAAAACTGAGGTCAGTTTGAAAACTGAGGTCAGTTTGAAAACCCTTCGCCCTTCTCCCTTCGCCTATCTCCCTTCTCCCTTCGCCCTTCTCCCTTCGCCCTTCTCCCTCCGCCCTTCTCCCTTCGCCCTTCTCCCTTCGCCCTTCTCCCTTCTCCCTTCTCCCTTCGCCCTTCTCCCTTCGCTCTTCGCCCTTCTCCCTTCGCCCTTCTCTTTTCGCCCTTCTCCCTTCTCCCTTCGCCGTTCGCTCTTCGCCCTTCGCTCTTTGCTCTTTGCTCGTGGGTATGAGTAGAGAGCGGATGCCCCTCTCGAGAACGTGGACGGGTGAACGGGTTGACGCCACACCAGACGGACTCTCGTGCTTGTGGGCTCACAGAAAGGGGCAGAAGTGATGTCCAGAAGGTTTGTGGGGGCCCTCTTATGAATTTGAAGTTGCGCATAATTTTAAAATGTACTATTTCACTTTTCGCAAAATGCCTTTTTTTCTTGTTACGATCAATCAAGTCTTTCACTAAGAAAAAAAATTAAATGCGTCAATTTGTCACGGCCCTGTCCTGTCCAGGCACGAGGTTCCCAACTTCAAGCTTCTTTTCTATGTCTTTCCGATGCTACCAAATACCCGGTGCTTCTAGAATAGGTCAAAATTGGTCTCAAGATACCTAAATGACAGTTTTTATAATTTTAGAACGGAAAGATTACGGTACTGAGATGAAAATAGGGGTGTCCAGAGGTTTGCAGTCACGGCCCTGTCCTGTCAAAGAATTCGAATTTTCGCGGTCCTCTCAGGGTTTTTTTCCGGATTTTCTTCCCTCCATCATTTTTGCACGAGTCTCAACGGTCCAGAACACCGGCTAGCTTTGGATTTTTGTCGAGATGTAACCCAGTGACGAGATAGAACGTCGGCCGGAACCTTGTTGGTCGGACACAACCTGTCAAGGTCCTGTCCTGTTTCTCAAAGTAGGTATTTAAACTTAATTTTTTTACTTCTCAGTACCTCGTACGCAGCGTGGAGCAGTTTCGATTACGATAATAATTTTTGGAAAAAAATTACAGTGTGGACAGGAGCGTCGAAAAACCTATGTTTTGTCACGGCCCTGTCCACATCTCTAAATTCGAGGACAGGGCTGGGATGAGGAGGACAGGACCGTGACAGTTCCAGCACTCTGCAGCACAAAATAGTTCCATTCTTCTCTCTCTTAGCTAGAATTTCGCCATTTTTAATCGAAATTTGAATAACTCACAGTACTTCCGACATATTTGCATTTTTAGAGTTTTCTATTTTATTTTTTTCCGGCCTCAAAAATGAACCGATTTGAGCGTTCTTGGTCTTAAAATTTCTGTTTTACTTACCAGAATATGTGGGTATTTTTTATATTCCGATAATGTGGCGTACTTTTATTTTGGGCAAATTTTAAAATTTGGATAGTGAATTTTTTGAGATTTTTGATCTAAACACCCTTAAAAACAGTCAAAATATGATCAAATTGTGTCACAATTTTACGTTTCAAAATATGGAAGTATTGTGTGTATTATCTGCGCACCACTGGTTTTCTTTCAGGTAACGCGTTGATCGAAGAATACAGCCAATACTGTCGAGAGAAATACATAACAGCGGAATCCAAAGGAGATAAGGACATCTCGAACTAATTGCTTCCCTGTCGAGGGCAAGCCAATAACAGCATGAGCGATAAAGACCTGTTGTACAACAGATCTGGCCAAGAGGAAGGGTGAGAAATAATACCGAGAAAAGAAATAAGGGTTTCGGAATGGCAAGAAATTGAGCTCCACGTGAGCGAGGGGATCCAATCAATTGCGGCATTACTGCCATGCCTCTGCCAAGAGCGAGAGAGGCAATTTTTGTATCCCAGCGGACCAAAGGCCCAACTCTGATAACCGGCGTCGAATGAAGTTGATATTATTGTTAGCAAATTTTTTGAAAATTTTCAGCTCGACTCAACATTTCACGTTTCTTCCTGACCATTGTGTATTTTTCAAAATCTCAAGCCGAGATCTTCAATGAACACATTGACCACGAAAACATAATATTAAAAAATTTGAGTATTTTTTGTCCCGTCCACAAACAGATAATCTTTGATCACGCAATTGGCTACGAAAAGAGATAGGCAACTACCGAGTAATAGATCGACTGTACCATAATTAAGGTTACCATGATAAAAAGCTCAGCTTTGATATTGTCGACAACTTTTTAAATGATGAACTCGGAACGTAACTTTTATTTCTTATCCTCGGCATTTGAGGCCACCGAATGAATACCAATCACGGGGAAAGGAGTACCTGCTTGCATCTAGCCAGGTTTTTTTTTTTTTTTTTTTTTTTTTTTTTATAGATAAGGATAATTTTAATTGAGTTGTCTATAGTTGGAGGTTCAAACTGATTATTACGTTCTCACGCCCATAGTAATCATTATTATTGGATGAACATTTTTACTACAAGGCGTTGACATGCGTTAAACGTGCTTCCCATTTACAAGTATTTCCACAGCTAGCTAAAAGACATTTGGATAAATTAATTATTCCCGATAACGCTTTATGGTAGGGTCAAGATTTTTATCTGTACGATTCAATTCATTCGAACTGGTAGATTAGATGAGTTTGTAGGTATGCAGTATGTTCATAGGGGCTGAATATTTTCATCGATTTTATAAATAAAATGGAAGTAGCCTATCTTCGATTCGAAGATATTCATTATTGATGCAGATTTTCGCAGTTCCAAAAATGGCCGTTTTGCATTTTTGGTTCAAAGTCGTAAATCTCTTAGAAACAGGACGCAAAAATAGCATCCTTTGACCGATGCGGTGATATGAGAAGATTATGAGCAAAAGGCAATGAAATGATAAAATATTGAAAAAAAAATTAGATACCGTAAAAAACAATTCTAACGTCTCAATAAGAGAGAATTGATATGAAGCTATAGTAGCAAATAGAAGCCCAAACTCAATATCGCACTTCCCCCTTTACGGGCTGTGGATTTCGAACTAATGCACTGCCGTTACACAGAGTTCTTTAATACAACACACAAGGTATTGGCTTTTCGTTCCGTTTGCCAGCGACTGGCGCATCTCCGACTCTAAATTACGTTCAGCCCTTTTACCGATGCTTCAATCTCTTGCTGGGCCCCCTTTAGTACAAATTGCGCCCAGGGAAATAAAAAAGTCCACGCACCCTCACCTAGAATCAATCCACTTTGCCTGAAGATGCTTAATGAACGAATGTTATAAATGATTGGCATTTATTAAAACCCGCTCGGCCCCTCCGGATTGAAAAATCTGCCGAGAAAATCTTTTCAGGGGTTTTTGAACGTTAGAAAATTAAATTGCGATCATTTATAATCATTCTCGTGGTAAGGATGAAGGGGATAGGCGCGGTTAGCCATTTTCTCAGTCCGCCAAAAGGAAGCAGGAAAATGATTCAGCGCCCAAAACCACCCCAATCCATTTACATCCCTCTCCCAGTATCCGCCATGATTATCAGAGCCTAACTAATAATGATGGATAGGAAATAATAAGAAAGGATAGTATTATTACGTAGATTTTCTCAACAAACGCTCCTCTCCTTTGTGCAATCCCTTTCCAACTTAACCGAATGCCGTATTTCATCATTATGGAATCTACGGCTCATTTGGTTTTGATTAATCGTTTCGGTTTCAATGTATCAAGCTCTTCTTCAATATTGATGATACGTTTCTCGCATTCGACTTAAAGATCGATCATCGATCGTATTTTACAGAATTCTACAGGCAGCTGATTGTAGGTTCTATCATTTTTAATGATCATGTTGCTCTTGGACATGTTACACGACAAATGTGTGCCAGACGTAGCAGCGCGTAACTGGAGAATGTTGAAAACTTCGGGGGAAATTTTATTCCCAATCCCATCGCATTAGTCGTTGATAGGGCAACACTGATTTTTATCCGGATCGGATCACGTTGGTCATGAAAAATGTTGATTGGCTCGATCAAGGGTTAAACAAGCTAAAGTGCATGATGGTGGATGTCTTTACGACATAACACTCAAGAGAGCCGTGTTGTCCCAAGCTGATAACGTTGGTCGTTGGTCACGTAACACTGATGAGTGTTTTTTCCAGTTAGGTGGATAGGTATTTTTTCCTTTTTTTGGCACAATTGCTAGGCTTTATGTTCACCTTTAGGCGATTTGAACCGAATTGGCCAATCGCAGCTCAAAACGGCCAGGCGTTCCCAAACTTTGCAGGGGAACGAGTCGTGTTCAACAAACCCCCGGCCAAATTCCATGCGCGTTTGTTAAGTGTAACATGACGTGGGCTGGTATGCAGGCATAGGCAGTCAGGTATCCATCCTCCTCATTTCTACCTCTGAGCTGTGACGCATGGTATGCGCTTGTCGCTTAGTTATGCCACTTACCCTTCACGAATCCCGCAATATGTTTGATCTTCCCCTTCCCTTTGGATTGCTGAAATCCGGAATATTGGAATATCCCATCATTTCCGGCCCACGGTTTCCTCTACGAGACAGGACGGTATGCGACTTTGATTCAGGATCCGGGGACGTACCTTGGACATAGTGAATTGATGATGTCACCGAGGAAGTTTCTTTTTTACGACTTTCCAACTTGTGGACACAATGGAACAGAAACTCAAACTCACAATGAAACTCAAACTCATATTCGAAATCGAAGTCAATCTCGTATTGAAACCAAATCTCAAACTAATAATCAAAATCGAGGTCAATCTCACATTGAAACAAAAACTCAAACTCATAATCGAAATCGAAGTCAATCTCACATTGAAACAAAAACACAAACTCATAATCGAAATCGAAGTCAATCTCACATTGAAACAAAAACTCAAACTCATAATCGAAGTCAAACTCACAATGAAACCGAAACTCAAACTCATAATCGAAATCGAAGTCAATCTCACATTGAAACAAAAACTCAAACTCATAATCGAAATCGAAGTCAATCTCACATTGAAACCGAAACTCAAACTCATAATCGAAGTCAAACTCACAATGAAACCGAAACTCAAACTCATAATGAAACACAAACTCATAATTGAAATCGAAGTCAATCTCACAATGAAACCGAGACTCAAACTCATAATCGAAATCAAACTCATTGACTTCGATTTCGATTATGAGTTTTGGTTAATGTTTCAATGTGAGATTGACATCGATTTCGATTATGAGTTTGAGTTTTTGTTTCATTGTGAGATTGACTTCGATTTCGATTATGAGTTTGAGTTTCTGTTTCAATGTGAGATTGACTTCGATTTCGATTATGAGTTTGAGTTTTTGTTTTAATGTGAGATTGACTTCGATTTCGATTATGAGTTTGAGTTTTGTTTCAATGTGAGATTGACTTCGATTTCGATTCTGAGTTTGACTTTATGGTTCAATGTGAGATTGACTTCGATTTCGATTATGAGTTTGAGTTTTTGTTTCAATGTGAGATTGACTTCGATTTCGATTCTGAGTTTGACTTTATGTTTCAATGTGAGATTGACTTCGATTTCGATTATGAGTTTGGGTTTTTGTTTCAATGTGAGATTGCCTTCGATTTCGATTCTGAGTTTGACTTTATGGTTCAATGTGAGATTGACTTCGATTTCGATTATGAGTTTGAGTTTTTGTTTCAATGTGAGATTGACTTCGATTTCGATTGTGGGGCCCCCTCGGCCTCTCCCCTCCCCGGATACGGGCCTGGTCAATGTACTGCTTTCCTTGGCTGCCCCATCAGACCTCGCCACTGCTAGTTAGGAGTAGTGGTAGGATTTTTACGATACGAGTTCGCCATTTTCTTGAGTAGCATATCGACTCTCAAAATTCGAAAAATTCCTAACGGTCCTATAATTACGCCGGTAGGTAATTTTCAGTCGAAAGGCGGATTCCAGTAAGGCACATTGTAGACCGTATGAAGTTCTTGCATACAGCGATCCCGGTCTGATGAAGGGTCTGCGATAGTAATTAGCGGCGGATTCGACTTTGGAAGCGAGTAGGGAAACTGGAAGTCGTGTCCTCAGGTGTAAGGTTAATGAATTCACCTTTTGCTTATATCTCGGTAATTAAATCTTTGCCGAGTCACCTACCCCTGGCAACACTCACATTGAAACAAAAACACAAACTCATAATCGAAATCGAAGTCAATCTCACATTGAAACAAAATCTCAAACTCATAATCGAAATCGAAGTCAATCTCACATTGAAACAAAAACTCAAACTCATAATCGGAATCGAAGTCAATCTCACATTGAAACAAAAACTCAAACTCATAATCGAAGTCAAACTCACAATGAAACCGAAACTCAAACTCATAATCGAAATCGAAGTCAATCTCACATTGAAACAAAAACTCAAACTCATAATCGAAATCGAAGTCAATCTCACATTGAAACAAAAACTCAAACTCATAATCGAAATCGAAGTCAATCTCACATTGAAACAAAAACTCAAACTCATAATCGAAATCGAAGTCAATCTCACATTGAAACCGAAACTCAAACTCATAATCGAAGTCAAACTCACAATGAAACCGAAACTCAAACTCATAATCGAAGTCAAACTCACAATGAAACCGAAACTCAAACTCATAATGAAACACAAACTCATAATTGAAATCGAAGTCAATCTCACAATGAAACCGAGACTCAAACTCGTAATCGAAATCAAACTCATTGACTTCGATTTCGATTCTGAGTTTGACTTTATGGTTCAATGTGAGATTGACTTCGATTTCGATTATGAGTTTGTGTTTTTCTTTCAATGTGAGATTGACTTCGATTTCGATTCTGTGTTTGACTTTATGTTTCAATGTGAGATTGACTTCGATTTCGATTATGAGTTTGGGTTTTTGTTTCAATGTGAGATTGACTTCGATTTCGATTATGAGTTTGAGTTTTTGTTTCAATGTGAGATTGACTTCGATTTCGATTATGAGTTTGAGTTTTTGTTTCAATGTGAGATTGACTTCGATTTCGATTATGAGTTTGAGTTTCGGTTTCATTGTGAGATTGACTTCGATTTCGAATATGAGTTTGAGTTTTTGTTTCAATGTGAGATTGACTTCGATTTCGATTGTGGGGCCCCCTCGGCCTCTCCCCTCCCCGGATACGGGCCTGGTCAATGTACTGCTTGCCTTGGCTGCCCCATCAGACCTCGCCACTGCTAGTTAGGAGTAGTTGTAGGATTTTTACGATACGAGTTCCCCATTTTCTTGAGTAGCATATCGACTCTCAAAATTCGAAAAATTCCTAACGGTCCTATAATTACGCCGGTAGGTAATTTTCAGTCGAAAGGCGGATTCCAGTAAGGCACATTGTAGACCGTATGAAGTTCTTGCATACAGCCATCCCGGTCTGATGAAGGGTCTGCGATAGTAATTAGCGGCGGATTCGACTTTGGAAGCGAGTAGGGAAACTGGAAGTCGTGTCCTCAGGTGTAAGGTTAATGAATTCACCTTTTGCTTATATCTCGGTAATTAAATCTTTGCCGAGTCACCTACCCCTGGCAACACTGGTATCCCTTCGGATGGATCTGCGCCTCCTTAATCAACGATCTATAGACTGGGGCCTTTATGTCCGCTACACGTGAATTACCGTTTCAGCTTCGACACGTTTCCGTGCTGACCGTACCAGGTAGGTGAAAATACGTGTACGAACAGTGCCCGTGGATCTGATTTTACCTAATTCTCGCTGGAAGTCGTCAGTAAATCAATTAGCACTGTAAAAATGAACAATTAACAATCGAGTTCATTAATTTTGGATATAAAATATTCGATTTGAATAATTTTTGTGCGAAAATCATACGTGAAAGTCTACCTAAATATTATATCATTATACGATAGCTGAGGCTGTGGAAAATTCGTCGAATAGACTACCTTGGGCGCTGACGCTCGGAAAAGCAACGTACAACAGAAGAGTCATTCTGTGAAAAGGAGTGAATGGGGGAAAGCAGATGAAAAAGAGCCGATGAAAGGTGGTACGTGTGGGGTTGGAATATAAAAGAAGGTACATCGCGGAAAGGCACGTAATTAGGCTGTGAACAGAAGTGCTGCTAGTTGGAATCGAGATGGGAATGGCGAGGGTTGCGCCTTTGTCGGCCCAGGGGAGAAATATTTGCATTTCAGATGGTCACTATGGAGAGCTACCCTTACCACGTACACCCAAGTGCACCACGTAGCTCTTCAATCCTGCAGGCCTCTGTTGGGGAAGTTTGCCGAGGATCTGGCTGACTGGGAGAACGGGGGGAGATTCCTGTATAAATTTAAGGCTCATTTCACAATTTGCCGCTTCCACAACTTGATGGGCCTTCTTGCCTTTTTTGCCAATCCGGCCACTGGATATCGGAAGACGGAATCGATTTCGATCCAGCGGTGCCAGTTGTGAGAAAAATGGTAGGTAACAATTTGGTAAAAAAGTTCATCGTCCAACTTGAATTCACTGTATTCAAGTCCGAAACGTATTATTAATCGAAACTTCTATTTTGTAACATTTCTTCGATTAAAAGCTCTCCAGAAATGGGTGTACAATTTTTTGATTTCGGTTTCACATTTATAAATATAATTTAAATCCAGGTGTGATAAGTTTGTGAAATTGGACCTGATAGTATGTAAGCAGGCATTAAATGCATTAAATCGAGAAATATTGGTGCCTATTTAAAAACAATTTTGTTTCGATGGACACCAACGGTTCTCGATTTTTTTACACTTTCCCCAAACCATAGCTCAAAACGGCTGAGCCAGGAACCAATTTTATTGATGAATTATATTTTATTTTACCAAAAATTAAAAGCAATCCTCACCCATTGCTTAACAGTGGAGCAAAAACTATAACTTAATTCGAAACCAGGGAGCAAAAATTTTCTAGCAGAGCGTGGTTTCGATCCACGGACCTCTGGGTTATGGGCCCAGCACGCTTCCGCTGCGCCACTCTGCTCCTTGGTAAGATTTGATCACAATACCCCAACTAAGTGGGGCAAAGAAGTAATGAATGAAGTAAGCTCGTAAAAGATTTTCGAGTTTCTCACAAAAGTTGGCAAAAAGTTGAAATTATAAGGTTTTCTAGGCCCTCGCTTATTTGCTCTATAAAAGTAAATTGTTATACATCATAGCAAACAACTCTAAACGCTAAGCCCTTCAAGACCAACAAAACATTGAAGATGTGAAAATGTTCTTACATACCTATTTGAACAGCAACACAATTACCGAATCCATTGAGCGATAACAAAAACTTTTATGCATTGCAGACTCAGAAGCGAACAAAAATATTTGAGGGGGATGGAAAAATGCCCCCCCCCCCGGGTTTGGACTTATTCAACTCATACATTTTACAAAAATCGCCGTATGAGCAAAATAAATTGAAATTCCATCTTGCCTCTCCCCGAACAAGATTGTCAATGGCTTGTGATACGAGAGTCACACTTTGTGCCATGTACCCGAACATTTTGTGTAAGTGTCGGTTTCGGGTTATCTTTGGATTATGACTGCAGCCCCTCCCGGAATTCTCATTGAGTTGCCCCACCAAGTGCAGAACTTGGGGAGATGTCAGGGTCAGATAAAATGGCTCTTACAAGTTAACAGTCGGTAAACACCTCAAACTTGAATGGCGAATAATACTCACCCTGATCCCCTCTTCCCCCTTATTGAAGCACGAATTGAAACTTAAATTGCCATTGCGCTGGTAGGGAGTTTCACATTTTAAGAGTATGTTTACTTGGAACCACAAATTTGTGTCCCGCACTGATGGACACACAGTTCAGGAAGTCATTTCGTAAAAGAGTATATCCTTCCTGATCCTTTCAGTCAGATTCCAATTTTTCTATGAACACAATAATTGTTCAAAAATCAAAAATATACTGCATGAAATTGCTGAGAGGCTGATTTTCGCTCTGCCATTTACGCACAATTGTTCAGTTTTCATAAGGAAATCCATGAATGTTAACGTGGTATTTTCGAATCTGTTTGATCAGCTTTAACCCATTCATTGGACCCTGAGCTTTAACCTGTGTAGCCTCTTTTGTTACCAACGCACCCGGCATCGACGCTCTTTATGATTTATAATGTCCCTCGTTGCCAGGGGTTGAACCGTCGTAATGTTGGTAGGTATGCTTCCAAAAAAAAAAACTACCCCTACTCATTTCCATGTTTCATTAGCTGGTACATAAGCGCCATTACTTTTTCTCATCCAGTGGCCTATGACGTGGGTTCGAATTAATAGTTGGAACGATACCGTATAGAACTCATCCGTCTATAATACCATGGTTTTGATTAAGTTTTCAAAGCCAACCCCATGTCATCCTTTGGTTGGAATGATTAACGATACAAAGTAACAATAGATAAAGAACTTTATTAAACCTATGAAATCTCCTGCAAACCATGATCGGATTAGTGCGCATAAGCAGTGAGTCAGCACCAGAGGAATTATCTGTAGCATAGGGTCAAGGAAAAAGGATAGAATAATAACAAATATCATTACTTCCAGAAAAAAGTTTAAATCGAGCGAGAAAATTCAAACATTTTGAACTAAGTAAATACCAAATTTTGATTTTAGCCAAAGTTTTTAACTGCATCTACTTCAATGTAATCTAGGAAATTAAATTTAAAAAATGTCAAAATTTGATCGAATTGTGTCAAAATTTAACGTTTCAAAATATGGGAGGATTGTGTGCTATCTCCGCCCAGAGGTGCCTAGAAAAAGAATCGTTCCGTTTGAAATAGGTACATCCGAAGAATAAAAATATGATATTATCGTAATGGGCACTTCAAAACGAGCATCTGCCGTTCCATAAGTGGGGTCGTAGCATGAATCATTACGCGAACCATTGAAGCGTCCATCAACCTACAGATTGCCAATATGATTCCCTCAACACAACTCGAAACCTCACAAAGAGGGGGAGCTTTTATCATTTCGAGCCCCCCCCCCCCGTAGATTCTATTCGCAAACTAAATCGAGGGTACAAATCGATATCATAAATCTACATTTTCTAATATTGTCAAGAGGTAGCTCTTATAATCAACATGCCGATTTGTAATTTCACCTCTCAAGCGGAAAGCTATTCAATACTATCACTCAGTTGACTGTTGGACATTTTTACATACAAATATGATGAGTCACATTGCACTATTGAAATAAAAAAGGGCGTCATGCGTTTTTGTCATGCATTGAATGATGAGTTCATTTTTTTCTCCCTTTTTAAACAAATTTCGGTGCAGTGTACCGATTTACGGCAATAACAGGATACTATCAGGAGGTATGGATGTTGAAGAATGGAATTCAAGCACATTCGATTTTTGCTATAAGTACTGTGATATTCCTCCCTTGTACAAAAAAACCTATCAAAAGTACGAGGTGATATCTCAGAGAAAACAAGAATGAGCAGCACAATCCTGAGATCAATCACAAGAAATATTTAATGCAAGAGAGATAGAAACTGCTCACTGTGCACTCACCTGAGTCCTTGTGGTGGGTTTGGGCACCACAAGGTTTAAGAATTCAGTAGGCAAAATGTTGCTTGGCTGCAGTCCAGCGACGATCCAGGAAAATAAATCACAAGGTCTTGGGAAACTCTGATATAATCACCTTTTCAAAAATGACGATACCTAATCGCAATAGAAAAACGCTGACACATCCGATTACAAAATGACAGCCTCTGCTGTCTCTGAACGTCTCATTCCACCTGTTGTGTTGATTCCTCCCCTCCTTCTCTTTTTCCCCACTAGGAGCGCCAGCGGCTGTTTTTTTGATCATGGAGGTTTGTAGCTCCAGCTCCTTATTTCCCACTGCGGTGGTGGCGCTTCACGCGTGAAATGTGAGCATCACAGTACTTTCTCTAATATTCAAGCCTATGATGAAATATCTCATAAATCGAAAGTGAATTCGCAAAACTGTCGAAAATAAGGATTTGAGCCTTTCTGATTCATCAGGAGCCACTCGATCCACCAAAATGGGCCGTTTTTGCCACAGATCAATAGTCTCTTCTCAATGCTCAAATGAACTAACCGGTAAGTCCATAGCCTCATTTTCAGGTGATCTCTAGGTTTTTCTCGCCTACTCTAAAATTTCCGAAAAAATACATAGTTTTGCAAATTCTCTGTCGATATAAAGGCTGAGAAGGGTGTGAATCCTAATTACGTCATCCAACACATTCATGACGAAACTTGAGTTGGATCCAAGAAGGGGAGAAGGCGAGGATTACGTCAGATTAGGACGTCTATGTAACTTCGACGTTTAGATCTTCAAAAGCTGCTTTTGTGCCGGCAACTCGCTTTTTGAAAATCCCATCCAAAACGCCCGGTGGCATATTGCTAATACCTTTTGTTACCTCGTTTAGGAAAGGTCCAGGTAGTTGATCTTCGGATTTTCCGGTCGAAAGGTTTCGAAATCTGTCCAAACATTTCGGCGGAGGAGTTAAAATTGCATTAGATGAGGGTTCACTTGGCAAATCGCCGATGACATGACGTGAAACATCTGGGGATCCACTTCAAACATTGACAACAATAGGCTGGTATCCTTTGTGCCGTCTTTTCATCGAGTAGGCACTTGAGGAACCTTCTAAGGTCTTATATAGGTTTGCTGAGAAAGAACTGATTGAAGATGATGAATAAAAACCACTGGATCGAGTAGAATTTTTGAAAAATCATAGCAGCACAAGTGCTGAGATAAGTTTATCTCAACTTCTCTCGAGCTCTTCGGTTCTGCATTGCTACCGAGGATGACCACATGGCCGAAAGCGCTAAATTTGTAATTGGGTATATCAATCGAAATTCAATGAGAATTTCTCGCTCTTGCCACAAGATCATCACATATCGAACATTTCGAAATAACCACAGGATAACATTCAAGTCCTTCACCTCTGGCCGCTATTAACGAATGCATTATATCAAATTATGAAGCTTTGTTTGTATTCGAGG
Source organism: Nesidiocoris tenuis (assembly GCA_036186465.1). NCBI lineage: Eukaryota > Metazoa > Arthropoda > Insecta > Hemiptera > Miridae > Nesidiocoris > Nesidiocoris tenuis. Next base: position 7,280,480 of record AP028919.1, read on the forward strand.
CCTTCCACTAGGTTATTTATTTCCATTTGCTTCACCACACGATTTTTTGAAGGAACATTTTTTTATGGTCGAGAGAGCCACTAGGTGTGGACTATCAACACCCCAGCGATGAAAAATGAATCGATTACCATTTTGACTTGCCAGATTTATGGAGCGGCGGAAGACTTTTAATGAAGTGGATAAAAAATGAAGGGGTAAAACGTATATTTATGTGTGGGAATGAGGTACGGTGGGATCCATTATCTTTATCAACAGTTCCAAGTAACCTGGTATTTTTCTATTTCTCAAATAGGTAATAAAAATCTTTAAATCGTGAGCCCCTAAACCGCAAAATCGATGTAAAACAAATAATTCTCACGATATTTTCTCGTTTTTACCCTTCATTTAAGAAACTTGTGATGGCATTTTATCGTTTTTTCAAAGAGCCTAATTTACGGTTTCTTAATCCCCTTGACGCCCTCCGGTACGAGATGAAAAATTATTATGTACCAGATGGAAAATTTACGAAAATCGGTAGCGTGCATGTCAGCATCATGCACGACATATTGGGCTCAGAATCCCCGGTCCACTGCTCGAGACGTGCGCATAGGCTCAACGGATTTCTGCCCGAGGCGATAAATGGCTTCGCTGGGTGGCGGTGGCATATGGGGCGCTGATGAACAGCCTGCCCAGTCTCATGCTATGCGAGACGCTAAAATCCGCGAAATTGTCAAAGGCGTAAATAACTCGACATAATTACTGCTAATCTCTTTCTAAAACGATCGTCCGGGTTTTTTCTAAAACAAAACTTTTCCAACACTCCTTTTTGAAAACAAATTTTGTTAAAAGTTGTTCTTCAAGTTCTTCAAGTTTTTTGGATGCTTGATGTCGTTTTTTGAACGTTTCTTATACAAAATCTGACAGCTCTCTTCAAAACGTTTTTCAAAGATGTTTTTCCATGCCTAATTATAAACGACCATTTCAACCGTTTGATTCATTTCAATAGTTTTTTCCTATTCTTCACCCATTCCAGATGTTCCCGCTGAAATTCCATTTCGACCTGGTAAGCAGTCTCATAAAATTTGCTCATTTTCACCGAAAATCACGAAATTTTGAGGCCTGGAAAGCAAATTCTCGCGACTAGTAGTCAGGCATCATAAACTGTTTCAGCACCAAGCCATCGTGCCTCGTGCCGAGTTCTCCATTAAATCATAACTAAGCCCTAATTAATTATTACCTTTTGTAATGTCCCTGCTTGACACCAGCTCCCTATATTACGCTCGAACTACGGAAGGGGACCTTCTAATTTGTCGTTTGTTTGTTTCCTTCAGACTTTTAATTAAAATGCAAATTATAAACGAAACCTTGGCAATTGATTCGAGCTCTGAGATTGAATCGTCGAAACATTTTGATATTCAGCTCCTCAAACGTACAACTTAGCGGAACAATTCATACGCAAAAGCAGGAACGCGATTTTTTGTTCAGCGAAACACTTTTTAATAAGGATCACCCTTAGATTCCCTTAAGACTATTCAAATGTCAACGTCCATCATTACTGGACAGTTTGTTGGTCAAATCGAAATTTCAATATTCAGCTAGGAGGAGCGAAGTAAAATGGAAAATTTCTTTGAAGTCAAATCGAAAAAATCCAACTTGAAATCCTTCACGGGTATCATTTGGCATTTTGAGCAGAAATAATGCTCCAAGCCTGCTGCAGCTACGAGATGCTGGTCTGGTGGAGTGGCACTTTGGAGGGCTGCTATCCTTTGAGGAGTTCAATTTCACCATTGACACCACTGTTGGGGAAGAGCATACAGAACAAACCCAAGATAAATTTCCAAATGAGGCGTTCATGGATAGAGGTCCTTTTCAATAAATTTAAGATTGGGGCTTCAGCATCCTTCATTCTATCTTATACCCTTGGGCAATGATCTGTCCTCCACATTCTCGCATGTTTCGTACCAGAATCGTGAGTGTAGGCTTGCGCATGCGCAGTGCAAGTGTGGTAGGCAACGCCCGAGAAACAAGACCTACAATTATTACAATTATTGCATGCGCAAGGTATCTACAATGCTTGAACTCACGATTCCGAGCCTACAGACTGGCGGTATTGTAGAATTCCAAAATCTTGCTCTCGCCATTTCCATTCTTTGAAATACTCCCAGCAAAAACATTGGAATTGAATGCTTAAAAGAGCCTCCATAATGGATACCACTTATTCGACACTCGGAATTCTCGGACGATATACGTCAAGAAGTAATGGACTTATCTGAATGCTCTCCACGACAAGCTCAGCTACAATCGAGAGAAAACTAGGACAACAAGAACCGATCCGGGTGACGTGATTATCACTCTATATTCTAGTCTGCGGAGTTTCCCAGTACTATAACTATAGTTTCTAGGAGCAATGAGAAGTTTGCGGTTCGCCGTGCGGCCGCCTAGAGCGCGTCCTGCCGTAGACAGCGGTCTCCACTTCGAATCGGTGGCGGCCGAGGAGTGCAAGCGCGTTTAATCATGAAACCCAAATCGATTCCACTTGTGCTCCACTGTTAGATTGGGTGGAACAGAAGGGGGCAGGTTCCTGCTTGCACCTCGCCCCACGGCCAGGCACTATGACGACGACACATCCATCGTGGAAACATGTCGCTTCCAGCCGGTACATGAGCGGCAGTCGAGTTTGCAGGTATCCACTCCGCTTTCGACCCTTTGTATCGTTGTTACTTTCCCTCGTTTTCCTACGACCGCTTTCACTCACTTGGCCGGTTTTAAATGGGGGAGAAACAAATTTCAGGTGGGCGACTTTTCGTTACACCCCGAAAAAGCGCAAGTGGGCGTTGCGGCTCTTCGGTTAGGCATAATTTATGTTTCGCGAAAAACGGCTGTAAAAGACTGGCTGGAGAATACTTGAGTTTTATTCAAATGGCCCGAAATTGTTATATGTATTACAAGCAATCAACGCCGTTTGGAATTGAAATTTTACTCAACATTTGTTGAGCCAAACTCGAACCTGGTACTAGCCGGAAGAGTAACTAACTAAACAGTGTAACTATTTGACATGGCTGTGGCTTCTAGACCTATGTAATTACATTTGGCACTGTTGTAAGTAGGTACTTAGAGGAATGAAAGTTTTTTTTTTGATGAATCGTCGGCCGTGGAATATTCTTCTTTTGAAAATAGTCGGGATTCGGCCAATTGAATTGATTGATTGATTGAATTGAATTGATTTGATTTCCAGAATTTTAAAATACGGGGAAGGGAAAATTTGGAGAAAAGACGAAGAATCGCTGAGGCTGTGTATGTGAACATAACACCAAACACTGTTAATTTGAATAGGGACTACGATAGGTTTTCGAATTTATATACCAACACGTGTAATTTATTAAAATCGCTGGAAATGTAATATAATATACAGGGAATATGTGTCTCCCGTTGCTCACTGTCTAGTCAATGAATAGCTGATGATAATGCAAAGATGATAATTGTGATAATGCCTTTGTTTTGATTGTCTACATGTGGGAGTTTTATCAAAGCTGTATATATAGATAGGTATATATTTTTTAAATTGCTATGGGACCTGCTAGTTGAAATTTTGACGTATTTATTTTTATAAAAAAAGCCTCTTTTGTACAAGTGTGGAGTCATTGTTATTTGTTGTTGAATTTTTGTTTTTGTTTTTGTTTCTGGTTTGTTTGGTTGTTTTGCTTCCAAATGGCTGACTGTAAGTATTGACTGTTATAGCAATTTAAATCCTAATGTATCTTTACCCATGTTCCTTGACTTATTTCATGATAATTTTATACTTTGTTATTTTGTTACAATAGGGAGAGACCAAAGGGGCCTAATTGATTTTTATTATTGTAAGTAGGGGTTTTGGTTTGTGAAACATTGTAAGGGGGAAAAAAAGGGGGGGGGGGTGCTTTGAGATGATGGATGTTGTTTTTGATGTGATTTTTTGGCTTAGGTCTGAAGATGGGAGCAGTTGGCTCCCGAAACGTAACTTAATAAATGGACTGAGGAGTGGAAGATTAATTCAATTGGCCGAATCCCGACTATTTTCAAAAGAGGAATGAAAGTTCTGGAATTAGGGGTACGATGGAAAGAACCCCAGATCTAACGACCTGGGGGCACTGCCCCCGCAAATCACCCTTTTTCAGTCCCAGTACTCTCATTTTAACAACTGTCGTACTGTCGTGACGAGGTTTTGGAGGCATACCTTAAAATGCCATTCACGGTCAATTCCTCTCCGCTGAATGCCCTCAAATCCATACAAGTAAATAAAAATAATACCATAAATTATGCATAATGTGTCGAACAAAGGCACACTCTCTGAACATCCGAATGCTTGAAATCCGATCCAGTTCCTGACAGCATTGTGGAAATTCGGATAGCCCGGGGTGGAATACCACTTTGCTAACCGCAAATCAACAATGGAAGGGCCCTTCTCGGCCTCAGCCTAAATATCAATAGCGGTCAGCCAATATTTGGTTGCTGGTTGAGCTAAACCCGACTTCTCTTGAACGGCCTTTTTGGCGATGGTTGACTTTTGCCAATTCAAAATTCTTCAAAAAACCCGAATTTCATCGAAAAATAGAAGTAAGTAGTAGTGTGGCAATATCATGCAAAGTCGCATAGGTTCTAACCCCCTCCACAATTGTGGCTTTGACCCCACATTCTGCGCTCCCCTTTCGTCTTTAGTTTAGTTAAATCGATCCAAGTCTCCGTATACCGAAAGCGGCCCGGAAAAATATCAAGGGTGGGCCTCGTACTGTCAGGATATAACGTCAAAGAAATGATGGCTCAGGGATAAAAAAAATCACAGACCACTGGTGCCCCATGCCGGAATGACAAATGGACCCAGCTTAAAAACCATAATGGAAATAAGAAGAGGGTTACAGGATTCGCCTAAGCCAGCTGACACTCCTGTCTCATCCCAGAGGGCCCTCAACAGATTGTGAATTGGGAAAGTCGCCCGAATCTCTCGAGGCTTCAGAATCGTCGGGATTAGGGGTCCTTTCTAACAACTGAGACTCGTCTGTTGTCCTGCTCGGTTTCAGTTTTCGATTAACCCATTCCCCATCTAGAATTTTGGCGATCGGAGCAGGAAAAAAAATTGAACTCATGGCCGGAACTTAGTTTGTTATCGTTCGAACGCTGGAAAAGACTATTACGCAGCATAATTGTCAATAATGTTTGGAGATATGCTGCTTCCATTAGTTTATAGATTCAATTATATTTACAGGGATGGAAAAGTAGATTTTTGCTGCAGGGTGGGGTGCCCTGAGGCATATCTACTGTCAAGGACGCTCAAGATGCCTTCCAGAAGTCGTTATTGTGGTCAATAGATTGCATGGCAAAACGATTGTACAGTGCTGATTCTACATCGTTGAATTGTAAGGGACTCAAAACGTGAACCTCAAGTAATTTTTGGGACATTTTTGCATAATGTTTACTGTTCAACTATTAACTTAAATCTTAAGTTAATCTCGCACTGCAGTGAGCAGGAAAGTATGAGGGAGCCTTATCAGTTTCGAATATACCAAATCTCATGTACGAATCATTAAATGATCGTAAGACCGATCGGGACAACCCTTCTTTGAAATTAATGTTCCGAGAGCCTTCGCCGTTAGTCAAGGGTTGCACTTAATCGCTTATGAGTATTCTACGGTGCATCGAATACAGCTTATCTCCACAGCCAAATGTAGCATAAGTGGGTGGCGGAGTTCCCACACGGCATAGTATAACATCCCTTAAAAAATTAGTTCCCTCGCACGTCAACTCGATTCTCCTCCGATCAGATTCGTCACGTTCGGCCATTGTTCATCTTTCGGGCCCAGGGGTGCCAATGCAGGGTGGCAATGTCGCACGGTGGCGGTTTTCTATAGCCCTGCAACCCAGGAAGGTGTGTGACAGGCAGTTTCGGACTGGAGGAGGGTCCCATTGTGACCTTGGTCGTGCGCCAGCTATCTGCTCCCGATCGGCGGCAGTGGCGAAATAATATAAAATGTAAAGCGAACGCGTGGCGCATTCGTGAGACGGAAATACTGACTGACGGCCAATTGTGCGCAGGCAGACGGTTTTGGATCAATGAAGCTTGAACTTGACTTCCACTCAAAAGGTCTGCATGACGATGGAATTCATTTGAATGCTCTAATTCTCTAAACAGGCATGCTTCACCTCTTGATCTCGAAGATATTGAGGAGTTTTCGGAAACTTCGTACTTTTCGCCTGTTCCTAGTACGAAACTAATAGTACGAAGTAATCACCTGGCAAATCAAGAAAATTTCATAAAAATCGAGAAATCTAGGAAATTTTATTTCAGCATATCAGCTGTGAAAACTCCTAGCTACCGTTAAACAGTCAACATAAAGTTTGGATTTGATTTTATTGGGATTAGTTACGTTAATGCCAACAACTTCGTACTACGAATTTGCACATACATTTCGACGGCTAAGAACCAGCATGACATAACTCAATTTCCCCATTTTGAGGAGTGTACTTTCTGATTCCAATTTTTGCGCCCGATTTGATGGAACTATTAGTTTTTTGAAAAACTCACGAGGAACGTGAGCGTTCCGTATTAGTTTTTCAAAAAACTAATAGGTAGTTCCATCAAATTGGGTGCGGAAATTTGAATCGTAAAGTGCACTTCTCAAAATGGGAAAATTGAGTTATGTCATGCTGGTTCTTAGCCGTCGATTTGCATTCGCCAGGTTCAAGAACACTTTTTGACTCGTCAAATCTCTTCAGGAGACTGAAGAAGGCATGACAGCACTCTGACTTTTTATGATTCCGCGTGCCGCCGGTGGCCTGCCGCTCACAACTCAATTCCAGCATATATTCCGATCCCGCATGCGTAGGGCGTCTAAGGAGAAGTCTGCAGGTCTGTGCTTGATTGTGTCTTCAGCAGCATGCAGGCTTAACAAAGATTTCACAAACGTGACTGAGCTTCACTTGTTACACTGATGTTTATCAGCCCCAAAACAACGAACGCTATCAGCCCACACGTTGGGGGTCAGGTTTTATAACGAAGGGGCCCTTGATCGAACGAAGGCAATGGTCTTATCTAAATCAATCTTTTATTTCAAAGCTATCCATCGCTGGCAGGGCCACTTTTGAAGAGGGAGTTGAGGTCTCAAAAAAAAACTTCCCTTTCTGGAGTGCACCCGGGTACTACCAACGAGGACAGGAGTCCTCTATGCTCGAACAGCGAAATGCGGGGAAGTAGCGAAGCACATCTGCGGTTGACATTTTCATTATTTTTTGCGCCCAGGACTTTACCCTCCCAACTTCATTCGCATCAGTTTTCCTTTCTTTTATCCTCCGCTCATCCTACAGCACTTCGTCTCGCTCGTGGAAAGTCACCTTGCACGACTTCCGAAAGGAGCTGGAACAGTCAGTTCACGAGAAGCCCATTGGAATACAATATCAAAAATCTGTTGAGACCAGCACAAAGTGGGCGGAAATTCCAATACTCTGCCGTTTTGGAAGAGATAGATTCAAGAGGAAGGTTGCTGGAAAAGCGAAATAACAATGACAGTGAATTATTTATATCAAATGCAAAAACTTTAATAATGCATTGACAAGGGCGTTCAAAATGCATTCAAGCTATTACCCGCGGGTCAAAATTTCCAGCCTGTGGGTTCACCTTGGAAAATTCCTAAGAAAGTTACGACATGTTATGTGTTTCGAATCGTTACAACCCCCAGGAAAACATTTCACTCCCAGAGCTGCGACTGGCAGACCCTTGACATGCGTGAAAACCTACGGTGAATTTACCCCCCTCCCCCTCCTTCCGGAACTTCTTGGTGCTTCCGAGAGGCAAAGTCGGAACGAGTAAAGGTGAAGAGTTAGTACTGTATCCACCTCACCTCAGCAGTGCACTTGGAAGGAAAGTTCAGCTCTTGAAAAGTACACTTCCGGTGATGCTTCAGCAGCGAGGGATATGTTTGGAATTTTGAAAGGTCTGATGTTGGATTGATGAATGGAAGAAATATTGTTAGGCAGGTTTTGGGGGATTATCCAAAAATGTGCAAATGCCATTCAACCATTCAACATCATAATAATTTAATAAAAAGGTAAACTACCAATCCCCTGGAGAATTTCGGTTAGTTGTTCAATGATGAACACCTCATTCTTCCTTCACTCCCTCATTATCAACTGCTGAAAACTACGCAAAGTTGATTTTGTGCGAGGGGCAGAAACTGGATTGAACTGATTTCTTTTTAGGAACGAGGCTATCGATTTGTGAGTATTATCGTCAATTCACAACCGAAATTGCATTGAAGTATAAGCCGAATTGTGCTCGTAGTAATCTAGTATTGAACAATTCGCTGCTCATCGTGTCTAGCAATGCTCTCATGCATCAGACACGAGGAATATCAATCTATTGTTCCATTGAGTAGATACCAATACAACTAACGCCCGACTGAAGCCGGGACGTTTCATAACAAACACCGTCAATCTATGGAGCGATCAGAGTTGACAGTGCGTATTAGACTGGTGTAGGCATCCAGGTAGGTATATCGAATCTGGGAGTTGGTGAAGCTTCCCAGCCCACCACGCAGTTTCCCCCATTGGGCTTCTCTTGGGTTCGGTATTGGATTTGATTCCAGGCAATATTCCACCTCCTTCTTGATGTACACCAGCCTCCGATCCTTCTACCGCAGAGTTATACCATCGCAGCAGATTGCGGCTGTCATCCATCCGGCTTGACATTTGCTACACCTGCGTCCCCTTTCGGTTGAATATAGGTATAGGCTGACTCTTGGGACGGCGAAAGGAATCGGGTTACTCACTTATCTTAATCTTCTTCCGCATGTTTTGAGAGTACACTACTTAGAATTATTCGGAACAGTCAACAATTTACATTTTGTACCTACTGAACTCGCATGTTTACTTGAGTCTGATATGCTGTTGTTGTTGTTGTTGTTGCTCTGCAGCTGTTGGTCTTGGGGATGTCCTCGAGTGACCATAATTTTGTTAGCCTGATATGTCACCTAGCATAGAGTTCTAGTACATACGTTTTGATAATGTTTTTTAGCACTGATAAAAATATTTTGGTTGCTGTTGATCCTCTTTTCTGAATGGCCATGGGGACTTCCTTGTGTAGGTATTGTTGGTGATGAAAATTTTTTTTCTAATTTTGTCTAGTCAAGCAGCAACAACTAGATCAATGTGATAAAGTGATAGGCTTCGATTTCCTCCTAGCTCCCCTCAAGGTAGCAGCCTGGAAAGCTGGCACTGGCGCTTTCCTGGCTCATGATAAGAGGAACAACATCAACAACCAGCCGACACGGGCGCTTTCCTGGTCCATGATAAGAGAGATAGGATTGGAACAATAGCGGGGCAAGGAGGAAAACTACAGTTGGTTGTGTGACGTCGCTAGGAGGTTGGTATCAGTGCTCTGCAATCAAGAAGGTCGTGGATTTTTCAAAGCGTAGTATCAACTCTAGTAACGAACCTGCCACAACTGGAGCTAGTGTCACAGTAGGTAAATGTGGTAAGAAAATTAGATTGTCTATCATGGCAACCGAGCCAGAACAAATTCAGCGCAGATAGAAGAGGCAGGGATGACTCACTGATATGAGCGGATAAGCTTAAACCGCCAAAATAACACTACTGCAATATAGCATTGGTAGATATTAGATATATAGTTAACTAATGCAAGAAACAATCGACTCCTCTATCTTTTCTGACTGGCTGGCAGTTACCTTGAGCGATTCTTTTCAAATTCATTCTTCAATTTTTTTGAAGTGAAAATTGGAAAAATCGTGGAATAGCAGATAAAATAAAATTTCTCTGATTTAAAAGTGGTCGGTCTATTTCAAGATCTTGGCCTTCACTCAGCCCATGTGAAACCTTGGCGCACTCGGAGAATATTAAAAGAAAAAAACTAATTGGGACTTTCGAATCTACTGACTTTCTTCGTTCATGAATTATAATGTACAACAGACGTGAGAGGGCTCTAGTGTCAATAAAAAGGACAAGCATCGCACGAAGCACCCAATTTCCCATGAAGATGAGCGCCGCTGCTTTTCTGGCGTGAGCGGAATATTTAAGCCTTTCTAGTGCGCCTTGCGTTCTCATTATTACAATAAAATATAAAGGTCTTTATTTAAACGAGATAGATGTACACACCTACATTGAAGCACACTCGGTATAAAGTCCTCTTCTCACAGAGTCTCTCCAGGAAATTATTGTTTGGTTAGCGTGCTTCATAAACAGCTCTCGGCTCACTGCTCGCACGGAGAGGCTTTTGGAATTTCGAGGTGATGAATCGTCGGCCCGAACAAAGTGAAGGATCGCTATTTCATTTTGGACCGAGTACATTTTCTCTTCCGGAAACGATTCATCAAGTTGTGCATAAAACGTAAAAGGATTTTCCTAGAAAATTGAGTAAATTTATTTAGAGGTTAATTGGATCCAGTTGGCTGCTGGGCGGTCTAACTTTATTTACCGAAGCGTTGGTTCTCAATTGAGGTACGGTATACATGGAATCGACTAATTTCTGCCCACAATATTGAACTAATTTGTTATTATTAGTTTACTTTTCAATTTACCAATTTTATTATGCAAGGTCCAGGAAGCCGAAATCAAAGAGGAGTGAAAATTTCGGGGGGGTAGGGGGGGGGGAATTCCATGAAATTTCATGGCATGAACTATTATAGTACACAGCTTGAGTTTAAGTTTGAGTTTCTGGGTGAGTTTCAGTTTGAGTTTGGACTTGATTATGAGTATGAGTTCGAGTTTCAGTTTGACTTTGATTATGAGTATGAGTTTCAGTTTTAGTCTGATTTTGGGGTATAGTGTATCTTTGAGTTTCAGTTCGAGTATCAGTAGCAATTCGAGTTTGAGCTTCAGTTTAAGTTTGTGTACCAGCATCAGTTGGAGGTTTAGGTTCAGCTTGAGTTTGAGTATTAGATTGAGTTCGAGGCCATGCATCAGCGAGCCCATGAAACGGCTCAATCGTAAAAAAATTAGTAACCTATATAATATTAACCCCTTACAACAGCAATGCTCCCATAAAATCAGGTTCTGTCGCTACAGATGTAGATTGATTGGTAGCTAATGAGACGCGAATCGAGAGTGGCATTGTGGACCGTGAATTGTATGGCAACAATGTAAACTGTGGAGTGGCTTTTGGATTGTGTTTTGGACAAACGGCACCCCCTCGTCCAGACGGTAAGCGAGACAATGGCCGACTCCCGGGAAGAGAAACCTATACAACCCGGCCGGGATTCATTAGGGGAAAATTCGGACTCTTCCCAAACGAAACAGGATCCATCCATTGGTGAAAACTTGACAAAAACAGCCGGCTTATGCATTCGCTCGACGATTGATTCAGATAATTACCTTCCGCTACCCAAGTTAAACAATAGGTGCAAATTCAGCAAAATGTGTGCATATCAAGTTGATATTATCAAATAGTGCAAATCCACGTATTTATTGTACCGAGTTGATCTCGTATCAATTCCAATGGATGTGTATCAATGTTATGAAATTTGAGTCTGATGGATTTGATAGTGATGGAGTTTAGCCGTAGACCGTCATAGGGTTTCTGCTGAGCGTATATTACAGTTACCCATTTGAAAAAAATTGGTTCATTTAGGATTTAAGGGCTGCTCCCAGCGAAAATAGGTTACGGTATGTTTGATGAAGCGCGGTAAGGAATACGACGCACGGAAAGGGCAATGGCGCATGTCCCCGAGGTACTTTACGACCCCGAAACCCTCTTTTCTTCCCATAGTTTGGTTAAGCTTTAGAAAAGAACCCGCGTCCATAAACCTAATCGTCCATGGCCGAAGAGGAATATGAAGTGAGAAGCCATAACTAACATATTTCCTCCGGTAGTGTGGCCTACTCGATTTTTAGTCGGGCTCCATCGCATTTTTCCCATCGCTCGGTTCATTCTACGAGAAAATTGCCGCCCGTTACGCACCCACGGAACAACGAGTTTTCGAGTTTCCCTATTTATCACGAAACACACGCCGTAGGAATACATAAAATGGGAGGGTTTTCGTCTCACGCTGGAGGGCAATACGACATTGATAATATTAGGTTAGGAGCACCTCGAATTGATGTCGATATCACAAATAAATAGTAGTAATGTGAATGAGTAAAAAAGCGAATGAGTTGAAACCAAACGACTTACCACAAGTAAATTTCGGTTTCAATCTTGAGATGGTTTCTTCCGGGTTGAAAAAACACGACTATGCTTTTGGTTAGGTTAGCCAACAAAATAGCACCTACCTAAATTGAACGCTCACCACTCTTCCGATGCAAAACGACAACTTCAATAGAGATATCTATAATTGACCTATAGTGACAATAAAGTGGTTTTGAATATGGTATATGGAAGTTATGTGAACTATATCTGTTTATTTAGAGGCCTTGAGCCATTTCTGCTGAGTAGGCTAAGAAAGTCTATATTAGCGATCCGCTGCCTGCGAGCAGCAGTCTTTCTCTCGTAGAGCTCATCAGAGTCGGTCTAGCTTTCGTACGTAATAATTCTTTGTGAATTTTTCTGGAATTAATAAACAACGTTTTTTAAAAACGAAATTTCCGTTCATCCGAACTTAACTGGCGCAGTCCCGTGAGCACGTACCGCGAATATAGAAAGTAATCGACCATTCGCGATCGGTATCGTGTAAACCTACTCCCAGACCGTACGACTTCAAGAAGCTGACCGGAGACTCCTCACAGTACCGCGGTAATGAATTACCCCCTGTGAGTACGAACAATTTTTCTTCTTCGAAATTCTTCAATTTCGCTTCAATTCAAATTTGGCCCAACCCGTGGCAAATTTGACGATCTTCCTCGGAGAGAACAACCCGAAGTTCCTCGAGTCTCAGAAGGACCACCTGTTCCCTGAGAAACCAACATTTTATTTTCTCAATCGAGAATAATTATTATTTTCGAGTCGACCAGAGAACACCGTGAGAGCATATCACCTTCTCTGTCGCTCCATCCGCATTCGCAGCCGAGCTTTCTTTGCTCACACAGCGGAATCTTCTTATCTCCTTCACCGTCCGACCGGACCTCAGCAGAGAACGTCGAGAACGTCGTTCGATACTTCCCTTATCTTCTAATTTACTCTTGTAAAACCGTAGTCTTAAGACCGACTCATTTCAGCTTCAACTTTTCCTTTTCAGCTTATTCATATTATATTTCTTATCCGATTAATTTGATTAACATTTTTGTTTTCAGCAATTTTATCTCTTAAATCTTGCATTTTCTTTGTATAAAATTCTGACTAACAAATTTTGAATTCACTAGGTACCCGATAAATTTAAAAGCTTCAAAATTCCCAAATCTTTGAAAAAGTACGTTCACACCCACCTAGGGAGGTTTACGAATTTAGAATCCATTCCAGAAAATCTTCATTCTGAACTTGAAAACCACCCCTCTCTAGAGATGGCCAATGCTAACGTACAAGCCCAAGAAGACATGACCAATAGGGAGATAATCGAAAGCCAACAAAACCAAATTCAACAACTCCATGCAATGGTTAGGGATTTGCTTGTAAGAGAAGTAGTCCACCATCAGGAAGGACCAATTGGAAACCAAAGACCAATGCTAACGCGCGGGGATTTGGAATCTATTCCCCAATTTGACGGCACCCCCGAAGCCCTTCACGAATTCCTAGAAATTACTCAGAAACTATACCAAATTTTCTTCATCCCTGACGATCCGGAAAATTATCAAAATTTCAAACTAATCTCGGGCATTAAATCAAAAATCCTCCCACCGGCTAGATACGACATCTCTTCTCAAAATCTAACCACTTATGAACAAATTAGAGACGCCCTACTAGAAACTTATACAGACCGACGTGACGACGTCACTTTACTGATTGAACTAACCAAACAAAGGCAATTAGAATCGGAATCGCCATTCACATTCCATACTAGGGTAGTTAAAATTCTCAATATATTGTCGGCCTATCTCAAAAATCACAACAGAGAGAAAGCGGAGATACTAATAACAGAATACCAGAAAGTAGGATTGAGGATCTTTCTATTAGGTCTAAGAGAGCCTATGGGCAACTCAATAAGAACAAGGGATCCCCCTAACTTGGGTGTCGCCTTGTCAATTTTAACGAACGAATTTCAACTCCAGAGCAACCCTAGAACGGCTCCACAGCCTCTCAAAAAACCTCCACTCCAACTCCAAAATTTCAAAAACCCACAGTATTCCAACTTTAAACCAAATAATAACTTTAGGCCAAACCCCAATTGGAAACCGAATCCGACCCCGAACCCGCAAAGGAATCAGACAAACCAATTTTCGAGACAACCTCAACACCAGGGACCGTCTTCTTTCCAAAATCATCCGAAACCTTCCTTCTCGGTCCAAAAGCCCATTCAACCGCCTAGGCCTGCTAGTACACAGGCAGTTCCTATGTCGTGGCGTACCTCGAATCCGAATTTCCATAATATGGAAACCGGACAGGAAACTGGAAATGAATTAGAAAATCCCGGGGACAACGAAACGGAAAACCAAATCGAATACGACCAAAATTACGCATCCGATCAGGAGCATTTTTTAGGCGATACCGGCCTTCCCCAAGAATTCCCAGATTCGAACTGATGAATCTTGAAAAAAGAACCATCAGCGAGTTACCTTACGTCCTAATTCCAAAATCCAACCTCAAAATTCTTATTGACACAGGTAGCACCAAAAGTTACTGTAATCCAACTATAGCCAAAAATTTCTTCCAAAAGAAAATTTGTAAAGAACCTTTTATTGTCAAAACTGCTCATGGATCATCCAGAGGAAATTTTACCACTCTTGTACCCTGCGGTGAACTTTTCAAAACGAGATCCTTGAATTTAAAATTTAATATCTTCGAATTTCACAATAAATTTGACCTGCTACTCGGATTAGACAATTTGAAAATCTTAAAAGCATCAATCGACCTCGATAACCACCTTCTCAGAACCCCAAGAGTAGACATCCCTCTCCATTACCTGAGCTCTCAATTCGCCGATGTGAACCTGATCGATGCTCGTTGCATTCAGCAAATAAACATTAGGGTTAAAAATATCGAAAACGGTAACGCAATTTTGCCGTACACCAGAATCGGTAAACTCGAAATTCCAGAATGCTTAATCCAAGTTAAAGACCACGAAACATATGTCAGAATTCTAAACCCAGCCAACACTGTCGGAAAATTTGCTCAAATTCAACCAGTCACTGCCGAAACGTTAGACCTAACTGACGCTAGTGGAAAACCCAAATTTCGAATTGTGATTGACTATAGGAAATTGAACGAAAAAACCATTCAAGACAAAGACCCTCTCCCTCAAATTTCGGAACTACTAAATAACAAAGACGACGTTCATGATCCCCTCGAAAAAGAATTAGACGATGCCTTGGACGACTTCTTTGCCACTTGCACTCCTAACACCCTTGAAAAAATTACCGATCAATTAGAGTCAGACGAAAATAGCTCTGTAATTGTCAACCTCGATCCCGACGAAGAACTAGATTCAAATGAAAAAATGTCCACTGTAGAGGGTACTGTCCATTCGAATGTAATAGGCCATGCCATAGTAGCCATTCCAATTCGAGAAGAACCAATTAACAATTGCAACAACCAAATTATTATTGAAACCGTCAAAATGCCTGCCGAAAAACCTGTAAAAATCGAAAAAATATTTGGCAATAAAACCAGGATCACCGTCCAATTTTGTGCCTCGAAATTAGAGCAAGAAGTAGTAAAATTTGTCAAGGAATTCATTGTACCAAAAATTAAATATGGATTATTTTTCACTACCGACATTTACGAAGAATTCACCAAAATAATGACCCAACATTTCGCTTTTTCGGAAATCTCAATGACTAAATATACGAAAAAACTAGAAGAGGTATTCGATACAACCGAGAGAAAAAACCTAATCAAAAAGTATCACGAAGGAACCACCAACCACAGAGGCATCGCGGAAACCTTTGAACATGTTAGGCGAACTCACTACTGGCCAAACATGAAAGAAACAATCCAACGTTGCATCAATAATTGTGAAATTTGCCTCAAATGCAAATACGATCGAAAACCATTCAAAGTCAAGTATAATGTGACACCTACAGCGTCACGCCCTCTCGAAACTATCCACATCGACACTATCACCCTTGACGGATCCAAAGTTTTAACAATTATTGACTCATTTTCCCGATATGCCCAAGCCTATCCAGTAAAATCAGCCAACGCAATAGAAATAGTGGAAGCCCTTATGAATTTCTTTAATCATCATGGCATCCCGAAAAATTTAGTAGCAGATAATGGCCCAGAATTTCAAAATTCCTTATTGAGAGAATTTGCAGCCCTCCACAAAATCAACATTCACTACACCTCCTCACAACACCCCGATTCACAAGGTTTGATCGAAAGATTTCACTCCACATTGATCGAACACATTAGAGTACTGAAAGAGAGAGAAGAATTCAAAAAAGATAGCATCAAAAAGAAAATATCTCACGCAATTTTGGCCTATAATAACTCAATTCACACCGCTTCCAAATTAACTCCATTCGAACTTCTTTACGGACACATCAACGACGACACACTTCTTGATTTAGACGTTGACACAATACTTGCAAACAACTATTTAGCTCTCCACAAAGAAAAAATGAAAATTCTTTACTCCCAAATTAAAGAAAAACTTCACGTTGCAAAGGAAAAAGTCATAGAAGAAAAGAATAAAGACCGCGAAGACCTGCCTGCAATACCGCCGGAAGTTTACGTAAAAACAGTCCAGAAACAGTCCAAAACTAAACCCAAGTATAATAAAGAAATTATAAAAACCATTGATCACGAATTGAAAACCGCTCAGATAATACCTCGACATCACAACACCAAAGAAAAGATTCATTTGTCAAATATTCGTCGACCCAAAAAATTCTCGGAATCAGTAATCAACGCCTGGGACGATACTTTGGATCGTTCCGAAGTACTTACAAAAAAATTCGGCCTTAACATCACTAGAGAAGACCTTCTTACCCTCAGAGAATCCAATTGGCTAAACGATAAAATCATTAACTTTTATATGGAACTTATAGATCAAAGAAGCAGGCAAAACCACAAACTTCCGACCACGTTTTCCTTCAACACCTTCTTGTACGTTTCCCTAAAAACTGGAGGATATACAAGAGTCAAAAACTACACTAGGAAAACTGACCTCTTCGAAAAGGACATAATTTTCATCCCAATCTTCAAAGCCGCCCATTGGAGACTAATAACGATCTATATCAAACTGCAAAAGATCGAGTACTTAGACTCATTAGGAAAAGACGGTACTGACATACTTGAAGACATCAAAAATTATTTGACAGAAGAACATAATCACAAAAAAGGTACACCACTAGACACTACTAACTGGAAATTCACACAACGCACTGACATACCACTTCAACAAAACAACGACGACTGTGGAGTATTCGTATGCCAATACGCAAAATCACTAGGTTCCTCAGAAGAAATACAAATCAAACACTCTCAAATTCCCGAAGTTAGAAAATTAATGTGTGAAGAAATACTAGCGAACGAATTACTATAAATTCAACCCCCATCTGTTCCAGGGTTATTTTCGCCATCCTCGACACTTTACTACAATGGACTTACGGACTGAAAATAGTAAACGTAACTACGAACCTAGGGCTGATACCTATAAAACTAGGACCAGCTAAGAAAACGGACTTCTACCATACAATTACCCACTATTACCAGACAGACGAATTACTTAATCAATTAACGGCCATTCGGAAACATTACGAAGACGTGCGACTCATAATCAATGACGACCCGGAGGTACAGAAAATAGTGCATGTTAGAGCCCAACTAATAGAACACATGTTTGCCCTCGTCGAACAAAAAATCGAACAGTCAACTCTGCCCAAACGTAAACGCCGAGGCTTAATTAACGGACTTGGGTCAGCAATCAAATTTGTCACTGGAAACCTTGATTCCACCGACGGCGAAAAGTATGATGCCATCCTAAAACGAATTCAAACCAAACAAGAAAACCTTTCAAAACAAGTAGAGCATCACTATTCAATAAATTACTCTCTATTTCACCAAATAAACTCCACGTTAGAGTCGATAAATTACAACCACGATGTATTAGCTCGAGAAATAGAAAATCTAAAAATCACCAGTTCATTCCAGACTCACGTTCAACAAGTGGAAAACGCCTTAGAGCACAATCAATTAGCATTGCAGTTACTTACGGACATTGCTCAGGATATCGACAACTCTGTCACATTTTGCAAATTAGGAAAAATGCACCCAAGCATAATTAAACCGCAAACGCTACTAAATGCACTTCAGGAATTAGCAACTTTTTACGGCGACAAGATACCTAAATTCCATGGCGACTACTTGTGGGAACTACAAAGTCACATCAAAATTCGATGCTATATAGGTGAAAATGAAATAGTCTATTTCTTGGATATCCCCATCTTAAAACCCGACAATTTCGAACTCATACTTTTGCAACCCGTACCTTCATTCCAATCAAATTCTTACACGACTGTTCTACCGACTGTACGCTATGCCCTCAGATCGCTAGCAACTAACGACATTACTTTCCTTAATAGCGAATGCGAATCCGGCCCACATTACCTGTTGTGTCCCAACAATTTAGAACTAGCAAATGAGTACAACTGTGAGCGAGACATCCTTTCGAACGGTAGCAATAATCGTTGCGATTTAATAAAATTGGAAATTAGTGGAAATCACGTTGAATACTTAGCCTCTGCAAAGAGATATATTATCATCTTTCCTACAGAAGGCCAACTAAAAATCTCCTCCCTCGGAAATATTGAATTCCGAAACCTCCAGGGAATTTATCTGCTTGAACCGGATTCCAATATTGTCCAATACCAAAACCAAACTTTGATGGCGCCTCCAACTAACACCTCCTTTAGCCCTGTTGTGACTTATCAAACTAACAAACAATTAAATTTCAACCAAAAACCATCGACTTCAATAAAACTAAAATCGATTAACCAACTGTCGGTACCCGCTTATACAACTTCACCTTCCACTAACGCTATAGTTCAAATTATCACACCTAGTGTTTGGACGATTGTATTGTACCTATTGTTAATATCCACTATTGTCTACATAATCTTCCATTATAGGAAATATAGGGCAACTCTTTTGGTCAATCCTCCTGCCAGGAGCTAAGTGAAGTATTTGTTTAAATACTCACAAACTTATGATTTTATGTAATACTTTACGTCTCCCTTAACATTGTAAATTAGTCTTGAACCTTTGTTTTGTCATTACTATTTTTGTCATAGTGTAACATCATATTGTAATGTCATCATTATTAGTGTTGTTACATTTTCATTTACAAAATTTGTCAGCCATAATTTTAATCTCAGGGGGGACGAGTTATGTGAACTATATCTGTTTATTTAGAGGCCTTGAGCCATTTCTGCTGAGTAGGCTAAGAAAGTCTATATTAGCGATCCGCTGCCTGCGAGCAGCAGTCTTTCTCTCGTAGAGCTCATCAGAGTCGGTCTAGCTTTCGTACGTAATAATTCTTTGTGAATTTTTCTGGAATTAATAAACAACGTTTTTTAAAAACGAAATTTCCGTTCATCCGAACTTAACTTGGATACCTAATCAAAACGAATTTCAAACTGAAAACAGACCGAATTAATCGTCATCGTTAGGAAAGGGGTAAATATACTATGAATTGAGCATTCTTCTTCTTCTTCATTGTCCTGCCAAGGACATGACGGATAGCGTTTGTATGCATTGAGCACTGGCGAATCGGCCAAGGTCCGCATAGACCTTCCAGTGATGCTGGTCTTCTATAAATTTCCCTCTTTAGGCAGAAATTTACCTTCTCCCTGGGTGGCCAATTGTCCCGTAAGGTACAACGAGAAATCAATAATAAGGTAGGTAGGTACCTATAAATAGCTTAGCAAACTTGGAAAAAATCGGGCGAATGACCATCTTCGAAGCGATCCGCGCCACAAAAGGCCCTCTCGAGTTCACCGCTCAACTTTACCAGATCCCGCTCGTCCGATCTAATGGGACGCTCCCATTTACAGTCGAGAAAAAAAGAGCCATCCACTTCGTTGCACCGTGGATGGAACTTGTCCATTGCACCGGGGCGTGTACCGCTCGATCCTCTGTCCATATGGAAAAGTCGATTCCTCAAATACGGAAGCGCTGTCGACCAAGCTGCTCCAAGATAACCGATGGCTTTAGAAATTCCATTTTTGACCAGCCGCTAATGCAGCTGTGCCCTTTAAAGTGATAAGGATTCAGCGGCTTTTGATCTGTAGGTTATTCCACTCTTGACCATCGTAACTAACCTTTTTAAATACATAAATTGATTATGTACATAGGAAAATAAGTTATTTTCATATTTCCATACATTATTCACAGTTTCGGGTGAAATGAATCAAAAACTAATTCATCGAATTATTTGATACTTTATTTGTACGACGAAAATGAAAAATATGGTTCGCAATTCTTAATATCTGATCTACTATAACGAATTTCAATTTCTGTACTGTCCTCCGATAAATGCCAAAAAATGTACCCCACTCGGAAAATTATCAACTAACAACCAATAATGGATCGGCAGCCGCTTTTCTCAAGTGATGTACGATGATGCCAGTCATCCATTTTCGTTAGGGATAGCCCCTGTTACGCTGAGGCCCTCCTTTCAATCTTTGGTGAAATCGCAATATACCTACCCTACCCTATCGTCCGTCCCCATCTTTCGTCGATATAATAAAAGAACGTTATAAGATGATATTCGAGTGCGTGAAGGTGTGATTTGTGGGGGAAAGGTACGTCAGGTGTTTCTCCTGCTAGCTCTCCCAGTTTCTAGGTATCGGAGGATCAATAACCCCGGTGGAAATGCGTAACTCTCTCACTACGCTAAGCATTGTCCCTGCTATATAGTGATAAATTCAGTTTGTCCCTGAGATTAATAATAGATAATAATAACTGAAAGATGATTCATAGCGGCTATAAATTAGCATAGCTGCTATGCTCCCCATCAAACGTAGGTGAGAAAACCATCAAATTTTCAGGAACGTTGAACTTTTTTGATCGGTAGATTCCAAAATTTAAACATAAGAAGTTAGGAAGCATGAATTCTGCTAGGAAAATGGAGCTTTTCTATTGTTTCAGCTTCCTACCTAGAGGTATCATCGCCGATGGTAACGAAGAGTATTCAAGCTCGTCTATGCATTCTCTTACCTATTTTCAGAGAACATCTTATTCCACTGCTCCTATACCTGCTGAACATTCGTGCTTTATGTTAATCGATTTACCTGTTTTTCGGAGGCTCGTGTAGCGGGTGGACGTCCGTATCCCGGACCCATTGCGCAAGCTCGGACGTCCCCACCGCACCACATGCATCCAACCTGCGGGCCCGCAAGCTTCAGTTGCTCCCCAGCCGCTGAGCTCAGCAGCCTCTCAACCCCTTGGCTCCTTATAGTTCGTACCGCTGGCCGTACACGTAATCGCGTACCGCGAACATTCGCGTAGGATGTGAATTGTGTTTTTTCTCGAAGGATCCCCGAACGAATCGTGAAAGTTCGGCTGAGCTTGTCAAAAATACGAAAAAGGAACTTGCCGGTTCATCGTAGCTGGATCGCTCTCTCTATTGAAGCAGGTGAGAAGGCTATGGAAATATTTTTGTAGTCTGAAAATTTGAATACAGAATTGACATAGGACCAGTAACCAGTAATAGTGACCAGTAAAAGTAGTCAATTACCGAGTGAATCGATGAGGAGGGAGATTTTAAAACTGATGGACAGAATGACGACAATTAATAACATGCACGTCTACTTATCGAAATGGATACCTTCCTAACGAAATTGGACGTGAAAATTAACATCGAAATACTGGAACGTAGTTCAAAATATCAACACCCTCAATGTCTTAAAACTAAATAAATTTTTTTCGTTAAAAAAAAATTGTAGTTTGGAAGGTAGGTAGGTACCAGAATTTTATATTTTAATCATTCACAATTTTCCTCTCAATATAGGCAGGTGGATTTGAGCAGGCAGAAAAAGTTATTGAAAGTATGCATATAAGATTTTGAAAAATTCTCAGACGAAAAAAACAAGCTGGGGAAACACGATGTAGGTAGATAAGTAGGTAAATTCTTAACATAGTAGGTACACTGGTCGGCTGAGCAGCGTAACGGTTTCGCTCAAGTTAACCGATTTATTTACCGCCGAGTTTACGGCTCCTCGGTTGAGTTTTTATTGGAACGGTACTTCAGTTTCTGCCGAGAGAAACGCCGTTAATGACGGTCATCTTGGCGTTAATGGCCTGGAACGTCTCACCAAGTCTATGTTAAGCGTATTGCAGCCACATTTAAATAAGTGGGTTTTTATCGCGAATTTCAATCTGGTTTTCAGTAAATTGAACATTTCTTCATGAGGTACGTTAGTGGATGAAGGCGTTTGAATACTGTAGTATTTAAAATTAGGTATATTTACCTAATAAACAAAATAGTAACATAAAACTCTGACGTCTGAATTTAACAAATTTTTATTACCGTACTTAACAATGTGAGTGTGTTGATTAGGGAAAATGTCATAGACTACATTGTTCGTGTGTGAATAATGGAGTACAAGTTTTTACTTACCTATTTAGTGGCCAGCTCAAAAACTTTCCGATTATATTTTTTCGCTGGCTTATTTTTCTCATATTAGGCACACTTTTTGAAATGTGTTATTAGGTATACCTGA
This sequence comes from Nesidiocoris tenuis, assembly GCA_036186465.1. Classification (NCBI taxonomy): domain Eukaryota; kingdom Metazoa; phylum Arthropoda; class Insecta; order Hemiptera; family Miridae; genus Nesidiocoris; species Nesidiocoris tenuis. The sequence goes on from AP028919.1 coordinate 7,303,193, forward strand.
TCAATTTTTTTCAAGTTAAGCGATGAATTCAATGCTGCAGGTAGGTAACAAAAAAAAGTTTCGAATATCGAAACTATTTAGGAAAATACCACTGTCAGGATACCTTGCCGCCTCATCAGCTCTAGGAAGTCACCCCTGCCAAACCATAATGGTTTGTTTGCAGTACAAAAGAAGTCGGTTTGCTGCTGATGATGCTCTTAGATGACATTTCCGTTTTTGGCAGCCAAAAAAGGTCGAACGCCCTCTATTCTCCAATATCCCCCTTCATTCTCAACGGTTTTCTTTTATGGCTCGAAGAAATGCATTTTTATTGTTGTCTTCTACTGAATGTTTCCAAAGTTCATTATACTCGCTGGGTTTTATTGTTTATTTTTCAGAAAATATTCGATTTTTTCCATAATATCGCATTGTTTATTATTGATCTATTGCGTGCCTGATAAAAGAGGAGCACTATCTCGTATTCAATCGCTCCCATTTCCGTATTATTAGGTATGACTTGCATTCGATACCGTCGTTTCGTACGTTTGATTCTTGCGTGCCCCGCGGACGTATTTTGAACGCAGACTTGAATACGTATCGCCTGCCTGGCAGTCATTCCTGTCGGCTCTTCCAGCTTATCAGCCACGCACGATCTGCCGCTTGTCCGTGGAATAAAATCAATCCCAACGTTTCCCGATCGCAATGTCACTTGGATATCGCACCGATCTAATAACCAGTTCATTTTTAAAAAGAAAGTAAAATATTGCAAGGAGGAAGAGGAGGATGAGTAGGAAAAAGAGGAGAAGGAAAATGTCAAAAATCAGTATGAGGTAGAGGTTAATGGAAAACGTCATTTTTGGAAAAAAATATTTGAGGTTCGTAGTTCCGTTTAGCAAGTTAAACTTCTGTTTTGTAAAGTGATAGGATTTTTCGAGGCCACTTGAATTTTCCACCAATTGGTCCGATTGAACGATGTTTTTTGGCTTTTATTCTTAGAGTAATTTTGGAATGTATTCAATTTGTTAAAATTGCATGTAAATTTCTGAGGGTAAAATTTTTTTCTGCCATATCGGCTTTCGATTGCTAAGTCAGCACTAATGAGAAAAAATCAGTTTCTAACTGCCGAGGCAAAAACCAATATAAACAACTGCGATAAGCGAGCAGACTTATCTTAACTCAACTACTTGGGATTCTCAAACCGTCGCAAAAGAGGCGCCTCCTTCCGTCCGAAGTGCCTAACGAAGTTGGAGATAATATCCTTTCAACTTAGATACCTCGACACAACAAAAAGAACGAATTCGATTAATTAATAGTCAGTATTCCGACTCGAAAGCGCGCCGGAATCTCGGTATTCGGAGTTAAGTGCGCAGATAGGCTTGAACCGGTGCAAAAAAGGTAGGCATGTGACTAGTCCACCGTGGCAAACAGTCTTGAGGATAACAACTCATAAAATAAACTCTTTTTTCTTCCATTGAAACAATTAACAGCCGTTGCAGACTTTGGGTTTTCGCCCTACAACCCAAGCTGTCCCGAGCGTGCCCTGCTGCCCTCAAGAAGATTGTCGTAACCGGACAGGACTTGTCACTCCAGTCTCGCAGCAGATACTAATGCACTATACTTATACACAGCTACTTATCGCTTCGTCCCCTCGAGTTAAGATGAGATTAATTTTTATTTCCGCTTTATTACAGAGCAAATGGAAGTATTGTGATCGCCCTGAAGAATAAGGTAATACGAATCGGGTGAGGTCCAGGAAAAATGTCACCCCTGATCTTGAATTTTCTTCAACATTTTTCTCGGTATTTTTATTTCTGGCCAAAGAATGAACCATTTCTTAGGCACATTTCCACCCTATCGACCACTCAACTAAAATTATGACCAATTTATAATTCTTTAAAAATTGTTCAGACTTCGGCCAAATGAGGACGTCACAAGTTCGAATGTTTTGGCATGTCAACTTCAACAGGATACAAGCTTTGACAAACTAGAGGTGTTACAAGTTTTTATCTTCTGAGAAATATTATCACAGTTAGAGACAAGGGTTTTTTCAGTCGGGAAGAAGAGAGCAAGGTGGATCTTGTTTGGGGCCGACGATTGACACTTCCTCCGGAGTGTGGGATGTTGCCAAGTCGGTCGTTGTCAGTGCGCCTGTCATCATTGACACATTATGAGCCGCAAGAGCCAGGACAAAGATTCCATTTCGGTTTATTATTAAAAAATAAACCACTGTAATCGCCCAAGAAAATTTTTTTTCTAACATATCCCGAAAGTCAACGCAAATACAAATTTTAAATTGAAAATTGTATGAAAAATTGAAAATTGCATGAAAAAATGAAACTTGTACAAGAAATTGAAAGTTGTAGAGGAAAGTGCCCAAAAGTGGACCCCCATTTTGTTTTTTATCAATAAAAAATATAGAACAACGAAAAACACATTTTTAAATGCATGTAACGATAGCACAGTAATGTTTTGTATCATTTCAATCTCAATTTATAAAATTATACTAAGAAATAGTAATAAAAAAATATATTTTTCAAAACCCTGCAATTTGGCAATCCCAAAAAAAGTTGCCTAAAGTGGACCCCTGCTAAATATTACAAAAATGGATGGAAAATTACATGGAGGGATGAGATTAAATCACATAAAACAATGCTAAATCAATAGTAAGTATATAATAACAATAAATTATCCTTTAATGCTAATGAATATATCGATATCCGATTAGGCATCATCATTTTTTGAAGGCGTTACTCCAGGCAAAGCCTCCATCACGGACGACCCAGACGAAACGCTGTCTTCTTCACTGCTTGATTTCTCTTCGAAGTTGATACGTTTTTCAGATTCAGCAGGTGTTTGAACATGAAAAATAAAGGGGGGTCCACTTTAGGCGACTATAGCCTAATTATTCATTACTCTTTCAATGTTCAACAGACCGTTCAATTGAGATAACTTGATGATAAATATTACCCTTATTCCTTACTATTTCAGAATAATACATGCTGGAAGCCTTACCTTCAAAAGTGTAAGAGAAATGTCGAATAACGTATGACACTGTAATAATTCTAAAATACAAGAAATCACATAATGCCGAACTGAAAGCCGGCAGATGAAGTAGACGACGTGAGGGCTCCTACATGTTGTCACAGAAGTGGGAACTACTAGTTGCGATTGGTTTCGGTAAAGTTCAGCACCGTAGAGAGCCTAAAATGCCAGGGGTCCACTTTTGGGGAGGGGTCCACTTTTGGGCACTTTCCTCTATATTATACAACTATTATGTCTTATTAAGACATTGACAATTTTACTAAAAAATGGAAAATTGCATCAAAGAAAAAAAAGTAATGACAATTTGAAATTTTTAAAAAAATAAAAAATAACCTACCAATATCAAATTAAATTTTTTTTAAAAATTGAAAATTTTATGAAAAATTAAAAACCAGGTTTGTCTTCAAATTATTGCACACTCGAGCATCGGACTGCCTTTTCACCACTTTCAAAACTTCTTATAAAATCATCTAATAAAAATCCTAGCAGCTTTAGAGCCCTTAGCCTTCCGGCGGCTTAGAGTTTTGGAACTTTGCCAAATCGAACGAGTTCGGCACTGGAGGAAATAGTATTTTTCCCTTTTAGAATCCGTTCCAAGACAGGGAAAACCTTTCGGGTATCTTTGTTACGCGTTCCCTTTTACTTCTCGCCCTCCTTTGCTCCTTTTACCTTATTTTCCCCAACGGTGAACCTCCTTTCGCATTTTCTCAACGTTTTCGTTGCAGAATTCGACGGGGTGTGCCGATGTCGGAAGGGGTTTCCCCTTTTTTTCGAAACAGTTACCCTGCACCGGCCGCAAAAGAATATCCTACTTACGGGAAGTTCGTCCATTTACATTCAATCGAAAGAGGGTGACGAATGCAATTCTGTGGCATAGCATCGAACTGCGTTTCTGGATCGAAATGGAAAAAGGCAAATCGCTGGTTGAACCTATGTGTAAAATGCAAAATTCCCTTCCAACAAACATGCTTGAAGCAGCTCATAAAAAAATTAATTAACTCTCAGCTTATTGTTACCATTAGTTTTTTTGAAAATTTCGAAGCCGTTTTGTATCTTCATTTAATAGTCAAAATATTACCAATCTGTTTCAAAAATGTCCATCCCTTAGGTCGCTGTAGTCGATATTTATAAGTCCATGCACGCGCATCATATTGGGAGTTCGGTTGATCTCCGAAAAAAAGTCAAACCGATAACATCCTTGGCATACTCATTATCGCCTATTATGCCCTGATCCATCCCATCGAACAAGGCGATGAAGTCGTGAAACCTTTTATTTACCAACGGAAAGTCGTACTCAGAATTAAAAAATAACAATGCCTCACTTTCGAGAGAGCGATCACGAAATTTCCACGTGACCTAATCAAAAGCCAAGTCGTTTACCTTCGAGCCCGTGTGAATGCCACACCTCCCTCATTTTGAAATAATTGAACTGTATGGTCCTTATCAAAATTGGTCTTCTCCAAACACGTTCTCCTTTGGCTCATCTCTGGGAAAATATTTACCTTCCGTCCAGAGCCTGTGTTGAAGCTCTCGAAATGATCGTTCGGGTTGAAAAAGTTCAATGCGAAAATTCGACGGGATGATTTTTGAAATCGTTCTACGGCAATTGGCAACTGCCACCCGGACCCCTACCAGCCGTTTTTCGACTGCCACCCGGTATCTCGCTTTGTTGTTGACAACTGCCACCCGAACCCCTACTAGCCCTACTACCCCCTCCTCTCACCCCACTAGGGATATCGTATTTGCCTTCTAGTTATTCACTATATTTTCAAGTCCTGCATTATGTCTGGTGCTTTGAGTAAATGGCAAATAAATCACCCTTCAAAAATCATGGTGGAAATGCGGGAAAAAGTTGAGTAATTTTTATCCAATTGTCTCTTTTATCTTAACTGTAAACATGGTCGGAAAATCGTCGAAGTCGAATGAGAGGTTCTCGCACAGTTCGAGGGAAAGGCGAGTTACCAAATTTTCTCTTTTCCCATCTCGAGGCCTTTTTTTCTCCATCGAACCCCACACTTTCGAGCTTCAGTCCACCCCGGCAGCACTTGACAAACAAAGAATAACGAAGCAAGTTTGTAGAGTACATGCGCTGAAGGGCCATGGCTCGTTATCTCTTTGCTGGAGGATCCTGTGGATTTTATTCGGAGAGATTTTCTTAAATATCGCCAATATGGGTGGATATAGAGAAGTCGTTCAGCTGTTGATCCGATTTTGATATCAGAACTGCTGATTTTCTTTGGTTATTACCACTCGACATCGCAGATCGTGCTTTTTGTCAATAAAACGGGCCTTAAGGATACAATTTATTTCTTACGTGCTATCTGTAATACGACTATTAATTTGCAAAAGAAATTTCTGCAATATGAGATCAATGGTGAACGCTAACGATCACTATGTATCGAGAAATATATAAAATATGTTTTCAATGGAATGCATTTCCCGCAATTGGAGGAAACTGTTTAAGGGCGCCCAGGTGATGTAGGTAAACGTAAGCCCGGATCATCCCCAACAGATTCGAGCACACCTGCTCCACCTCCCACGGGGGATTTTCATTGTTCCATGAGTACACCCTCCAGGCATACATTCCCAGTTTTGCCCGTACATTGCCCACCAGTAGCCAGTCTGCTGGTTCAGTAACGTTCCCTTTGTCGAACCATTGTTCCCCGGATAGCCCGCGATTTTAAAAGTTCATTCAGGCGAGGAACCTTTTCGAAAAAACGTCGTTTTCTATGTTGATTTCTATTAAACTGCAGGGGTCGCTTTGAGCAAACAGAACCTTCCGGTCTTGAAAGCTTGCATCGACAATTATTAACCAAGGTCAGGCGCGTTCTGCTGAGTTGAGGTTGCTTTCTTATTCGAATTTGATTTGCCTTGTTTTGTATACCTCGTTTCTCTGAATACGGTCCAATTCAGCTCTTGAATGAATTGGGCTCTTGAACACAATGGGTAGTTGTAGAGTAAACTCAACCCACATTTTGAGAGACTTTGTAATGGGATTATTCTTGTGCTGACGAAGAATAGTAAACTGCCAAAAAGATATCTTGAGGTATATTGAGAAAATCTTCTGAAGAGATACCTATCTTGAGAATCTACTGTTTCATGTTATTTGTACATTATGTTGCATTCACATAGGATTTACATGTGGATGAAATGCCGTTAAAAAACCAAACGAATCATGAAGGCGCCAAATTTTGTTCTGCTACCAACGGGCCTGTTCCAGGAGCATGAGTGCAGGCAAGGTTTTGGGACTAACACTGCTATGTTTGCTAAGCAACAGTTCCTCATACTCCCCACACTTAGGCTCCTGGAACAATCCCGAAGGTTCTGTTTGATGAGGCCAGTCCTGGATTGCCCAGGGCTGCCTCATCGAACAGACCCAAAGTCACTTCCTGGGACCCAGGTAGGTCAAACTCACTTAAAACCACGCAACTGGTTTTCTTTCTTCAGAATGCTGGCGTTTGTTCATCACCACTCTAGTTTTAAGACCGTTACCACTCGGAGGAAAGAATTTAATTGAATTCCAATCGACTTCGGAGGTCTCGATCAAACTTGTCTTTGCAGAGTGTCGCGACAGACGATTAAAGGTTAGTCACCTTAAGAAGCTGATAAAACTGGATTCTTCCGAGATCCTCGCACGTCCGGTTCACGGTTTAAATACCACTCATCAACGGACCAACTGATGACCAGATAGTCGTCTAGTGACAGTAGTTTTGAAAATTGGAAGCTTGAAAGGCAGCCAACGTGGCGATTTTGAGGCAAAGACTCTCCTCCTCAATCCTATGAGGCCGGATTTGTCATTTTTTCATTAAACAATTCAAAATGAGTGTTAGCAAATTTGCGACAGAAACCAGATATTCCAAAACAGAGGGAAAATAGCCATAAAAATGGCAAAGGGTGAACGGTTTCATATTTTAGCAGAAAATATCGGATAAACAAACTTGACGTATTCGTACGCTCCTCACAGCGCGCCACTCGACCTGTCTCAGATGTCAGCCGCACAACAAAAGAATGTTTACAAGAACGTCGAAGCTCAATCGGGCAAAATAGGGTAATCGGATGCCCAAAATCGGTCCAGGCACCGAGGGACCCTTTTCAACGAAATCAGCAGTTGAGTAAACCCGTCCTTTTCAAGACTGACAAATGGGCCTATTCGCAAACTATGACACTTTAATCATATAGGCGCTGAAACGCCAGCTGTTCCTTGATGACTGCATTTGCCGTCGTTTTGGGTCCGTTCAGCCAGCGGGTTCCAAAGAAGAGGAACTTTCTTGAAAAATTAGAATTCCCATAACATTGCTATGCATAACACAAAAAGTTCCTGAGGTTTTCTCTTTATTACATTTTTTACGACGAAATAAACTAATTTTTGTGTTTGCACCAAACTTTTTTCGAGTCACTAAGACATGGATTTCGACAAGGAGCGAGAGAAGAGCGTAGAATTTGAAGCGTTCGCTTCGTGAACTGCAGGCATGAAAGCACACGGCTGTTAAACGATTTTGGCGTCATCGCAGGCGTAAACACGAGACGCCCGCTCTTTTTCCACATCCATCCCAATTTCAACCCCTTGCACAATGCTTCCTCACAAAACTACCTCGGCCCTCAGACTAGAATTCTTTTTCCGACGCCCGCACGCTGAATTTTTTACACTTCCCTTTACGGAAGGAAAACGCTCCGCTGCTGCCTTTTTACATTTTTCCAGCTTTTGTCCTTATTCTTTTTTTACTTCTAACGTGGAAAACCTTTTTATTCCGCTTTAAATAACCTCCTAGGCGCGAAGCGTGAAAGCTTCCACTTTTAACGGGGTCTATCTTTCCCTCCAGACAGCGCTCTTCAACAGGATCGTATTTTTTTCTCCCATAGGTACGAGGATTTAAACAATTTTAATTCTCGGTGATTTTGAAGTCATATTTACTGGGGCGATTCGAATTTTGAACGTTTATTGAACTCGAAAACTGTTTTTCGAGGTTTGAAACTTGATGAAAACATTTTCGTTAACCAAAATCAGGCGAAATAAGTTGCTGCTTTTCAAAAAAGGAAAAAATCAAGTTGAAATTTGTATACCCACATTATTCTTGAAAATTGGAGTGCATAGGTCGAAACTAGTTGGGTAGCAATCCTTTTTCATAGCTTACTGAGTTAACGTGATAGAATAACTACTTCCAGTAGAATCCCGCGGTTTTCTATTTTCAGATTTCAACCGGATAAATCCGTAGTTATTTCTGAGAAACATCTTCGACAGACCAGAGCCGAAATGATAAAACAGCTGTAAATCTCAAAGTTCGGACTGTAAGAATTCGATAAAAATGCCCATGCGTTCGCCAGGCGATTCAGCTCGCATTATGGATCCAAAAAAGACGCCGCTCAAAACACGTTCTCCCAGCTCGTATACCTGTATCTTATGGGCAACCGATAACCGAAACGGCCCCACGATACGATATGCTCCAGAACCATAAAGCAACAGGACACTTTCACCGATAGCATTAAAACGCCCTGGAAACCCATCTCGAATTGCTCCGAGCCAGAAAGAACGGCCGTTTGAATTTTGACGATGGTGCCACTTGGAATGGGTTTATGGGATTTTAATGCGATCGTAGCAAAACGACATCGGAAAATAGGGGTGCTGCAGCCGGGCTTTACTGCACCGGATGGAGAAAGTGCTCCTTGCTCTTGACTATTTTATTGGCTAGACGGTAATAAAGTTATCTCGCTATATTTATCGGACCATATAATTGATGAGTGGGTGAACAGCTTTTGCGTATTCGAACGCATCGCTTATCCGACGAATGTGCGGTTACATCGTCGGCATGTGAAGTTTTTTAAGCCTGGTGTTTTCCTATGCGAGAAATCGTCGCTGAACTGTTAAATGGGATTTCCGACGATTTCCTAGTTACGATAAAACGAGACTAAAATTTTGAGTTTTTTTTTTGCAATTTGGTCTAGACGCCGCTTGAGTTGGCACCACAAAAAAAATCTAATAAAACCGTCAAAAAACCTTCTGTAGCAAGTATTTTTTGTTCACCATACCACCTATTTACAGGAATGGTATACTTAAAACGAGAAAAAGGCACTGCACTCGAAATTGCGCCTTGGAAAACCCTCCTCTAAGGGGCCAGATATTAACTGAGAGATAGCCTAACGGCAAAAGGATGTGTGTTTGAGCCAGAAAATGATTTTCTTTTCTAAGGCGAGTCCTGGATTATTAAACAAGGCGCAAACGCCGTATAACGCTTGTGCGCGGATGAATATTAAGGGACCAAGAGCGTACGTTGGGTTCGCTATGAAAAGGGTACGCCAACTAAGCTTGAGAAGATAGCCCCGATCCGACCACTTGTCCCTGTTACCCTTTTTTTACCCTAGATACCGTGACGAGCCCCCAGGCCACAAAGGACTTCATTATGTATTTAAATCGTCAGCTCCGTCTTTCCTTGCTGGTAATTACGGAAGGGCATGAGCGAAGGACGTGTTTCTTTTGCACGTGAAGAGGTCCTTTCGCCATTGAGGATGAAGTGGAGGGAAACAAGGGACAGGGATATGGGAAGCTGGAAGATGAGCAAGGTTTTAGCAATCGATCGTGCCTATGGCGTTCACAGGGAAGTAATAAAATGAAAAAAACGTTAGCGTAACCAGAGTTTTAGCAAAATGAGTCTTTTTTTCACAAGGTCGATCATCAGGGAGTTTCTGGAGATACGTGTCCCGATGACGTAAGTTAATGTAAAATTAACTTAGTTAAGAAGAGATAAGATAATTATTATCTTAACTATTATAGTTAACCTGGTGCATTTAGCGTCCGAAAACTCTCTATTGAACATTTTTAATATGAACTTCCATGACGGAAACAAAACATCGGTATAGACATCAATAAGAAAGGCAAATACGATGGCAAGAGGCTCTCGTTCCTAGCATCCTCGAATTACAGAAAAGAACAGGGGTATTGGGTCGTGTTGCCAAGCAATATCCTTTGTGCATGAGTAAAGACTTTTCCTTAGACTCACTTCAGCTCTTGTATCTAATCTACCATGCTTTCCCCTTTACCTCCACCACAACGATCCGGTCGGCTCACGATCTTGGAAAACGTTGGATTTCCAATTCAGATCTTCTTCCAGGTAGTCCCTTGCAGTTTCATCCTGATGCCTTCCCTCTCTGTCCGACTTCGAGGGTTTTTTATATTTTTTCTCTCTCTCTCTCTCCTCTTTTTTTTGGCTCGACTGAAACGTTTTTACACTTCCAGCCCCATTCCAAGATTCGGCCGCTAAAGCTTTACTTCCATCCAAAGCCGAAGGTGAAGGACCCAACAAGGGAAAGACGTGACTTGATTTGACATCCGCAGTTACTTTTCCCTCGGTTTCCCAAAGCCTTTCAGTGGATAGAATCCATTTTGGCACAATTTTCACCCTCGGATTTTTTTTTGCTTTGGCGGTATCCTCAAATTACCCAAGGTTTTTGTCTACGCTACCAATTGGAGCGTTGATGATGAAAGTTGAATTGGTTTAACAACAAATTTAGTAGAATTTACTACTTCTATATCTATTTTTATTTTAAAATTTATATTCAATATGCTCTCATTTTTCTGGGAGTGATTCCGAGGGCTGGTTGATCAATTTTTTCAAAGTCTCGCAATAAGTAATTACCAAGAAATTTTCGATATGACCTTCAATCAAAATATGTCCCAGATGAAAGTCCTTGGATAAATCTGGCTTTAAATGAATTGATAAACCGGCCCTAAACCTGATAAACCCTCAACTCGGTATCCAGGACCGGAGAAATTCTGCCGCAGGCGCTTTCGCCCAAATGTGCCCAGTGGTCCCACAAATTGACCTTTTGCCCGATTTGGAGTAGTTTTTTCATAAACTCCAGCTTTCTATATATCTAGTACTGCATTTTTACTACTTCACCATCAATTCTACTGTGCTTGGGATAACCCGCTGAAGAATGTGATTCATCAGTCTTGCACCAAGCTCATCCAATTATCCCTTCTACGGGGAAAGCTTGTGTGACGTCTCACGCGCAATGGGATAAAAGGGCTGCCACTTGATATGTGACACACGTCCCGGGGCCTCACACTCGTCGAAGTGTTCTGCACAGATTAGCCCTTTGAACTCAGTTTCAAGTTCTTGGTTAATTGAGAATTGGCAATTTGCGTCCTGAATGCCGTACAGCGCTGCTGATAAATCAGGAAGATCCCCACAGGGTTGAAACGACACATCCTACAACACCTGACATGAATGCAATTAAACTGAAAAGCAATTTGATTGGGACTCGGGGTTTCCCATATTTTAGAGGCTATGTGAATTGGTGACATCGCAAACTCAAATTTACCATCACGTCACTCCTACGACGTTGGCTCATGTGATCCTGGCCGATGAACACTTGCGATAACGATACCTCCTGCCGGAAAACTGAGGTTGTAGCCAAAAACTACGGGTTTTTGTGTGCGGGAGTTTTCTATTATTTCCAATCCTAAACAAACATCGAAAAAATTTTAATTTTTAAAAATTGAGCAATCTTCGACTTTGGCCTAATTTCTTGCTTTGTTAGCTTGATGTCATAAAGCTGCAAATATCGTAGGTTTATTGAAAATTTAACGCCCTTTCCAAAGGTACCTTTATTTTTAAGATTACTTCAATATTTGAGGAAGTTACGGCCATTTGTCTGGACTAGGCAAGCCATAAACACAAATAGCTTTAAAGCTTTACAAAGTCCTTTTTCTGGGGCTCTCAAGAAAGTCTGTAGAAAAAAAATTTTAGCAAATGAGCTGAAGAATCTACCATTTCAAGGAAGGCAATCTTAGGTTCTACAAAAATACGAGCCATAAGTACAATAACCAATCTGATATTTTCTTCAAATCGAGCAATCGAGAAATCGAAAAGGGCTGATGATCCCATAGTCATAACTATCATAATTTTTAAAGGTCTGTCTTCACCAATGTCAAGAAACGCATTCCAGAAATATTTTGAAAACCCGGCCCTTTTTATATGTTCCGAGAGCCTTGTACGAATGTCGTCGCCGGTTTTTGAAGGAAGTGTCGACTCAAATCTCCGTCGTCTCGTTTCCTGCCCGTCTCTTCGAAAAAACAGTGTGGTTCCTTATCTGACTGAGGATGTTCGGCGACTCGGCCAACAGCGCTGATGGTCTGCCAGATTATCGAGTTGCTGGTCAGACCGAATGAATTAAACATGTTCCATTCCACACATCTGAGACGCCGGTTTCCAGCTGAGACGCGTTCTATAGTCGGCGCATTATAGCATTTAAAAGCAGTCGCGAGTCGATCGTACGGTAATGTTGATTAGTCGATCGTCCTTGATCGTCAGGAAATGTCAGACGCTGATTGATTAGCGTTCGAACGTTGCATTGTAAAGGGATTCCAACGAGCCAGTCATGGATAGACGACTTTGTTCATAGAGGGGGGAAAAATCGAAAATATACAATAAAATAAAACAAATTCCCTTTGGTTTCGGGAATTAAAAATCTATAACTTGCGGACGGGGGACGGCGGACGGGGGACGGAGGGATATTTTTTAAATTGCAGATTTGGATTCTACACCCTTTGAAACTTAAACCATGAAATTTCCACTGTATGTTGGAAAAATGTTTTTCTTGGGCGATTACAATGGTTTATTATGTAAGTACGATGCATGAAGACCAACCATTGGTGCTAGGATAATACGATAATTCACAAATTTTACTTAATATTCAAAATGTAGATTTTTTAGGAAAAAGTAGCTTTTCAATTATTTTAAAGGAATAATATCAAATTCTTTTTCATGTTAAAAGAAAAATAGGAAAAATCAGTCATTACACTTGCTCAAGTGGAAGTAACAGGATTCCCTCGCTCTTTATTACTCGCAGCTAATATTGTATGACTGGATATTCCCTCTCAGCAAACTTCGCTGCGATTTATGAACCTATTAAATATGATAACGATCCACTCAGCCAAGTTTCATAGCTATTTATGCTCAATTATGATTCTATTATTGCACCCGGATGCGAACAATGCTAATAAATCAGCCGAAGATCTGATATCAGATTGTTCAGGTTTATAAATTCTGCGATATCGGCCTGAGATCTTGTTCGCTCTTCTTGGACTTTTCGATTCCTGTCAAGTTCTTATGCTAATAGGAATACTTTAGTTGTTGTAAATAAACAAGTAGACTGGAAAAGGCATGAAGATTATCGTAGGTAAAGAACCATCATGATTTTTCAATGAAAATACTCTATTTGGACAAGATTGAATCAAAACAGATGAATCGATCCAAGTATAACTGTACAACTAATTTTAAAAGTAAATATTTTAAAATTATCAGTTCCTTAGTTGAAAAAATGGTTATGTACTCCAGGTATAGGAAAGCAGGTAAGCGAATATCAAGGTATCTTATTTTCGGCACTCCAGTTTTACACAAATTAGAAATTTTTGGTAGAATGTTGGATTTGAGACCGAAGCGAATATATAGGCTCAGGTTAAGCGCAAACCTCAGGTAGCCTCTCGGTCTTTAAATCAACGTCAACACTCGAATACTCGGAAAATTAATTTTACCCCGTGGCGGCCATTAGTTTGTTGTCTTGATGGTCCTCACTAACGATCTGAGTCCACCGGTCGGCCTTTCGGCAGATGTGCAAAAGCCTAATCATCTTCAGATCTGAGTTATTTTTCAGTTCTATCATTGTCGGAAAGAGAGTTCTTGGGATATCTCATTATTTCTATCCATCTGATGAAGAGAATTGCGTATTTGCTGAAGAACATCAAAACCCTATTTCATGCATAACATGTCTAGTTTTAGCGTACGTATTTTAGTGAAGTAAATTATTTGATTTTTTTCGTATTTCAGGTGAGTTGCTGGTCTTACAAATACTGCTAAACTTCATGTTGCGTCATTTCTTGCGTTGACTATTCACATCGATCGAAGTCTACTAAAAAACTTATCTACTGCTCAAAGATCAAGCCTTATCTCCTTGAATTTGGCTCCTTAGGTAAGAGTTGAATTTTATGGTTACCTACTCTTGATTTTAACAATTTATTGTTTGCATGGGCTTAGAGTTTAATTTAGAAATGTTTGAACCGCAAGTTTTTCACCGGATTTATATCCAAAAATAAAAAATTACCGATCGATAGCCAAGGAGAAAAGTACTGAATAGAGTTATTCTCGAATTTCTTGGATAATTTTCAAACAGCGATGAGCAAACTGTTCGAGAAAGGGAAAACGGCGGTTTGGAACGCATGCAGACAGGCATGACTCAAACCACGGATCATTACCGGAGCCCCGGCCCAAAGCCGCCGCACGCAATCCCTTCCAGGGTAGCAATTCCCCTGCCTAGGGAACATTTCACCCCCGAACAAGAGTTAACAGGTTTACTTCTTAGTTTTCAGCCACAGTTTTCTCCCTAACTAAGCAAAGGATTATCAAAAATGTTAGGAAGATGATATGAGGCGTTGATAGCCAGAGTGGACCATTCCACACAGGTGTTGAACTGAGAAAATCGCATTTGAAAATTTCGACAAATTTCTTGAAATTGATTAAGGGCCTTGTTATGGTGTTTTGAAGAAAAAAATACAAGCATTCTTGGGTGAACAGATGACTCATGAACCATAGGGACATTTCTACAAGCCACAAAGTCCACTCTGGCCATCAAAATCGGCGGCCAATTTGCAGACGGACCATTTGAAAAGTTGCGCTCTCTCTTAGCACATTCGAGAACGAGTCAGATTTTAATAATAATTCGATAGATAGAGCAACCACAGACCCATTGCACTGTATAACTCATTTTTGGACAGTTTGTGGAATGGTCCACTCTGGCTATCAACGCCTCATATGATCATTCAAGTTTTAGTAGGTAAGTATACGCCTCAAATTTATCTTTTACGATCATTTTTGCTCAAATGTTTTACAAGCGCCGATTGAGCGCGAAGGCTAAAAATAGTATGCTATCCATAGGAGTTGAAAGTTACAAGGAATACCATCTTTCTATAAAAATGGCATTTGTTTAGCACAATATGATGCCAATTTATAAAACAATCGATCCCAGCGGAGGGAGTTGCAGTTTTTTCGCTTATCAGGTATCACAACTGCGACCCACATCGGTTCTTCAACCGCTAAATAACCGCTTACGATGTTCCATAAACTATTTACGATTCCATTTCTAATCGGTATCGAATAAAAATCAAGAGGCAGCCCAAGTTTTACGAGCGCATAGAAGAAGCCTCACTGTTAGCTCATACGGGCGAATGTAGGTCGCTACTTGCTGAACGACGTACTCATCATCAGCCGATCTAACGGAGCTGAAGTAAAAATGAGGTTTATGGAGGATCAATCGTTAATGATGGCTGTTTTCCAGTTAGAGGTTTATACAAACCGTTTGAATAGGAATCGGAAGTATTTCATTCTTCAAGAACTCCCATCGTTACAGAACAGGATGAGGGAACGATGATTAGAATTACGAGGTAATTAGGTTTATATGGGGAAAATGGAAGCTGAATCGGATTATAAACCTAGAGTTAGCTTACAAGTATTCAGTTTATGAATTAACTAATTTCCGAGAAATTTTCAGTACGTATCCATGAAAATATGTCCTTGGTGGAATGTAGGTCAAGCGTCCTTGGATAAATCTAGCTTTAAATGAATTGATTAACAGGCTCTAAGATTTATTTCAATTTTTGAACTGTTATTGCGGTACGTAGGAATGAGTTTTTGATTGCTAGTGAGCGAAATTTAACGTTGAATCCAGAAGGGTCCTCAAAAATCGAAAAAGGGGTTTGCCTATAAATGAGGGATTTTCCGATGAAACCGTAATTGGGAAACGAGTTGGGGTCAAAAAATACGGTTGGTGGCTTTTTTTTTTAATTTTATGACCAGTTTCACCCAATTTATTTTCAGACCATGAGGTACTTACTTACGGGAATGACACCCTTTTGTAAGCACACCGAAACTGATTTTCGCAGACGACGGTTGCCCAAAAAAATTCTCAAATTCATCTTTCTCGTCAATACTCCGTCTCAGCTGAGCATAATTTTAGCAGCAATTCATTTTGAAGATAAGGAGTAAGGACACAACGGGGAGTTTTTCCAGTTCCGCTAAAGGCCTAACGGCACGGAGCAAATTAAAAATTCACGAGACGCTGGAATGAGAGACATTCCAGGACCGGAGAGGACGTTTATTTCGAGGAAGGCTCCAAGATCCGAGGAAAAGGACGAACCTTCGGGGAATTAGACGCGATATTTCTGGCGAAAGGCCTCTCCAACAGTGGGCACACAATCCTGGCAGGGGGTAATGTTTCAGGTCCATATCCAACCTTTGGCCTCTCACGGTGGATTCGTTCTAATAAATCCGCAAACGTTAGGCCCCATCTCTCTCGGTTGCACTCCTGAAAGAGAAACTGGTTTCCGTTACGGACTTGGAATTAAGTCGATTCATCGTCGAGGCGAAACGTGAGGCGGTCGTTAAAAGGTTCTACAGATCCCAGACAGACTAGCGTTGCGAACGATGAGGCGAGACTGGCCATTTTTTCTATCCGCGTGAAATAGAGAAGTTATTTCGATTTGTTAAGATGTACGATCCTCATTTCACGAATCGTTCGGCTCTTTTTGTCGGAGACGTTTGCCTTTCGAGGCGGATAAATAGAAGAGTTGAAAAAATAGAGAGTTTTTGGACTCTAAATCCACAAAATGTTTGGACACGCAACTGCAACTCGTACTGGACTGTCCTCTTCGAACAGACCCTATTAAACAGACGTACTGACCCACATGTTGACGCAGGTGGCGATCGATTGTAGGAATCACTATCTTTTAGCATAGGTACCAGCTTGTAATTAAATTGTTCGACCCGAATTATACGGCCATGTGCCACCCGGTGTCCTTGCTAGTTGGTTTAATTGCTCGGCAAAACCCCGACATGGAAGCAACAAAGGTGATCCTAATTGAGGCGTTGATAGCCAGAGTGGACCATTCCACAAACTGTCCAAAAATGAGTTATACAGTGCAATGGGTCTGTGGCTGCTCTATCTATCGAATTATTATTAAAATTTGACTCGTTCTCGAATGTGCTCAGAGAGATCGCAACTTTTCAAATGGTCCGTCTGCAAATTGGCCGCCGATTTTGATGGCCAGAGTGGACTTTGTGGCTTGTAGAAAAGTCCCTATGGTTCATGAGTCATCTGTTCACCCAAGAATGCTTGTATTTTTTCTTCAAAACACCATAACAAGGCCCTTAATCAATTACAAGAAATTAGTCGAAATTTTCAAATGCGATTTTCTCAGTTCAACACCTGTGTGGAATGGTCCACTCTGGCTATCAACGCCTCAATTGTGGCGGCCGTTTGCCGATCTGTCATCGATACAAGCCATTGTCCGAAGCTTCTAATATTGTCTTTCCCCTTCAGTTCGCAACTCGCAGATGCTTTCGAGTTCCTCGTTTGTTTACCGATATCATTGTTCGGCCCCTTCGTTGGAGTCGGTCGTTGGGAGTCGTCAACATGGTAATGATCATGTTCGGACATGCGTCTGACCTTTGGGAAAGTCCGGGGCGTTTGATAGTAGACCGTGAAATTGAAAAGTTAAAAAAACTATGGATTTTTACAAAGCGTATTGAGTATTGAGCATTATTAAAATAAGAACAAATTTTGTTCATAGTTTTGAGCCTAGAGCGCACTGGAACCATGACGTATCTGCGATGAGTGGGACTCTACTGTTATCTAGCTTGATAATCTTCTTCTCCTTTGTTGTCTTCGAATCGTTGATAACAAACCCCCATCGCGGAAAATCAAATTTTTTCAAGTTTTTTGTTGCCAACCTTGTAGAAGCCCAGATCTCCAACGCCACGATGTCTTTCTCTGTCTCCTACCTATTGTGGACTGCACCCTTTTTTCTCCACCAAAAACGAATATCTGCTATAGGTAAATTTCAGTCCAAAGACTCCGAATCTAATTCGACGCCGGTGAAAAGAACGAGAAACTGAATTGAGAAGTATTGTCATAGCAGAATGAAAACTTACGGTGTAGCTGTCCCCCCAATCAGATTCGATTCTCAACAAGTGTGGACAAAACACGGTCACAAAAGACATCATTCCCATCGGACCATTGTCGGAACAGTCTTAAGAAGACAAGGAGCTCTAGCGACAACAAAAGGTCCTTTGGGCTACTGGCTGCTAGCCTTCGGACATTTCAAATGAGATCCTCATTGAGGACACTGGATGGCTAGTCAATGGACGGAGGAAAAAGTCTTATTAAACTGCCCTTGAGGTCCGGAGATGAATCAGATCATCCGGAAAGGATAGTGGGTTAACGAACTCGAAGCTTTCTGTTTCGAATGGCGCTGATTCCATTGTTTCTAGGGCAAGCATCAGTGGCAAGATGCTACGAATTTTCGAATTCCGGTCAACAATTTGACAATTATTGCTAGGCTCTTCACACTCATCCGCACTCCGCACTCTTCTCCACTACCCCCACCCTCCCATCGGACTGACAATATTTTCAAATGTTAACCATACGCCTCAGGACGGTGAGAAATCTGACACATGAAGTCGATTAGCTCCATTTGCTCGACCTAGACATTCCACAGCTACTACAGCCTTATGTAAGGACGGCGTTGCCATAAGAACGGTCAAACAAGTCTGCCGCTTTACGGAGCGCTCTGTTAACGATCGTTGCCTTCCCATTGCCCTCGGACTCGGACAAACCGCAACAACTCTAACAACTGCGATCACCTACTGAGAGGACTTCGGTCACTTGTTATCACGAGAGGGAAGGAAATAGAAAAAACGTCTACCACGACAGCAAGACGTTGTAAACAAGTCGCCTTCTATTCGCCTTACAAGCCCCGATCTCCAACGTCACGATGCATTTACGTCCTCTCTGTCTTCCGCAGTGTTCGAGAAACTGGCAGACCCTTGCAGAATAGCGCGGTAATATCCCCTTTTTCGTTTATTTTATTTCTACCCAGCGACTCCTCGATCCCCTCCGGTGGAAAGAGCTTACTGAAATTATTGCTCTTCTCGGCGCACTACGCTCTCCTGCGTTCTCGTGAATGTTGTAAAACTTCGGAAACTCCTTTTGGAGTTCTTAGAAGTGCACCAACACTACATTCTTGTTGAATTTCGAAGAAGAATAATTCGATACCTATTTTGGCAAAATTAGGTAGGTAAATCTTATCACTTTGACGAAATTTGGTATGAGTATGGAAGAATTATTTCTGAGAAATTATTAGTACTTATAGGAATCGTTTGCAGTTAACCTCTGCATACTATCACCAACTGAGAGCCTACATCGATTTTATCGAGGCTGAGGGCACTTGAGGATGTGAAACGTGATATACGATGTATTTGGTCCGTCCGTCGTTAAGGAAGAGGGTAGATCGTCTTCATCCCTTGAAGAGACCGAGGTGACAGACTGACTTATGAATTTCATGGCCCTGTGTGACTCAAGTGCGACCCCTCGAGCTGTACAAGAACGACGTTTTCGGGGGTGCTCTTATTGCTAATGGATGCGCCACACCGGCCACAACTTGCGCCACAACGGCGTCGAACCCTCTTCCTTGTAAGGAGAATCTCTATCCAGTCTCCATCGCAACGTCAATACTTTGAGGATTCGTTTTTTGAATTGAAGATTTTATAAAACACCAAACGCTTAAGCTGGCTTCTTCTGCCACTCACTTTTTTCTCATGACTTTAAGAATTGGGGATTTACGGGTTTTGAAAGGTGTTAATTCCGGATATGAGGACTCTAAATCCTTTTGAGCACAATCACTTACTCGAACTTCCTTCGCCTACCTTTACCTTTTTTACCGATCACAGAAATCGTTCTGAAGAAATAGAGGACATCTGTGTCGAATCGCAAATCTTATGATCGATAGCTTCGTCACCCCTCAGGATGTCACCGGTAGCCGTGATGATCCTGTTAACCGAAGTCACCAAGGCACACTATTGTGTCCCACAGCCGTGAGAAGAGACACCGTCGAACTGGCTTCCATTCAGGAAGGCCACCCGGATAGTAATCTTCCCATTGTCTCCTGCAAACGCACCTTCCTCCCAAGCAGATGTAACGTTACGCCATTCAACTCGCCGCCCTATGAAATATGACTGAATTTCACGCCCCAATCCCCCCTCGTATATTTTTTTTTCATTTATTTCACTCATTTAATACTCGCTCGGTTATTCTTTACTGCTTTCCCTTTCAACCCTTTCTCGGTTTCCACCTCGCGATTGCTCGGCGGCAGTAAACGATTTTACAACGTCAAGCTGCATAATCCAGAAGCCTCGCAAGAATCTTAAAACCTCTTCGCCGATGTAAGATTCTCACGCCGAAATGCTCTTCTGCTCCGAAGGGCTGGTGGCAGTAAAATTTTCATAATCTATTCAGAACAGTTCGTTCCAAGGGAGGAGCAACTGGTGAAATGTTAAGAGAGAAGCCGAAATGCCCATCCAGCTTAGGTTTTATCTTCCAGAAAAATAGCTCAAGTGCTAAAATGTGGGGATTCTCAATCTTAGGATGTCTCACGCATTATTGAGCCTAACCACCACAAAATCACTCCAATCAAACCACTTTTATCGAATGAACCAAAGTTTCTTTTTAAAAAATTAACTAGGTAATATCTGCTGATTCGAAAATGCCATCTAAGTTGACTCACACTTTTTCGCAATATCTTTCATTCTGCTCTCTCTATTTCGGCTTTTATTCCTCAACCCCACTCATCAATTCTGGGCATTGACTTATCCTTGACCATCTAGATGACCATAGATGACGACGATGTCACGACCATAGAGGGAAACATGAATTGGTATGACGCATCTTGACATTCGGTCAATATGCGATTATTAATGTCTTCGGGTGGCAATATTTCCGACACACGTTCCTCCCATGCCATATTTGATTTTGAATTGCCCGTCTGGCAAATTATTTGGCCTGTCTACCGTTTGATGGGACCGGACAAAAGGTGGGTACAAAATGGGCATTCCAATCGACGGCTTGACCCTCGGCCTGAACACATGTCCTGAAAAATAAAAGGGGATGGAAAAATTGGAGCAAGGGAGGAAACCAGAAGGGCGGTTGAGGGATGCTCCGTCCAATATCCTAAACGGAGGCCGGGGCGAAAATAAATTGCGCTTTATTAAGATTCCCGCGTGACTAAACTCGAACATTTCATCTAGTAATTCGTGCGACTCGAATGCGAACAATCGATGCCTCTGTGATCGTTCAGGTCGATCTTGGGGCGGATTCGTGGCACACCCCCTGGTTAATAATTATAGGTCCAGAAGCAGGGAAGTCCAGAATTCGAACAAGAGGCCTATTTCGTAACTGGACCTTCGCACGATAAATCAACCCCATCTGGAGGTCATCTAAAGGTCGGTATTGACTGGAACCCCCATCTCGGTTAACAGGATGCCCCTATCAGTGGTTTGCTCTCGTTTTACAGAAATAACGGAGACTTTGGTAATAGAGGCTTTGTCACGCTCGACCGAAGCTTCGGTCACTTTCAATTTCCTAAAAGTGAAAAACGTAAAATGTGGGCAGAAACGTGAACCCGGTTCGGGCCTTTTTATTCCCGATACAAAACACCCCAAGGACCTCTGAGGAGGGAGTGCGACGGAGAAATTACTCTCGTTTTTATTATCATGCTCAAAGGGGAGTTTCGACGGTTAGGCGACAACGTGTGTCCAAGAGATATCGAGCGGTTAATACTGTGAGGTTTGTCTTTGCAATCGAAAAATTAACCCTTGTGCTAAATTTGCAGTGTTCTTTGGATACACAAAAAAATAATGTGCATGGTGTCACTAATCCTCATAGCAGCGTTTTTTCTTGTCCTCGATTTCCTAATTCTCTTCGTCCTCCAATCCTCCTCATCACTCCTCCCCTCCTCCTTCTCTTCCCCCTCTCCTGCTCACCCACCCCCTTTAAATCCAATCCCCCTCTTCGTGCTCCTCCTCCTCCTCCATCTTCAAGACGTTCCTTAACTGCAGCTCAAAAATTATCCTTCAGATAAAGGGAACAATTTAAAAATTGCGGTTAACTAGTAAAAAATCAGAGCAGAAATGACATTTCAATTATTACCTGCCATTTGTCCGCAGTAACTTCGTTACAACAATAAATTACTGTTGAAAATACTCTGCGAGACTCAAGATCAATATTTATAAGGAACGGGCGGACACGTACGGAGCGAAGGAAAAAATGTTTGTTTGAGAGGCGAACCCCACATCTTTGTCAATGGCTATGAGTGACGAGTTGTCATTAACGTTGACTCATTCAACACCCGATGAAGCCTTTCGATGGGGCCGTCCGTTCTGAACTTGACAAGTGCTTCGGGTTCTTTTTCAGCTGCAGTTCCCACAATCGAAGGACTCATGTGTTGACTCAAGGCTCTGTATTCCTCAGCATCGTTCTAATCAATTTCCAAAGGAACTTGGAATATATTGCTCATTGTAATTTTGGGCGATTATCACTTGCGCCCCGATCCCTCATTAGTCGGTAATGCAGGGCACTGGCCGGATAAACAAAATGTAAAAGAGGGGCCCGTAATGTACTCTTTTGCGCCCCACCAGGCTTTTGCGATAACAATCATTTGCGCCCTCGGTTCATCACCAGCAGAAATCTCACGAAAAATCCCTCATACAGTAGGTACGTGCAGTCTGTTCGTCCGTGACCTATTTATGACCTATGACCCATTTGACCTATTTATAACCTATTTATAACCTATTTGTGCTATAACTATACTGCTAAATATACTTTTACAAATGAATCCATGTTTCATAACGCTTGTGTTTTATTTCTGTTTTCACCCCTTGCCCTTGGGGACATTTTACCCCTTTCACCTTGGGGCGCAAATGATGATAACGTTGGAGCAGGTGTGGGGCGCAAGTGATTATAACGATGGGAGCAGTGGGGGGCGCAAAAGAGTACTTTCACTAAGCTACTGAGCTCATTATCCCCAACATTGTTTGAAGGAATTATCGACCACTGGACGATCAAAGTGAACTCTCGAGTTTTGGTCAATTTCTTATATTTTTATTTCTCGATCAAGCCGACGTTTCGGGTAGGCTTCTACCCATCATCAGGGCCTAATCAGGAACAATTTGTGTGTGAAAAAGACGGAAAATTTTTTTTTGGAATTTAATTGAAAACAAATGACGCATCCCCAACGTCCCCGACTTTTAAGGGGGAGCGGGGCGCAAGTGACTACTGCCCGTAATTTTTTTTTTTTGGTACATTATTTCCAGAAATATTCGAGAAGCTGTTGATTGAGGCAACTTATTCTCGGAATATCTTGGATTCGCCGAGTTGATAGCCATACGAAGGCGCGGACTGTTCGGCAATATAATTAAAGTCGATGGAGCTTTCCATTTGTTGCTAGTTAGCACCTCGCTAGTTAACAAGCGGCATCCCCGATGGGAGCATCTGCCGGTGAAACGTGTCAAAACGTGTTGGCAGAAAGTGTGCCGGCCTTCCAGTATTTTCGTCCAGTAATCAGCAACAACATCTGCTGCCCGGTTCGGAAATTGGACATTAGGCGTCGTGGGCTGTTCTAACAAAATTACCCCGAGCTGTAGTGGAGTTTGAAGAATTGGTTCGGAATCGTTCAGGCTTGAAATGGATATGGGTTTTGAACCGTTCTAAAATCAAAAATGAGTGCGTAACTAAAGAAAAATTAATTAAAAAACGTAACACGACTCTATAGTGCTTGCATCGATATACTGATAAGTGTACTTTTGAACCAAATCCAAAATACATTCAAATTATTCAAACTTAAGGACGAATTTGAGTTTTAAAACCAGTCTGATATGCTTGGATGAAATATATCCGTATTATGTCAACGAACCATACCATACTTATTTCCAAAAAATTTTCATACACCTAAATCATGAAAATCTCAACTAAAAAACGTACTAGGTACTCCTGCAAAAAAACGAAAAAATACGTTATAGTTCGAGTAAGCTGGACCAAAACCTGCAATACTCACTCTTTCGGTTTTCGTTAGGTTCGTCTGCCACGAAAAACTGCAAACGGTCCAAAGTCGAAACATCAAGGGCAAAACATCCAACCACATCACTCCCTAATGCAGCCGCACCACTCACGCAAGTGCCGGCGGGAGGAGCGCCATCAGTCACCGGGGTACAGTAATTGGGCAAGTCTTCGTAGAACAGCTCAGAGGGAAAAGCCTCGGCGTAGGTGCTTTCTAAGTGTTTTCTGCTTTGTTGGAACAGCTCCTAAAATCCAGAAGTAGATCATTCATTGGGGAAAAGTTTGGCCGTTAGCGTCGGCCTTTTTCCGTCTGGCGGCAAACAGCCAGTTACATGTTTGTTCTTCGCTCCCAAGTGGAAAGATTCGGCGTTTTCTCAGTGCTGGAAACTCCTACCATGAAAATGTTGGGAAATTCGGAAGCTTTTGAATCCTATGCTCATATTGTGTAGCATTTTCACCTCGGAATGATTTTGCTTTAAACGAAGAGCACATCAAGCTTCACACTTTCTGAAATTTCCACCTTTAAAAGAGCCATCAAACATACACTTACCGAATAATGTAACTCGTACCTCTAAATCGAATCTTGAACCCAAATGTCTATCAAAGAACTGAGCCAATAATCTACCTTCATTAATTGGAGCTCGCCAAAGTTTTCGATGCGAAGCAGAAGCGGTAAATCATAACTCCGGCAGCCAACTTTAATTTACTTGTGAAGCAATCGCGCAGTGGCATTAATAGTTGGGCAAGGTTATTAAGCGATTCGCAATTATAACCTCCATCCACAGCTGGGATTGGACTAATTGGCGTCTTGACATTCCCGAGCTGAGTTAGGTATTACGATCGGTCGTAACATGCCAGCAACAGGAGATGAGAGACTTGGAATTATAGCTCAACTGGCAAAACTGAGAAAGGCTGCTATCAATGATGATATGTCGGTGACGGCTTTCTACGGTAGCCTAATAATTACCGAACCCAGGCCCATACTCGCGAATTTTTTTGGTTCAGTTTTTCTTAAAATAATGAACCGTTCTAAGGTCAGGGAAAAAATTTAACAAGTTGACTTTGATCTCGAAGTTGAGTTTGATCTCGAAGTTGACTTTTAACTCGAAGTTGACTTTGATCTCGAAGTTGAGTTTGATCTCGAAGTTGACTTTGAACTCGAAGTTGAGTTTGATCTTGAAGTTGACTTTGATCTCGAAGTTGACTTTGATCTCGAAGTTGAGTTTGAACTCGAAGTTGACGTTGATCTCGATGTTGACTTTGATCTCGAAGTTGACTTTGAACTCGAAGTTGACTTTGAACTCGAAGTTGACTTTGACCTCGAAGTTGAATTTGATCACGAAGTTGAATTTGATCTCGAAGTTGACTTTGAACTCGAAGTTGAGTTTGAACTCGAAGTTGACTTTGACCTCGAAGTTGAATTTGATCTCGAAGTTATCTTTGAACTCGAAGTTGAATTTGAACTCGAAGTTGAGTTTGATCTCGAAGTTGAATTTGAACTCGAAGTTGATTTTGATCTCGAAGTTGACTTTGATCTCGAAGTGGAGTTTGAACTTGAAGTTGACTTTGATCTCGAAGTTGACTTTGATCTCGAAGTTGACTTTGATCTCGAAGTTGACATTGATCTCGAAGTTGACTTCGAACTCGAATTGACTTTGATTTCGAAGTTGAGTTTGATCTCGAAGTTGAGTTTGATCTCGAAGTTGACTTTGATCTCGAAGTTGACTTTGATCTCGAAGTTGAGTTTGAACTTGAAGTTGACTTTGATCTCGAAGTTGACTTTGATCTCGAAGTTGACATTGATCTCGAAGTTGAGTTTGATCTCGAAGTTGAGTTTGATCTTGTAGTTGACTTTGATCTCGAAGTTGAGTTTGATCTCGAAGTTGAGTTTGAACTTGAAGTTGACTTTGATCTCGAAGTTGAGTTTGATCTCGAAGTTGACTTTGATCTCGAAGTTGACATTGATCTCGAAGTTGAGTTTGATCTCGAAGTTGAGTTTGATCTCGAAGTTGACTTTGATCTCGAAGTTGAGTTTGAACTTGAAGTTGACTTTGATCTCGAAGTTGAGTTTGATCTCGAAGTTGAGTTTGATCTCGAAGTTGAGTTTGATCTCGAAGTTGAGTTTGAACTCGAAGTTGACATTGATCTCGAAGTTGAGTTTGATCTCGAAGTTGAGTTTGAACTTGAAGTTGACTTTGATCTCGAAGTTGAGTTTGATCTCGAAGTTGAGTTTGAACTCGAAGTTGACTTTGATCTCGAAGTTGACTTTGATCTCGAAGTTGACATTGATCTCGAACTTGAGTTTGATCTCGAAGTTGAGTTTGATCTCGAAGTTGACTTTGATCTCGAAGTTGAGTTTGATCTTGAAGTTGAGTTTGATCTCGAAGTTGACATTTATCTTGAAGTTGAGTTTGATCTCGAAGCTGAGCTTGATCTCGAAGTTGACTTTGAACTCAAAGTTGATTTTGATCTCGAATTTGACTTTGATGTCGAAGTTGAGTTTGATCGAATTTGATTAGAAATTATTGCTTTTTCAATAAGAAAATACGAAACGATCGATGAAAGACACTCTAAACTGCCTCGAAATGTTCCTGAGGGTTCAAACCGTATGGAGGGGTGTCGAATTTCTAGACCACGAAACTCCGCTAGGGGAGAGCTCGTGCGGTTTTACATGACCCTGCGGCGTATCCTGAAATTCATACTGTAATCCAACGAGGCGGATGGGTTGATAATTAGGCTTAAATTACCTATATATTCCTTTAAAGAAAGAGGTTCCTCGTGGAAGCCACAAATGGGGCCTAACATCTTCAGAATATGATATCATCTTATTGACACAAAAAATACCTATTTATTCACTCGAGAATCGTCTTCCTCGTGAACAAATTATTGGATTCTATATTGAAATCGAAGAACCTCAAACGTCCGCACAACTTGGGTGTTCTCTTGGGTCACAGCTCTTGTGCGACCAATTTGGTAAATGCGAGGGACAGGGCTGATCTATTTTAATAATCGTTTTCAATTGCATTGCCCCAGTTTCAAAATTAAGTCGTAGGTTACGTTTCGATCGAGCAATTCTTGCGTGACATCGAAGATCATTAAGTTGAACTGCGTATTTGCGCTACGTTATTTGAGCGAGTAATCTCTTCCATTAGGGCCAAGATAATACCTAACCGCTGGTAATCAAACAGGTTCCTTCTACACCAGAGTGAAAACGAACGTTTAGTTTACTGCTTGAAATTACAATTTCCAACCGGCTGATACCACATCCCGTATTGCGGCTGTATGCAGTAAATATAGGTAACAAGTCGCGTACCTATAGAACTTCCGAATTTGGGAAAATATTTAAAAATGTGAATATAGATTACAGATACTATCTTACAGATTGTTTCTGTTGTCAAGAGCGCCAAAATGTGCTTTTAACACAATGTTATTTTGCTTCGTTTTAGCGATTTTCCTAGTTAAAAACTGGTTTGAAGACTAATTTTTGACATTCAAAAAATATTTTTTTGACCCTTTAAAAGAGTTTTAAAATCCAAAAAAATTTTTTAAATGGAGTTTTTAAACAGATTGTTCTAAACTTTGAAGTGTAGGTGGACCAACTGGCCAACTCGGTTGTATAAGCCCAATATTTTGCGGTTTACGCTGAGAAGTTCTTATCAACCGAAAATACGATTCCCCCGGGACGTTTTGCGGTCTGCAAGAACATCGAAACGGGATTAAGCCGGCAAAAAATCAAAACCTCAAGTCCTTTTGAGCCATCGCTGAAAGGACGAGTGGAGAGGATCAAACCTTGTTATTCACATTTTCTCGACTCGGGCCGAGCTTTTCTTTCAAAGCTCGATCCTCTTATTCTTGCACACGCGTTTTCTCGGCTGCCATTAAAATAAATCCTTCCTCTTGGCAATGGCGGAAGTTTCCGTTTCGCTTGCAAGATAAACAGGATCCTTCCGGGATCGTCATTATTATTTTTCTTCTACTTCGAGGTATAAGGAAAATCCAGAGAAATCGCGCTGGCCTCCAGACAGCAACGATCGGGACGCAAATTCTTCCTAACGAAGAGCTTATTAGTTAAGTATGATTGCGATAAATTGCTGAATCTCCAGAAATTGAAAGAGCATTGTTGGGAACTGTTTTCTCAAACCTTAAAAAGATTATTGTTAGAAGATTGTCTCTTTGAATTTTCAAATAATAATTATAAAAATATAAGCAGTAATAAGGATAAGAACATAATAATAGATACAGGGCGTCTTGAGTTCAATTTTCACGGCCAGCTCCACTGTCGAGGCAAAAAATCTTCGGCATGAGCTGACAATCCCAGGCTAAGCCCGAAGGGCTTGTTCAACGAACTCTGAACCTATTCTAACCAAATAGGTTCAACGCGTTGGATCCGGTCCCTCTCAACTCAAGGGGGTGAGGCAATGAGTAGCCGTGTGTCTCAGTACATAAGTGCTGTGAGACTAGAGCGACATGTCCTGAACAGTTCCGACCCTCTCCTTGAGGGCGGCAGGGCACGCCCGGGACAACTTCGGTTATCGGGCGAAAAGCCAACGCCTGGAACGGCGGTTTACTTTTTTTACTTTTTTTTACATAACAATAGATAACATATTTAATAACTATTAAAGAGAGAGACTATTAGAACAGTCACTCATTTATCCATTCGTTCATTGGTTAATTCTTTCATTTGCCCGTTCGTTCTTTCGTTAATTTGTTCATTCATGTTTAATGAGTGACTGGTATAACATTTTGGAGTCCTCAAGCAGAAAAAATAGGAGTCCTGAATGATGAAATGCACCAAATCACCATTCTTCCATAACTAGGTGATGCATTAGCTCAAAAACGTTTTACTCATAAATTCTTATGATGTTTTGAAACTTTTACTTGAATTTTGAACAGTATTGACTCCTAGCTCTATATCCACCTCGCGTGACAACAGTAACTAAATAGGGAAGAGGATAACACGTAATTGTCGTTCACGCACAAGCGCCACAATGTTGCGTAAACGCTTGCGTGTATTCTGTACCTATAAGCTCTTTGTGGTAAACGGATCGTCTTGATCTGATTCCCCTCTTTGTATATACTACCCAGAATACGAAAAAAGTACATTGGAGAGAGGGGAAGTGAAAACGGTTAATGTAATCAGATTAAATGAAATCGATCCGAATGGTAATGCCCTACTTTAAACCAACTGCCGAAAGTCGCTTCATTCTTTTTCCACTGGCCCTGTATCCTTCTTCAATCTTTAAGATTCTTTTCTCCCCCTTGATTTCCCGAAGAAAAAGATGGCAGTTTTATTCACGTTTTCATTCGTCGTTCGGAAATCAATTTCCAAGCGAATCTCCGAATTCGGGCTGGGAGTTTCGAGTCCTGGAGAGCCTGGCTGAAGAGGTAGAAATTGATAGTCTTTTATCGATAGACATTTTCATGTTGATTTTGGAGCATTGTTATTTTAAAAAGGTGGACTAGTCATTTAAAATTTAGATTAACTAGAAATTTATTCATGATCAATTACCAAATTTAAGATCAAAACGAAAATGCTCGAAATTTAAAATGAGATCCCAATTTACTTAGTCATCACTCATCTAACGAATTATTTAATTAAAAACTCATCATTTGTTAAATACAATTTCTTTTTTAATTATTCAATCGTCCAATGAAACCGGTGCACATTTTATTGCCCCCTGAAACAACCGCTGCTTACAAATTATATGCTGGCTGACCAGACATAACATGTTGGAGGATGGTATGATGAACAGTGCATGTTGAGAATACGGCAGGACAGTGCTCTCATTAATAAGGATTTATATAATAATTTACAGCTCTGACCTCGAGTTACGTCGTGTACAAAACGATAATACATTCTCCTACCTTTTTTAATACTAGTCGTCCGAGGTAGTCAAGTTTCGCTTGCCGTAATCGTAATTTCGACCAACTATCGTTACAAATCATTCGGAAATAATAATTTCACTCCGCATCCGCAGCTTTCGTCCTTACAAGCCAATTCCAGGTGGCCTTTCTCTCTGGATTTAATTTCATTTTACAGGCCTAGGGATTTTCTGGAGCGCGCGAACCGCTGTCAGAATGTTGAAGATCAGGGAGAAAAAAACACTTTTGCGAAGAAAATTTTTTAATTAAATAATAATCCAAAATATGGTGTAAAAACAATTTCAAATTTTCGAAACATTTCGTAAGTAAACCATTCTAGAATTATGTAGTCGTTATATCAGGGATAGGGCCACCTGTATCTGAAATTTATTTTGTTGTTGAAAAGATTTTATAATTTATTTTTTTACGTTTTTTATTTATTATTATTTATATTAATCAGTGTTGTTTGGTGACTGGTGAAACATGTGAAATGAGTGTAAGATCTTCTTGAGCTATTTTAAATTTGTTCAACGCTGGTTCAATGAGCTAGTCAAAATTGTAAACATTTTTTCCTTCCATCCTCTCTATTTCTCTTGACCCTACCTACTCGTGTATCATATGATAAGTCTGCTTTTCGACGAATCCGTACACAATTAGCAGCATTCAGCATCCCGGATCATCCCGGCCTTATCCTCAATAATTATAAACCTATCATAATCCCGAGGTCGTCCGTTGTTACAAATCCGCTAAAAGTTATTAGCGGCCTCGCAGTCTTTCTCCGACTCTCCTATCTGTACTAATTAATCCTGTGACGTAATTTAATTCGAACGCCGGTCGGAAACGTTGAACCAGATCCCACCCGCTTAGAGAGATAAGCGATAATTTGATATGAATGGCCTTATCATCGCCGAATGAGAATATGGAATTCCGTAATAACTTCCTGCCCCAATGTGGGGCAGCGATTTTTTATTAACAACATCGACTTTTTATAAAACATTTTTTGGATGATGCCAATTTTTATGGTATTTTTGGCCATACTTTTCTGTTTGTTGATATTGGTAATAATGTCAAATAAACATAATTATGCATAACATTTCGAATATTATTTAATTAATTGTACCTATGGGGATGTTGCTGGAAAAAGCAATATCAGAAACTCTCGAGGCTGCAGAATTCGACGAGTAACCCCTCAAAATGAGACATGATCTACTTGAGTCGCTAGGTACTTTACAAGTTGGGTCATACGAAGCCCTCGTGGTAAAACTTTGGTAAATCCATCATGTAAGTAGTTACCTCCATGCTGTAAGATCAGTCCAACTAATTAGAAGATGGGAACCTTACAACTTCTTCGCCCTGAAGATCGTATAACATCAAATAACCTGGGGTAAGCCTCGAAATACGTGGGCTGAATAGAGGAATAAGAGACGTGAAAGTTTTCCCCCAACTTGAAATAGGAGCTTTGCTTTTTTCGGATACCGTCATAAAATTTGGGTTTTGACTTAGGTATATTCATGGTGTCCCAAAGTGGGTGTGAAAATTTTTGGGTATAACAAGACCGAAAATCGAAAAAAGCCGCCAAACGCATTTTTCTATCTTGATCCTTTTCCAGGATACGATTTTTGACCTTTTTTTAGAAAACCCCTATGAAAACGTACATTTGTACGGTTCGAAACAACTTTTGAGAACATTTTTCAATTCAACGTTAAATTTCCGATAAGCTAAGTGCGTAATCGTAACCAAAGCTAACTCCCATGTACCGCAATAGCGGTTCGATTGTAAAAAATCGGAAAAATATTTTTTCTCAAAATCCTCCTACGCTCGCGCCGATTTCATCGTTAGACACAGACCTAGAATTAGGTTAACCAATGCCATATTTCCATGCCAAAACGAGTCGAAAGTTTAGTTAACGTAGTTATTTCCCTTGGACCTGCTGGCAGCCCACTGTTCTCGGTGTTCCTTCAATTTCGAATAAAGAAATATCCCGCTGTCTCTACCATCTCAAAAATATTCTTCTAGGTCAGCTTTCTCCCTATCAATATTCCTTACACGCGAATACCAGATTTATTCTGTTGGCGTTTTCTTCAATTTTTCATCCAACTCACCTCGTCCAATATTGAAGTGGAAGAATCAGGAAAGATGGTCGAACCTACGGCGAAAAGCTTAATCCACTCAGAAAACGGAAAGAGATTTCTGATGATTTATTCCTGACCAGGCCCCCCGCCCTCTATACCTCGGATAGAATGAAAGTAGGGTTCGTCCCTAGAGCTACGGCAAATATATACGGTCAGAAGACCATTACTGAAACAATAGTCCCGTCGATTTTTCGTTTTTCTGAGATGAGACAATTTTCCACCTTGGTTGGATATTTTTAATTAGAAAAACTCCCACCAGTAACACATTTTCTCCAGGCATAAGCCTCAAGGTGCGTTAGGGCTCGTCGGATTGAATATTTATAGGGACACAAGGAAACCTGGAAAGGGTATGCTTGCCGAGTATCGAGTCGGATCTGAATAAGGGAGTGGTCTGAAGCTCTGGAGGTCTGAGAGCTTCTGGCCCCGCTGGAATTGATGCAGATCACGTAGACGCTAATGCCACCCGCGCGTTTCGCTAGTTGGAGATTGTGCTGCCTCCCGTGGCTCAGGGAGGCGTTAAAACCTCAATAAAAGTCGTCAGTTTCGTCATTGGGGATACGTTAACAATATCGCATTAAGATAATGAATAGGATGGCGAGGTAAAGCCCGTATCACACGTCAACCTTCTCCTCCCCGTCCCACGTATAGACTCACCCCTGATTGGTTGATGGTCGAAGAATATGTTTGTAAAGAAAATCAAGCCGCTTTTCTTCAGTAGTTGTGTCGGCCACGGCAGAGGACGGACCGAAAGTGGATAAGATGATAAGAGTGATAGGTGATAAACTGACTTATGGTGATTAGGTGACATGTGATAAACTTCTGTAAATAGAGGCGTTGTTTCTCGATTATTACAGAGAAACGCAGACTTGCCCCCGTTTCACCCCTGGAGCGTCTGTCATATTATAAAACAACATTAAATGCCCCTATCCCGGGTTTCTCTTTAGAAATCACAATAATTCAATAGGTAATACAATAATATTTACAGGAGTTCATCACATGTCACCTAATCACCATAAGTCAGTTTATCACCTATCACTCTTATCATCTTATCCTTTTTCGGTCCGTCCTCTGCCGTGGCCGACACAACTACTGAAGAAAAGCGGCTTGATTTTCTTTACATGTTCATTTTTGCAAAATCTGTGGAGTGTATCGAATAGATGGTATTTTAGCTGCTATTTTTGATTTGATTGGTTTCGCCATCGCACAAAACTCTGGGTTTGTTCCAGGAGCGTGAGTGCAGGCACTTGTTGGTGCCTCACGCATGCGCAGTGCAAGGTTTAGTTGGCAACGCCCCTGCAACAAAGCAACACTGCGCAAGCGCAAGGCACTTGAAACACTCCCGCTCCAGGAACAAGCCATAAAATATTTCGTACAGACCCACAGACCCTTTTTCTTCTTGACGATGATCAGCTTTCTGCGACTGCAAATGGATGATTGGATCGACTCGGTTATACCTAATTAATCGATTGCCTGAAAATCCCATCATAGTCGTCCAACAAGCTGACACCTATGATAAATTGAGACAGCGGGAAGCGTCTACAAAAAATCTTCCGACATCTTTTGATCTAATTTTCTCTTCTTCCCGACGTATTAGTCAGTCTCTTGTTAGAAACAGAGATGAGCTGATGTGGATGAACTATCTTGCCAGGTCTGAAATCCATTTTGTGCCCTTCCGCAGCTGGAAATAGCTCGCGGTCGAGATGGACGCCGCGGTTTTATCTCCGCTCATTCATAAAAAAATTCATTGTATTAATAGAGATGACGAACGAGCCGCATCTGCGGTTGACCAGCGAAAGAACGCGATGAATCAAAGATATCCGCATAGGTAGTACGCGCCTACGAAAATATCTCACATGAATATTACCGCAAATATTCATTGATTTGTGATCTATTTTTTCATGATTTTCTATCTTCATGCGTGACAAAGAAAATTTTGGCCTCTACGATCACCATTACAATTTTGGCAACTACAAACACGTTACGCAAAATAGACAAAACATCATTAATTCATTCTATCGCCTTTCTATTTTCGAGTCGCTATCTCCCTGCATATCCGATGGTTTCTTATTCTTGGAATAGCTTCTCGTTCAGAAATGCTCCTAATTGGATCTGAAAGGCAGTTGTTCTTGGGTAGGAGCGATTTTCACTTCGGTAGACGAAAGAATCGCCAAGTTCCAGATGCTGGTGCAACTTGTTACTGGCAGGTGTTATTGAGGGCTTGTTGGATGTCTACCAAACTTTTGTCGGAGACAGCCGGTCGCTGGAATCCCTGGCGCAAGATGACGTTAGTCGATTTTTCGAATATTTTTCAAACAATGCGATGCAAATCGAAAACAAAATTGAGAGACTCAAACTCAAACTGAAATAACAAAATCAAACTTAACCTCCATAGGTACTCATTATAAATAAAACTCAAACAGAAAGTAATTCAGACGCTCAAACTCAAATTCAAGTTTAAACTCAAACACCGAATAGAACTAAAACTCATTCTCTTAATCAAACTCATACTCATAATCAAACTGAAAGTCAAACTCAACGTCAACCTCGAACTCAAACTCATATCCTTGATAAGAATACTCAAACAGAAACTCATCCTCATAATCAGACTCCTACTTATAACCGAACTGAAACTGTGAGTTAAACTCAAACTGAAACAGAAACTTACGTACCTACTCATTTGTATACTCATGATCGAATAAAACTCATAAAAATACTCAAACCCACATTAAATCGCAAGCTCATAAACAAACTCTTACTCAAAATCAAACTCAAACTGAAAGTCAAACCCGATTCTAAACCGAAACCAAAACCAAATTCAAATGCAAACTCGGCCTGAAAGTCACGCAGAAAGTCAAACCAAACCTCGAGCTGAAACAAAATCTCATACCTTAATCAAACTCATACTATACTCATAATACGACTCAATCTCGAGATCGAACCAAAACTGCAAGTCAAACTCACACTCATAGTCAAAGTTGAACTGAAACTCAAAATCATACCCATAATCAAGTCCAAACTTGAACTGAAAGAAAAGCTTCAAACCGAAACTGAAATTCGAACGAAGACTCATACTCATAAATCAAACTAAAACTCAAACTGAAACTCACACTCATACTCAAACTCAACTCATAATCAGACTGAAACTGAATCTCAAACTCATAATCAAACGCAACCTCAAAGTCAAACTCAAACTGAAACTCACACTCATACTCATAATCGAACTCTTTCAAGAGACTTAAAAGTCAAACTCAAACTCATACTCATAATCAAAGTCAAACTTAAACTGAAACCAAACCTCACACTCAAACACGTAATGCACAGAAAACGAACTCAAACGCAAACTCTAAGTCAACCTCATAATCAAACTGAAACTACTATCGAAACTACTATCGAACTCGAATTAAAACTCAAACTCATAATCAAACTTGACCCGAATTTCAAACTCTAACATCAAACTCGAACTCATGCTCACAATCAAGTCCGAACTTGAACTGAAACACAATCTTAAACTCATAATCGAACGTCAACTGAAAGTCAAACTCATAAGTGAAGTCGCAAACTGAAAGTCGAACTTAAGCTCATACTCATAATCGAGGACAAACTCAAACTGAAGCTCAAACTCGGATGCAACCGAAACTGAAATTTGAACGAAGACTTACATTCATAAATCGAACTGAAACTGAAACATAAACTGAAAAACTCAAACTCATATTCAAACTCATAATCAAACTCCAATTCATAATCTACCTCAAACTTAAACTCAAACTGAAACTCATAGTCGTGATCAAAGTCAAACTGAAACTCGAATCCATACTCGCTTGACTTTGATTATGAGTTTGGAAGTCAGTTTGAGCTTGAGTTTGAGTTTTAGTTCGAGTTCAATTATGAGTTTGACTTTCAGTTTGATTATAAGTTTAACTCATTCGATGAGTTCGAGTTATGAACATGAGTTTGAGGCTAAGGTTTCATTTCAGTTTCAGTTTGGCTTCGATTATGATGATGAGTGGGAGTTTAGAGTTCGATTATGAGTATGAGTTTCAGTTTGAATTTGAAATTCGGTTCGAGTTCGATTATGAGTTTGAGTTTGATTACTAGTTTAAGTTTGACTTTGGGTTTGAGCTCGATTTATGAGCATGAGTCTAGTTCGACTTCGATTGTAAGTTTGATGTTTAGTTCTAGCGCGATTATGAGTGTGAGTTCCAGTTTGATTACAATCAATTTGATTACTCATAAATGAGTTTGACTTCGAGTTTCAGTTGGATTTATGAACATGAAGTCTGGTTTCACTTTCAGTTTGACTTTGATTATGAGTTTAACGTTAGAGTTCGATTATGCGTATGAGTTTGAAATTCGGTTTGAGGTCGATTATGACTTTGATCATGATTATGCGTTTTTGTTTTTAATTTGGAGTTCGAGTATTAGTTTTAGTTCGACTTCGATTGTGAGTTTGATTGACTTTTTTCGAATCCGATTATGAGTGAGTTTCGGTTCGACTTATGAGCATGAGTTTGAGTTTGATTCTGAGGTTTGGTTTCAGTTTCAGTTTGACTTTGATTATGATGGTGAGTGTGAGTTTGACTTTAGAGTTTGATTATGAGTATGAGTTTGAAAGACGGCTTGAGTTTGATTAAGAGTGGGATCATTGAGTCTGAGTTTCGGTTCCAGTTTGAGTTAAATTATGGGGAAGAGTTTGGGTGTGAGTTTCAGTTTGAGTCCGAGTTCGAGTTATGAGCATGAGTTTGAGTCTGAGGTGATTTCAGTTTCAGTTTGACTTTGATTATGATGATGTGTGTGAGTTTGAGTTTGAAAGTCGGCTTGAGTATGATTATGAGTATGAGTGCAATCATTGAGTTTGGGTGTGAGTATCAGCTTGAGTCCGAGTTAGGAGTTCGAGTTTCACTTTTAGCTGAGTTTGGATTTGATTATGGTGTGATAATAGTCTCAGTTTCAGTTAGACGTTCTTTAACGTTGTTCAAATTTCAGCAGGCTTTGATGTAAATACTGACTGAAGACTCGATCAAAAGGCGAGCTTTTTTGTAAACACCGTAAAGTCGGTGTGTTTGTTACCGCCCCGGAGGCAAAGACAACACGTTTATTCCTGCGGCGGAAGAAAGCCGGTTCAAACCTAATGTTTGCCGTTGACCTGATCATACTGTACATCGAATGCTCCTATCTGTTTTTGGACTTTTCATTGGGACTTCAGCCAATTGATATATTGTGTCCGAAAACTATCAGCGGATTCGAATGGACAATGGATTCGAGTGGTGACGAGACTTTTTGATCTTTCTAAAAATCAACCTGGGTTTTCTCTAAGGTTTGTTCCGGCCCAAAAGCAATCTTAACAATTTTTTGATTTACCAATTTGTTAAAATAGTGAATTTCTTTTGTGTGAGCGAGAGACTGGTAGCCCATTGTACTCTCAGTTTCTTTATTCTTTCCAGCGCTCTCGCTCCGCTGGGCCTCTTCAGGAATAGACTTATTTTAGGGTTGTTTCCCACTCAAGGGGCTACTTTTCTCTACGGGTATCACCCTGAGAGGGGTTCGTCAGTCCTCCTAATTGACTAAGGTAAAAAAAATATATAAAAAATTTTCATGTAGGCTTTATATAGGTTATAAAGATTACCGATAGGTTCACAATTACAGTTTATTTAGCCCCCATAGATGGTTAATCGAGGAGTCGGAGCGTTATATTCCAGGAGACTCATCTAAAATCAGTATAATTACATTTTTTAACCCGTCGTGTAACACAAGTAGACCTATTCGATCAAGGCAGTCTGTTTCACTCAGTCGCTCTGAATAACCGTTTTATCGATTTACCCGTTTGTGCACCTTCACGGTCCGTCCATCATACACTCAAGGCTCGAGGGAGGCACTTGCCTCCCGGCGGCCATAAAATTTCATTTCCACCGGCCTCCGATGCCCGTTTATCTTGATTCACCGTGATTACAGTAGCCTTATGGTTTTTCCTTAGAAACTTTTCCACCGTGCCTCGGGAACTATAACTCAGAAAGGGAGAGTTCCGTTTTTGTGTTCTTCCTTCCTTTTCGCAAAAGCATTTTCCCGTTAGCTCATGCGAAGAGAAGGGAGGCCTACAGCTCCCTCTAACGAGTCCTATTTGAATTACGGGCTTTTGGTTTGTGTCAGGGCGGACACGAGTAGTCGACCCATTTATCTCATTTTCTGCAACCGCTTTCGTTCTTTACTGTCAAATTAGCGCAACCATTATTCACTCAATTACAATTCTCGGAAGAAGATTTACTTTCCGGGCAATTTGGATGAGCAGGGTTTCCTTGAAAAATGAATATCATTGCATGCTATTCTGGTAAATTTTCTATAAATAAATTGAATATGATTAATCGAAAATAGGCTGTAAACGAGCAATATCATAGCGACGGTCAATAAATAAAATTGTATAAAAGTGATGGATGTTCAAAAAGAGATTTTCCTAGAAAAATGTATTTTATTTCATATATTGTATGATATACGGGTAAATGTTCTATATTTTATAGCCCAAAATTGAAAAGAGGCTGTAAACGAACAATATCGAAGTGATGGTCAATAAATAAGGATCAGATGAGACATTTTATAGACGACTCGATTAGACGGTGGTTGATTTCTTCGAAAATTCGACCGAGCTCGAAAGTTGACCCGATAACATATCTGACTTGCGTACGAGTCAACGAACGCAGCTCAAACATAAAAAGCCATCTTCCCCAACTGACAAATCAAACTTTAAAGGCGATCGTAAAAAAGGAAGATTACGCCGTTATCACCGGACTATAAATCTTTCGAACTCCAGTTCCAATTACGAATGGGGGTAATTGCGCTCGACAAAAAGTTGCGCGGGAGAAGAGTAATTAAATGTTAATGAGAGGGCAACAAAGTGGATTTTGATGGATAGCCTAGCCTAGAGCAGCCTATGAAGAAATAGTCATCCATAAAACAGAAGCAGACCAACGGAATGGCATCTAGTTTTTCTCGCAGTGGAATCGTCTTAAGGTACGTTATGCTATGGGGGTGGGCTGTGTCCTCTGGTTCTAAATATTGAATTGTTATTTTTGAATTTTTTCACCCTCGGGGAAACTTGAAAAAAATTGGTAATCTATGGGGAAACTGCCCTTTCTATCTCAACTTGTCCCTGAAATATAATTTTTTCACTGTTTTCTTCCCCCCTTTCCCAAGGAAACCAAGGATTGTTGCATTAAAATCAATTCTCCTGACTTGGAACAATTTTTACAACTTTTGAGAACATTTTTCCGGATGTTGAGTTTCCTATACCAAAGTATGTAGTACATACTATGTACGTCTTCCAATCTATGGACAAAAACTAGCTCCTGAGGAACATAATAGTGGACCAGAAAAATTTTGACTTCAGAAGGATATTTTCTCATTTTCGGTATCACGTCATACTGATGGATAGGTTTAGGATGTGACTCATACGACGAAGTTGACTCGTTGACGTTGATAAAGCGTTTTTTTTTTTTACAAAAT
The DNA here is from genome assembly GCA_036186465.1 of Nesidiocoris tenuis. Taxonomy (NCBI): domain Eukaryota; kingdom Metazoa; phylum Arthropoda; class Insecta; order Hemiptera; family Miridae; genus Nesidiocoris; species Nesidiocoris tenuis. Next base: position 7,342,633 of record AP028919.1, read on the forward strand.
CTTCAAAGTCCGTAAAAAAACTGACAAAAATCAGCTTTTAAAGGTATGGTGCATTGTGCAACATAAATTCGATGGGTACCTACGAAAGCTATTATTGTGAGACCGTAGTGAAATTCAAATGCCGGCCATAATAGCCCAAACGAGATCGTGAAGTCGAACAAATGCTCCGATTGGCCCTAAACGGTTCGTACCCTCCGGCAAAATACACTAATGAACGCATAGGTATAACCTGTTAGTAATGCTGAACAACTGGTAATCAAATCGTCTCTATAATCGACCGACGATTTCACGGGTAAAACAAAGAGTAAATAGTCCGTTTAGAGGTGTACAAATGAATCCCTTCCGCTTCTGTTGAGAGTTCTCATTAGTCTCCAGTTCGAGATCTGGCAAGTGATACTGTAACGGGATCGTATATTTTCTTTAGCCTTTTTAGAAAGCGATTCTGAAGAAGCCAGTGGTGCGATAACACACAATGCTTCCATATTTCGGCCCGATTCTATTATATTTTGACGACTTTAGAGGCAGTTTGGATAAAGAATGTCAAAAACTTACAATGCATATTTTATAACTCGCCTGAAAACAAAATACGTAAAGTTATCGCAATATATAAAATATCAACATACTCTGCAAGGTAAAACAAAGATTTTAAGGCCAAAACTGCCCAAATACGTTCATTTTTGTAACCGGAAAAAAAAACACTAAAAATTCAAATATATCTGAAGTAGTGTGAGTTATTCAAATTCCGATTAAACGAGGTGATAGGTCTTGCTGAGACGAACATTTCAGTTCAAGAAATTTGAAAAAAAGTTGAGAATTGAGGGAGCTATGACCACTTTTGTAGTGACACTCAGACACTTGTTCAAGAAGTGATTCTGATTGAAAGTGTATAAATAAAGTTTTTTTCTGAAGCTCCAATCCGATTTTTGGTTCAACAATCCAGTTTATCCAGCGAATAAACATTATTCTCCGAATGAGTAGCTTCTTGGAAATGTAAACTATGCATTTCCGTGTCGACGTTCACATGGGAAATTTTATTCGGATAATAGTGGCTTTATTCTGCCCTCGTTTTCACAGTATAAATGAAGGGTAAGGGGAAGGAACGAGGAATGTCACAAAAAGTACTTTTAGAGAAAAGGCAGGTTTTGTATTTTAAATTCTATGTTTTTTCCCCTTACACCGAATCTTTCGTTGCTTCTCAGGGCGACATTTATACTTTTTTCCCCTTGGAGTTTCACTATACGGTTAGTACCTTTGAATTCCTACAAAATGCGCTATTAAGCTTGTTTTTGGGAAAAATGGACATTTCCTGTTCTTCCCCCTTACCCTTCAAATACGAAATTTCGAAGTTACACTTTCCTGAAAAAATTCTCGCCATTATAAAACGTTTTATCGGAGATCCGGGCACACATTTTCGAGAAAAAAACGTCACCGCACGGTTAATATCCTTTTCGGTACTTTCAGGATAAGGACGGGTCATGAATCTCGACCGCAGGAAACTAGGGCTTTGATTGGCCGTCGATCCCAAAGTTCCTTCCTTGCGTACTATATTTACAGTCCCGTGGGCTTGAGGCCTACAAATCTCGAGCGGCTTAGCAGGTTACAATTTGTCGGGGTCCCTATCTTCCTCGAACCCAGAGGCCGCCGTTAACTGTTTACATGGGACTCGACTCTGTAATTTATGGACGGGTCTTGTGGTTATCTATTTTCGGCGTTGTTCTGTCAGCCGAAAAAAGCAACCCATGAAAACAAGGTCAATCGGTTAGGACCTTTTCGCCTGAGCGGTTAACAGTAAATTTTTTGGATTATCCTGAAACTGAAGGGTCCTCAAAAGTCTTCAGCTGTTGCGAAGAAAATTTAAGCGCACGATCATTAATTATATCTCCCCCACAACTGAGTGAAATGCATCGACAATTTCTTGAAGAACGAGATTTCAACAAGAGTCAAAGTCTTATGTTTATGTATACGAAAAACAAATAAATGAGATAATCGGTAATAGGTTTTGGCATGAAAAATTGAATTAACTTGCTTCGCTAAGTTCGTGTAAGTTTACCTACTATTCGGCACCAACCTCATGGTCAGAGACGACGATGATAAAGCTGTGAAGTCTCTGTTTGAACTAACTTATAAATACTTTGTTAGGCCTTAGGGATAAGTAGAATGGTAAAGAAGACGGATCGGCTGTCAAGAGAGAGCTTCCCTTACACCACATTGTGTATCTTGGCTCCTTCGAACTGAAGAGATAACCCTCTGTCTTATCAGTACTTGTCCTACTTCTGTAAAGCTGTTATTCGCTAAAAGAAAATAAATCAAGATCTTAACCGTTCGTTTTTAGTTACCCCAAGAATCGGAAGAAAGGTGGCTGTGGAAATATTTTTGATAATAAAATAAAATTTTAGGTAGGTGCCATGCAGGTAGGCAGCTGCCATTGACAGAGATGACGAACTTTTCATAATTACTGGGGGTACCGACGGAAAAAATCTGGAAAACAGTGCGTATATTCATTGGAACCGATCTATAACCGGTGAGACAGAGGTTAGATCTTTTGTGGTTTCTTTTAAGTCGAGAAAAGAAAAATTATCAACGCCAATATTGCGAAAGGATGCCACTGTACCGTTCTATAGTTACAGAAGAATGTTATCACTATACTGTCTCTTTACCTTTTGTGACATGTGAATCGAAGTCCATGAAGTAACTAATAGGGCGGAATGTATTGATGATGGTCGTTATATCGGAAAATGCCGTTTAGACGTCTAATTAAGGTCTATTGTTTTCAGCTGTGAAACAGCACAGTGTCACTACATTTATCAGAACATTTATCAGTACCCAGTGTCATCACATCAGTCGATTAGAAAAATACTGTATGCCTGCGGCCGATCCGTGTCCGCCTCAAATAAAAAAAAAATACGATGTTTTGAACTTTCGAAGCGGCAACACTGTGGCAGTTTGGAAAACGGTCCAAGCCGATTGTTGATTTTTGAGCCCAGGGCAGATCGAAAATGGAGTCGGCGCGTTGCTTTTTGATCGTGAAGTAGGATTGTGATTTTTGCGAATAATCGGATGATGATTTTTAACTAAACACTCGCGATGATTTTGACCAACGATTCCCTGCGTTTGATCATCGAAAATCAAAACCAAAACTTCGCTGAACTAATCTGGCGAAAATTCAATCAACGCCCCTCATTTGCTTGGGGTTGACGTGGATGGCAATGACCTCCGATCTTGGTGCAGTACTATCGAACCGTGTTTTTAGATTCTTGATGGTTTAGAACTTATTTCAAGTGAAATTGGTGACTGAAATGTTGGAATAGATTACTGCAGTCCTCGTCGATGTATTGACGTATACGTCAAGATACATCATATGATTAGAAGTGCATTTACCGAAAAAGGGACATTCACGGGTATTTTTATCGCCTCGGAAGTGTGTCAACGTGGTAAAAAATTTAATACCAGCCAGTCAAGATGGAAAGAAAGGTAACCCCCAAATCATCGACAGGCGATTTTCAAATATTCTTCAGGCGTCGCCGTTATTTCTGCAAAGAGATCTGCAAGCGCCTCCGAACTCCCGACAACTGTAGGAATTTCGTGTCGAAGAATCCAGTCGACGAAGTCAACCAGGAAGCCATCAACACAGTAATTCCTCGCGGGGAAAGTCCTATCAAACTAATGATACGCTACTGGCCGTAATTAGAAAAGTAGGTACCGGGCTCTAGCGTGAGGTACAGCCACGTGATTTGAAAGGTCAGAGATGCTCGAAGAAGTTTGAACGTTGGAAAGATTGCCGGTTCGAAAGAAAAATGGTCGTTTACGTATTTTACGAGCCATTACTGGGTTCAAGAGTACCTACGGCTGACCGACTGTTTCTCAGGAGATGAGACATACTGGCACATTTTACTGCCTTACAACTGTGCGGCTGCCAGCATGTACACAATAGATAGTGGCAATTATGATGAGCCAATCAACCGAAGGGAGAATGAACCATCATTCATCAGGATTTATTTTCAGGATGCTGAAACCGCATTGGCTAAATGTATATTTCGTAACGGTATGAACAGAAAGTTTTAATTTTCATACGCTCGAAATGACATGGAATAAACTGTGAAATGTTGCATGTTAACTTGAATCGACCAACAATATTTGGCGTCTGTCGCCTCAACCACGGAGCGAGTTGTTGATAATGTGAAGTATGAACGTGGGTTGAGGCTCAATCAGAGGAACGGCTCAACCCACCATGCGACGGTGCGGCCAGAAACATTCGACTATCGAATCTTTCTCGGCCGGGTGCTTGAACCGTCGGTGGGCGGTTCCAACCGTGGCGATCTCGTCTCTGATTGGCCGAGTGCCGCATTCCGTCCCCCCTTTTCACGGGCTAAGTGCCGCTCAATAGGCCCGCCGGCCGGCTGGGTGCCGCACGACCCGACCCATGGGAGAGTCAGTGGTGCTGAATTCGGTTCCCTTTGAGATAGGAATTTTTGCGCAATTTGCATGTATCTTTGAAATGCTCCATAAATGATTGATAACAAAAAACAATATTTCCATGTCTACATTGTCTATCAATAATGCAGTGTAGGCACACACTAATTTTGAATTTCATTGTTTCAGGTGGGAACTGGTTCGATGGCATTTAGTAAGAAGAAGTAATAATCCAAGCTGTAATCGACGTTGAAGACTTACAGCAAAAATAGCTGTGGCACGCCAAGCTGCAGGGTATGCTGTGTGCCATCAGGCTTCCATGTCCTTCCCTTTGGACTGATAACCATAAAAATTCCTTGAGATCGTGAGTCGGGGGACAATCCAGGCTCAAATTTTAGTACGACGTTTCTTTTTGATCCTTCGTTTCGCCTTAAAATAGGTCTTTCCTCCGATTCACTGCTGTATTATGGAACCGTCGATCTGGCACATCAAAAGATCGCCCTCATAAGCTTTGATAAATATAGTGACATGGGCCAGAGAAGACCGACCAGAAAATCTCGCCGGATCTATCCATCACGGGGTGACTCCCCAACTATTCCCTCCCCTATTTTCTCTGTCAATGCGGCGGCTTCCGCTGGGACGCCCTGGGCATCGCCTTCCCAATGCACCGTATCAAATTGGTGGCTTCTTCCGAGCCTTCGGATATTTTCTGGCGTAAATTAATTTTTTTTAATTGGCGAGAAATATTTATAATGCCAACGCTCGGAGGAAGTGTGACAAATCTGGAGGAAGCCCTGAAATTGGCCTTCATCTCCTAATTTGATGATTCTCCTGATTTGGTGTTTGATTGATGAGAGAGTCTTATCTCAGAAACTCAAAAGTAAGAGTTAGGAAAGATGCCTGTTCAGGTAAAACAGTAAAATTATGCTATGTACTAACATAATAATCGCATTCAGGGAAAACAATAATTTTTGTAATTCTTGAAAAACGGCAACGTTACCCTTACTGTTACTCTTCAGCAAAGCAGGGCGCTCTAAATTTATGAATCTCCACAACTGGTGTTGACACAGCTCAAGCTAAATCGGCTAGTCGCAGGCTAAGAAAAGGAAAAAAAAATTAAAGAAACTAAGAGAAATTGAAAAGAGGGAACTCGGACGAAAACTCTCGGAATCTAGAAGCCCATTAGAGAAACTCTGATCCTCAGTTGGAAACTGCCTAATTGTTTGCAGCCACCAAAAAATTATTTCTAACTCTCAAGCAGCGACCGAGCGGCTAAAGTGAAGGACTTTGTGAAGAAAAAAAAATTAAAAAGAGAGAGGTGAAAAGGGGATTTTCCCATCGGGCCCTTTTTTCTTCTTTGGCAACTCGGAAAATCCGGTCCTAATTAAAAGTTGCTGAGGTCTCCGGGCAAGCTTGTTTGGCGGCTTACAGATTCTCAATAACTTCACGGGAAACATTCGCCGGCTCTGGGAATTAGCTGTAGGAAGTACTGCTTATGAACTTGATATATTTACTGTATCTACTTGCGAAAGAATTGGCCAGTAGAAAAAAGTTCAACGTCAAATTAATTCGAATCGGCAAAAATGTAAGAAATCGATTTTTAAAACTTCGCAATTTAGAATGGCCAAAACAGATTTATGAAAAACATGTACGCACTTACCCCGATTCACCCTAATTTTAAATACTATTGGAGCATTTGCCCGGTCATCATCAATAAACCGATTTCGTCATTTTCGCTTTGACGAATGGCCCTTGACAGTGAAAAAGACAAAATTCTCATTACAAAAGAAAGGAAATGGCAAAGTTGTTCCTCAAAGCAATGGGTAACATGACGTCACCTCCGGGGCCGAAATGTTTGAGGCGTCTGCCGGCTGAGCAGTGGGTGTCAGGTTCGAGCCCTGCCGGAGAATGCCATTTCTGCCCTGATCCCATTTTTGCATGGTAGCATTAAGGAGCCTGATCAAAAGGAGTTTCATTATAACAAGGATACCTCTTCCTTCGCTATGGGTTCAAAATATGAGTGCGTGGAGTGATGAGTTATTCAGTACTGATCGTGAGTGCGATACGTGAAGAAGGATGTGCATTTTAATAAGGTGCCCCGCTGGCTCGTATTGATTGGCCGTCAAGTTGCTGAGATCGGCTTAACAACGTGCTTCACTTTTACGTTTTTCCCACACAGCAACCAGCTTTATATTTTCCAAGTCCATTTCGTATATGCTTGTTTCATGCCGCAGAAACGGGCATCAGTTTACAGGAGGGAGATTCCGGATTTCTATTAAGTTCTGTCTAGAGTAATGGGGTTCCTAATGATTTCACCCCCCTACCGAGGGCTGTGTCGGTTTCTGAGACTAATGGCCGAAATTCAATAATGCTCACGGCGGGGGAAGTTATGAGTCTTCTGACATGCCTAGGTGACATTTGACTAAGAATCGTGGTGTTCTTTTGTGCACTCATCGGTCAAAATTCGAAGAAAAGGATCGGTCAATTAGTTGCCGTGCATTTTCGTCTCATGCTGTCACCAAAAATTTTCGCGTCAAAATTTTTCGATTTTTTCTCCTTTACCTCTGGTCCGTAAACGTTTGTTTGCAATTGTAGTACATTCACCTCCCAGCAGACGTACCTGAAAGCTGGAATACCACAGTATTGTGAACTGTGTGACCTCCCGGCTGGCACCAAAACCGTCCACAGCCCTCATCAATCATTCGAGATTCCCATGCTTTTCCGGCAAGGCAACTTGCCAAGCGGGGGGTAATTAGTCAACGGTACGGGTGCGCAGAGGACAGAAAAGGGTGTTTTTAGTGTTTCGTGGCTCGTTATGATGGAATACCTGTTTGACAAATCCTGTGCTCCTTGAATCCAGCGAAAGGACACTTTTGGATCCGTCTGTATGACTTTGACGACGCAAATGCAATTAGTGTTGTAAGCTTTCATTCCACTACGAGCAAAGGACCGAAGATATGCTACAATTTTGTCCAAATCGCCTTTACTGTTTGTCAGACTTGAAAGTACCGTTACGCAAACTGTTCAATTGTAAAGGAGAGGAATCTCCTCGATATCACAATTGTGGCTTTTACGGCTGTAATCTAGCAATCCAAAAAATGAACTTGTCATATATTTTTATCGTAATATTGTACGAAATTCATCGATCCTTCAGACGGCGGCTCGAACGCCCTCAAAACCGCTTAAGCTTAAAGAAGCTCTGCTACATCGACCAAGATATTGTTAAGGTTCTCAGTGTAACAAGTAAAAACTTCAACGTGTAAAATAGCCTTTTATCTGGTCCGAGGGCAAAAAACCAGACCGCAACATTCATTGTTTTAAATATTTAAAAAATACAGCAAAAAAGGATAACTAAAGCCTTGGAAAAAATGCGGGAAAGATGGAACCGCCGGCGAACAAAAGCCGACCAACTCTGTTGTGGAGTAGTGGAGTTGGGGGAAATGTGGTCGTTGCGGCGCCACTGGTGGTGGGGATTCAATGGGCTTCAGATTGTGACAAAAGGTCGTGTCGCATCGAAAATGCCTTCCACAGCAGAAGCCTCGTCGACAAAGGTCTTAAAACCCTTGAAAAATCGCGGCTGATGACAACCTCATGGCCTTTTCCGAGACCTGCGACTTCACGTCAAAACGGGCGATTTTTTTTGCCGACGTCAACCCCCGTCTGGCCTACTTCGGTATGAATGCTGATCGATATTTACCCCTTTTGAACTATTTTTTCATTCGGATATTTCGAAAAGTTTTTGCCCATTCTTCACATGCAATAAGGTTATTGAGGGAATGAAGCTATTCCCTTCAAGAGTGATTTAAAATTGGATATTTCAATTTGAAATCTTATTCGGATTTTTAATTTTAACTAACCCATTCCAACCAAAATTAATTTTAACCCATTCGGCAGTACAAAATAATCATTAACAATAAATTGTACACATGAGTTATCTATTATTCAAAATTATACATACCTATACTGTACGATAAACGATTGTAAAATCCTTCAACATAACTAAAATATCATCATATCTAGTAGGAAATTGTAATAATATTAAAACGGGTATGATCCCTATTTAGCATACAGCGGCACTGGTCCAGTGCAAGCAGGTGGAACTCCGTAATGAAAGGTAAACGTTGCGCGATGAACGTTCAGCCATTTGCGAGAGTAGATCATTGCCGCACGAAGAGAGACCATTGTCCTAGTGTGTAAATCACGTCCACACTACACACCCGGCACTACATAGTGAGAATAGCATATAGCACAAACGCGACCGCAACATACGGCCGCTAAATCCAAGCTCGACCACATATTCGCAAGCTTATGTTTCAGAGCAGCAGGTACCCCAGTAATCCTTTACCCAGTGCTAGGTATAGGTATATCTATGAGTAGATACCATTCACGATTACCATTTCGTTTTATTCACGATTCGATTCGATCTCGCTGTACCGACGGTCATCAATCTGGAAGATCTATAGTTCCTGGGTTCAATTCAAACTTTAATTGTAATATTCGAATAATATTGAATCGAGAGATGGTGAGGGAAGGGGTTTCCTGGTGTTACTATTCCATTCAAATAGGGGGTCGAGCATCCACTGATTCGGAATGAAGCCATATTTTCAGGGATCGAATGCATGCAAACCACGATTTTTTTCACCTTTTCAGTTTTTCCCGAATAACTTGTAAAAAACGCATTCTGCGTAACATGCCTGCGTATTTCTTATCAAACTACATAAAATTCTGCGTCGAATGACTATCTGGAACGTTAAAATCGGCGCAGCCGTTCCACCGCAATCGATCGTCGAAGATGAGCTATTATTTTCTCTGCCGAAAAACGGATTACGTTCACGTTCCAAAGCCTGTACGTCAAAAACGGAGCTCCCAATCAAAAAATTTCACTCGATTAAAGTTGTAGAGAATTAAATTTCAATCAAGGAACGTTCCTCCTTGCTTCCCCCTGCCTCAAGTGACAGTACAACAAGACGACCTACTGCAACGTCTACAGGAATCTCAGATTTTCTTAGACTTCCCAGATTTTCATAGACTTTCCAGGGCCTCAAGTTTCAGACGCCAAGTGAATCCCTCGTCTATCCGATCCACTTTATCTATAATCACTTCGAATTATTATTCATTCGAAACTCTATATCATCGAAGATAGGTCAGTTCCCCAGGCTGCGTTTTCTTTTACGAGCTCCCCCGAGGCCCTTATAACGTTACATGGTGGGAACCTTTCGAGTATACCACAACCTCCCTGTAAGGGCCAAAAAGGGCTCCAACCCCCGTCATCAGCCCAACCCCCGCACACGAGCCCGAAAGGTAATGAGGGAGGCCATAAACATGTCCAGGGCCTTGAAGCCTTAGCTGAGTCCTCCGTAAAACGGTAATGGGCACTGCCTTAGTCGCTCCCTTTTCTCCAACGGAGGCAGAACCTTTAAAACTAACGAGATTTTCTCTCCTAACAGCCGTATCACGATGGTCTTCTGGTCAGGTAGCTCATGTAAATCATGCTGTTATTGTTGTCGTGGCATCCGTTAAGGGACTGACCAATCGTCACGTATGGACAATTCTCGAGAAAACGTCTAAATTATCCGTAGGTCTCTTCTCGTGTAAGTTTCAGTATTGATTTTCTTGTTCGTTGGACCGACCAAGTTGTTTCTTTAGAGTGATAAATTGAAATCATGAAGCCATAATGACAGGGAGCAGGAGCCTACCCTGATAATTAACCCCTGTCCTTGCGGGTAAGGCACAAAGCTCACGTACATACGGATGCAACCCAAGGAGCCGGTCCAAATCCGGATGAGCGGTAGGGGGAGGCTCCTGATTCCTAATCCCACCGTAAACAACGGAGTCTAACGACCACTATCTTCCAAATTAGGAATAGATTCCGCTCCGTAGAGTAGCGGAGGTTGAAAGACCGAAATTCGTACTCTGCAGTTACCTACTGTAAAGTTTTAAATGGTGTCAAATAAAGGTCGCCTCTCGATGCTGACGATATAGACACCTACAAAAAAAGCTGAGCTAGTAGTATGTTTTCACATCAATGAGTCAGGCAGGGCGGGAAATATTGCTCATAATCGCTGATTCATCTTTCTGTTGAAGAATATGACGCGATATCACAAACCTTAACAAGCGATGGCTCGTATTTTTCGAAATAAATCACCAACCGGCTACTGTAAGGCAGGAGGATAGCCACAGGCTAAACTATGCCCACTTATCTAATCAGACCGGTTCGTGGATCCAAGAATCATCGCCTCTTAGAAACATTCAGCCCGACAAAGGTTGACAGGCAAATCTTAACCGAGCCTTCTTTGAAAAATGTTTTGGTGTCGATTTTGGAACTATTTTTAGGAATGATATTTTCAACATACTTCTCGATAGGTACCTTATGACTTGTTGAGTAGTGTTCTTCTGGCGGTTGAAGCCTATAAGCTCTTATCAAATACGGCGGGAGGTTTCGCTCTAAGGTCCATGACGTCGTGCCTGAAGAGCAGGCGTGGCCACGTTGGCGGGAGGTGTCGAGGCTGACGTCATTGATAAGACCTGATAAGCTCCAACCGCCAAAAGATCACTACTTACCAAAACTAAACTGCAAGTTGGCATCTCGTGAGTATGGAATTGAGAATCTACAATCGGAATATCATAATGTCTCATCAGTGGCGCAGAAAGTACATTGCTTGACAAGTCCCCGGTGCTTTGCCAACAGGGTGTACCAATAGACTCTCAAATTGACGAACCATTCTGTCCGCCAGTATTATGGAGCTAGTAACGACCGACACGAAACGTTGATTGTCAAGGCTTCAACCTACGCACTGCCTCTCAATCTCTCCTGATTGACATAAAGCAAACCTAATGTGACGGGACGTTTGCAGACTCTTAGAATGATGGATGGGCCGGGCAAGGACCACCTTCACGTCTCCTTTAGCACTCCAACACGCTGACCTCAAAGGACTTGAGTAGAATTCGTTGATGGATCGTCCTGAGAGCCAAAGACCGGGAAAATCTCTTGTTAACAATGTTTTTCAGAGAATCATACCATCCAGGATGCTTTAACGAACATTTCTCTGCTTCAGGTTCACCATGTCTCATTAGATGGAAATCCAAAAATGTTCCCCTATTTAAAGTCAAATTGGAGAACCAAGTAGTGGTTTGTGGACTGAAATGGGTCATTTTTCAGTTATACTCGTATCCTTCGCTCCTGATGATGGCGCAATAAAAGAATACAATGGATTATTCACAGACAACCTGCTAATACTTAGATGTTGGCTCATTGAGATCACCTGTCCTTATAAAAATGATTACGCCCTTTTTTTATATTCAATGCCTTGACGCCGTGATTCGGCGAGATAGGATTTGCTGAATTCCATTGACAATGGGAAGAATGCGGCCTTTTCTTCGGCAAGGGAAGATGAGGAAAAATTTATGAAGATGAGAATATTCATAAGGGGTGCAGATGAATTTCTGAGATGGAAGAAAAGGGAAGCGAGTGCTAGGAACTCGAGGGTGAGCATTTCCATTTTCACTAAAGGATTCCATTTGAATCTGGGTCGAAGTGCTGACGAATTATTCATTGAGCGGTTTGCTATGTTTCCTGACGGCTCAGTGCATTTCCTAGTGTTGGCACCTGTTTTGAAATCCATCCGAGTAGCTGCAACTGCTTATGAAAACGGGATTTCCTGGCTTCCAAAGCAACATGGCAGCATAATTTTGTACATGTTCCGTGGTAGAGGTTGGCGCTTTTTGACAATGTAGTTCTTGATGACAATCTTTTGTCCACCAGTGTGCGTTCCGGCATAGTACTACAATATTAGCCATAACGACGGCTCTGAAATACATAAAACGGTTTTCCCACAGTGGATAAAAGCAAATCATTTCAAATGTTCCGTTTTTCTGGTCTATCGCCCAGCAGAAACACCCCAAAACGGATTAGCGTTTGAAGCGTAGAGATTCACGGACTGCGTGGCGTATTCGCAGCACGCACTTCCATTGATTTGCTACGGCGGAGCCCCCGACCTGTAGTTGGTCTGTGGCTGTAAAGAGGCCGAACAGCTTCCCTGAGCTGGCTGGTTCATCTTTTTTCACATTTAATCCAGGAGAAAGAATAAATGAATTTTAGATGGCAATTTTTTCAACAAATTCGAAATTTACGTATGGAAATTTGTCAAAGAATAATTTTACAATTCCCAGCAGTCTTTAAATCAAGGCAGAATTTTCAAGATACAAACCCGAGAATACAAAATTCATGAGCATAAGTTTCGATATTCTCCTGAAAATCATCGATCAGACAAAAGGACCTGGCATGGCTCGCAAGGTCACTACCGTTCTAGCTCATACGCTTTTGCTTTGCTGACAGGGCCGACGCCCGTTGGGCCAAATTATAGACCGTCATTAATAGGTTTCTACTTCGAAGGTGCGGCTTCTTTTCCATCCCTTAAAATGAAGGGAGTTTTTTGCCTGGATCGCCACTTCCAAGGGTAGATGACGGACCCCCGTCGTGTGGGCAAGGTGGCATAAAAAAAAGTCCATCTGATAGGTAGGTAGCTTGAAGGGGCGAAACTTTTCAAAACTTATCGTATCACCTATTCGGTGTTAATTTATCGTTTTTTCGGCGCCCGAAGTCCCTAACGAACACGGGTCTACCGGTGAAACAAGAGGAACACAGGTACAAAATTTGGAAAAAAAACATCGTTCCTCATTTCGTAAGGATGGTCGTCTTTTAAACGGGACGGACGTATGCGTCTTGTGGCCAGTCTCGAAGATTAACATCAGATCAGTCCAGCAACCGACATGAGGTTTACGGCGCATTTATTTAAATGAACCATCCCTTGAAATTCTATAGTAATTTGATGACTACGCTGTACAAAATTTGCTGTTGAAAATTTCTTCAGTTTTGTGGAACATTCTCCAAGAATTATTTTCAGAAGTACCAACATAGCGGTAAAAATATTGTTTTAGAAGGATCAAAATCTCTGATAAGAACGGTTTTTCCACCACATTTCGTACCCCATACGCGTGAAAACCACCTTTTTACTAGTGATCTTCCCAGGCAAAAAATCAGAAATGCTTTTGCATGTTTTTATTTTTGGCTTGCTCCCCAAAAGAAAACTCGAAATTTATTCGGTGTTTATAACTTCAGGGAGTATAGTGGCATCGATCATTACAAACTGGATCTACTCGTAATTCGAAACGGAAAATTTTGCTTTTTACCTCGGATATTATCGTGCAGGGTTGTTTTGTAGTCATGGGATTTTGCATGAGACAAGCGGCGTCCGCCGGCCTCGTTGTTTCACCCTCAGCACAATATCGATCCGCTCCTTTCCACCTGGCGATGTGATTTGGCAAGGCAACAGTCCTGGGCTTCTTACCGGTCTTATTTTCTCCCTTTTTCTTTCATAGGTAGGTATGGCTTGCATTTTTCCGATATTCAATTTTTTTCCCCCACTAGAGATCGAGTTAAAATTGGCAGAAATCTTGAAATAGAGCGTGAACTGCGGATTTTTAATGGAATGGTACCTATTGAAGACGATTCCGCAATACGAAAGTTTTTGTTTTTTTAGAAAACTACCTTGGTAGGTAGATACAAAATATTTATCTCCCCTTGTTCGCCGGTCTTATCAGATTGCCCCAACTATTCGATATATCATTGAGCCCAACTTTTTCATCTCTCCCTCCTCAGCTGGGGCCTATAAAACTCTGAAAACTCGTATATTTTCCACTTCACCGATGTAGAAGTGTCAAAGCCATTTGTCGCTAGCAGGTGGTGACAAGGATACAACGGGTCCGCCTTATCTTTGGGTCGAATCTGAGTACACAAGCTGGAAGAAAATGTCATCGCGTCTACCATAGCCCTCGAGGTGACAAGTTCTACCTTTACAAAGAAGTAAGTGGAAATGGACTGATTAGTTACACGGTAAAGTAACTGATACCGCTGTGTAGCTTCGTACGGTTTCGTTGTACTCGGGTAATTTGTATCAGTTGACCTGCTGGTAATGATAAAGGACTAAAATCCAGCCGACAAATTGAGTTCGTGTCCTGGGAGAGAACTACACTAGAACACTACTTTCACGAAGACTTTCCTTTCCTTGGAAAACGACTGGCTGATTCCAATCCCTGACCATGGACGACGTTTTGACTTCAGGCTTGTCGTCGGGATTTCATCGACATACGAGTATTTGGTGGCCACAGGAGAAAAAATCACGTCCAAAATATTTATGGTCCAAAATTTTTAAATCGTGAGTTCTTCAAAACAAAACAAAAGTAATAAGTTGATAGAATAATTTTTTCAATTTTTCAATAAAAGACTTTTTCAGAGATGTTGGATTTTGAAATAAGCTGTCAAACGCAAGACTTCGAACCATCACAAAAAATGTTTTTGGTGTTTTTTGTTTTGTTTTTTTTTTTTTTTGGAAATTCCTGCTACTTTTTTCCCTTCAGCTCCAAAAACATTAATCCTAAAAAAATTAAAAATAGTGACTTCAAACGGCAGATTTCCTCGACATTTCGGCGAAAGATTGGTTGAAAATCGGCTCAAAATTGGCTGCAAGAGAGCGGAACAGACAGACCAAAAAATAAATTAAATAAAACCCTTCAGACAAGTAACCTCCTTGTTTTTATGTCGGTTATAAATTGAAAAAATATATTCATAGCACTTGTAATTTGAAAAATATTTTGCACATAAATAATTTTCCTCTGTAGCATTCATTTGTCGACTAGTATTTTCTGTCGAAAATCGAGCTGCAAAATGCCTCGAATTCACTAGCTCGTAGTATAGTATCAAATTTTCTCATTCCATTTCGCATCTAACTTATTATACTAGATTATTTGACAGTGATTGACATTGGAGGGAAACTGGATTCAATACAAGTTAACCGAAATTTGCCACTGTTCCACGGCTCGGATTCGGCGAATTCTTGATTTATCCGTTCATTAAGCTCAACCACGTGTTGTCAGCTGTCTGGTGAGAGCCCTTCTCATACAAACTTGGCGTGGTAATGGTATGCGGCCAACGTAGATCGATGGACGGGACTGGCGCTGCAAGGCACATGTGTGGCGGCCCTTTATTAATACCACTTCGTGAATGAGTCATGATCTCTCCAACGCCAAGGCACCGTGACATATATCCCTCCATACTTCTGTGTCTGTCTCTCTATGACTAGGTTAGGCCGGGGAAGTGCAGACTTATTGCCCATTGTCCTCCGGACATGATTGAAACCAGGGCAGACGCTAGCGTTGCCTTTGGCTGTTTCCCCTATGGCAGTACCTCATAGACATCTGCTGTGACCGCGGAGCTACGTATGGCACCCTCAAGAGAGTCCAGGGTATTAGTTTTCAATGAGACAGTTGCGGCTGCAGCCTTTCAAGCCGAGGCTCATAAGTTAGGACGTATGAAGATAACTTGCCCGGCATCGAAGTACTCGAAGCACGTTTTCTGATCTTGCTGAAGAGGCCGGGGATTTATGGTGGAAAGAGTACCTGTCGTCACGGCCGTCTGGAGCCGCGCGAATTGATATTAAATGATAATAGCAAATAAAATCTTACTCGCGAATATCCACTTGATTCGAGGGTGTATCTCATGCGAATGAAATTTTCAAAAAATTGCAACAGTCGCTAAAACTGTATATTACCACCCTCACCGGAATTCATCGAAGTTCTGCCGGCACGTCAAACTCTCATCTTCATACGGCTTTTTCCCGCATACTTACCAACGACGAAAACAGAGGCGGTCGTAATTAAACCAACCTTGCCATAACCCCTACGTAGCTAAAACCTTGGGCCGAGGATAAGCGAAGGTAACTTTGCTTGCAAAGTTTAAGCTTCCGCGCAGGTAAAGCGAATGCTCCGTACAAGTAAAAATTCACGAGGAAGACGGCAACTTGAAATGTTTGCTGCCTCAAGACGTTAACCCTTCCATTCGAGTTAATGAAGTTCGTACGTGAGGACGCATTCTTCACACGTTATTGTGCCATTGATCCGTCGGAAGGATGAGGGTGTGGCTTCCAGGATTTCGGGATATGGATGGCACTACGATTTTGGGTGTTATCCGTTGATTTCAAAGAACCTCCGATTCATCGTTGCAGAACTACCAAACAGAGATATTTTGCCGTACAGAGGCAACAAAATAGTAAATCCTCGTCTAGCCCCGATAATTTATCAGGTGCTAATGAACAGATCAACGTTGTAAAGTTGGGAATTAGCCGCCGGTTCTGTCCGGAGTATCGGCGGGTCGTGTATCTTCGGACCGCGCGGTTTGTGTAGAAAGCCGCCACTGAATTTACTGCTCGGAAGGTTTACCGAGGATGATCTGGTCACGCCGCCGTTCGTTGCACAATAAGCAATCCATTCGGTTCGTCTGATATCTTAATTCAGCACATTACCACCCCGGACATATATTAGCAGCTGTGCCGTTGCGAGAGGCTCCAAATCATGATGAATCACGATGCGAAATTCCTCAATACCGAATAACCGAGCAGAATTCTGAAGAATTATGGGAATAACGAGGTTAACCCTAAAGGCAGTATCAGACGCCAGACCGTTCCCCTCCCCATCCAACAGACCGTCTGTACAGACCGATTATTTGGCAATTTCAACGTGCAAATTCATTGATATTTTTTCCGAGAAACAAGGTTCCATAGATAATTAAAAACAAACATTAATGCGGTTGCGCCAATGTGTTCGACCCATCAAATTAGTTACTGTCGATTTTGCGGCACAGCGAGCCGCGCGCGTTGACGCAATCATCAGCACAGATTTTTGACAACATATCGAAGATTCAATATGATATTATTCATACCCCAACATACCCAGAAATGGCTTCTAATAAACTGAAAATTTTCCTATCTACCTATAAAACGACTTCTTTTGTCATGCCGGGTCGCAGATCTCATTACATCTGTGCAAACAGGTGTTCCCTTACTTGTCATCATTTAGTGGACCTTTAAAAACATCCCGAAGAAAGAAAGTTTCCCCTGTGAAAAAAAGCACAAAGAAATAACCGGTTTGCAAAAAAAAAAATAAAATAAAAATAAAGAACTCCTCAGCGACGCCGACGGGATGAAGAAAAAGGAAATAATGTTTGTTTTAATTAAGCCCCGTTCAGCGTTTCTCCCTGCAAAGATCCAATTTCTTTAACTTCTTTTTTAATAAGTGCCTTTCCTCTCGGACTTTTTCTGAAATTGAGTCTTCCTTGTTGAGAATATCAGTTAACCTTCTCGACTAGCTTTTTATAAGGTGGAATTAATTTGCTCGCCCATCGTTGACGCAGCTTTCACCTCAATAGTCTTGAGCTTCCTCGGGTGGGTGAAGGTTCGCACATTCATAGCACAGTATTCACATAAAAAAATGTGGGTAGGTTTTATTGAGTTTATGAGTCGTAAGTTTGATTGGGAATAGTTTTATATGCTTTCATATTTTAGGCAGCTCGGTATTCCAGGGAATGTAACCCTATCTTTATTAGGTGTGGCGCGGTCTTCAACATGACATATTGCCTCTTGAAAGGTGAGGTCGGGGTTCTGATAAACGGGTCGACGTTACGGTTCGTTACGTCACTAATCCTCCATGTACGATACGGACATGATGTCGGTACTGAATGAGGCTGATTGTTCGAATTGTGGCCCAGCGGGAGACGCGCGTCCAGGTATGCAACTGTGTGGGTGCATCGATCAATCAATGCTCCGTGACACACCGAGCTGAAAAAACCACGAAAAAAATTGTGGCACGAGATGAACAATAATGAGAAACATGAGCTGGAAAAAAGATAAGAAATTCTCTACGGATCTTTGGTAAATTAGTGGGGTGGGAATTGGAAAATTCTCCTTGTTACAATTTGGAAGGTGTTTTTAATTTCTAATCTTCGAGGAAATACCGACTATTCGGCACTTCACGAAATATTGAATGACAAATTTCCCGGACCAGTGAATTTATCCGCAGTGAATGCTGTTTGAGTAAGTACCAGAGTTTCACCGGGATAAGTGAAGATCCTTACGTGAAGATGCAATAATTGCAAAAAAAATGGTGAACATCGTAAACATTATTTTTACTTCCAATTTTTCGAAGGTTGCTTTACTACGTCTTTCGCGGAACTTCTTGTGAAACGATTGATGAATGCTTTTCTGGGGGTTTCTTTTAAAAGCTGCTCTTCTGAACCCCCCTGCCCCTATTGTGAATCTCCAAAGAAACCTCGTCACTACAAGAGGGTGATGAGTGAAAAAGGTTGCCGACGGCTGGAAACGCACCAATTCGTCTCGATCATCCATCCCGGTTCCTTATGTTCTCGATTTTATTACCTAGTCAGACCGCCCGGACTCAGGCCAAAGGGCATTTTTGCCTAGGCGAGTCGAATTCGTACCAAATGGTCCATTTCAGATCCAGCAAAACGAACCGTTGACTTTGAATTCGTCTTCAAATCGTGTACCTTCCTAGAAACCTACTTTCATCAGGTCACGGCAAAAGAGCTAAAAGGCTAGCACCTGTTTCACGGTTGGACCGGTCACGCGGATCAAATCGGTACCTATGATCATTCCAGGCTTCAGGTCTGAACGGGAGCATCGTTTTTTGGGAATCGGCGTGGATCGCCATTTCGAAATATTCCTGGATTATTCATTTCGATGCCAAAATTGGAGGAATCGTAAATTTTTCCAATGTTTGCAGCATTTCTTCATTCATTATGGCATAATCGCTGCATTCATGATGGTTTAATTGATTTTTGGTTGATTTTTCTAAAACTATGAACCTATGTAATGGGTGTCGCCAGATATCAGACTCCCCCTGAATCTCTCTCCAAAACGTTCTTCTCCATCATTCTTCAACTGTTTGCAGTTTTTTGTCTTGGGGTGGCTCGTGCTTCTTTGGAGAAGCCATACTTGAAAACACACAAAAATCACCTCGTAGGTCAAATCAACCCCGGTGCTAATCTAGGGTTAAACCATTGTGGGTAGGTGAATTGGACCTACAACTCGATTTGAAAAGTTCACCAGCCATCTCTTGGAAATTCGAATATTTTCTGCTGCGACAAAACGCTTTTACCATTTTTCTACAAAAAATTATCTTGTATTATTATTATTCAAATACATATGGTCGGATGAGGCGTTTGTGCCAGGAAACCTTCCGCATATCGTCAGTCCGCATCAATGTTCCTTCCCTTCCATCGGCTCTCCCTCGGCCATCGGGATGGGAGTGGAGGGGCAGGCGCCCCTCCCCCTCCCTCCGTCTACCAGGACCCCCTACCATTTCTTCGACCTTCCTTCCAGTTCAATCTTCGTCGAGTCAGTCGGTCCGCTGTTCTTTAGCCGTCCGGTGCATTTTGTGTTTTGTGTTACGCGTGTGTAAACTGTGATCGTATTTTCGTGCTTATATTTTTCACCTCGAAACGTGAGGTTTTTTTGTGTCGATAACTCTGATACTACAAGACCAGCAAGCATTGGATATTCTCATATCAGGTACCTACTCATCCCGAAACATGTTTATGTCGAACATAATTAAGGCAGAACCAGCATCATGGCTCAAATAATGTTATTGAATTAGGTATATAAGTCGTTTTTTTGCTCTTAAAATTCAAAATTTTCCATGAATAATAAACAAATAAAAATATTGGAAAACTTGTCATCAATATTCTTGATGCATCGTGGTTTAAATGACCAAGCTTCATGATGGGTCTCCTGTCAAAATCGAAAATGTCTAATATTACCAATTTTTCATACTTATTAATTTGTAAAGGAACTCACGAAATGATTTGTATCATGTTCAAATATTACCTTACAGAATATTCATCGAGTTTTTTATAGCGATGGGTACCTAAATATTCGGCGACCGTTTCGCCCAAAAATAATCCATCCGTCGAGCCAAATCCCTCTCTAATTGAAAAGTTCTGTTTTTGCCTCAAGCGCCGATCAGTGAATTTTAATAAGTCCTCCATCGGATCCTGCTTCGTTCGTGGAATGGTTCAAACTGAGATAAGTCCTTATCAGGTGTGATAAATATTTTTTGAAAACAGAGGGAGGCCGTTTCGTGTTTGGGACACATCATTGAAGAATCTTTCAAAATTATATACCTAGTTGATTGACAGAGGCTTACTGAGGATGGCTTACTCGAGCCCCAATTTGAGTCCTCGAATGCAAATTTAACCCAATTTAACGTCTTGAATCACGATCTGATCGTTGGTGATGGAGCAATAATTACATCAGTGCGATCGGTCGAGGTGGTGTCGGCGTAGAAGCCAATAAATGTGATAGGCATTTCCAAGCTACGCTCCTTCTCACATGCCAATTCTCATCAGAGTTGTTAAGTAATCATTGCTATGAGTAATGATTACTAATCGAATTACAATCTCGCTATGAGAAAATGTAATGACCATTACCCATTACAATTTCTCAAAAGTAATGGTAATGGCCATTACTTTTCCGATTACTTGTAATGAGTAATCGAACCTGGCCATTACCCATTACAAATGATTGAAAAATGTAATGACCAAATTTCGATTACCGATTACAAAAAGTAATGGAGTAATTGTAATCGGATTACTTCGATTACTTGAAAGTAATTGGAGTAATCCGATTACTCAAAATTAATCAGATTACTCAAAATTAATCAAATTACTCGAAATTAATCAGATTACTCGAAATTAATCAGATTACAGAAAAGAAATTGGAGTAATCAGATTACGTAAAACTAATCGGATTATAGAAAAGAAATTAATTTTAGAAACTCGTTCAGCCATTCTAAGGAACTTCTTGCAGCAGTGGAGAAATGGGAACCCTCACAATCAGCAGCGGGGCCCACTTCGCCAAAACCCGTACAGTCTATAGGACTCCAATACAGCTGGAATTGCTTGAGGGCCTCATGAGCAAGATTGACGACGTTCCCCGACTAGCTGATCAGCCGAGGAGCCCATGGCGCTAATTCCAACACCGTTGGTAGTACGATGATGAAATCTGGTACACAGCCTCAGAGGAGTCCCTCAGCATGATTGGCCGGGCCAAAACATGTTCTGATCAGCTGAGGAGCCCATGGGGGTAATTTCTATACCGTTGGTCGTGCGATGCTGAAATTTGGTACACAGCCTCGGAGGAGTCCCTGAGCAAGAATGGCAGGGCCAAAACACGTTCTGATCAGCTGAGGAGCCCATGGGGGTAATTTCAATACCGTTGGTCGTGCGATGCTGAAATTTGGTACACAGCCTCGGAGGAGTCCCTGAGCAAGATTGGGTGGGCCAAAATAAGTTCTGATCAGCTGAGGAGCCGAAGGGGGTAATTTCAATACCGTTGGTCGTATAACGCTGAAATTTGGTACACAGCCTCAGAGGAGTCCCCCAGCAAGATTGGCAGGGCCAAAACACGTTCTGATCAGCTGAGGAGCCGATGGGGGTAATTTCAATACCGTTGGTCGTGTGATGCTGAAATTTGGTATGCTACCTCAAAGATGATTAGCAAGACCAAAACTTTTCCTGATCAGCTGAGGATTCTGACCCTAACAGTCTTGCTGACGAGCTATTCCGAGGCTCCATATCAAATTTCAGCATCATACGACCAACGGTATTGGATTTATCGCCATGGGCTCCTCAGCTGATTGGAAGGTATTTTGGTCTTGCCAGTCATGCTGAGGGGCTCCTTCGAGGCTGTGCACCAAATTTCAGCATCATACGACCAACGGTATTGAAATTAGCGCCATGGGCTCCTCAGCTGATCAAAACGTGTTTTGGCCCAGCCAATCTTGTTCAGGGACTCCTCTGAGGCCGTGTACCAAATTTCAGCATCATACGACCAACGGTATTGAAATTAGCGCAATGGGCTCCTCAGCTGATCAGGACGTATTTTGGTCTTGCCAGTCATGCTGAGGGGCTCCTCTGAGGCTGTGTACCAAATTTCAGCATCATACGACCAACGGTATTGAAATTAGCGCCATGGGCTCCTCAGCTGATCAAAACGTGTTTTGGCCCAGCCAATCTTGCTGAGGAGCTCGTCTGAGGCCGTGTACCAAATTTCAGCTTCGTGCGACCAGCGGTATGGGAAATGGCGAAATGGGCCCCTCTGCTGATCTCCTTGAGTCAATTCCTCTCCTATAATCCGATTAATTTGAAGTAATCTGATTACTCCAATTTCTTTTAAGTAATCGAAGTAATCCGATTACAATTACTCCATTACTTTTTGTAATTGGTAATCGAAATTTGGTCATTACACTTTCAAACACTTGTAATGGGTAATGGCCAGGTTCGATTACTCATTACAAGTAATCGGAAAAGTAATGGCCATTACCATTACATTGGAGAATTGTAATGGGTAATGGTCATTACATTTCTCCAAAGTAATGTGTAATTTGTAATGGGTAATGAGATTACTTTTTTCGCAACTCTGATTCTCATACCCAAAACTTTATGATAGAATTGGATGGTAGCGATTGGGAGATTTTGCTCCTCAACATCCCAACTTCAACATGAAATGACTCGAATTCAATTCACGATTGGAGTCATTGAAGTTCTTCAGAATGGAAAGTAGTAGAAAAAGGGGGATTTCGCGTATCGGCTCTTATCACTGACGTCATCTCCCACCCCTCCCCTTTTCCATCTACTACGAAATCAAGAGATGTTCATGGGTCTGTCTCGAACTTGCTAATTAGAGATCTACCGTCTGAAGAAAGATCTAGTCGTAAGTTCAGAGGACAAAGAGGATTATAGGTAGTCGAGCCCAAAGTTCGGTAGGAAGGAGTAGAGATCGGTAAAGTCCGAGATGGGGGGTTCCTTCAACTTATAATGAAAAGTCACGAAGGAAAGTTTAATAATTACAAAGGCCAGAAGGTTAGGAAAATGCAGCGGATGGGGAAAACGGCCGGAAGGTTGGAACCTTCTTGTCCGCTTTAACCGCCGGCATCTGTTTCCTTGGGAGGTCTGTAGGACCGATGAAAATCGTAATGTCTCCGATGAAACTCGCTAAATAGAAAACAGGGGAACTAATTAAATGGCTATCTTCTGTCTCTGAAATCGATTTGATAATTTACTTTTGCTATTGCACAGCGGATGGGCCAGATAAGGATTCGTTTTTGAGAAAATTAACAAAAAAAAAGGCAATTTTTAAGCGACAAAAAAAGTTATAGGTGAATATGTGTTTCTAGGATGCTGGGTCCGAATCCGAAACGGGCTTTCTTTCAGGTGACGTCCATCTTTTCGATTTATTGGCGATTTTCCGTTTTTCCGACTGTTTCCTGTTCAGCCCTTACATTCCCCCAAAGGGGCATCCTCCCTCGCCCAAGTCGGAACACCCGAGATAAGTTCCTTGGTTTCGTCACCAACCCTTCGTCGGGGGAAGTTGTCGCGAAAGAGACGAGGCAAATGAAGGGAAGAATTCCGAAACGTCGCCATTTAATCTGATTTCGTCGGGAATTAATTTGCCGAAAAACCCCGCCGCACCTTTTCCGTCGATGGCGGTGAAATTAGAATTGTTCATCGCGTCAAATGAGTCGCATCAGCATTTACAAGCAGGTCGGCAAGGGAGGAAGTACCGCATCTCGGAAATGCTCGACCAACTTTGTCGTCTCTCGAAGGATGGAATTACCGAGGATAGAGCGAGGTAGAGAATTGGTGACGAGGTTTTCGAGATTCTTGCCAGAATTAATTTACCCCAACTCCACGTTATTCTGATGCTTCGCGGTTCAGGCTACAGCTTAAATATTCATTTCGAGACTTGTTTCTACTTTGTCGAATCGTTAAAGACTTGTTTTCTGGTGAAATTCACTCCATTCGAGCAAAATGAAGACCGCTGTCAATGTTGGAGGCAATCATTTTAATTTTTCATCTGTCACCCAGCAGAAAAATTTGAAAATTAAAAAGAAAGGAGTGTATGGCTATTGCCTCTCGAATTAATGCCGGTTTCGGTGAACAATTTTTATTTTTTTTCAATTTTTATTTCATCTTAGCGAAAAATTTCGGGTTCAAAATTTTAAAAGGAGGTATAGGTAATCAATTTTCTGAATTGTTCCTCCGCAGCCTCAAAATCGGTTCAAGCATTGTTGTCGGCAGGTTCAAAATTTTACTCATGGAATGAAGGTACATTCGTTCACTGCCATCAATGGTGGGACTTTTTTATGATTATTAGAGTAATTTGCCATTATTTCGCAACAAATTTACAGTAACAGTGCACCATTGTGTATGCATAAACATTTCACGTTTCATTATTCGAGCCAACAATCTTGAAAAGACGTGTTACATCCTATGGATGTTGACAATGCATCAATGACTCATCCTTATTTATGTTTACATCGCTTGAGATTAGCCCAGGTAGAAATTCACGTGTTTTTAGAGAGCTGCGATACTAATTCACGTTTCCCCTTCGCAGTTCCATTATAGAACAGTTGGTACTGTTCGCACAGTATATAATGCAACCCTCGTCCCTGAGGTAGCTATTACACAGCAGAATAGCAGCTCGTTCGAACTGAACGGAGAACATTATCCATCACGTTAAGTAGACGAATCAATTTAGCTGTATACCTGCACACGATGGGTCATGGTAAATTTCTATTATTGCTAAGAAGAGTAATATTGGAAATACTATGAAAGGTTATTCTGCATAAACGTTATGGCAATGAACTACTGAGCATAACAAAATATTGTTATAAAATATTATTTTCATACATGATCTTTTTCTTAAAGCCACAAACAAACGAATTCCATTGCAAACAATTTTTTTGGTATGCTAATAATATAAAACCTTCGCAACATTTTCAAAATATTCGAAAAACATTATTTCCTTCGTATTAGGTACTGCAGACTTGTTATTTCTTTGAAGACAAGAACGCACTGGGAGATCGGGAAAACCTAAGATAAGACCATTATTTAAAACAACCCTAATTAATGAAGAACCGTCAATTCAACACATTTCAAGCCTGAAAACCCCTTCCGACTTAAAAACTTGACGAAACCTGTCAAAAACAGAAAATCTCCTCTTTTCCTCATCATTATCCTCAAAAACAGGAGCCTCGATAGCGGAAATCTTTGAGAAAACCTCCGTATCAGGTCCTTTGAGGATTTCCGGAATGAAGGAGGAAGTTGAAAACAGGCAAAAAATAGAGCAGATCCTCTAAAGAACAAATAAATGGGCCATTCCCTCAAGAATGGAACGGGACGAGAGGAAATGTCTTTGTCCGCAAACCAAGGACGGCTCCTCAACTGGAGGATTTTAATTAAAACCGGGAGCCAAAAAGAAGGAATCCGGAGCGTTAAGCTGTCGGGGAATAAAATGTTTACTGCCCTACCAAGTCGATGAATTATTGGATTTTGGACATGCGAATTGTGGCCGCCATTAAATTTTCTTAGCATTGTGTTAATAGATGCACAGGTATGTGACAACATGGAAAGTTGAGTCGGTAGAAATATCAATCCTTCCAATTCAAACCCTAGGGAAAATGATGATGGTCAACTGGTAGTCCATTGGGTAAGACATCGAATTGCGGAGCAAGGGGTCTCGGGATCACACCTCGTATTAGGCGATTTAAATTTTTGCATAATCATCATTTTCGGCCGAAAATCTTTCTTTTGGAGGTTTATATAGGTACATAATTATGGACACACCATAATTGTGACGATGAAGACCCGAAGGCTACTCGATATTTTCAAATCTGCACCCTTGTGCGATCCATGGGCCAAAACCGACAGTTAAGTGCATGCCTATGTAGGTATCCGAAGAGGTGCGCAATTTAATAGAGGCGTCAGGTGACCCTCGTAAATTCGGTCGGAGATTTTCCCAACCCCCCAACCCCTAGTCCCTCTAGGTATATAAAGAGTAAGGGAGCCACGCCTATTGGATCCGGGCTGGCAAGGGTTAAATGCACCGATTCGCATCTGACGTCTCGCGTTTAAAGGGAAAAGACTCAAGGGTGACGTGAAAGGGTGCGGGGGGGCCTTGGAGGTTAATTCACTAATTTCCGGCCGTTTACCTCAGCTCGGGACTCCGCCCACCATTTTCCTCTGACAGAGGGGCGTTTTGAGAGGAAAGTGATGGAACAATGGTTCTCAAGCCGACCCAAAATTACTTCTTCAAAGAGCGCTGAATGGAGTTCGCTTTCGTTGGAATCACAAGAGAATTTCGCCGAAGAAGCTGAGAATGGTCGACGCCATGGGGCAATGGAGCGCGTAAACCACAGCCACCGATCCACAAATAATACTACAAAGTGTTCTTATGGCTCACTTGTACAATACTTGATACGGTACAGTTCTTTGGTTGGGAGGTACCTATCCATTATTCTCATTCTTGTGCGACTGCAGAAACTATCAGTAAGCACTTCAGGGCACAGTCCCAAAACCCCGTATCCCACCCTCATATCTGACTCCGGCAATAAGCAATCTCCAGAACCTGGCCACCCTCAATTACAATCTTACCCTCAGTTACTTCTCGCAGGCCAGAATGAGGTTATTTTTTGGTAGGCATGCTGGTTTGGTGCGAAGCCTTGAGCAACACTCATTCAGAGGCGGAAGCTTGGACATCTTCGTGATTGGTGAGTCAGGAGTAGAAGAACATCACCGCAAGAAACTTGATTTCTCGTTATTGGAGCAAAATTCGATTGCTTCTTTGCAGCCACACACCAGCATCCTGCAGCTAGGAGGTCCATTCAAAAAGTGCAAGTGAAAAACACTGATTTTCCTCCAAATCGTATGTGTGAAATGTGTGAATCTTTCGATGCAATAAGTAATCCAATATGGCATCCTCTCAACCGTGCAAAGTCAACGTCAGGCATCCAGAGTGACATGATAGCAGACCCCCTGCACGATCCGACATCGACGTCGCGAGCCAGGACAATGAATCCGTCACATTCGTATGTTAAACAGGCAGAATTGAATCGAGGGGGTAAATGAGAGAGGGAAATATATACATAGTGCACGAGGGAGACGGAGACAAGGTCAGGGAGGGCCATTGTTAGACGGAAACCCCCTCCGCCTGACAAGGGTTGGTGACAATAGGGCAGATGCTGAGCATTAGGATGTCACACCTTTCATAATCAGGGCCTAATATGAGACGGGGAACGTAGGCGGAGTACCCTGGTGGCGTCGGACCTGAACTTAAATGGGGGTAGTTTTGGAGATTGCCCGTCGTTACTGAGAGAACATCAATCTAAACAGACAATCAACAGATTCAACTCCAGCAGAGACGTTAATGGTTCGTCTTTTTGTGTCGAACAGATTTCCTGCGAAGCGATGGGAGCTAATGGTCACCCATGTTATACATAGGCCGATATAGGAAACGTTTACTGACAATGAGGGAGAAGTCTGGCCCATTACCATTGTCATCCAAATGAGGGGATGAAAGTCCAGAAATGTGTTGAGCTCCTTACTGTATTTGCAGGTGACTCAGGTGAAAATTTGAGGTGTTGTTGGAATAATGTTTCTTCCTCAGCAATCACAATGATTTGCTATTGAATAATTGTAAAAGAATGGTTGAAAATTGTGAGAGACAGTTCGTTATCAAATGCAGGCAGACGCACAAATGAAACAATGACGATACAAATTAATCATTATTCGGGCTTCATTCATTGCTTTCAAGCTATTATTCCAGCCTCACCAGCTTACCTGTCACTTTTCAATATTGCTTATGGCTTATTGGTTAATTATAAATTAATTAATTGCTGCCACACAATAGGGACAAAATGGCTCGAAGTAAATTGATACATCATACAAACCTTCAATGGCATCGTTGTGAATTTCATTTTGTTTTCGTATGATACCCAGCTTTAATTTTTCAGCCAATTGGTATCGCTTTACTTACTGCAATTCAATTTGCAGGGTTCATTATTGTTAAATCAGGTATTATTTCAGTGAAAGGTATACCACCTGAGGTTTGAACAATATAACGGATGGCCTGAATTTAATTATAATTGGTGTACTACAGTGATATGTCTCTTTGTTATGTAATTCATTATTTTCCTTCCAACCTCAAAGTAAAATTGAGAGGTGCACAGAGCAGCTTGCGACGGGAGTGAATTTTCAAAATTTATTAGCTTCTGCCGCCTGTCGTTGTTTGTGCGTCGTGTGCAAAACCGAGGATTTCAGCGAAGGAAACTGTTGATGCTAAGAAAGCCACTAAATCAGTTTAATATCTTAATCCCGGGAAAAAGAGGGGGAATTGCGGGGTTTCACTGTTTCTACGCTGTCGTTGGCAACATCTGTAACCGTCGAAAGGGGAACTGAAAGAGGAAGTGGCCAACCCGCAAGTGCGGTATACTGTACAAAATTAACATATCCCCAGGATTGGGCCAGGGTACAAGAAAATTCATCATTTCTGAACCCCTCCCCCATTTGTGTTAAAGTTTTTAAATTTTTGTCCTAGTCCTAGATGGCAAAAAAAGCAAATATGTTGACAAAGCCAACGCTATCCCTTGAATTTTTTCAAACTCCGGGAGCTTTATGCTAGTTTTTCAAGGAGGTCGTACAAGAAGTGCCTTCATTATGAAGTACTCGATTGCCCAGCTATGGAGCACTTTTTGTTTGCCTGAATAACTCCACCAGAATTCACTAGAGAAGGAATGATTTTGGTACCAAGCTAATCTTGAAATTTTCGAACAAATCGATGTGGTATTGGGGCCAGCAGGTTGCCCTTTGACGTTTGTGCCTACCTAGGAAAATATTTTTTTTATTAACTTTTCGCCACCCAAAATTCATGCATCAAATATTAAGGTACATACCTAGCATTGCTTGGGAGGGTCTGGAAAATTGAGTGAGAAGTCCCTTTTGCACCTCATTTCGAGAAAGGATCCGAAGGATGGGTCTTGGGTTTTTCGCAACTATCTGCCGTCTTCAATCTGCCGACCGCGCGGTTTCTTTACGACCGTAAACCGAGGAATTCAATGGAAAGGATGTTCCTTGGAACGGTTGTTTCACGTGAAAACACTGCCGGTTCTTATTACAGAGTGAAAAGGTTAACCTATGTATGCTCGAAGTTGGAAAGAGAAGCTGGTGAACAATGGCCGATGATTACAAAGCCCCCGCGGCACCCTACCGCCCCTGGCGTCTCTTAATGAACTAAACGCCTCTCCCCGTCCAGCCGTCGTTGGAACGGTAGCTAAAAACCGTTTTTCTCGGCCCACCCTCACCTCATCGCGAAGCTCATTCTGTCCTTTCATGGTTTTCTCTCGACTTTTCTGCCAGAAAGAGTAAGCGGCCGTTCTTGAATGCCGCCTGACCTATCACGCACTATTAACCGACACCTTGTTTTTACCCCTTCGTTGCCCAAGTCGAGCTGAGCTAATGGCACAGCTCTATCAGGGTTTAACACCTCCATTCGGAACGACCGATGAATTTCCGCTTTTCTCCAGACAGATCCGTTGGTTACTAACCGACTTTTTCAACAGAAATCGTTTCGGAAGAATTTGAAAATGTGTATGAAGCCACACGTTGAGGAGTAAACTACAAAAAAAGTACAACATATTTCTGATGGTATAGCGCTAGCCTACAATATTAAACCCCCCAACCCTGGAACCCCACTAACCTAGCCCACAAACTCAACTCACCAACTCAAATCACAAACTATACTCAAACTCAGCTCACGAACCAAAATAACTAACTTATATAACAAACTAAACTCACTAACTCAAACCACAAACTCAACCCTCTAACTTTACTCTTAAACTGAACTGAGAAACTCAACCCGCAAAATTAAATCTCTAACTCAACTCACAAGATCAACTCTCAAACTGAGTCCACTCACTCAACTCTCAAACTGAAGTAACTAACTCAATTTACAAACCTCAACCACGAACTCAACTCTCATACTCGACTGCCAAACTCTCAAACTTAACTCCAAGACTGAACTGGCAAACTCAACTCACAAACTTAATTATGGAACAAAACTTAAAAACATAAGTTACATACTGAACTTTCACACTCAACACCCAAACTCAACTTTCAAACTAACGACAAAATAATTCACTACTAAATTCTGAAACTTATCTTTACTCTCAAACTCGACTTTCAAACTTGACTTCCAAACTGACTTACAAACTCAACTCACAAGTTCGACTTTCAAACTTGAACTCACCAAACTAAATTCTCAAACTTATCTTTACTCTCATACAAAACTCTTAACCTCAACTTACAAACGCAACTCACAAACTCGACTTCCAAACTCGACCCCCAAACTTCAAACTTGACTCCCAAACTCAACTGACAAACTCAACTCAAAAACTTAACTCTCGAACTAAACTTTCAAACTTATGTTACAAACCTTATTTACAAACTCAACTTTCAAACTCGAACCTACCAACCTAATTATCAAACTTATCTTTACACTGAACTAAACTTTTAACCTCACTTTCGAACTAAACACACAAACTCGACTTTCAAAGTCAACCTATAAACTCGACTCTCAAACTTGATATGACAATCTCAACTTGAGTTTGTGGGTTGAGTTTGGTTGGTGAGTTCGTGGTTTGAGTTTGAAGGTTGAGTTGTGTGTTGTTAACCTCAGCGTTAGAGAGTAAAGATAGCTTCGAAAATTCAGTTTGGTGAGTTCGAGTTTGAAGTTTGTAAATTAAGTTTGTAACATTAGTTCGAAAGTTTAGTTGGAGAGTTAAGTTTGTGAGTTGAGTTTGTCAGTTCAGTTTGGGAGTCAAGTTGAGTTTTTGGGTTGAGTTTGAACGTCGATTTTGTAAGTTGAGTTGTGAGTTATGTTTGAAAGTTGAGTTTGTAAGTTGAGAGTAGAGTTAAGGTTGTGAGTTGAGCTCGTCAGTTCGGTTTGGGAGTCAAGTTTGAAAGTAGAGTTTGAGAGTTGAGTTTGTGGGTTGGTTTCGAAAGTTCAGTGCGAAAGTTGAGCTTGAAGTTGTAAGTTTGAACGTCGAGTTTGTGAGTTGAGTTTGTTAATTAGGTTTGTAATATAAGTTTGAAAGTTTAGTTCGAGAGTTGTTTGTGGGCTGAGTTAGTCAGTTCAGTTTGGGAGTTGAGTTTGAAAGTTCAGTTTGAGAGTTGAGTTTGTGAGTTGAGCTTGAAAGTTGAGTTTGTAAGTTAAGTTTGAGAGTAATGATAAGTTAGCATTGTCGTTTGGTGGGTTCGAGTATGTGTGTTGAGTTTGACAGTTGAGTACGAGAGTTGAGTTTGTGGTTGAAGTTGGTGAGTTCCTTTTGAGAGTTGAGTTTGCTACATCAGTTTGAGACTCAAGTTTGCGGGTTTGTGGGTTGTTTGAGAGTTGATTTGCTGAGAGAGATTGTGGGTTTATTTCGAGAGTTGAGTTCGAGGGTTTAGTTTGTGAATTGATTTGGTTACTTCAGTTTGGGAGTTATGTTCATTTTGAGAGTTGATTTTGTTGGTCGAATTTTTAAAATGGGTTTGTGGGTTAAGTGTGAGAGTTGAGTTTGACAGTTAAGTTTGTTGGTTGGGTGCGAAAGCAAAGGTTGAGAGGTGTCTCTAGTAAATTATTATCTTTTAGTACCTAGTAAATCTTTTTTAACTTTTGTTCCTTGTGTGTAAAATTTAGGTGTAAATTTCTCCTGTTGCAGGACCCCGAGTAACCCTCAACCTCAACGATACGAACATAAGGTACATCTTACGAACTTGAGGTATTATCGTTTTGCATGGTACATTTGTAGTACAAATTTTGTACATTGAATGTTTGCCAATCGTTGGTTGGGTGCACCCATGAACGAAGGATAATAATATAGTTTCGTCTCATCTGCAGCATATAAATCGTTTCGATCCTATTTAATAGATCATGTTTTAGAACAAAGAGTGCGCATGAGCCTAGATAAAAATAATCAATAAAACTTCAATGAAAATATTATTTTGTAAGGGTTTTTGTGGCAATTCTGGCAAAATGTCTTAACAATTTAACGCGAGCTTCTCATATTGTGATTTTTCATTCAAACCCAGCATGGAATTTCGAATGTTAAGCTGCTTGCAGAATTTTAGAAGCATTTGTTGCCTCTCAACTGCCCCGAAACTCGGACCAACTTGCATGTTAAACAGTCGACTCCCCCTCCCTCAACAGTTACCCTAATGCAGCTTCCACGCCATTTCAGAGCTGCCAACCCTGAAGTCATTTTCACATATTTACTCGACTCCACCCTCGGCCATCGGCGCTCTTTTGGACTTGCATCGAGATAAACATTTTAACTCTAACCCCGGTCGCCCAACGTAGTTTCAATTCACTTCGAAACAATGTGTTAATGCGATTCGGTTCGAAATGTCAGTTCGAGAATACATTATGGCGTTTTCTCGCTTTTCAGTTGAAAGTTGCTTGTTTTATCGCCGTGGAAGTTGTTTCAGTGTATATTCGTGGAATAATTCAACATCGGAGAAGATTACCTGCCGTGTTAGAATCTATTTCGAGTCCAAAATCAGCGTTCCAACCCGCCGACGCAAAAAACCCCGAAAAATCTGATACCTTTGCATGATTTTATTCCACAATTATAATCGCTGACCCAAGGGTGGGAAAGTGAACAGCATAGTGAGATTTCAAGCCCAAGTAGTGCGCTCTATCCCACCTGCTGCCTATTTTTACCAACTGTCATTTACTATTAGTAACGTTTTAATTAGGCCTCAGCCAGCAGCTCTAGTCTATTTCTCGTTTCGATCTTTTTATCAACATGTCAACCGTACAGACTTCCGTTTAGGATTTTTTCACTTACCCCCGACAGAACTTCATTTTAATTCCGCCTCCACTCCGAAAAGGGAGCGAGAACAGCGCTGGCTCTCACAACTAACATCGCATTTATCACGTCTTTATTTACAAACCGCGATCCATCAGCTGTTCTAGCGTCTTCTTCTCTTTCGGCTTCACCCTTCCTTCGAGATTACTTTTCCTGTCAAATCGAATCATGTTTCTTTCCAAGATCAATGGGGGCTATTCGCCTAAATAATGGACCAGCGGAGGATAAACTTGAGCTCAAGTTATAGGGTCATTAGTGACCTTACATTGCTTAATCAACGGTAATCCTTAGCCTCTCGTGGTCCTTGGATTACTGAAAATATTAATAACTAGGTACCCTTGGATGGAAAGCGCGCATAATATTAAATTCATTTTGCCTTAGATGCATCAGATGACCGCATGTCTCTGACATTACGTGCCAAAACCAAAAACCATGGCCAACATATCAAAATACAGGATCTGCCAATCAAAGTTGCGGTAGTCCTGGATTTTGAATGTGTTTCCGTCAATCAGAATGTAAATAATCAAAGTTTTCGTATTCCGATCTGGCTTGCTTCTAACAATAATCGAAAAATCACGACTTTTTTGCACCTTTTTTGGTTTTTCACCTGTAACTCCTTCCCATTGCACTTTTTGGCCTCTAAATGTAAATGAAAACTTGTAGATCAATAAATTTCCAACAAAATTCATTTCATGACTTTTGTTTGACGGCGTGATAGTTTCGGAGTTACGGACCTGCCAAAAGGCCAAACATTTCCACATTTATGAAACTTTGACCTTCACATCACTTCTCAAGGAAAACGTCGTCTCAGTAAAAAGTGTACCTAGTTTATGAAAGTTGTAGAGAATTTTCTTAGCTTTCTAGCCTTTTTTAATGTTGTTATGACCAACCAGTAAAAGTGGGGGTGAGTTTAAAGGGATACCTATAGAAAAACAGTCATATTGAGAAATCGAGTAGGGGAACCGTTTTTTGCCACAATTTAGCAATTTATGGTCAGATTTGAAACGAAAACTTGGATTGCCTGCATTATGTATTGCGGGAGAATTCCATAAACCTGAAGTTCATTTCGATAGATTCACGTTAGGAACGCTGGGTACGGTTAATATTTCAATATAGCGTCAGTTCGCGGACGTAAATTTCCACCAGCGGAACTGACGGATGACCCAGAAAACGGATCCATAAATTATGAGCCGGATCGATTTTCTATCGTCTCGAACACTTTCTCTAATTGGCTCAACCAAAAATACCCCCGACGTATTTCAACGTCGAAAAAACCCGCGGGATCCGTGTCAACCCGCTTGTTTCCGTCGGGCCGACTTAATTTATACCCGGTCCTGTTTTCCT